>CM008286.1:12353692-13027875 GCA_002319775.1 Fagopyrum tataricum
GGTCATACGAGTGGATTCAGAGAAACTTTCAATGTCCTACAATTCCGCAAACAAGGAAATCAATTCAGGAGCCTTTATCGAGTGTTGCACTATCAAGCTGAAGAGTACTGACTGAACGAAGTGGAAGTATCATCATTCCTTGGTGGGTCAAGCGACGTTACGCCTAAAGTTGGGAGTCTCAAAAGATAATTCCAAGAGACGACTTTTTGTGGCAAAATCATTAAAATTGAAATGAAATAAGGCGTTGATCCAAGGATGAAGAATTAAAAGAATTAGGAGTTGAAGTAAATTGATGGCCAAAGAGTGAATTCGGGATACAGGTTGACCTCCTCAAGGATATGAGATTAGCAAAAGTAATCACGATGCACGTATCGACATTGATAGAACCCTTTAAAGGGGTGAGAGGATTTCTACAAAAGTGGCATCATTGAGCAACATCAACATGAAGTAGGAAGTGCGGAAAGAAATGACCCTTCGCAAGAATCGAGACTAAACAATGGTGTCTTTATCATCGAAGGGCTTAATACGCCGATGTTAATGGACAACATGAGAGGACTATGAACGTATATAACTAATGATATAGTGATTAAGAGGATATGTGTGCATCACCATGTTAGTACAATATATATTGATGATGAGTAATAGGGGAGACATAGGTCCGAGGATCAAGGCATGTGATGTTAATAATAATCAAATTTTGGTGAGATAGGGCCTAAGGGCAAGATGGTGAGACCTTGGAAATGATGGATCTAGTTAAGTCTCGTAATGTCGGATGAATGACACGGTGGAGCTCAATATGGTATAATTATCTCGCAGAAGAAAAGGGAAATGTGGATTGTAGAACAAGCTAAAGGAGTCTAAAATGGATAAACCCGTATAAGTAGCTCTTCACAACGAATATAAATGTTTGAGGGTATGAAAGAATATTAAGCGTATGATTATGTGTAGTGTTGACGATTGACTCCTTATACCAATTCCTCGTGCTGTTTAGCGATGACATTGTGGATTACGTTATAATAGAATAAGCAAGCCTGCCATCTGGTATTGTCATTGAGAGGGGTTCAGTTAAACCAATTTGAAGTATTTGGTACTTGGGTTTATTTTGGTGATCGGAGGCGACCTTAGGTCATTTACTAATTGAAAGTCGATGGGTTTATTGTTGTTATGAAGGGGTTATTATTGAAGTCGATTGCTTACTAATTGGTGGATGACACCGATTAGGATGATATGGATTGATCCATGTAAGAAGAACTTGAGGAATAGAAGATGATGCTAACTTCAATCTATTATCGGGCGCAAATGGAGGAGCGTGGATAATGTTTCGCCAAGTTGGACTGATGGTATGTGTATAGTCTTCTTAAATAACAAGAGAATATACCTTCTTAAGAGTCGGTAGAGTCTCATTTGAAATGAAGGATGAATGAAGATTGCAGTATGTATCATCGAGTCCGATGAGAAACTAATGAAGCCGTTCATCATCTCACTACGTGGCCAAGATTTTTGAGCACGGAGTACAAATATATTTGTGAGATGTGAGGCACAGACTAAATTTATCCTATAGACGTCGGGAATCGCCGTAGTAGGTGGTGCTACTATGCCATTGTTGTTTGCACCGGGTGATCTCCGCACGAAGCTTGAGGATCCGGTGACCATTGTCGACAAGATGTTTGACCACAAATCTCAGGCCGTGTCAAAATAATAGATCAATTGTTGTAAAGATGGATCAACATTTTGCATGATCCATCCATTTAGAATATAATTTATGGTTTATCAATGGATATAACCAGCTCAAAGAGGTGGCGGTCGATTATGTAATTGTGGCTTCGATGAAGTCGAGTTTGCGTTTGGCTCGAAAGACAATTGTCATGTTTTTCTAGTCAAAAAAATTGTCTTCAATGAGGACCAATGCGCAAGTAGAGAGATTTGGTTGTTCCGAAGGACGAAGATAATACGAGTTTGTGATGCCTAGAGTGATGAGAGTCATGACCGGTCGGACGTTTTGTTCGAATTACAAGATCAATATTTTGCCTAATATCATGTGAGAATAGATCGAGAATAGAAAATATATCGATTTGTTTTATTAATTAATGGTATATATATATGGGAGATACTATTGTAATACAAATACAAAATTGTAAATTAAAGGAAACAAAAGATACTACACAATATACAATGAAAGAAAATAATGTCGTAAATTTAGGGATTTTCAACACCATATAGGAAAAATCAAACTTGAACAAACGTCGGGCACTGGAGGGAAAAAAAAGACTAAACCTAACGACAATAATCGAAAAAAATCAAATCATAGGGACAACAAAGGAAAAAACAAAACTAGTGTTTACCAGCCGGAAAATATCAATCCCGAAAGGTACCAAACGAAAAAAATTCTTTATTTTATATGTTAACATTAAATTAATATTGACAATAAGTCAAGGAATTTCATGGATAATTCAATTTGAAAAATTTTGTGAGTACAAAATGGTGGAAGGGGACGTAATAACAACATCACGATAGAAGTTGTAGGATTGTAAATAAGGTATAACTCGTGTAATACCCGCACCTTCTGCGGGCTTTCGATTTATAATCACATTTACAAATTATAACTTTTTAAAATTTATAAAAATATAATAGTAGATGATATTAAATATTTTTAAATTTATAAATTATTTATCAGACATCAATAATCTATTTTTTTATAAATAGATTTTGCAAATTAATTTTTAAAAAATAGACTAACTAATTCTTTGTTGTTATTTAAATAATTTTAAAAAAAATATAACACAATGGATATTTGTTTTCAATGTTAAGTTCAATTTGTAATTATGATTTTTAAAAATTGTTATCAAATATGGTTATTTTCAAAGTTGGATAAACTGGAAAAAATATAATAGTAAATAATTTGAAATTGTTAAATATATAATTTATTCAGTTGAATTTAACAATCTAGTTCAAATCATATGTAATAATAAGAAATAATTAAATGGAATAATGAATTTTTTGTAACAGTGTAGAAATGAAAAAAGAGTAAAATGATCAAAAGCTTTATGTTCAAGTCAATTTAAAAAATTTTAATTTTACAAAACCAATCCAAAAAAAAATCTTAAACAATATTTTTTCTGAAAATCCATTTTTATCAATCCAAAAAAAAATCTTAAACAATATTTTTTCTGAAAATCCATTTTTATCATAAATTCAATTCAAATTTCCTTAATTTTTAGTAAAATATGCTTGAAAAATAAATAAATTTAACTAATAAATTTATATATTTACTATTAACTGAGACATTAGTAAAATTTTTTATAAAAAATATTATATTTATAAAATTATAAAAGATCATGATATATTGTAGAAGTTAAAAATAACTATTTGTTATCTTGAAAAAAAAGATATGTTTTAAGAGATCATGATATAAAAAATAAGTTTTTAAGGAAATTTTGTTGGGCTTCGATAATAATTTATATTAACAACTTCAAAGTTCAAATAATTAACTTTTTAAAATATTTTTTAGGCTACGTTAAATTTGGTGTTGACACGTGGCAAAGAAGGCTCTCCTTTAATACTTATAAGATTTTTTAAGAGATCATGATATAAAAAATAAATTTTTAAGTAAATTTTGTTGGGCTTCAATAATAATTTATATTAACAACTTCAGAGTTCAAATAATTAACTTTTTAAAATATTTTTTTAGGCTACGTTAAATTTGGTGTTGACACGTGGCAAAGAAGGACTCTCCTTTAATACTTATAAGATAAGATACGATGAATATGCATGAAACTAGCTAGGAAGGATTAATGTGTTATCAAATGAGGATGAGAGCATGACTAATGCCCCTATTTCATACCGAAATTGCCTAGGAGATGAGCAATAAAATACTATTTGTAATGCATGGCGTGAGTTGAGTGTGTTATTTTACGTCTATGGATAGACTCTCGAAAGGACAACCTAGAAAAATAAAGAGTTGTTGTGCCCATGCAATTTATATTTGTAAACTATGCCAACATCTTTTTGAGAGTATCAAACACATTTTCTCAAATGTCCGTTCACAATCAATAATTTAACCAATGATAAAATTAAAGAACTACTTAACTAGTCTACATGCATCACACAAAATATTACTAGAAATCTTGTCAAATATAAACAACAAATTTCATGACAACACCGTGAGACATCTAGTTATCACTTGGTGAAACATCCGATTCTAGCAAAATCAATGCATTTTTAACAACAAAGGACCTACAAATATTGAATCACTTTGTCTTTTTACAAATTAAAGAGCATGATGAAGCAAATACATAAAAACATGGTGTGAAGGTAACAATGATAGAGGGGACCCAACAAAATTTATTAGGTTAGACCATGTGAGGGTGATACAAAGTTGAACTTCGATGGACTCAAATGCAGTAGTGACAATTGTGCTTTTGAGTATATTTTGAGGGACCACAATGCGTCGACAATCACTCTCGACTATGGTCAATGTGGTTTCAGATTTGTTTTACATGCTGAAGCGTGTGTGCTAAGAGACTGACTTTTGAAAGGCGGAAGATGATAATTAACCATATCCAAATCGAATGAGACAATTTCTCGATTACCAACTCTACTAACCACACATGGAAACCTTTGTGGGAAATAGACCTTATCATCTATGATATTTCTCGCATCATGTCCGATTTTTCACAGATCCTAGTTCACCATACTTTCAGGGAAGTCAATAGTGTAGCAAAAAAGCTCCTGACTTTAGATCACAACAACCTTGTAGGAGGAGCATTGATTCCTAAGTAAGTTGAAGTTGTCGTTTGCAAGGATGTAATATGATTGTCTACCAAAGACATTGACTAAGCCTAATTACTTACCCTCTAGTGTCAAAAAAATTTAAATTTTTTTGTTTGAGTTAGGACCTATTGCGATTGCGTCTGAGATGAAACTAATGATTTTTTTCTTCGTCTAAATTTGATATGAGCTTCAGTGTAGCGTAGAAGCTTAAGTTTTCGAAAAAATTACAATATATTCGATAAGTTATTGTCGGTGTCATTAACACCCTTTCATATTCATCTTTACTCATGTTCAGTGGCGTAGTTAGGGGGGTTTGGAGGGGGCAATGGACCCTGCTGAAATTTGTATATATTTTTACTAGTGCACAATGAGTCACTAAAACACATTAGCTAAAATGGTAGTTGTTGTGGAAGTTGGTACTCAAAGGTTGTGGGTTCAAGTCCTATTGTCTACATTCTCCCACTTTAGTTCCTCCCTTTTGTGTTAGTAGCAAATTCTTTTTTTAATTTTTTGTTGTTGTAGAATATTTAATACGGCGATTAATTAGCTTTTATAATTAAATGTTTTATTAATCTAATCAATAATTCAGTAAATACGCTATAATTTTAATTTTAATTTATTGTTAAAATTTTTATAATTAACTCAATTAGTCTTCTATTTTATAACTTATTATCAAAAAATATTTTAGAATGTAATTTATTAAAAAAATATATTTAAATATATATACAAAATTAATTTTTATTAATTAAATAAAAATATATAAGATGAATTTGGTTAACTTAGGATAAAAAAAAACTGGCCCCCTTGACAAATCGTCCTGGCTCCACCACTGCTATGTTTACACGTGCCTATTAGAATAGTTGCAATATTTTCTCTTACATCACTTGTATTTGTAAATTAAAAATAAACTAGTTTAAATAGGAATTAAGAAAAATCTTTGTAGGAATCTAAAATACACATGATAAAAATGTGACAGATTTTATAAATTATAGATAAAAATTCGGTTTATGGATAAGGCCTTTACACTTTTTTTTTTTAAATGTATGTAAGTTATTTTTTTAAGAATTTTTTTATATGTTATTTATTTATCCATTGTCATATTAGATGCCTAATTTACCCCTTATATGAATAACTTATCTATTTTATTCCCTTCAAATAATTAATAAATATCTACTTATAAAGGACATAGAAATGTATTTTAAAATATTATAAAATGTACAGAAATCATAAAAAGTCATTTTTTATACATAAATCACTCAACAAAATTTATTTTAAAAAGTTTGAAAATCTAAGGACACCATCCAATATATTCCAATGTAATAATTAATCCAGAATTTGGGAATGTAATAATAGTTAGTAGTAATTTATGTCGGTAGGCGGTAGCCCCTCTCTCTATTCACTGAAACAAGCCAAATAAAGTTACAAAGAACAGACGCACAATGCGCCATCCAGCGTCCCATTCATTCCATTTTACATCATTACTTTCTTGTTGCCTTGACTTTACTACCCAAATAAATATTAAAATATAACAATTTATAAATAAATTGGAAAAAATTATTGACCCCTTTTCCCTGCTGAATTTAAGGAAATTAAAAAAAAAAGGAGAAAAGGGCACATTTACAGAGGTCCTTCCGATGACAAGTAAATATCACATTCTGCGAAAGACGAACAAGCAAAAGCAGACAAGAGAAGGACCAAACAAGACAAAGCCCTTCCAGATTCCATACTTGCTTCTTTTTTTTTCCTATTTGATTCATTGCTTTTCTTACTCATCTTATATATATTCTTCATTACCTCTAAACTAGTGTTGTATTATAAGAATTATTCCAACTAATCCCTTCACGAGCACATAAGTATGCCCACAAAGTAGGGTGGATAATATCCTAAAACTAATCGATAATACGAGGAATAGGTCATCAAACTTATATACTAGACTCGAAATCTCCCGACCTTAAATGCGATGAGTTTATTATCACAATGCCTAAACCTACTTGATACCGAGGTAAACATGTATAGTGTCTAATTTTGCTTATAGTTATCTCGTAAGTTAATTAAGATTAACGGACTGATTAGTCTAACCTCGCTTTTATAGTCCGACATGTAGTTCATACTAGGGTCGTGTGCATAAGAGTTTATATGTGCGTTAATTAATTCAAATTCAACATATAAACTCATTAATGTTTCATTTAAAACCAATTGATAATACGTGGAATAACCCATTAAACTTATATACCATACTCACAACCTCCCTTTGATACCATGTAATGTCAAGTAATATAAAGAGTCATGTATATACGAATATACATACGCAATGGATTCGTATCCAACTTATACAGTCAAACCAAAAATTAATCATCAATAAGAGGTATTTCACAATTTTTTTAAAAATTTTGTTTTATCATCATCTACCTTCTGTTGATTCAAGTTGTCTCTATGGTCAAACTTCAATAAAACTACGATTTATGGCATTTGAATTTGAATCGATTAAGACGAGTTTCAAGCAAATGTTTAACAAATTAAAGAAAGTGAAGTAGTGAGACCATTTTCCATATAATCATATTCATTGGAATACTATTTTGTCTCTTAGAAGTATTTTGAATATTATACGAAAAAAACTAATATGTAATCTTGTAATCTTGTTAATTTAGGTAGTAAAGTTTGTTCGACCAATCAAAATACTTGTAAGTAAAGGAATCAACAGTGAAAACATCCTAATCCAAGGGTAACTTTCAATATAAGAATCGAAATCAATACGGTATATTTGTCCAGAATTTGACCCCATGGCCATCCACAAATGCAGATAAAGACAAAGCATTTCCATCCAGTGATCAATAATTTCCACACACCACAAAAGAGAGAGGGGGGAGAACAGTAATCTCAAGTAATTTATGCTTTTACTTTTCTGCACTTCGCATATCACCCTTCCAAATTCCCCTTCTTTCCCTTCCATCCCCACTTGCAAGAAACCATCTCTTCTTCTTTCTGAAATTCAGTCATGCCAGCTGCCACAGATAGCTCAACAATGGCAGAACACATGAGATTGAGAGGACCCAGAAGGCCATCTCCAATTTTAACCACAGATCCAAGACACCCATCTTCTAGTATCACTCCATTGATTCAATCCACCACTTGCAAATCGACCATCTCCTCTATCTTGCTCTCAACCTTTACAAATACCCATAATAACCTAGAACCCAATACGTCTACCAGAACTTCCATTAGTGGTCATAACAGTGATAATAAGAAGAAGGGTTTTAGGAATTCTGGTTTGAGGGGTTTTGGGTGTACTGCGCCGCCGGAGGTGGCGATTCCCGCGCCGGCTGCGGTGATTAGATCGTCGGCTGACTGGAGAGAGAAAGGGGAGAGGAAGAGTAAGAAGAAGAAGAAGCAGAAACAGAAGGTTGATGGTATCAAGAAGGATAGGGAAAGTCTTTTGGAGGTTCAAGATGTTTGGTGTGGACCTGGAATTGGGTTTTGTAGTGATGATTTTGTTGCTTCCACTCGACCTGTTTCTTCCAGAGGGAAAATCGATGTTGACGAGATTCATCAGAGAGAGGTTCAATTTTGTTTCTGATTTTCAGATTTTGCTCAATAGTATGTGTAAATTGTTGATGGATTTCATTTCTTTGTTCTTTTTTCTTTCTTTCTGATTTTGTAACTGGGTTCTTTGGTATTATCTTATTGACAATTCCTTTTTGCTTGATAAGAGTTATCAGACACTTCAAGTTACAACAATGTAGTTTATGCAAGATAAGAAAGATGAGTTCTTTCAACTATGTGTGGGTAGTTTATGCAAGATAGGAAAGATTAGGTAGAATTGATGCATTAAATTAGCTGTTCTTTTGTTTTCTCACAATTCTGACTTGTTGGATCTATATTCTATAGCTTGAATGAATCATTTTGTTTAAATGAGTTGCTGTCAGTGATGGAAAGGATGATTTGTAAAGCTGATGTGCTCTTTGAACTGTGGTGTGATGAACAATTGGTTAGTGGTTGGCCGGTTGCTTGTCTGCTGATGATTATCCTGATATTCTAACTAAACTTTATCTTACAAATAACATATTGAGGCTGCTGACATTGCTTGGTGACCTACCTTCCATGTGGATTTGTCCCGTTAAAGCGTTTCCACATCAACTAATGATGTGAACATTGTTAGACATACTATTTTGTTTAATCCTTCATCCTTGTATGTGGTGTTTGACATAGATTAACAATTCAAATATCTAAATTGTTTGACAATTTGCATATATTCTGTAGCGTCATTCTTATACACCTCGGCCGAGGGTGAATGTTGATTCATTTCCCGACCTAGATGTCGATTCTGCCTCGGAAAACCCTCGGTTTGGGTCAGATGTCTTTGAAGCTAGATACTATCATCATCTTCGGAACCGTGCTCCTGAAGGATTATCAGAGGTATCTTTTTATAATAATTTCACTCTGTTTGAGGTTGCATGCGAATTTTGAAAAGCTCTCATTTATCATCGATGCTATTCACCTGACTCTGAATTTTATAATATTATCTTTGATATCGTTTAGCACTTGGTAATACATCAGCAGTTGGGATTCTTTACTATTATCTATACAACTAATATTTTAACTTCAGCTCTAGCTGGCCTGATTAACGTATTTAATATTGGATACATGCTTTGCCCTGTGTTGGATCGTTATCATATAGATATTTATATTATCAACTCGTGAACATTTCGGAATTGTATATTTCAGTGATAAAATAGACTATCAATAACATATTGTATTTGTTCTATTATTTGTCTATTGCAGTGTGTTGGATATACACAAATCTTTGAGAGTCAAAATATTTGTAAAGCAGATAATAAATAATATTACTTCTGATCTTAAAAACGAGTACGAGTTGAATTGAGTACAAGTATAGCTAGAAAAAAGAAATGCATCAATATACAAGACAACTTAAGCTATTAGTGTATCTGCTGCCCAATAGCTTTGATCAGTTTTTCTGATCTTAAAAACGAGTACGACTTAAGCTATTAGCAATGTAGAAATTGAACATAGCTTGTAATGAAGTTTATGATAAGACTCAGTTTTGCGGCTGTGTAGTAGATTAATAGCTTTGATCAATTTTTCTGTTTGCAATTGACACGGTGATGACTTATTTGAATCTACTGAGATTCAGAGGAATCCTTGTAGAACATTATTTATGATTTCATTATCCACCTCCATATAAAAAACATATATTAGATCATTCATCGGTTTTGATAATAACTTAAAGTATATGCATGACACATTTGAATTCCTTTGACGCAGATCATGATGTTCCAAAATCGTCTATTTCTTGGAGCTAGATCCTATGGATTTGATCGATACAGGGAGCTGAGATTGGATGTTGAGAACATGTCCTACGAGGTTTGTTGCCTTCTCATTGTCTTAGGCTTTGTTTGGCAACTCCTTTTATACAGACTTCATTTTTTTATAAATGAAAGGACCACCATTACATTGTGTTCTTGCATTAATATATTTCTTTGGGAAATGGTGAAAGAACCCAATGGAATTGTGGTCCTTCTATTTATAATAAATAAACCCTATATAACAGAGTTTCTAAACAAAGCTTCAATCATACCGTCTCCTTCCAGTCATTTAAATTATTAGAATTCGTGAACAGGAGTTGCTCGAGCTGGGCGATAGGATTGGTTACGTCAATACAGGATTGAAGGAAGATGAAATGGGTCACTGCATCAGAAAAACCAAACTCTCATCCTTAGATGACATAAGCCATTCACCAACTGAAGCTGATAAAAAATGCAGCATTTGTCAGGTAAGTTTACATTATAAGCCAAACTTGTTATCTCAACTGGGAATGATAATTTTATTTACACCTGGTAAATATCCTAATCACCCGACCATAAAAAGCTATTGAATACCCGAGAAGATGGGTGATGGACATCACATACCCGAAATATCTAGAATATTGTAATGCATAATAAATAGTTTTTACATCTTATTTATTATTGTTGTTTATGCTATTATAACGCATAATAAATAGTTTTTACACCTTATTTGTTTTAAAAAAATGAATTTTATACATCTGTAAAAATACTTTAAAATGAGTTTTGTAGTCATTTGATTCTGTGCTCTTATATATGTACAGGAAGAGTATGAGACAGATGATGAAATGGGGCGACTAGAATGCGGGCACATGTATCACACACAATGCATAAAGCAATGGCTTGCGCAGAGAAACGCCTGCCCAATCTGTAAAGTCGAAGCGTCTTCAAACTGACTTGATATACATCGTTTATAGTCATTCACTGTAATCACACAAAAGAATTTGATTCATTATCGAATGCTGACAGACCCATTTGGTTATTGTTTGTTGTTGTTTTCCTCGTGTGTGTGAAAATACTTGCAGATGTCATCTTTCGACGTCTAGGTACTGGATTTCCTAACACACAGATGCCAGAAACACGACGGGCTTGTATGATTATACGTTTTGGTTAATATTGTTTTTCTGTGTTTGTGATGAGAAGTGATTTTGCTGAACTTCAGTTGTGTATGGTTTTATCCATTGTAGTTTGCAGGGACCTGTCTGTGATGACAGTAGAAGTTGCGAGAACAATAAAGCTAAGCTAAGCTTAGCATATCATGCAAGACAGGAGTCGTAGATAGGCAAATGGATTGCATGTGGAGGTAATTAAAGGTCTTTTGAATGAAAATACTCAAAATAGAGAAGTTAGAGCATTACACAATCTTCTTAACTGTCAGTTCTTCATATATGTTAATATCTATTGCATCAAAACTATAAACATTTCCACTTAATTCATTACGTCACTTATTCAGCCATAAACCAGGTCGAAAAAGTCTAAATATTATCAATTTTTGCTTATTTTTCTAATAACTGTTTACTAATTTTTGACTATAAACTCTTTGAGTTTACCGGGGTTGTTTTTTTCATAGTTAACAGAAGTAATACCCAACAGAACATGTCTTAATTGAAGTAAACAACACAAAATCATATAAAAATTCGAATACCATAGAAAATGTTAAATTGAAGGATATTATATGTGAAATTATCCAAAAAAGGCAAAAAGCATGTCTTTATTTATGATTGTGGATTTGTGGGTGTGGATAAAGGGATGGAGAAAAACTTTAATAGTATTAAATTAACAAAAATGTTGAAACATTGAATACCAAAGCTGAATTGCAAATGCAACCATCAACACATAAAAAATATACATGTGCTACTTGTATTTTTTTTTATAAAATAAAAATAAAAATGATTTATTCTTCATGTATTTAATTATTTTCTTCTTTATTAATACTTAACTTTTTCTATACCAAAAAATTACGTTATTCATTTTTTATAAGTTAATTTTTCTTTCATGAAAGATAAACGTTAGTTAGTGACTTAGTGTTTATGAAATAAACTTCTTATCCTTAAATATTTTATGTGGATTATTAGAATAAGAAAATTGATTAAATAATTTACGATTTAAAGTTTATGGTTTAGCGTATACTCTTTAGGATTTTGTTTGAATTAAATACAAACTATAACTATAATCAAATAATCTCATACATAGGGATGTCAATGGGTAGATACGTAGGGCAATGGGTCCCATCACCAACTTTTAACCTTATTGGGTGTAACTACCCATCATCCGTCGGGTAATAGGGTGATTTGTGTTTATTCCCGGGTGATTAAAAGTTATGAATATTATCAATTTTATAATGTATTTTTAAAGTATTTTTTCATGTATAGTACAAACTAGTAGGTTTAAAATCAATAATATCTATAATTAAAATAAAATTATTTTAAACGTGTTATTATAATGTAAATAACAATAAAATTGTCTTAGTTAGTGTGAATTTTATAACTAAATGCACAAAATTTAAGATATTTCAGGGTGTTCACCCGATTCTATTGTTCGGGTGATTCGGATATCCATCGGGTGTTTGTGAAATTTCTCCCCTACTCATACGTACTATAAAAAAAGAAAAACACTATAAAGTATTTCAAAAAAAAAAACCCTAAAAACTTAATTTTCTGTATATGCAAAAAAGAGGGAACATATTCATCCAGTGAGTAAACTAGAGTAATTGCAGGTAGTTGACATTCGCATTTTACTTATATAACTTGAATATATATATATATATATATATATATATATATATATATATAAATATAATATGTGTTGTGTAGTAGATTGATGGCTAGCTGTACGAGTAATATATTAACCAACATGTAAAGACAAATCTATGCATGAACCAACACGTCGTCTCGCAAAAGCTAGCTAGGTACCTCTAGAGTGTGGTGCGTGTCGAATGCTTATCAGTAAGACTCTGCGACTCTCATTTTCCTCTTTACGGGTCGAGCTCACCTGCGCGCGACAAACGAAACATGAATATGTATGAAGATAGTTAGATAGAGGTTGAAGCAAAGATGGATCGAGCGGCTCGGGCGAGATCGAGGCGGGTCGGGTGAGATCAATGAGAAGGTGATGACAGAAGTACAGAGAGCACTTAGGAGTTGCTAAGTGCAGTATATGTATTACGTTTGGTGTAGCTAGGTTGCACTTAGTCCAGGGTGCTCTCTATCTTCTGTCAACAACCTTAAACCCTACCCAATACCTCGTAACCTCGGATAAACCAAACTTATAAACAACATTTCTTTATAGAGTAACATATATTTGAAGCGGTCAGAAACTAAGAGGAATTTGGAAAGAGAGATAGAACTAAGAAGTGGAGAAAGATGGGTAATTTGAAGAGGAAAGCAAGCCTTTATATAGGAGAGAAAAAGATAAAAGCTTCTTGCTAGCAACCCTAATGCAATTAATAAGAGAACTATTCGAGTTCGTTTCGAGTTCGATCACTTTCCGATCACGTATAGTTAAAAACATAACATGAACATATCATAACTCGACTTTATATTAGGGTTTGTTATATAAGTCTACTTCGAGTTCGGCTTATACAAACTTGACTATGATAATAGCAAAGCAATTAAGCATAAACATGTCATTAAACATGTGATTAGCCACGTGTGAACGTACGTACGTCCTTGTCTGTGTGAAAGCCGCCCACAGGAAATTATTATTATTAATATTATTACTGTAAACCTCTCTCTATAACAAATTAACAACTTGAAGATCTGGATCGTGTGTGCAGATCCCCACATTAACATCATGTGATCTTTAATTTCCGAAATAGCGCATGCACGACTCATGCAGCCTTTCAACAAACTTCCCTTCATGCAACTTATGCTCTCAATTTATGACATAACGGAAACCTGAACATCAAACTCTACCTAATACAAATCGTATTCAATCTCTGTCTGTTTCTTATAATTCTGTATCAATTTCTGATCTTTTTCGATCTTTTCATATCTTCATGTGCAGTACGTGCACGATTTTCCTTTTTTTTTTTTTTCCTTCAAAAGAAATTAAGAAAATTAATACAAAAATATATGTTGTCAATTAAAAGTTCAAAAATTGTCAGTAGATGTTCAATTACATAACTCAATTAGGTTAGTTATAAAAAAACAGAGCATTGTTATTAACAAGTTAATTTCAAATCAATTGCTATATATTTTGAATTTGAGGTTGCATGTTCAATCAAGTTCATGTGTAAGGGGTTGCAAACATTGACCCGATGAGATTGATAAATCAAACTAAGTTCATTAAATTACATCATATATATATGCATGTCAATTGTGTGAAGTTCATTAGTATTTTGATTCTAAAAATTATTTTTATATATTATAAATAAATGTTAGCTAGAACTTTCTTATAAAATTATTAAATATATTTTGCGATTTGGTGTATTTTAAACAAAAATTAATTTAGTAATGAAAGTTTAATTTTAGTCATTTCATACGAGTTTTCATATAAACGTCAACTAAATAAATATAAGAACTTTCTTATAAAATTATTAAGTATATGTTGTGATAGGTTAAAATTTGGGTTAATTTCATTAATATTGATTATCTATTTTATTTTTTTATTATGAAAAAGAATTTGCTGTATTATCGAGAGAACATATAGGAACATCAATCACACAAAAAATGAACCAAGAAAAGTATGAAACACACGTCACTCAAAGAAAGTGTTGGAGATAATCCGTTCCCACATCGAAAGATTGAGACTTCTCAGCCTAGTATATAAGGTCGGTGACCTACTCCTCCAATTGACAATTAGTTTTAGGATATTGGACTTGGGCGTAATGCACATGTGCACTCGGATGCATAAGACCCTCGCTTTACCCGGTCCGTCTGTATCGTCCTTTGACAGAAAGGACACATTACTCCCACTTAATGTCGATTGGACACCAAATATTTACTATGAGTTCGGTTCGGGTTTTTATTTACCATATATAAGTGATGAAATTGCATGAAAAAATAGGTAGAAGAATATATATGCCTATTGATATGGCATCGGTGCCGTTTGTACAACATGCAAAGGGAATAACGTCTCACCAACATTGAATGAGCAAAAGCATCGGTTTGCTGATAAAGGCCACACCCTTACCACAAATGACAGAATATATAGATTAGAGTTGGATTAATAGAATATATATGTAATAAAATAGACAATGACAAGCCTCCATATGAACAGATCGATCGATGTCAAAACAATATATCCAAGATTGTGATTTAATTAGACCCATCATATTGTTTGATTATGTGAAGATTGATCATATATTCTTATCTCTTGAAGTGATGGTACATGACTACATTTACGTGTCTTAATTGTCACAAATGTCACGTTTTATAGAGCTGTTAGGGATCGGGAGACAAAGTTGTTTATGAGTCGACGCTATAGTGTTTGTATTCTGAACTCTTTATTATAAATCTTTTTGAAAATGATCGAATCTAGTCAATTTGAAAGAACTGCTATAAATCTGGTATTTTTTTGTTTTCTATTTGTTAAAGTTTTATAATTTGTGTGCTCATTTCTTCACATATTAACTTTTAATTGATAGATTGTTTAGAGTTTAGGAATAAAAACGGGAAAAAAAATAATGGAACCAAAAATAAATTAGAGTTTAGGAATAAAAACAAAACGATGATAGAACTGATAAATTTATGGTGGAGATAGAACCACAAATGTATTAATATTATTAGGTCCCTTTATATAGTGATTACAAGAGAACAAAAATGAAAGAATAATATTGCAAGGATTAAATAATATAAATTAGCCTTAAATAAAAAGATAATATCTTTATTATTCTAAGCAACATAATATTCTATCGCATATATCTTTCAATAAGGACGGAAAGAAATGAAATTAGTAATCTTTTCTTTCTTTTCGGAAAAAAAAGTCTACATGTTCTTAGAGTCATGTCAATCAACTTGAATAAGTTGGATCAATAACTTCTGGATTTTTGTGAGTTTTTTCAGTAAAGATAAATTATAAGGATTATAAAATTATCAAGAATAAAAATTATAGAGAATTATAAAATTTTCCTCAATCTCGTAAAAATAAATTGTGTGAATCACGGAGAATTATGGAGAAAATAAGACATCTATATAATTTTAAACAATTTTAGCCCACGGAGACTATAACCTTTTCTTTCTTTTTTTGAAAATGAAAAACGGTTAGGCTGGGGAGGCTATAACCTTCTTAGTTTGATGACAAGCCAAACAAAATATCTCTCACCATAACGACAAACACTAAGGACACTTTTGCTAGAAAAGCAAGATTATTCGCGAGATTACAAGCGCAACAATAATTCAGATAATCTAAATTGAATTGGATTATAAAAAATGTCGGAATAACCCCTAAAATAATCTTGAAGAATAATCTCTCCATATAATTTCCGATAACCTCGTGTACTGAACTCGTCCTATATGTTTGTTTCAATAGGGTTGCAAATCATGATGCGTTTAGTAATTATGAGTCGAGTTATAAAATTTTCGGTTGAAATGCTTATGGGGTTGGCTATGAAGTTCAAATTTGCCAAAAGACAACTTAAAATTTTTTTAAAAAAGCAAACTATAATACCATATTATCATGTGCTATAGTAGGTCAATAACGACCTGACTCGAAAGTGTTTGGTGAAATGAAGATGAAAATAATTATTTCATGATAATTTTCTAAAATTTATGTGTGTGTTCGGTGAAACAAGATTTTTGTGTAGTGTGAACGTTTTAGATGGCTTTAACTTATTGATTAATTGATTGATTACTTTTTTTTAATAAATACGAAAATCTGAAGAAAAAGCTAATTAAGGTTTGTTAACAAATAAAAAATCGGGTACATTTTCAAAATCTATCTATTATAAATGCTAAAGTTAAATTAATTTGTGACGGGTCATGACGAAAATAAATTAAGGCTTACATGTTTTCAAATGTATTTTAAATCCAAATTAAATATTAAATAATTAACACAATATTGGAGCAAGTTTACTGGTTCGGTTTTACTCGGTCCGATCGCTACATATATAGGTAAAGTGATATGACCACATCCATAGTTGAAAAAAATAATGTTTACCCATTTGTTTTAACCGGTTTTCATTTAACATATTGTGAATTAATTATATGTTGATAAAATATAAAATATTAGTTAATAGAATGAACCAATTGTTCAAGTTTATTGAAAATGAAACGTTAATGCATAAAACATGAACTAAGATCATAGTCTAATAAATATTTTTTTTAACTGTCTAACAAAAAAAAAGTTCTAAATAAAACATATGCACAGCTTTAACGTAACAAAATGTCTCAACACATTGAAAATGAAAACCGCAACATAAATTTATTATACATTGCAAATATTGACCCATTATGACGACCAACATGAATTGAAGTTATTAAGTTAACCACAATGAACACCAACGTGAGTGAACCTTATTCACGCCAACACCCA
Organism: Fagopyrum tataricum; assembly: GCA_002319775.1. Taxonomy (NCBI): domain Eukaryota; kingdom Viridiplantae; phylum Streptophyta; class Magnoliopsida; order Caryophyllales; family Polygonaceae; genus Fagopyrum; species Fagopyrum tataricum. Next base: position 12,371,293 of record CM008286.1, read on the forward strand.
AAAATTTTATATTACTAAAAGTTTTTGTTGATCTAGTTCACTTATATTACATTATTAGTTAATTATTTTTTGTATTCTCAATTAATATTCATGACACGCAAATTTTATAAGAACATTTTAATAATATCATTTATTAGTTCAAAACTATTATAAAATTTTATAAGAACATTTTAATAATATTATCTATTAGTTCAAAACTCTTAGTGCTCGTTTGGTTGGAGTGGTGGAATGGAAACGGAATGAAATCGGTTAGGGGGAAGGAAATGAAATGAAATTAATTAGATTACTTTCATATGTAAAAAGACCTCTAAACAAACATAATTTTTGATTGATTCGGAATCATTCCATTATCGGAAATGATTCCTAGCGATACCAAACGAGCCCTTATACTATTAGTTTGTACATAGCGTTTCATTAATTCAAACATTTTATATTATTAATTCAAACTTTATTGTATTATTTTATAGTTATGTTGATAAGAAAGGAGTTATAATATTATGTATTTTGAACTTTTATACTATCATTTCAAAATTTGTGTATTATTAGTTCGAACATTGTATTTCGTTATCTCAAACATTGTGTATTATTAGTTCAAACATATATGAATACAAAAGTAAAAAAATAATAAATAAAATTAATATAGTATACAAAATTTGACGTGTTGGAAAAAATCTTAGCTAAAAAAATAACATTAACATACTTTTCTTGTAAAATATATGAACAAAGTAAAATAAGTTGAACTAAAAAAAATAAAATTGTATGAATATTAAAATTAAGGAACTAAAAAGTGCTTGTTGATTTTTTTAAGCACGTGTTGGTATAACAACTCTTCGTATGTCCGTATCTGACGAACAACTACCTACTTGAACAAATGTCTTATTCAAAGTCACAACTTATGATGGACGGAAACAGGAAACTGACACGGCGAAAAACGGAAAAGTGACAATTCTAAAAATCATGAAAAATGAGACACGGCGAGAAAATATAAATAATGTATCATTGTAAAGTTCTTGTGAGGAGGAATATATTCATATATAATAAGAAGATGATAAATCAATGACATATGAATGTGCTATTAGTTATGGAAGTATTGAGAAATAAGCAAATTGGTTGCGTTATTATATGCTTGTGTTAACTGATATTGAGGTAGTAATCGTAGATGTCTTGTTCATCTAGAATAATAATAATAAAAAACAAAACAAAACGTAGGAACATGTCTTGTTCATCTATTTTGTTTCCCTTGAGCCCACATTGAGCCACCACTTGTGACCATGGTTTGGCTATGTCCGGCCCGTTCCTGATGTTGGAAAAGTGTTTTGACTATGTCCTCCCTATTTTGATTGTGTATGAGAAGTTTCCGAAAGCTTATCCGACATGAAAAACGACACTGTCTAGAGGTTTTCGTGCTTCGTAGGTTACAACTAACCAAATACTAATAATTAGAAGAAAAAACGTGCAACTTAAATGACAATTATTTGTGAAAAATATATGTTTAAACGACAATTATCATCAGACGGAGGGATATATATTTAGTGTCGGGAATTTCTCATTCGTTAGGGTTGTTATACGAGTTGAATGAGTCGATCATTGACATGTTCAAGCTTGACTTATTTATAAAACCGAGTCAAGTCAAATCTAAAATTTAAACGAGTTTTAAATTTGGTTTATATTTGACTCTTTTAAAAAAATAAACGAGTCCAAGCTTTTTTCGAGTCATGCCTGAGCCGGATAACTCAGCTAATATATCATGTAGTGTTAAACCAACCAAACAATAAAATGTTCAAACTTGAAACGTTTATAAACTAACCAAGTCCTAAATTTAAATTTGAAACGAACCCGAGTACCCAACCTCAAAAAATCCTTTCAATGGTTTCACATGACAAAGCATGAGAGAGGGGCGACGAGGACCAGCGCTTGACCATTTCTTCTTTCTCCGAACTCGAACCCCTTTTCTACTCGTCGCCGCCGGCAGTGAAATTCTTCTCCTCCCTTTGTCAAACTAGGTTACAGAAAATGCATAGAGCCTCGAGCTCTTCTTTTGCCCGTTCGCTTCTTTCATCCCGGAGATACAGCACTTCGTCAAATGGCGGCAACTTAGTCGCTTCAGTCCTCTTCGAGAGGCTACCTGTCGTAGTCCCTAAAATTGATCCTGTCGTCTATGCTTTCCAAGAGTTCTCGTAAGTTCCCCATCTCTCTGTCTCATCATTCTCAGTGCCCTATAAATAGCTTTTAGGGTTGCGAAAATGTTGGTCCAATGGCCGTGAAATTGAATTCAGCACAAGCTTGTTTCTTCTTTATTAATTGATTAGATTTGATTCATTATTTTGTACTAGCGGATGCTACAGATTGGTTTCCGAACAGTACAGTTGTGAGTTTGTTTGATAATGCGTGATGGAGATTGGTTTGAAACGATCTGTTTGCGTAATTAATACCAAGGACTTGTGAATTGAGCTTAGGTTTGTGACAGGAGCCCATCAACCAACATCCAAGGCTTCATCCTAGAAGTTATTAGAAATCTGCCAGCTTTGTATAGTGTTATTCACTAACAACTACCAAATATTCTATTCGATTGGATTTGGCTGACTTTATGCCGATAAATGCCATAATTTTCCATTTCAATATTGGATTGTATTAGTTTCTGATAAGCCTTCAACAATCAGATCTGCATTCCTGTGTATTATTGCTTAAGTCGCAACTTTTGACTCGGTTTTAGATAATACATCAGTTTTATATAGGCTTACAAATTTATCATGCTGTCATGGATACTCCCTGCAAACTTGTGTGGAGTAAGTTTCCGTTATGAAAAATGTTTTGGTTGATCTGAATAATACACATCTGTTATAGATGGACTTTGTGGTTCTTATTTCCATCTTTTTTCCTTGACAATTTTTTTAGGTACCGGTGGACGCAACAGTACCGACGTGTTTATCCTGATGAGTTTTATAAAAAATATGAGGCTAGGTACATATTTTGCTTCTGGTATAATGGTAATTTGTGGGTTGTGTAACCATGTTGCGTGTTTCATGCTAACATATATGACCCCTTCTAAAGTTACATATGCATGCAGAGGAAAAGGAGATTACCAAATTGATTATACTCCAGCTCCTCGGATTACAGAAGCAGACAAAATGAATGATAGAAGGTACATGACCGATAAGCTGTGTATTTGAGACTCTAGTTTATGTATTACAATGAAACAGGTTATTTGCAGACACTTGACAATATAAGCATATGATGAAATCTTGTTCATTGCTGCAAGGTCTTTGAAGAGAGCCCTTGATAGAAGGTTATATCTTCTTATTTATGGAAAGTCATACGGCTCTCAGGGTGACAAGCCTGTGTGGCATTTTCCTGAAAAGGTTTACGAGAACGAAGAGACATTGCGAAAGGTAATCTGCTGTAGGCAGTCTCTTGTTTTCCAGTGCTATGCTTAGCTAGTGAATTTGTTTTCTTGGTGTAGTGTGCAGAGGCTGCATTGCAATCTGTGATTGGTGATCTTTCTCACACATACTTTGTTGGGAATGCTCCTATGGCGCATTTAGTTGCACAAGCTGCAAATGAATCTCCACTTAAGGTACTAGATCCTAACCAATGCAACTGCATAGCCACTAGTTAAAGTAAGAGAAAAAGATTTATTGTAATTAGAAAGTGAACTTGAAACATTATAAATCAAAATACTTGTACTTATGTTTCATATCAGAGGTTCTTCTTCAAGTCTCAAGTGATTGCAACCAATAAATTCGACATGGGGAGATGTGAAGATTTCATATGGGTAACCAAAGATGAGCTTATCGAGTATTTTCCAGAACAGGCGGAATTTTTCAATCAGATGATCATAAGCTGATTTTCTGGACATTTCCTGCTTCACTCAGATGATCATTAGCTGAGATTCTGGATTTTCTTGCTTCATGGGATTCTTTGGATTTCATTGTTACTTTGTACCCTTTGATTTAATGGAAGATAAGAAGCAAGTTACAATCAAAGGAATGGGTGACCATCAATGTGGTTTTGGCCGAAGGTATAGAACTTTCTGGTTTTGTAGGCAAAACTCTATTATGCAGTTTTGAGCTCAAATAAAGATGAGAGTTTGAAATTATTATTTCCCTTTGGATTTGTCATTCCATGAATCAATGTTATGAATGTGGCATAGGTTCGACATGGGGAAATACGAAGATTACCATGCATAATATACGCCTTTCCACCAGAGCTCAAAACCCCATAACTACATAATGTGCCATGATCTTGAATGCGACATGCGTGTCTCATGACACAGAAACCCTATGAACAGTTGATCAAATCGTGAGATCAACGTTGTTTCTATAGATCCACACTAAATTGTTAAATCCGTGATAAATGAGAAAGATTGTGAGCCATTGTATTAATCCAAATCCTATGATTATCCTTGCCTGTGTACATTAAACACTTCAGCATAGGGGTGGGCACAAATTCCGCCAATTCCGGTCCCGTCCCGGGCCCATCCCGATCCCGTCCCGGGCCCATCCCGATCCCGGCGGGATTTCATTCAAAAATATAAATCCCGTTCCGAACTCGTCCCGTCAAAAACTATTCGGGACGGGATATGGGCCTTAACTTTTCCATCCCGCTGGGTTCGTCCTGTCCCGTATATAATAAAGTTTTTAATTTAAAATTATAAATATAAGTAGAATCACTAAGCATTAGAGAAATACTTATATAGTTATTACATAGTTACGTTTTTATATTTTAAAAAATAAACCATGTCGGTCAAACCGTTAAAATTGACAAATGTACCAACTTCATTTAGATGTGTTTTATTATATATATTTGGAAACTTTAGTTTAACTCTAATATGTTATCATAAATATTTGAAAATTTTAATGTTTTTGCGTTTTAAGTACGATATATACGAATATTTTGTGGATAAAGCATAAATTTTAAAAACATTTAATAAACTAATGTGTAAACGGAATTGGGCTCATCCCGTCCCATCCGGGATAGGACCCGATGAATTCAATCTAAAATACCCAAGGCCCGTCCCGATCCCGTCCCACTAAAAATAGCCGGGACAGGACTGGAATGACCTCAATCCTGTCCCATCCCGTTCCATGCCCACCCCTACTTCAGCAAGCACGGGCGTGCACGCACAATTTGACATTTCAGTTGATTTGCATATTTAACTCAAATTACCCGAAAACAATTATCTTGCACCTTTTAATCTTACCTTTACACTTTCAACTATATTTGTTCATACAAAATTTTAATAAGAGCGATGAATGTTATAGCATAAATATACATTTACACTCTTATTTATACACATAATTTTTTATTATTGAGTATGTACTTTTCATTTTCATCTTTATCTATACACTATATTTATCTAGATGCCCACAAATATCTAATCGAAACTTGCCCTCATATATGTACATTTGTAATTTAATTAAACTTTAGTAATATCAGTTTAATTCCCGTACCTTATACCTGTTGATCTAATATAAATATCTTAGAAAAGTTTCGGAATTTAAGTTTCTGAATTTTGATTATATAATTTTATCCTCGACTCTTTATATATTAGAGGTGATTGAAATAAAAGGCCCGTTAAGGTGAAGCTCCCGTCAAATTAATACAAGCATATTTTTCACCCACCCATTCAAACACTAACACATCCGCCGGCCTCAATGGAGACCTTCCTTCACCCGGATCAGTCAAGAAGGACACATGCGCCTCCTTCTTGGCCGAAATCCCTGCTCCCTTAAACACATCTACATTTTATAATTACTCGGACATATATAAAATGTAGACGTAATATCTAGCTTATAAAGTTGTTGTTACAACGAAATTAAAATCTAATAAAAGTTAATTTAAACTATTTTTAAAATGGAATGAGATTACTATGGAAGTAAAATATAATTGAAATAAAAGTTGTGTAATTATAAAAGTTGTATCTAAATTAAATAGAAGTTATTTTATTTTAATGTAATGGGAGTAAAATATAATCTATATGTTTAAAAAAAAATGAATTCGGTGACTATAATTCTCAACGTGACACTTAGGCAAAACGAACGTGAACTCGACACATAAAACTTATTACCTTTGGTGTAGTATATTATATTAGGGGTGAACACAAATCCCACAAAGCCCGGTCTTATCCTGTTTCCATCCCGATCTCGGCGGGATTTCATTCAAAATTAGAAATCCGGTCCCGAATCCGTCTCGCCAAAAACTATACGGGACAAGATTTGGACCTTAACTTCTTCATCCGCTAGGCCCGTCCCGTCCCGTCCCGTCCCGTCCCGTCCCGTCCCGTATATAATAAAATTTTAATTTAAAATAGTAAATATAAATAAAATTCATAATTATTAGTGATATACTTATATAGTTATTATATAGTTATGCTTATATATTTTAAAAAATAAACAATGTTGGTCAAACAGTCAAAATTGACAAATGATCGAAATTTATTTAGATGTGTTTTATTATAGATATATGAAAATTTTAATGTAAATTTTAATATGTTATTGTAGATATTTTGAAACTTTAATATTTTTTATACACGAATATTTTATAGATAAAGCGTAAAATTTAAACAAAATAAATAAATTAATGTGCAAGCGGAATTAAGCTCATCCCGTCCAGATTCCAACTGAAACAGAACCCCTCTAAAATGCACACCGTCCCATTTACAATAGTCGGGACGGGACTGAGATACCTCAATCCCGTCTAATGCCCACCCGGCCACCCAATATTATGTAGATTAAAATACAATAATTGTAATATATTAATTTTTGAAGGTATAGAATGTTACCAAATTTGTGACTGAATTATTGCCTTTTTTTAATCACATTTGTATCGTGTTAGTTATGGATTTTAGTCGGTGCCATATCCTCCACTTGGCGAGTTGGCGTTACTGATGACACCAACGCATGGGGACTTGTAAAGCGGAGATTTGCACTTTAAGTGCAACTCTACCACTTTCTACTAACCAACTATCGTATTTGCTTTCTAAAACACGAATATAAATTTATTCCCCCCCCCTCTAATCACGTGTTGTGGAGGAATAATAATACTAATATTTATTATAGTAAAAGCACATAATAAGGATAATTAATCGTATAGTTAAGGAATGAGTGTAGCACTGTACTTACGTGACCTTCATTAGGTAAATTTGGTGGACTTCAACTTTTTCTAGTTTAGTTTAGATGATTTATTTTACAACAGTTTAAGACTTTAAGTCGTAGTGTACGAAAAAAGAGAAATTTATAAATTGAAAAAGCCAGTTATGTAATTTTTTTCGTTGTCAAAACATTTGCTAATAAACTTCAGACATCATCAACCAACACCCAGTTTGTTTGTTTGTTTGTTTTTTTTTTTCTAAAAAAAGAAACCTAGGCGCCGGCGCCATTAGACAACGCTCAAGCTAAACGCCGACGTCTCACGACTGTTTTTGACAACAAGTAATTTAAAGTCCATGTATATAACGGACCCCAAAATATTTATACAAACTAGCACAAACTTATCCGCACCTTCCAACTTTTGCCAATTAACGACTACTCTTCTGCTACCGCTTCCAAATGAACTGTTGCTTTGGTGAATTTAGCACGGGGGTGTACTCGGGTGGACCTCCACCAATAAAATAATTAGAGCCGCCTGATATCACTTTAACTGGACGACACAATAAGGATATTGTTGTAAATTAATATCGCTGTGGAATATTGCCTTTGATGCCTTGAAATCCCATTTCCCGAGGCTCCAGCTCCTTCTTCTTCTCCGTACAAGCTACATGACCCTTTGCCAAGCTCCCTTTTCTTCCCCAAACCCATATTCCCATTTTTGAATCCTCTCAACTCCCTCTGCTTTCTTTCTCTTTCAGTCCCACCCTTATCATTCGTAGCTTCTGCAAACCCTAGCCAATTCTCTACTCCGAATACCTTCTTCCTAAGTCCGATTTTATGGCGGGAAATCCATTTCCGTTGTGTCTTAACTACTTCCATTTCTGAATCCTTCTGCAAATTTCGATACCAATTTGCTACCTATACTGTTTCTTTTTACCGGAATTATACTTGTTTGATGGCGGCTGGTGCAAACCCTACCGGAAATCACCAAGACAATTCCGCTTTCAATGGCGTCTCCGCCGTCAATTTCAATTCGGACAATTCGGGTATGGTGCATGTCCCTGCTCCTGGTATTTCTACGGATTGGTCTTCCGATGAGCAGACTATCTTAGAAGAAGGCCTCAACAGGTATGGTTTTATGCTCTAGATTTTTTTTTAATGGATTTCTTTTATTCATAAGCAATTCTTTTTGAGGTTTTATTAGTTTGAAATGAAATTGGTATGGTGAATTTTGGTTTAAGTTTATTCATAGGACCTTAACCTTCAACGTTTGTTCTACTTCTACCTGAACAGCTAAAACATATCTACCATTGTTTTTAGTAAATGAACAGCTAAAATATCTAGTGTCCTACCTCGAGTTTCGCTTCTCGTCAGGTAGACTTTGGGGACGGTGCTATTAGATTATCTGTGTTTCGTTGCGTGACTTGTGTTTATCTGCAATCAGGATTTAAGACTCGCTGTTGATATTTTGGAGATTTTTGATATTGTCACAATTAGGACAGGGTCCATACACACTTGATGAAAATCACAATTAAGAACTAAAGGGTCCTTCAACTGCCCTTAGTGGAAGAAATTTGTGATGATTGTTCTGTTTTAAGTCAAAGACACCACAAACAATCTGAATCTGAAGTAATAGGAAGTCTATATGAGTATTGGATTCCATATCTTTGAGACAAATTGATGTACACGTTGACAGTCTCAAGTGACATGCAATTCCATTGGAAAAGCATCTAGTCTGTAATCGTATCATTTTACAATTTTTATAAAATGAATTGCAGATTTTCTGAGCTTCCACCTGTATTGCGGTATGCAAAGATTTCCATGACGCTACCAAATAAGACAGTTCGAGATGTTGCATTACGCTGCAGATATATGAACGTAAGATTCTGCAGACTTTTCACAGTTTTTGAGAGGGAGTAAGCAACTGCACACGACAATTATGAATTGTTTATGACTGTAGTAAGTAGTGACTACAAAGTAGTAATGGAAAGGTCATGTTCTTCACCATATTTGAGTTTTTTGCTAATGTTACAAGACTCTTTGTGATAATTTTCTTGATCTCTAACAAATTTGGTTGAGATAAACTCCACCACTTTCATTATAAACTAGTATTGTCATTATTGTTGAATACTTGAATGGTGATTTTTTTTTTTTGAAAGGAACTTGAATGGTGACTTTGTTTGACATGATTTTGGTTCTGATGATTGTAGAGGTTGTGAATCCTGATCCTGTAATCTTGACATGACACCTACAATTTGTGTTTCCTTATTATTATATGCTCAAAATTGAAACACCTTGCTTGATCGAATATCAAAAGAGAAGCCCAAGAAGAAAAGTGAGCCTGTGAAAAAAAAAAAATAGTTTCAATAGGACTTCATGAAATGCTGGCCTTGTAATTTGATCACCTGATATGCACCTCAAGGTGTAGATGTTGCCATATCAATAGGTTATCAGCCTGATTTCCCCCCAGTGACACGCAATCAGAATTCTCATATCCTTCAAGTTACATCTATCTCTTGAAAGCCTGTGGAGCTCCCTAAACCTTTCACAGAAATGGAAAGAAAAGCCATACCACTTCTTACATGATAATGTTTTTCAGTAACAGTGGTGGTATCTAATTATTCGAATACTTTGTTCAGAAAAAGGAGATTAGCAAGAGAAGGAAAGATGAACCATCAAGGAAAAGCAAAGACAAAAGGGTATGTATGTTATTGTTTTCGTTCTATTTTGAGACCTCAGTTTAATGCTTGTATTCCCTTTTGCCCTCAGTAGCTGATATAACTTCTGCTAGCAGGAAAAAGTTACTGAACCATCATCAAAGCCATCTCATTTACCCTCTCATTCTGCCAATCATCCTTATCCTGTGCCATCTGTTTCTATGGATGATGACGGCATCTCTTACAAAGGTAAAATTGCATCTTTGACACTTCAAAGAATGTTCTTTTATTCATCCATTTGTTTGTTTCTTGGGATTTTTTCAGCCATTGGTGGTCCTATTGGTGAGATGCTTGAGCAAAATGTACAAGCTTTTCACAAAATTTCGTCCAATTTCTCATCCTACCAGGTAAATTTTATCTAGATTATTCTTTCTCTTTCTTGCCCCATTTTTGCCAACTTATAATAAGTAGCACACTTCATCAATGAGGTAATAGTTCTTGCTTTAAGAGACTGAATGCTTGTTTGAATGTCGTTTCAGCACACTCAGTGAAATTAAAGTTGCCTTGTATGTTATTTCATTTTATCTTTTCTAGAATTAGGGGAACATAATAAAGAGATCCTTTATTATTTCGTTGGTCTGGGTATCTTTTGTAAGGGATTGCTTCTTCTTCTTCTTCTTTTGGTACTGACCTTTTGCAGATACTTGTAAAAATAAATATCAGTGAACTTGTTTTACCATTTTGTCTCCTACAGTTCCAGGAGAACATCAACCTTTTCTTTCAAGCTCGGGAAAACATCATGAAAATTTTGAACAGGTATGCTGCTTATCTATGTTCTATTATGGGTTAATCTGCATACTATTGTATACTTGTGGCTGTTACAGTCATAGTAGGATTGCTTGATTGAGATGTGATTCCTTCATGGTGTAAATACTGAATTTGATTCAATGATAAATTTAATCTAATAAACTATCATACCCCACCCTTGCTTCTGTCATCACACAACAAATGGTTCTGAAAATGCTAAATGATGCTTTCTGTAAGAGTAAAGTATACGCCTTGAGGGCGACCATAGCTCGTTCAACTAGCAGCTTTATCATGTATTATGGAGCTATCCCATAATCTCCAGAATGGACTAGGAATGGGTTTATTAAAGCCGCTCTAAAGGAGCTTTCTTTTATGAGAATCAGTTCTATGAACTTTACCTTTTTGTTTTTGCAGTTAATAACATTTGATTCTTGTAAAATGTAGCTTGAATGAAACACCAGAAATAATGAAGCAAATGCCACCTCTTCCCGTGAAGATGAACGATGAGCTGGCCAGCTCGATTCTCCCAGGCACAAGCCATTCAATGCAATTATGATCTATAAACACTTGAGGCAAATCTGAAGAAAGGAATTGCATTTTCTGTGCATTTAGGAAGAATTGCTGATAGTTTGTTTCTGTAGGTTGATGTAAAGTAGATTCTGCAGCTGCAACCAACTGTCTGTTTTCATTTTACCTGTAGGATACTATGTAGCCCAAAAATTCCAAAGAGGTAGCATTTCCCATTTCCCGTTTTCGTATCGTTTCCAACACTGCCAAGGGATATAGGAAATTTGTTGTACTTGTGGTAGGTGTCAGTGTTGTAGGCAATTTGTTGTTGTAGTAGCCTTGTAATGTTTATTTATCTTAGAACAAGTTGAGATGTAACTGGATACATTAATGTTATTAGCCATACCTGTATGTCCCCACTTATACATGCAGATTCATTGGGTTGGTTTGAATATCTTTTCCTGTCAACTGTGTTTCATAGAATTGTGAAAATATTTTAACCTTTGAGGCTAGTTGGAAACTTATGTTCTTACTGCCTCCTCACAGATTTTCTCCGTCGACTCCCGGTTTTCGAAGTTGAAAGGGAGATAATTGGAAAGATCAGAGAATATTGGGATATTTGGTGGAAGGAAGAAGAAAAGAAACTGCCTTTCCCCTCTATAGGAGATGCGAACTTGTGCGACTCTTATTGGTCTACAAAGACAATCGATTTCAAGCTCACAAATTGGTGCTGCATTGCTTTCAAAATGGCAATAATTGACCAATATTACAGGTCACTTACCTCTATAGAGAAAATCATACACCCGTCAAGTATATAGGATATTTTGTATAAATTAACAGTTATTCTTTTTAAATAATATTATATTAACTTAAATAAATTAATCATATACAAGTTTCTATAAATTAATGATGACTTTTTAAAATAATATTAATAATAATATTATCATAATAACCAGGAAAGACATTAAAATATTATAATAATATTTATACGAAAAATGTAAAAAATAGTAATATTAAGTATACATGCTCTATGTGGATAAAATCTTATAATGTATTAATTAGGTTCAAAATCTTCTATATTAATTAGTATACATTAATGATTCGTGCTCTTTTTCCCATATAATTTTTTTTGGTCAAACCTTTTTTTTTTTTTTCCCCATATAATATATAACCATATTGTTACGTTGCAATTACTTGCAATTTTGAGCTCTTTCGCTCAATCTGTTGTTTATAGAGCTCTTTCCCTTATTCCAACTACGGGGACATAAACTTTGTTCTTCTCGGACCTTCCGGCTGGGTTGCAAAATCTGGCGGAACTGGATAATGAATAGATGCATATCGTTTGCCTTTCAAAAAAAACTGCAGCAATATAAATAAATTAAGATTGGCGATATTAAGTTCAATACCGATCGAAACGAGTTCGATAAGAGGGGACGATGATGAAATTTGAAGATAAAATTAATCATTTTTCCAACTTTTTTTCTTCTCAAAACTTTACGCTTATATAACCAAACAGACCCTAGTGACCTGTTGACTCGGGTTATGACATTTTCAAGGTTAGCTTCACTAGCTTGACTTGTATTAGAAGCTACAAGGTAATGACATAAGTAGAATAAATGGCCCTTGAATTGACTTGAAAGTTGGACTATATGAGATGATTAATTTTGAATGTAAGTTATATAAGTAACTAATTTCTGTTATTAGTATTAGTTTTCTACATCTGCAGGCTTCAAAGAAACAACCAACTAAAGTGACATAAATTTTGACCTAAATATATTTGATCTTTCAGCTCCCAACAGCGGACATTGAAAAATACAAAGAAAAATATATACAATATATAGTCTTTGCCCCATATCATACTCCCATTTCCACCAACTTTTTCTGATATTAATATCAGCAATTACCCTTTTTGTGTTTGTAATTCAATAAACAGGATGGCAAGGCAAAAGGGCTTCATAATCATGTGCTGTAATATATTGTTTGTTGTTTTCATCTTCTTTGCTGCAATTCCTTCATCTGCATCCATTTCTCACCCAGGTAATCAAACCGAATCCGCTACTCGAATCAGAGTTGGATGGTCTTATAACTTTTCTTGATCATTTCCCATTCGTGTATACAGAAGTAGCTCAGGATAGGCGTTTGCTAAGATCACAAAACGAATCGCGCCTTTTAGAAGATACAGTAAGGGTAGATCCTATTAACCATTTCAAGAAATACAAAGGAGGTTATGATATAAGAAACAAACACTACTGGAGTGTAAGTCTAAGAAAATTGTATATAATTATTTTTCGGTTTCTAGAACAAATTTATTGTACTTATTCTTGCACAAATGTAGTCAACTGCGTTTACAGGCGTCTATGGCTACGCAATCAGCTTGATCTGGCTCGTTGCTGGTGTTGTATATGGAGTTTTTCTGCTTGTAAGAAGATTTTACTTCAAACATAACAAGAACTTACCTTGTTACAAGAAATGCTATAACAACAAACATGCAGCTTTTGCTGTTTTTCTTGCAATTCTAGCAATGTAAGTCATCTGCAAATCGAAATCATTTTAAGGGTTCATAGCAATTTCATGACATGAGATTATGAGAATACAGAGTTGTATCAGGATTAGTTCTTTGCGGGAGTTCACATTACCATTCAAGATCAAGGACTATACTAAGGATCATAATTAACACTGAGGATGATGCATCGAGTTCTATTCGTAATGTAACAACAGCAATGGATATGATCAGTGTGAACTTGGCTTCTGGATATGTTGTTGGTAGATACCGTTCTGTTTCACGCTTTCTCAAGGCAGAATCCTTAAACTTGAACCGAAAAGCAGACAGGATTGAAAGACAGGCTCAAAGGAATAGACAATCTATAGGAAATGGTTTAAGCATAGTGTAAATTTCTTAACCTTTTTCAGTCATTTACTGAATCTTACAAATCTTCACGTGCAACAGATTATGAGAATGCATTTATTTTGTTTTGTCATTTGCAGGTTCATAATAACTCTTGTTGCTGTATCACTGAGCTTGATCTTAGTGCTTGCATTAATAGGTATTAAGAACTTATTGATTTTAGTTGTTTTTTTTAACTATGAACAATCTTGAATCTAAGACAGTTCTCAAATATTGATTCAGTTTTTGGCTTCCTGAGGTTTCAAAGAACTATTGAAATGTAAGTAAATCCGGTCACTTCTTGTATCATAATTCAACAAGCAAGAAAGAAAACAGTCAGACTAGTTCAAACAGATGACAAACGGCCAAAACTATAAATATGTGAAGTGTGACAATATTCAAGACATATCAACAACAAATTTAGCTAACTACATGCTATGATATGTTGCAGGTTAATAGCATTATGTTGGATACTAACCATCCTCTGCTGGCTGCTCTTCGGAACATACTTCTTCCTCGAAAAGTAATATCATATTCTAATTCCATACGTACGGAGGTAACACAAACCTGCAACATTGTAACCGAAAGTGCATGTTTTTTGCAGTTTCTCTAAGGATACATGTACAGCAATAAGTGACTTTCAGGAGAATCCGAAAGGAAGCAGCTTGAGCTCAATCCTTCCTTGTGATAGATTAGCTTCTGCAAAAAGTGTCCTACACAAAGTCAGTGCAAAGATTTACAAACTTGTCAGTAAGGTAAGTAGCAAACCCATCTCTTTATTGTCAACTTTATGCAATCCATTTTCATACATGAAATCTTAAAACACCACAGGCGAACGCAAACATAAGCAGCCTAAGGAAATCGTTGTATCCAGAACTCGTGTACGTATGCAATCCATTTTCAGGGCCACCACATTACCTCTACCAGCCAGAGAAATGTCCATCAAACACCATTAAAATAGGAGACATACCACAGGTAACTAAATTCACAAATTGAACCAGTCAGATAAGATCAAGAACATCAAATGACAAAATCTTGATACTTTATTGAAGGTACTGAAGCTGTTTACATGCTCAAATAACAGCACAGTTAGCTGCAAAGGAGTTTTCATCAGTAGCAGTGCATTGTACACAATCAGGGCTGTTACAAGCTCTGTCCAAAGTCTCCTAGACTCGTATCCTGTAATGCAAAGCCTCGTAGAATGTCGGTTGGTAAAGGATTCATTTTCCTTGATTCTTGAGAATGAATGTAAGCCATGGAAGCGAGATGCGCGAATGGCATGGCTCGCAATGCTGGGGCTATCAGTTTTGATGACGACATTGATCATTGTTTGTGTAATTCGAGCTCATTATCAGCTTGAGTTGAGTGGCCATGCTAAATGGAAGACCACACAGAATAAAAGGATTTATGAATTTTACAACAAGGCAAAGGCCTTATGCACAAGTTACTGATACAATTGATAGCTAGATTTATAGGTGATTCAAGTGTTGGATGATTCAATACTAATCTTTCAACTGGGAATCTGTTAGGTGGCTCAAACCACAAAATCCGATGAACTTGTCTGGGAAGAGCAAGAGTATAACTTAGAAATGCAATTCCACGTCAAATGCCTTTAATCGTACTTGACCTTGTAAACCCAAATACATTTTTGTTCAAGGGCCAATCTTTCTTTCAGAGCTCATGTATATCTTTACTTTTAGCCGTACTTAATTTGTCCCCTCACAATACAATCTTCTCTTGACTTTGAATACTGGTCACACGTCAGAGTGATGGCTCATGATATGCTATATTGAGTTATGGCGAATGATCATGCACACATCCTCATCAAGGCAAGTGAAAGCACATCCAGATGGATCGGAGATTGTGTTTTCAAGTTTTGACTTGCTAGCAGCTACAAAGACAATAAAAATTGTCTATCTAAATTTCATCATCTTCTTGCTGTCTAAACATACAGGAAAACAAGGAAAAAGACATGTATACAGCGAAGTTCATCTCTTGCTAACAAATTCTGAACAAAATGCATTTTTTGCTCAAGGGCAAATCTTTTCACTTCCAAGTATCTATAAATGTTCTTCTTCATTAGTTATTTGCATGAAACCTTCTCATTTGCACTAACAAGACACGGAACCAAGCAATATCAAATTAAAATCTGAATTAAAAAACACATCCTTGCTTATTCCTGAGTGATATATACATAAGACTAGTATTCAATCTGAAATATTTAGCATTTCCCCTTCATTTGGTTGGCATCTGACAGTCTAACAACTCTTTAGAGTTTATTATAGATTACTAAACTTATTTGGATGCTTCTGTCAAGTAAGGAAGCATAGTTGTGCATACACATCATCGTGAAGACAGAAAGCAAGAATGACCACAGACTTGCTGGAATGAAAATTTTTACAAGGCAGATGTTATGCTCAAAGCAGGAGAGTCAAAGGGAGTTTGTTCCCCTTTACTCATTGCAGCAGTTTCAGGATGTTTTTGATGAACCTAAGAGGCTTCCAACACTCACTGGGATCAAGAGGACAACACTCCAGCCATGATTGCAAAACTGTAAAATCTGGTCCGCAGATATATCCTTCTTTTCAGATTAGTGACATAGAAAGTGAGAGCAAAAAATGACACTCTCAAAGGTCCAAAACTAATGTAAGATTCAAGGTAATGCCAAACAGCCTTACAAGTGTTCCGGCTACAATATAAAGCTATTTGAATGTTACTTTGAGTCCTTCCAAATTCTGTACTAGTCGTTTTTATTACAGTGTCTTATTATTTGGCAGTTCTTAGACATCACAATCTATATGAGAAACTACCTAAGTTAGTTTGCTTGAAGGCAAGTTGACTTGGATAAATTGTTTATGACTTCTCACATAAAACTGCAGCTGTATCTTATTTAGCCACTCTACTCTATATCAGATGAACTTACTTCTAGCATCTTCTTGTATTTATACAGGGTTACCCATGGATATAAACAGAACAAAAATTTCCTTCTTTTTTCAGAAAAATCACTTTCAAATATCAGAAATCGACTAAAGTTTCTCAAGGGACATACGGGAACATCAGGCTTTTAAAGATAATTCATTTCCAAATATCAGTAAGTAACACAACTTTTCTAGCCATCTTTTTTCAAATATTGCTTTCAAATATCAATATCAATTTCTCAAGGGAAGTGAGGCAACAATTTTCATCTTTTTTCAGATTGTTCATTTTCGAAAAATCAAGTAAATGACTAAAACATCTCAAGGGGCATGGGACAAGGCATCTATCTTTTTTAGATAGATCATTTTCAAAATCAGGTAAATGACTTAAATATCAGCAACGGACTAAAATGAGTTAAACTTCCCAAGGGGGCATGAGACAAGGCATCCGACTTTTTTTTTCCAGAAAAATCATTTTTAAAATATCAGGAACGGACTAAATTTTCTCCAGGGACAAGAGGCATGCAAGGCATCAATCTTTTACAGATAAACCATTTCCAAATATCTGTAAGTGACTAAAACTTCTCAAAGGACATGATCCAAGGCACAACCATCTTTTTTCAGATATTGCTTCAAATATCAGGTAAATTATCACATTCTCGAGAGAAGTGAGGCAACAATTTCCATCTTTTTCAGAGAGATCATTTCGAAAAATCAGTTAAATGACAGATCTTTCTCAAGGGACATGAGGTAAGGCATCTATCCTTTTTAGGATCTATCATTTTCAAGTACAAAGTAAAATGACTAAATTCTCAATGGACATGATGTATGAGGCAAGGCATCATTTTTTTTTATGGACAAATTATTTCCAAATTTCAGTTAAAACTTTTCAAGAAGCATGACACAAGGCATCTGTCTGTTTTCCGATATAGCTTTCAAATATCAGGTACTATTTAACTTCTCGAGGGAAGAGAGACAACAATTTCCTTCTTTGCAGAAAAATCATTTTCAAACATCAGAAACAGACTGAAATTTCTCAAGGGGCATCTCGCAGGCAAGGCATCAATCTCAAGGGGCATGAGGCTGGCAAGGTAACAATTTCCATCTTTTTCAAAAAGATTATTTTCAAAAATCAGACTGAAATATCTCAAGGGACATGAGGCAAAGACATTTATCTTTTTTAGATAAATCATTTCCAAACATAAGTGAACTAGTTAAACTTCTCAAGGGACATGAGGCAAAGGATTCCAACAGTAGATTCCGAGAGTTTACAGGGACAGTTTCCATCTTTTTCAGAGAAATTATCACATTCTCGAGAGAAGTGAGGCAACAATTTCCATCTTTTTCAGAGAGATCATTTCGAAAAATCAGTTAAATGACAGATCTTTCTCAAGGGACATGAGGTAAGGCATCTATCCTTTTTAGGATCTATCATTTTCAAATACAAAGTAAAATGACTAAATTCTCAATGGACATGATGTATGAGGCAAGGCATCATTTTTTTTTATGGACAAATTATTTCCAAATTTCAGTTAAAACTTTTCAAGAAGCATGACACAAGGCATCTGTCTGTTTTCCGATATAGCTTTCAAATATCAGGTACTATTTAACTTCTCGAGGGAAGAGAGACAACAATTTCCTTCTTTGCAGAAAAATCATTTTCAAACATCAGAAACAGACTGAAATTTCTCAAGGGGCATCTCGCAGGCAAGGCATCAATCTCAAGGGGCATGAGGCTGGCAAGGAAACAATTTCCATCTTTTTCAAAAAGATTATTTTCAAAAATCAGACTGAAATATCTCAAGGGACATGAGGCAAAGACATTTATCGTTTTTAGATAAATCATTTCCAAACATAAGTGAACTAGTTAAACTTCTCAAGGGACATGAGGCAAAGGATTCCAACAGTAGATTCCGAGAGTTTACAGGGACAGCGTATCCCTTATCTTACTGTGTTGGAGGTTGATACAAACTGTATGTTATGTGCCTTTCTTACACTGAAAGTCAAAAGGTGAACATTGTCACCATGCACCTAACCAGGTATGCCAAGAACGGGTTATACCAAGTAGGTTTATCCCCTTACTATTCCTATGATGACCGATTGAAGAACATTATATATACTCGGTCTATATTATGCTTTAATTCAAGAACCGGTTAAGACAAGTCGACAACTATATACACCACCCCTTGACGAAAGAAGAATAACTCTGCACTCCTCCGTGTTTGAATCAGAACGAAAGAAGAATAGCAAAAAGAGCAATTAGCAGACCAAGCAGAAAAGCATCATTTAGAAGGAGGAGGCGAGTGTGACAACCAGATCATTTTCCCACAAAAGCTTTTGCCAAATTTGAACATCAATTTTTCCCCAAAATCTTTTGTTTCAATCATAATACCAGATCAGAACAATCGCAACGAAACCAAAAGACGGAGAGTTATGAGGACATACGCAATTCGAATCTTGATGAATATCCGATCATAATGCCAGATCAAAACAATCGCAACAATAAGAAACCAAAAGACGGAGAGTTATGAGGACATACGCAATTCGAATCTTGATGAATATCCAATCATAATGCCATATCAAAACAATCGCAACAATAAGAAACCAAAAGACAGAGTTATGAGGACGTACTCGAATCTTGATGAATATCCCATTCGTGCTTTTTGCTTCCTAGAGAATTCGATTTACGATTTATTTGGGTCAAATTCTCTGGTTCAGGTTTCCCTCTTCCCTTAGATACGCATCAAGAAAAGACAGAAAGAGGAACCTCGAGGAATAAAAACGCCTTTGGACCGATCGTGTTGGAGAAGACGTCGTGGTCGGTCGCTTCTCTTCGTTCGCTCTTCCCTTCAATTTCTTCCGTCTTCTTCTATTATAACCTATTCAAAATTTCAATGATCTCACTTGCGAACCTGAAGTATTAATATCAGATACGATATCAATATAAATATTTAAAAAAACTCATACCTTTGATGTACAAGCATATCAATATAAAACTGATATCTTACTCCTAATACACATTTTTTTCCTATTTTAATATACTTTAAAAATCGAAGTTTTTACATATTTAATATTGTTCATTCTTTTCTATTCTTCATCTCTTAATCAAAGGTGTCAGATCTCAATCTCATACCTTATACCTCATGCCCATATTTTGATATTCATAACTTGATATCTAGATATGGATACCAAACAAGTCCTAATGATTCTCATTTTTCTTATGTGAACTTGATGTGCTCTCAGGGAGTTTGTGAGTTGCGTCCGATGCGTCAAGATCTTGTCACCTGCAGAAGTACGGCGGATGAGCGAGGAAGGAATGCATCTCTCAAGCACGAACGCGCCTCAGGGATCGGTTATTCTTGAAGTAGAGATAAAAAACTGGTTTGTAACTTTGTAATACCATAGGTGTTATGATCAACACAGTTTGGCTATGATGGCATTGATATGTGTTAATGAGATGTTATAGATTTGATATGTGTTAATGAGATATTGTAGATTGAGATTAAGAGCTATAGTTTAAGAAGTTGTATTTTTAGTAGATAAATTTGTATCCAGAATGAAGTGTCTGGGAAGATTTCCTTTCAACATTTCTTTACTATGTACTATTGTAATGTTAGACTTTCCAGTATGTTGTAAAATTAGTATAGTTTGGACTTTGTGTAGTTTTGACATCGCTGAGAAGGCTGGAGGTATTTATTAACCCAAAAGTTCATGCATCATTATCCATGAGCCCATAAGTTTTGACTTATTGGTATTATGGTTACAAATATGTGGTCAACTAGTTAATCGAGTTTTTGCTTATTCGTAAAAAGCTAGGGTTACATATTTGCGGTCAACGTACTATTTTTCGCTTGATCGCATTCTAATTCTAACTGCTTGCTTATATTGTGGCTATTCACTGATCGGCTACTTACCGATCTTCAAGGGGCAAGTTACATATCTTTATAATCAACTACTTTCGAAAACATTTATCTCCTCTCACAAATGATAGGGTAAGTTGCATATTTTTGGGTATCGTTAGCGTAACCACACGAGCTACCCATACTAGAAGCGTTCACACCAAATTCATATTTGTGCTCCATGTAACAAATGAGTTAGGCGAGGTAGGTAACTCCATTCCGGCCTCGAGCATCTTCACCACGACGCTCAGGTCTTGCCACATGGGAGTATTGCACGCACCACAACGCAACCTTTAACGCCCTCTCGGCTACTTGTTGATCTTCCACCACCCTAAACTCCCCTAACAACTCATATGGTTGGAAAAAATATAAATCTTAAACATCTTACATACCTCCAAAACATAGAATGAACCAAAAAAGAAACAAGCTATGGGGCAAGGATGTTAGTAGTGCCGACAAAAAATATTATTACTAAAGAAGACGAGTAAAATTTAATCTAAAACATAGAATGAACCAAAATGGAGACAAAAACATTATTACTAAAGAAGACGAGTAAAGTTTAATCCGATTTAAGGCTAATTCTCTAGGGACATGGGACATGACATCATTTTTTTTATTATAGATAAATAATTTCCAAATATCAAGAACCGACTCAACTTTCTCAAGGGACACATTGCAAGACATCAAATCTCAAAGTACATGAAGCACGCAAACAACAATTTCCATTTTTTCTAGATATATCATTGTTGAAATCAGAGTTAAATGAATGAAATTTATCTAGGGATATGAGACGAGAGATCGATCTTCTTTAGATTGATGGTTTTCAAAACTCAAACTTAAACTTCTCAAGGAGCACGACATCATTTTTTTTATAGGTAAATCATTTCCAAATATTAGGAACCGACAAAAATTTCACAAGGGACACTATGTAACAATTTTCATCTTTTTGGAAAAGATCATTTTTAAAACCAAAGGTAAATGAATGAAAATTTTCAAGGGACATGAGGCGAGACATATATCTTTTTTAGATAGATAGTTTTCAAAACTCACATAAATGACTTAAGCTTCTCAAGGGAATGAGGCACAACATCATTTTTTTTTTTTTATAGATATCCAAATCAGGAACTGACTCAAATTTCTCAAGGGATAGTGCAAGACATAAAATCTCACGGAACATGAAGCACGCAAGACAACAATTTCTATCTTTTTCAAAAGATCGTTTTTGAAATAAGAGGAGGTAAATGAATGAAATTTATCAAGCAACTCGAGGCGAGTTATCTATCTATAGATAGATAGTTTTTAAAACTCAAGTAAATGACTTAAGCTTCTCAAAGTGACACGAGGCACGAGATCATTTTTTATATAGATAAATCATTTTCAAATATCAGCAACGGACTAAAATTTCTCAAGGAACATGGAGTAAGACATCAAATCTCAAGGGGCATAAAACATGAAAGACAACAATTTCCATCTTTTTCAGAAATATCATTTTCGAAATAAGAGATAAATGAATGAAATTTATCAAGGGACATGATGCGAGACATCTATCTTTTTTAGATTAAAAGTTTTCAAAACTCAGGTTAATGACTTAAGTTTCTCAATGGACATGAGGTATGCCATCATTTTTTTTATATAGATATCCAAATATCATGAAATGACTCAAATTTCTCAAGGGACACGTGACAAGACATCAAATCTCTAGAAAAATGAAGCACACAAGGCAACAATGTCCATCTTTTTGATAAATATTTATCAAAATAAGAGGTAAATTAATGAAAAATTCCAAGGATAAGGAGATGATACATCTATCCTTTTTAGATAGATAGTTTTCAAAACTCAAGTAAATGACTTAAGCTTCTCAAGAAACACGAGACACATCATCATTTTTTTCTTCTTCCAAATATCAAGAATTGACTTCAAATTTTCAAGAGACACGGGACAAGACATCAAATCTCAAGGGACATAAAGCACGCCAGACAACAATTTCATCTTTTTCAGAAATATTATTTTCGAAATCAGAGGTAAATAAATTAAATTTTTGAAGGGACATGAGACAAACATCTATCTTTTTTAGTCAAGTAAATGACTTAAGCTTTTCAAGAGACATGAGACATGACATCATTTTTTTTTATATATATCCAAATATCAATAACTTGCTCAAATTTCTCAAGGGTCATGGGGAAGACATCAAATCTCAAGGGACATGAAACACGCAAGACAAAAATTCCATCTTTTTTAGAAAATCATTTTGGAAATCAGAGGTAAATGAATAAAATTTTCAAGGGACATGAGGCGAGTGATCTATCTTAGTTTTCAGATATTGACTCAAATTTCTCAAGGGACACGGTATCTCAAGTGACATGAAGCACACAAAACAACAATTTGCATCTATTTCAGAAATATCATTTCCGAAATCATGAATGAAATTTCTCAAGGAACATTAGGCGAGGAATCTATCTTTTTTAGATAGATAATTTTCAAAACTCATGTAAATACTTAAGCTTCTCAATGAACATGAGGCACGACATCATTTTTTTTTTTTTTTATAGATATCCAAATATTAGGAATTGACTCAATTTTCAAGGGATACGGGACAAGGCATCAAATCTCAAGGGACATGAAGCACGCAAAACAACAATTTCCTTCTTTTTTCAGAAATATCATTTTCTAAATCAAAGATAAATGAATGAAAATTTTCAAGGACAGGCGAGACATCTATCCTTTTTAGATATATAATTTTTAAGGGACATGAAGCACGCGAGACAACAATTTTCATCTTTTTCAAAAAGTTCATTTTTGAAATTTCAAGGGACATGAGTTAATGTATCTATCTTTTTTAGATAGGTAATTTTCAAACTCGATAAATGACTTAACTCAAGGGACATGAGACCCGACATGATTTTTTTATATATTATAGATATCCAAATATCAAGAACTGACTTAAAATTTTCAAAGGATCACGGGGCAAGACATCAAATCTCAAGGGACATGAAGCATGCTAGAATAATTTCCATCTTTTTCCAAAAGATCATTTCCGAAATCAGCTAACTAAATTAAATTTCTGATGGGACGTGAGGTGAGACAACTATATCTTTTTTAGATGGATAGTTATCAAAACTTGGGTAAATGATTTAAGCTTATCAAGGGACAGGACACACATAATCATTTTTATAGATAAATCATTTCCAAATATTGACTCAAGTTTCTCAAGGGACACGGGGCAATGCATCAAACTCAAGGGACATGAAGAACATAAGGAAACAATTCCCATATTTTTTAGAAAGATCATTTTCGAAATCACATGCAACAATTTCCATCGTTTTCAAAAAGATCATTTTCGAGATCAGAGGTAAATGAATGTTCTCAAGGGACATAAGGCGAGAAATCTATTTTTTTCGATAGCAAGTTTTCAAAACCCAGGCAAATGACTTAAGTTTCTCAAGGGACATGAGGCATGACATTGTTTTATAGATAACAAAATATGAGGAATTGACTTATACTTTCAAGGGTTATGTGGCAAGACATTAGATCTCAAAGGACATGAAGCACGTAAGACAACAATTTCCATCGTTTTTAGAAAGATCATTTTCAAATTCACATGTAAATGAATTAAATTTTTCAATGGACATGAGACGGGACATCTATTTAAAAAAGATATATAGTTTTTAAAACTCATGTAAATGACTTACGCTTCTCATGGGACATGAGGCATGACATCATATTTTTTTTATAGATAAATAATTTCCAAACATCAGAAAGTGACTCAAATTTCTCAAAGGACACACGACAAGACATCAAATCTCAAGGGACATGAAGCACGGAAGGCAACAATTTCCGTCTTTTTTCAGAAAGATCATGTTCGAAATCAGAGGTAAATGAATGACATTTCTCAAGGTACATGAGACAAGACATATATCTTTTTATTAGATAGATTATTTTCAAAACTCAAGTAAATAACCTAAATTTCTCAAGGGACATGAGGCACGACTATATTTTTTAGCTAAAAGCATTTCCAAATATTAGAAAGTGAATTAAATTTATCAAGAGACACGGGACAAGACATCAAATCTCAAGGGACATGAAGCACGTAAGACAACAATTTCCATCTTTTTCAAAGAGACCATTTTCAAAATCATAGGTAAATGACTGAAATTTCTCAAGGGACATTAAGCTTCTAAAGGAACATGAGGCACGACATCATTTTTTTTATTATAGATATCCAAATGTCAAGAACCGACTTAAATTTTTCAAGGGACACGGGACAAGACATCAAATCTCAAGGAACATGGGACAAATCTCAAAGGACTTAAGCTTCTCATGGGACATGAGGCACACAATCATTTTCTATTATAGATAAATCATTTCCAAATATCAGAAAGTGACTCAAATTTCTCAAGGGACACGGGACAAGACATCAATCTCAAGGGACATGAAAACGCAAGACAATAATTTTTATCTTTTTCAAAAAGATCATTTTTCAAAATTAGAGGGAAATGAATGAAATTGCTCAAGGGATATGGGGCGTGACATCTATCTTTTATAAATAAATAGTATTCAAAACTCACGTAAATGACTTAAGTTTTTCAAGGGACATGAGACACCACATTTTTTTTATATAGATAAATCATTTTCAAATATCAAAAAGTGACGCAAATTGCTCAAGGGACACGGAACAAGACAACAAATCTCAAGGGACATGAAGCACGCCAGGTAACAATTTCCATCTTTTTCAAAAGGATCATTTTCAAAATCAAATTTAAATAATCAAATTGCGCAAGGGACAGAGGGCGAGACATCTATCTTTTTAAATAGATAGTTTTCAAAACTCACGTAAATGATTTAAAGCTTCTCAAGGGACATTTTCAAAACTCAAGTAAATGACTTAAATGAGACACCACTTTACTTTTTAGCTAAATCATTCCCAAATATTAGAAAGCTAGTGACTTAAATTTATCAAAAGACACGAGACAAGACAACAAATCTCAAGGACCATGAAGCATGCAAGACAACAATTTTCATCTATCTCAAAAGATCAATTTCGAAATCAGAGATATATGAATCAAATTGCTCAAGGGACATAGGGGGCGAGACATCTATCTTTTTTAAATAGATAGTTTTCAAAATTCAAGTAAATGACTTAAGCTTCTAAAGTGATATGAGGCACGACATCATTTTTTTTTATAGATATCCAAATGTCAAGAACTAACTCAAATTAATCTAGGGATACGGGGCAAGACATCAAATCTCAAGGGACGTGAGGCAAATATCAAGGAACTTAAGCTTCTCATGGGACATAAAACATACTATCATTTTTTAATAGATAAATCATTTCCAAATATCGAAAAGTGACACAAATTGCTCAAGGGACACGGGACAAGACATCAAATCTCAAGGGACATGAAACACGCAAGATAACAATTTTTATCTTTTTCAAAAAGATCATTTTCAAAATCAGAGGTAAATGAATGAAATTGCTCAAGGGACATGGGGCGAGACATCTATCTTTTTTAAATAGATATTTTCAAAACTCAAGTAAATGATTTAAAGCTTCTCAAGGAACAACTCGAGTAAATGACTTAAAGAGACATGAGGCACCACTTTTTTTTTTTAGCTAAATCATTTCCAAATATCAGAAAGTGACTTAAGTTTATCAAAAGACCCGGGACAAGACAACAAATCTCAAGGGACATGAAGCACGCAAGATAACAATTTCCATCTTTTTCAAAAAGACCATTTTCGAAACCAGAGGTAAATGAATGAAATTTCTCAAGGGACAATAGACGAGACATCTATATATTTTAAATAGATAACTTTCAGAACTCAAGTAAATGACTTAAGCTTCTAAAGGAACATGACGCATGACATCATTTTTTTTTATTGATATCTAAATGTTAGGAATTGACTCAAATTTCTCAAGGGACAAGACATAAAATCTCAAGGGATGGGGGGAAATCTCAATGGACTTAAGCTTTTCATGGGACATGTGGCACACCATTTTTTTTAATAGATAAATCATTTCCAAATATCATAAAGTGATTCAAATTGCTCAAGGGACACGGGACAAGACATTAAATCTCAAGGGACATGAAGCACGCAAGGTAACAATTTCCATTTTTTTCAAAAGGATCATTTTCAAAATCAAAGGTAAATTAATCAAATTGCGCAAGGTACATAAGGCGAGGAGACATCTATCTTTTTAAAAAAGATATTTTCAAAACTCACGTAAATGATTTAAGCTTCTCAAGGGACATTTTCAAAACTCGAGTAAATGACTTAAAGGGACACGAGGCAACACTTTATTTTTTAGCTGAATCATTTCCAAATATTGAAAAGTGACTTAAATTTATCAACACACGGGACAAGACAACAAATATCAAGGGACATGAAGCACGCAAGACAACAATTTCCATCTATCTCACAAAGATCATTTTCGAAATTAGAGGTAAATGAATCAAATTGTTCAAGACATTAAATCTCAAGGGACGTGAGGCAAATCTCAAGGGACTTAAGCTTCTCATGGGACATGAGGCACACCATCATTTTTTTTTTATAGATAAATCATTTCAAAATATCAGAATGTGACTCAAATTGTTCAAGGGACACTAGACAAGACATCAAATCTCCAGGGAAATAAAACACGCAAGGTAACAATTTCCATGTTTTTCGAAAAGATCATTTTCAAAATCAGAGGAAAATGAATGATTTTGCTCAAGGGACATGGGACGAGATATCTATCTTTTTTAAATAGATAGTTTCAAAACTCACGTAAATGATTTAAGCTTTTCAAGGGGCATTTTCAAAACTCGAGTAAATGACTTAAGGGGCATGAGACACCACTTTATTTTTTAGCTAAATTATTTCCAAATATCAGAAAGTGACTTAAATTTATCAAAAGACCCGGGACAAGACAACCAATATCAAGGGACATGAAGCACGCAAGACAACAATTTTCATCTATCTCACAAAGATCATTTTCGAAATCAGAGGTAAATGAATCGAATTGCTCAAGGGACATGAGGCACGACATCAATTTTTTTTAGATATCCAAATGCCAGGAACTGACTCAAAATTTTCAAGTGACACGGGACAAGGCATCAAATCTCAAGGAACGTGAGACAAATCTCAAGGGACTTAAGCTTCTCATGGGTCATGAAGCACACCATCATTTTTTTATATCGATAAATCATCTCCAAATTTCAGAAAGTGACGCAAATTGCTCAAGGGACACGGGACAAGACATCAAATCTCAAGGGATATGAAGCACGCAAGATAACAATTTCCATCTTTTTCAAAAAGATCATTTTCAAAATTAGAGGTAAATGAATGAAATTGCTCAAGGGACATAGGTGAGATATCTATCTTTTTTAAATAGATAGATATCTGGAGTGACTTAAATTTATCAAAAGACATGAGGCACCACTTTTCTTTAGCTAAATCATTTCCAAATATAATAAAGTGACTTAAATTTATCAAAAGACCAGGAACAAGGCAACAAATCTCAAGGGACATGAAGCACGCAAAACAATAATTTTCATATATTTCAAAAAGATCATTTTCGATATCAGATAAATGACTTAAGCTTCTAAAGTGACATGAGGCACGACATTATTTTTTTTATAGATATCCAAACGTTAGGAACCGACTCAAATTTCTCAAGGGACACGGTACAAGGCATCAAATCTCAAGGGACGAGACAAATCTCAAGGAACTTAAATTTATCAAAAGACTCGGGACAAGACAACAAATCTCAAGGGACATAAAGCACGAAAGACAACAATTTTCATATTTTTCAGAAAGATTATTTTCGAAATCATAGGTAAATGAATGAATTTTCTCAAGTACATGAGGTGGGACATCTATTTTTCTAGATAGATAGTTTTAAAAAATAAGGTGAGTCAAAGCATCAATTTTTATAGATAAAACATTTCCAAACATCTAAATGACTTAAACTTACCAAAATATACGGGGCAAAGGCATCCATCCGTTCGTAGATTCCAAGAGTTTACAGGGACAACATATTCCTTATCTTACTGTGTGGGAGGTTGATACAATCTAATTAAAATTATGTAAAACTAATAGAAAAAAATGGAAAGAGAAGAAGTGATGACATACCATTGGGATCTGAGTGTATATAGCCGTCCGATTCCAAGGAAGAAGCAAAACAAAGAAAACGATCCTATTTCTAAAATTGAGTAAATATCGAAAAAGAAAAGAAAAGAATGTGAAGCTACCTTTCATCCAATCCTTCTCTGGTTGCTTACCAAAATAAAAAATTCTTCTCTGGTTGAAAGTGGAAAGCGGTCCTCTTCCACGCAAGCATAGCACTGGTACACACAAAGGAAGCAAAATTAGAGGCGAGACGGGAAGTCTTATCGGGAAACGCCTTGCGCCTTGGCCCTTGACTGGATGACTGGCGCCGGGGGTTGGCCTGATCCATTGAAGAGCAACGCAACCAGCGAAGCCATTAGACCAATATGTATGGATAGGTAGGGGGGAAGTTGTGCGAATATAAAAGAAGAAGAAAAAAAAAAGATACGTGAACTGAAGTCGAGAAGAAGAGTGTTTATAGTTCCTGTGTTGGTGGTGGAGCACTAGAGTTGTTAAGAAGCCTGAAATAGAGAAGGCTGTAAAAAAAACTCGGTTCATTCAATAGAGAAAGAAGAATACCTGAACCTAGGGAGTGGAGAAGGGAAGAAAAATACTGATAAAAAATAGTGTTGTGAAAATATATCAACTATATATGCACTGCAAGATTCAAACCGAAATTGAAAAAGGATACCTGAATTGAGCAATCACAAGAAGAAATGGACATTAGAAGAAAAGAGAGATAGAGAGAACCCAAAAAGAACAGCATACCAAGTTCCATTGTCTTCAAGTTTCGACTTGCTAGCATCTACAAGGAACAGCAGACCAAGTCCAGCCACTATGTTGAATTTCATCTCTTGCTAGCAGGAACAGCAGACCAAGTTTCGACTTGCAGTTAGATTGGAACAGCAGACCAATTTTACCATTTTCTTGTTGTCTAAACATACAAGGAAAAAAGGTTTTGCACTCAAACATTGCAATGTTGTTACTAATGATTTGGTTTCCTGCTAGAAAGAGATGAACAACCCTTGATAACTTTAGTTTTTAATAAATAACCCTTACTTTTGGATACAGGAGGACAACCCTTGATAATTTCAGATCAGCATCAATCTTGAGGCAACATATCATATAGAAGCTGGATTGCAGTCGTATTAGGAATGACAACCAAATCAGGAGACTGTAGTTATCTCCTGCGGAAGGATGGTAGCACCTAAAGCAAGCATATGTCGACAATATTAAGAAGAAGCTTGAGTATTAAGAAGAAGCTTTACTGACAAGCCTTAGGTTGAAGCAACAATTCAACAGTATTTAGGAGAACCGCTACCAGTTGTTGACTTGGGTCATCAGATATAATTTCCTGCAGCATACACAAAAGAAAGAAGCTTAAGCTGACTTTAGTAAGTGTTCTTTTGTCAAGCTCTTTGGCAAACGAAGAAATGTAGTGTATCTCAGTGTTTCTTTGACAGTAAGGTAGGTGTGGAACCCCAAACTTCATTTATTAGAACCTCAAACTTCATTTAATACAAAGATAGAAACGTGGAATCAAGAATCATAAGAACTGAATACAACAACAAAACTTTTATTGTTGGTAGGTGACAAGTGTTTCACATACCTGAATCTCTGTCAAATTGTGAGTCAAAATCACTTGGGCGTGCTTTTTACGCCTAAGCTTTCGCTGATCAACATTCTCTTGAAAAAATCAGAAAAAAGGGGCATGTCCATATTTAGGACTATATTCACAATAGAGGGAACAACAGAACAAGAACATAACGTCTACCTTAAAAGTGATTCCTCAACCCCTTTTGGCAGCCTTTTACATATCTCCAATTCACTTGACGATAAAAGATGTTCTATTGTATATCTTTGACTGCCTGCCTGCTTTCTTCCGGTTGTACAATGGAGGGATCATCATTCCTAACACTCAACCTCTTTTGGTAACTCCAACACTAAATTTAATATTTCAACATTTAGACTGTTAAAGAAATGATACCAGCTAACCTTGTGTTCAAATACAAGGGAAAAATGGTACAAAAACCACAACTTTCGAAATAAACTATGTATACAAATTCTAGCTATATGATATCCCATAAAACTCTTTCGTTGAATAAACAACGAAATAAAACCATGAGACATCTGTAATTTACTAATCATTTCCATGCTTTTAAGTTAGAGTTTATGCAAGAAATGACAAAACATGATACATATCACATACAATATTGTGTATATATGGCAATTAATCCAACATAAAGACATGGAAATAACATATTTCGTTGAATGAGAGATCATATAAAGAGAAAACACCTGAACGGACATTTAACTTATAACTGCACCTGATTTGAGTGGATACGATGTCCGCTCACATGCGTGTATAATGTTGGTACTAATGATGACGCACAATACTTTTGAAGAGCAACTCGCTGAAAGGTTCCTTATAGAAAAATAAAGAATAAACGAAATCAGTAAGAAAATGAAAGGTTCCGTATAGAAATAAGGTTTTTTGTGGTTTCTGGTGTTGAATAGGATCAAAACAACATACCCATCAACTATTTTGATTCTTTTTAATTCTATTGAGAAAAGATATTGACAAATCACCATTTTTAACTTTTAGTCTCAAAAAAATTTTGTAAGAACAAATATATCATTTAACATGGTATTTAGCTTCAATTCTGTAACAGTTTCCATCAGCTATATTGATTGATGAATACCAATTATGAATGTATTATCTCAACCCATCCAAAATGAAGGAAATATATCATTGAGTGTAGCTATGTCGCACAATACCTTTTGATGAGCAACTCGCTGAAAACTTCCACAAAGCAACCTATATACACTTGAAGATTGATTTTACAGCACAGTTAAAAAATAATAAAAAATTAGTAGGGTGTCTATAATGAAGCAAACTATTTCGCATGCAATTACAAAATTGAAGTTTACAAGAACATGTCACAGAAAAAAGAAACCGAACTGCTGATAATATTACCATTCCATCATGACATCCAGCCAGAATTAGATCATGAGGCAGCAATGTTGAACATTCCACAGTTAGCGGTATGCTGTTAAATATAATGAACTGTTATATAAAAAATTATAAAAAACCACGAGGATCTTCAGTTGGATAAACAGTAAGGGGGGCTTCTAGTTTTGGTGCTTTTGCTTTATCTCAATTGTCCTTTTTTTTTTTTTATAGAAGGGGCCCTGATGTTTATCTACACGTCAAGTTTCACAAAGCAAGTACATGTGTTCAATTCATGAGAGCAGGAAAATAATATTATAAAGTTTAGTACTTGTGAAGGTACCTCTGTCTATCACCACATCGCAACCTTGAACATCTGAACACCGGCTTTGATTTCATAAAGCGTGGATCAATGCAATTTTCTTCCGAGACAGGTAGATAGCCTTCAGTATTCTAGTAGAAGGAATCTCCCACCTGCAAGTAGTAAATATAAGAACATCAATGAAAATGGCATCCTAGGAAGGGAAAACAAAGAAAATTGCTTACAACTCAACAAGACAGGTGTCAAGAGGTTGCTTACACTTCTAAAGATCCATCTCCCAACAAAACAGCAAGATAGCACAACCTATTCTTGCAGTCAGAATAACAGGTGCTAAAGGCCTCCATAGAACGACTCAGGGAGGAAGGATATCCTTCGGTATAGGAGAACATATCCAGAATTGTCATGTCCATCGGGCACCTCTTTACTTTCTTCTAAGTTCATTTTTGGACTTGTAGAGGAAGGCCCTTTATCTGTATGATGAATCCTTGACAGAAGATCTGGATGCTCATCATTGTTCAAATCCGGTGCCTTGGTTTTCCCCGGATACTCAATAATTAACACTTCAACAGACACACTTTACCAATTTAAGTCACTGGAAGCTGTCTCTGTAATTTGATTCCTCTTTTGTTTTCTAGAACTTCAAAAGCAATATTTGAACTGCTACCTGGGTATTCAATACCTAGAACTTCAAAAGGTTGTTCAGAACATTATACACGCATGTGTTATTTCCATTAGTACTAACATAAAGGTATTCAATACCTAGAACTTCAAAATAGATGTACGATTCAAGGTAATGCCAAACAGCCTTACAAGTGTTCCAGCTACAACCCAAAGCAATTTGAATGTTATTTTTAGTCCTTCCAAATTCTATATTAGTCATTTTTATTACAACATCATATTATTTGGCAAGTTTTAGACAGCACAGTCTATATGATAAACCACCAAAGTTAGGTTGCTTGAAGGCAACTGGCCTTGGATAAATTATTTATGACTTCTCACATAAAGCTGGAGTTGTATCTTTTTTCTTGTAATTTGTATTGATAGACATATAGCCACTCTACTCTATTTTAGATGAACTTACTTCTAGCATCTCCTTGTATTTATATTGGGTTTCCCATGGAAATAAACACAACAAAATTTTCTTATCCTTTTGTTTACTAAGGATAGCTACTGATCCTGCTAAAACAGAAGCGAAGGGATTTTGGCACATACCTACTATCACTTATCATTTGGTGAGACCATCAAAGAAGACACCTGGAACGAAAAGAGTTTTATCAAACCCAAGTTTCTATCATGGGGCATTGGCAGGGAATAATCCGGTCTTGGTTTCAACATTTTCAATGTTAGTCTAGAATTTTCTACAAAGAAATCTTCATTTGAACAAATTTTGTCATATCCTGAAATTCTTTATTTGGGTTCATATTGGCTTCGTCTTTCTTCATACATGCTTTGTTTGGTTCTATGATTTATACTAGTATTGATCAATTGACTTCAGCTTAGATGAAGTTTATATCTATAAGTTGTTTGGTCAATATGTATATATCTTGGTTTACATTAACTACTCCACGATGGAGGTGAAAGTAGATCAAGGACCTTCACCCTCTATAAATCCCTCAATCTGGTATATCCTAATATATACAAGGATAATACATTTTTAAGACTTAATTTTTTCATAACAGAGTAGAATATGCTAATGATTCTATGCGCATAACATGCGTACAAATAACAACTTCCTTTCAAGTATGTGATTTATTACTTGCCACGTACTAAACAAATATTTAAGGGCTCATTATTTATCCTACATATAAGAGATATATATTGCATGAGATTGACATTATAATGAGGTTTTATGTGAAATGCCATTTTCAAGAAGGAGGGACCTTGATTACAAACAAAAAATTAGGATAGGCAATTTCAATGCTCAAAATCATGAATAAATTATGACAGTATATTCTAAAGACTACAGTGGAAGCCTCGTGAAACTATTTTCCATTTTTTGTTAATCAAGTTTGAACATTTATATCTTTTTCCATCTGACTGCGAATTGAACACATTAAAGCTCCTTTATGATAGTAACAACACCCCACTCTCCATGACCAACCTGTGTTTCCCAGATTGGAAGTGGTAGTTACTATTTAAGTGTAAGTTGTAACAAATTCAACAAGCCACCAGGAAGATGATAATGCAACAAAATTGAAATTGGGGGTAGGTCTTATGGCTGGAAGCATCTAAAGCATATTAAAATGAATAGTTCATAGTTG
Source organism: Fagopyrum tataricum (assembly GCA_002319775.1). Lineage (NCBI taxonomy): Eukaryota > Viridiplantae > Streptophyta > Magnoliopsida > Caryophyllales > Polygonaceae > Fagopyrum > Fagopyrum tataricum. Next base: position 12,405,671 of record CM008286.1, read on the forward strand.
ATTGGATTATGACGTACAGTCGAACTCACCTTATACCTGCATGTCTTGCTCACTTTTCAGAATTTCATCATCAATATCGGCTTCATGATCTCCCATGCAACTTTTTATCTTGCCAACTGGCATATCTGCAAAGTTTAAATTTTCATCAAGAAAAGACAAACAGAAAGCTGTTGTTTTCTATTATACTCAACACATGATTTGCTATACTTCTTCTCCTTCATAGAACACCGAATGTGAAAATCTGTAACATAATCCCACCATACACATGATTTATTTTCAGTTTTGGCGACTTTGTAGAGCCTTAGGTTCTCAAGGACATCATCTTTCCCTTCACATCCTTCCCGAAAGTCCTCTTCAGTGAAAGGTTGAGGACAATACCAAGTTATACACTGAGACTTGCATTGAGTAGTCTCAGTGAAAGTTTGAGGACAATACCAAGTTATACAGTGAGGGGTAAACTGGGTACAACCACCCTTCTCAAGGATATGAGCATGACCCTTAAAATTCTCAATGAACGTCATATGTTCATCACATCTAGTTCAAAGCTCGTACTCAACTCTTCCATCTAGATTAAACATTGATTGTGAACAGTCTAGTTTTATTAGTACTTCCTTTCCATCATTCACAACCTTCTTTAAAGTCTCACCAAAAGACCAGGCATATGAAATAGTGATCTTTTCGATATATCCATCAGAATAACCGCTTGCTTCTGGTGAATCGATTGTTCTCAGAGGTTCGTCTATGCTATTGGAAACCAACACAGCAGCAACTCCATCTTGTTGAGCATGCCAATGGTTTGTTTAAGTATAATCAAAACAAGAAACATAACCCTTTTCTTGTTGTTTCATCTTGTCCCAATGGTTCCTAGGATGCATCAATACTAATAGTAAACTGCAACATCCAAAAACAACCACTCGGGCATTCACCTATCCGATTCATAGGCACATATACCAGTTATTTAAGATTCATTTCCAAATATCAGTAAGTAACATAAACTTTTCAAGCCATCTTTTTTCAAATATTGCTTTTGAATAGCAAGTAAAATTATCAACTTCTTAAGGGACGTGAGACAACAATTTTTGTCTTTTGCAGACTATTCATTTTCGAAAAATGTGATAAATGACAGAAATATTAGTAAACGACAAAAACTTCTCAAGGGACATGAGGCAAGACATCATACTTTAATAATTAACTAAAATTTCTCGAGGGACATAAGACAGGCAAGACATCAATATCAAGGGGAATGAGGCTACCAAGGAAAACAATTTCCATCAATCTCAAGGGACATGAGGCTACCAAGGCCTCCGTTTGCTTTCAGATATCGCTTTCAAAGTTCAGGAATCAACTCAAATTTTTCGAGGGACTATGCAAGACATTAATCTCAAAGGACATGAGGCTACCAACAAAAACAATTTCCATCAATCTCAAGGGACATGGGGCTACCACGAAAACAATTTCCATCCTTTTCAAAAAGATTATTTTCGAAAATATGGTTAATTACTGAAATTACTCAAGGCATCCGGCTTATTTCAGAAAATTCATTTTCAAATATCGGGAACCAACTAAATTCCTCAAGGGACAGAGACATGCAACGCATCAATCTGTTACAGATAATTCGTATCCAAACGTGACAACTAGATCATTTTCTCCAAAAACATTTTCATCTTTTTCGGACTATTCATTTTGGAAAAATTTGGTAAATGACCAAAATATTAGTAAACGACAAAAACTTTTCAAGGGACATGAGGGCAAGACATCATACTTTAATCGATAAATCATTTCCAACCATCAGTAAACGATATGAGGCTACCAACAAAAACAATTTCCATCAATCTCAAGGGACATGAGGCTACCAAGGCATCCGTTTGCTTTCAGATATCGCTTTCAAAGTTCAGGAATCAACTCAAATTTTTCGAGGGACTATGCAAGACATTAATCTCAAAGGACATGAGGCAACCAACAAAAACAATTTGCATCAATCTCAAGGGACACGAGGCATCCAACTGCTTTCAGATATCGCTTTCAAAGTACAGGAATTAACTCAAAATTTTCGAGGGACATAAGACATGCAAGACATCAATCTCAAGGGACATGGGGCTACCACGAAAACAATTTCCATCCTTTTCAAAAAGATTATTTTCGAAAATCTGGTTAATCACTGAAATTACTCAAGGCACCCGGCATATTTCAGAAAATTCATTTTCAAATATCGGGAATCAACTAAATTCCTCAAGGGACAGAGACATGCAACGCATCAATCTGTTACAGATAATTCGTATCCAAACGTGACAACTAGATCATTTTCTCCAAAAACATTTTCATCTTTTTCAGACTATTCATTTTGGAAAAATTTGGTAAATGACCAAAATATTAGTAAACGACAAAAACTTCTCAAGGGACATGAGGGCAAGACATCATACTTTAATCGATAAATCATTTCCAACCATCTGTAAACGATATGAGGCTACCAACAAAAACAATTTCCATCAATCTCAAGGGACATGAGGCTACCAAGGCATCCGTCTGCTTTCAGATATCGCTTTCAAAGTTCAGGAATCAACTCAAATTTTTCGAGGGACTATGCAAGACATTAATCTCAAAGGACATGAGGCTACCAACAAAAACAATTTCCATCAATCTCAAGGGACACGAGGCATCCAACTGCTTTCAGATATCGCTTTCAAAGTACAGGAATTAACTCAAAATTTTCGAGGGACATAAGACATGCAAGACATCAATCTCAAGGGACATGGGGCTACCACGAAAATAATTTCCATCCTTTTCAAAAAGATTATTTTCGAAAATCTGGTTAATCACTGAAATTACTCAAGGCACCCGGCATATTTCAGAAAATTCATTTTCAAATATCGGGAACCAACAAAGTTCCTCAAGGGACAGAGACATGCAACGCATCAATCTGTTACAGATAATTCGTATCCAAACGTGACAACTAGATCATTTTCTCCAAAAACATTTTCATCTTTTTCAGACTATTCATTTTGGAAAAATTTGGTAAATGACCAAAATATTAGTAAACGACAAAAACTTCTCAAGGGACATGAGGGCAAGACATCATACTTTAATCGATAAATCATTTCCAACAATCAGTAAACGATATGAGGCTACCGACAAAAACAATTTCCATCAATCTCAAGGGACATGAGGCTACCAAGGCATCCGTCTGCTTTCAAATATCGCTTTCAAAGTTCAGGAATCAACTCAAATTTTTCGAGGGACTATGCAAGACATTAATCTCAAAGGACATGAGGCTACCAACAAAAACAATTTCCATCAATCTCAAGGGACACGAGGCATCCAACTGCTTTCAGATATCGCTTTCAAACTTCAGGAATTAACTCAAATTTTTCGAGGGACATAAGACATGCAAGACATCAATCTCAAGGGACATGGGGCAACCACGAAAACAATTTCCATCTTTTTCAAAAAGATTATTTTCGAAAATCTGGTTAATCACTAAAATTACTCAAGGCATCCGGCTTATTTCAGAAAATTCATTTTCAAATATCGGGAACCAACTAAATTCCTCAAGGGACAGAGACATGCAACGCATCAATCTATTACAGATAATTCGTATCCAAACGTGACAACTGGATCATTTTCTCCTAAAACATTTTCATCTTTTTAAGACTATTCATTTTGGAAAAATTTGGTAAATGACCAAAATATTAGTAAACGACAAAAACTTCTCAAGGGACATGAGGGCAAGACATCATACTTTAATCGATAAATCATTTCCAACCATCTGTAAACGATATGAGGCTACCAACAAAAACAATGTCCATCAATCTCAAGGGACATGAGGCTACCAAGGCATCCGTTTGCTTTCAGATATCGCTTTCAAAGTTCAGGAATCAACTCAAATTTTTCGAGGGACTATGCAAGACATTAATCTCAAAGGACATGAGGCAACCAACAAAAACAATTTGCATCAATCTCAAGGGACACGAGGCATCCAACTGCTTTCAGATATCGCTTTCAAAGTTCAGAAATTAACTCAAATTTTTCGAGGGACATAAGACATGCAAGACATCAATCTCAAGGGACATGGGGCTACCACGAAAACAATTTCCATCCTTTTCAAAAAGATTATTTTCGAAAATCTGGTTAATCACTGAAATTACTCAAGGCATCCGGCTTATTTCAGAAAATTCATTTTCAAATATCGGGAACCAACTAAATTCCTCAAGGGACAGAGACATGCAACGCATCAATCTGTTACAGATAATTCGTATCCAAACGTGACAACTAGATCATTTTCTCCAAAAACATTTTCATCTTTTTCACACTATTCATATTGGAAAAATTTGGTAAATGACCAAAATATTAGTAAACGACAAAAACTTCTCAAGGGACATGAGGGCAAGACATCATACTTTAATCGATAAATCATTTCCAACCATCAGTAAACGATATGAGGCTACCAACAAAAACAATTCCATCAATCTCAAGGGACATGAGGCTACCAAGGCATCCGTCTGCTTTCAGATATCGCTTTCAAAGTTCAGGAATCAACTCAAATTTTTGCGGGACTATGCAAGACATTAATCTCAAAGGACATGAGGCTACCAACAAAAACAATTTCCATCAATCTCAAGGGACATGAGGCATCCAACTGCTTTCAGATATCGCTTTCAAAGTTCAGGAATTAACTCAAATTTTTCGAGGGACATAAGACATGCAAGACATCAATCTCAAGGGACATGGGGCTACCACGAAAACAATTTCCATCTTTTTCAAAAAGATTATTTTCGAAAATCTGGTTAATCACTGAAATTACTCAAGGTATCCGGCTTATTTCAAAAAATTCATTTTCAAATATCGGGAACCAACTAAATTCCTCAAGGGACAGAGACATGCAACGCATCAATCTGTTACAGATAATTCGTATCCAAACGTGACAACTAGATCATTTTCTCCTAAAACATTTTCATCTTTTTAAGACTATTCATTTTGGAAAAATTTGGTAAATGACCAAAATATTAGTAAACGACAAAAACTTCTCAAGGGACATGAGGGCAAGACATCATACTTTAATCAATAAATCATTTCCAACCATCTGTAAACGATATGAAGCTACCAACAAAAACAATTTCCATCAATCTCAAGGGACATGAGGCTACCAAGGCATCCGTCTGCTTTCAGATATCGCTTTCAAAGTTCAGGAATCAACTCAAATTTTTCGAGGGACTATGCAAGACATTAATCTCAAAGGACATGAGGCTACCAACAAAAACAATTTCTATCAATCTCAAGGGACATGAGGCATCCAACTGCTTTCATATATCGCTTTCAAAATTCAGGAATTAACTCAAATTTTTCGAGGGACATAAGACATGCAAGACATCAATCTCAAGGGACATGAGGCTACCACGAAAACAATTTCCATCCTTTTCAAAAAGATTATTTTCGAAAATCTGGTTAATCACTGAAATTACTCAAGGCATCCGGCATATTTCAGAAAATTCATTTTCAAATATCGGGAACCAACAAAATTCCTCAAGGGACAGAGACATGCAACGCATCAATCTGTTACAGATAATTCGTATCCAAAAGTGACAACTAGATCATTTTCTCCAAAAACATTTTCATCTTTTTCACACTATTCATTTTGGAAAAATTTGGTAAATGACCAAAATATTAGTAAACGACAAAAACTTCTCAAGGGACATGAGGGCAAGACATCATACTTTAATCGATAAATCATTTCCAACCATCAGTAAACGATATGAGGCTACCAACAAAAACAATTCCATCAATCTCAAGGGACATGAGGCTACCAAGGCATCCGTCTGCTTTCAGATATCGCTTTCAAAGTTCAGGAATCAACTCAAATTTTTGCGGGACTATGCAAGACATTAATCTCAAAGGACATGAGGCTACCAACAAAAACAATTTCCATCAATCTCAAGGGACATGAGGCATCCAACTGCTTTCAGATATCGCTTTCAAAGTTCAGGAATTAACTCAAATTTTTCGAGGGACATAAGACATGCAAGACATCAATCTCAAGGGACATGGGGCTACCACGAAAACAATTTCCATCTTTTTCAAAAAGATTATTTTCGAAAATCTGGTTAATCACTGAAATTACTCAAGGTATCCGGCTTATTTCAAAAAATTCATTTTCAAATATCGGGAACCAACTAAATTCCTCAAGGGACAGAGACATGCAACGCATCAATCTGTTACAGATAATTCGTATCCAAACGTGACAACTAGATCATTTTCTCCTAAAACATTTTCATCTTTTTAAGACTATTCATTTTGGAAAAATTTGGTAAATGACCAAAATATTAGTAAACGACAAAAACTTCTCAAGGGACATGAGGGCAAGACATCATACTTTAATCAATAAATCATTTCCAACCATCTGTAAACGATATGAAGCTACCAACAAAAACAATTTCCATCAATCTCAAGGGACATGAGGCTACCAAGGCATCCGTCTGCTTTCAGATATCGCTTTCAAAGTTCAGGAATCAACTCAAATTTTTCGAGGGACTATGCAAGACATTAATCTCAAAGGACATGAGGCTACCAACAAAAACAATTTCTATCAATCTCAAGGGACATGAGGCATCCAACTGCTTTCATATATCGCTTTCAAAATTCAGGAATTAACTCAAATTTTTCGAGGGACATAAGACATGCAAGACATCAATCTCAAGGGACATGAGGCTACCACGAAAACAATTTCCATCCTTTTCAAAAAGATTATTTTCGAAAATCTGGTTAATCACTGAAATTACTCAAGGCATCCGGCATATTTCAGAAAATTCATTTTCAAATATCGGGAACCAACAAAATTCCTCAAGGGACAGAGACATGCAACGCATCAATCTGTTACAGATAATTCGTATCCAAAAGTGACAACTAGATCATTTTCTCCAAAAACATTTTCATCTTTTTCACACTATTCATTTTGGAAAAATTTGGTAAATGACCAAAATATTAGTAAACGACAAAAACTTCTCAAGGGACATGAGGGCAAGACATCATACTTTAATCGATAAATCATTTCCAACCATCAGTAAACGATATGAGGCTACCAACAAAAACAATTTCCATCAATCTCAAGGGACATGAGGCTACCATGGCATCCGTCTGCTTTCAGATATCGCTTTCAAAGTTCAGGAATCAACTCAAATTTTTCGAGGGACTATGCAAGACATTAATCTCAAAGGACATGAGGCTACCAACAAAAACAATTTCCATCAATCTCAAGGGACACGAGGCATCCAACTGCTTTCAGATATCGCTTTCAAAGTTCAGGAATTAACTCAAATTTTTCGAGGGACATAAGACATGCAAGACATCAATCTCAAGGGACATGGGGCTACCACGAAAACAATTTCCGTCCTTTTCCAAAAGATTATTTTCGAAAATCTGGTTAATCACTGAAATTACTCAAGGCATCCGGCTTATTTCAGAAAATTCATTTTCAAATATCGGGAACCAACTAAATTCCTCAAGGGACAGAGACATGCAACGCATCAATCTGTTACAGATAATTCGTATCCAAACGTGACAACTAGATCATTTTCTCCAAAAACATTTTCATCTTTTTCAGACTATTCATTTTGGAAAAATTTGGTAAATGACCAAAATATTAGTAAACGACAAAAACTTCTCAAGGGACATGAGGGCAAGACATCATACTTTAATCGATAAATCATTTCCAACCATCAGTAAACGATATGAGGCTACCAACAAAAACAATTTCCATCAATCTCAAGGGACATGAGGCTACCAAGGCATCCGTCTGCTTTCAGATATCGCTTTCAAAGTTCAGGAATCAACTCAAATTTTTCGAGGGACTATGCAAGACATTAATCTCAAAGGACATGAGGCTACCAACAAAAACAATTTCCATCAATCTCAAGGGACATGAGGCATCCAACTGCTTTCAGATATCGCTTTCAAATTTCAGGAATTAACTCAAATTTTTCGAGGGACATAAGACATGCAAGACATCAATCTCAAGGGACATGAGGCTACCACGAAAACAATTTCCATCTTTTTCAAAAAGATTATTTTCGAAAATCTGGTTAATCACTGAAATTACTCAAGGCATCCGGCTTATTTCAGAAAATTCATTTTCAAATATCGGGAACCAACTAAATTCCTCAAGGGACAGAGACATGCAACGCATCAATCTGTTACAGATAATTCGTATCCAAACGTGACAACTAGATCATTTTCTCCAAAAACATTTTCATCTTTTTCACACTATTCATTTTGGAAAAATTTGGTAAATGACCAAAATATTAGTAAACGACAAAAACTTCTCAAGGGACATGAGGGCAAGACATCATACTTTAATCGATAAATCATTTTCAACCATCAGTAAACGATATGAGGCTACCAACAAAAACAATTTCATTCAATCTCAAGGGACATGAGGCTACCATGGCATCCGTCTGCCTTCAGATATCTCTTTCAAAGTTCAAGAATCAACTCAAATTTTTTGAGGGACTATGCAAGACATTAATCTCAAAGGACATGAGGCTACCAACAAAAACAATTTCCATCAATCTCAAGGGACATGAGGCATCCAACTGCTTTCAGATATCGCTTTCAAAGTTCAGGAATTAACTCAAATTTTTCGAGGAACATAAGACATGCAAGACATCAATCTCAAGGGACATGGGGCTACCACGAAAACAATTTCCATCTTTTTCAAAAAGATTATTTTCGAAAATCTGGTTAATCACTGAAATTACTCAAGGCATCCGGCTTATTTCAGAAAATTCATTTTCAAATATCGGGAACCAACTAAATTCCTTAAGGGACAGAGACATGCAACGCATCAATCTGTTACAGATAATTCGTATCCAAACGTGACAACTGGATCATTTTCTCCAAAAACATTTCATCTTTTTCAGACTATTCATTTTGGAAAAATTTGGTAAATGACCAAAATATTAGTAAACGACAAAAACTTCTCAAGGGACATGAGGGCAAGACATCATACTTTAATCGATAAATCATTTCCAACCATCAGTAAACGATATGAGGCTACCAACAAAAACAATTTCCATCAATCTCAAGGGACATGAGGCTACCAAGGCATCCGTCTGCTTTCAGATATCGCTTTCAAAGTTCAGGAATCAACTCAAATTTTTCGAGGGACTATGCAAGACATTAATATCAAAGGACATGAGGCTACCAACAAAAACAATTTCCATCAATCTCAAGGGACATGAGGCATCCAACTGCTTTCAGATACTGCTTTCAAAGTTCTGGAATTAACTCAAATTTTTCGAGGGACATAAGACATGCAAGACATCAATCTCAAGGGACGTGGGGCTACCACGAAAACAATTTCCATCTTTTTCAAAAAGATTATTTTCGAAAATCTGGTTAATCACCGAAATTACTCAAGGCATCCGGCTTATTTCAGAAAATTTATTTTCAAATATCGGGAACCAACTAAATTCCTCAAGGGACAAAGACATGCAACGCATCAATCTGTTACAAATAATTCGTTTCCAAACGTGACAACTAGATCATTTTCTCCAAAAATTTTTTCAACTTTTTCAGACTATTCATTTTCGAAAATTTTGGTAAATGACCAATATATTAGTAAACGACAAAAACTTCTCAAGGGACATGAGGGCAAGACATCATACTTTAATCGATAAATCATTTCCAACCATTAGTAAACGATATGAGGCTACCAACAAAAACAATTTCCATCAATCTCAAGGGACATGAGGCTACCAAGGCATCCGTCTGCTTTCAGATATCGCTTTCAAAGTTCAGGAATCAACTCAAATTTTTCGAGGGACTATGCAAGACATTAATCTCAAAGGACATGAGGCTACCAACAAAAAACAATTTCCATCAATCTCAAGGGACATGAGGCATCCAACTGCTTTCAGATATCGCTTTCAAAGTTCAGGAATTAACTCAAATTTTTCGAGGGACATAAGACATGCAAGACATCAAGCTCAAGAGACATGAGGCTACCACGAAAACAATTTCCATCTTTTTTTCAGAAAGATCATTTTCGAAAATCTGGTTAATCACTGAAATAACTAAGGCATCCGGATTTTTTCAGAAAAATCATTTTCAAATATAAGGAATCAACTAAATTCCTCAAGGGATAGAGACATGCAATGCATCAATCTGTTACATATAATTCATTTTCAAACGTGACAACTAGATCATATCCCCCAAAATCTTTTGCCAAACGTGAACAGCAGAATTTCCCCAAATTTTTTTTGTCAGAATGCCAGATCAAAACGAACAAGAAACCAAAAAGATCGAGAGTTCGATTTATGATCCATTCTGTCAAATTGCAACAACAAGAAACCGAAAAGACAAAGTTATTATGACGTACGCAATTCGAATCTTGATGAATATACCATCCATCGTGCTTTTTGCTTCCCGAAGAATTGACTTTATGGCCCTTTTTGTCAAATTCTCTACAGCAGCAACTGGTTCAGGCTTCGCTCTTCCCTCAGGTAGGCATCATGAAAAAGACGGGCAGAGGAATCTTGAAGAATAATTTCCCCCCAAAATCTATTGTTTGAATCAGTAAACCAGATCAAGACAATCGCAACAACAAGAAACCGAAAAGACAAAGTTATTAGGAAAAATGTGACAAGTAGATCGTTTCCCTCAAAATCTTTGTCAAACGTGAATCGCAGTTTTCCCCAAAATTTTTGAATCATAATGCCTGATCAAAATAATCGTAACAACAAGAAACCAAAAAGACCAAGAGTTTGATTTATGATCCTTTCTGTCAAATTGCAACAACATGAAACCGAAAAGACATAGTTATTAAGACGTACGCAATTCGAATCTTGATGAATATCCCATCCATCGTGCTTTTTGCTTCCCGCATAATCAATATACGAACCTTTCTATCAAATTCTCTACAGCAACAACTGGTTTAGGTTTCGCTCTTCCTCAGAAAGGCATCATGAAAAGACAGACAGAAGAACCTTGAAGAATAATTTCCCCCCAAAATCTATTGTTTGAATCGGTAAAACAGATCAAGACAATTGCAACAACAAGAAGCCGAAAAGACAGAGTGAAGGAGCAGGATCGATCTAGACTTCTAGTTGTGGAAGAATAAGACATTGTGGCCGGTCGGCTTCTCTTCGTTGGCTCTTCCCTTCAATTTCTTCCGTCTCGTCTATAGCATATTCAATTTGTCGTCTATTGCATATTCAATTTGTAATCATGAAAAGACATAGTTATTAACGTCCACTTTTCAAAATTCAAATTTAGAAAGTTTTGATAATGCTTAATTTACGCGTTTATTTACAACAAATTTAAGGAAACTTGTTTAACCAGCTACTTTATGATATTTTAAAAATAAAAATTATCAAATAAGAATCATCACAATAATTGTAACTAGTTGAAAAATCCAAGTGTCCTTTGTAAGAAATCACTAAAAATATAGTCAAATACTGATTATCGAAAATATCTCTTCGTAATCTAAATAAGTAAAATTAATTTTTATAAAGTATTTTACTTTTAATTATTATTTTAAAAATCTTTTTACTAATTTAAGAAATTATTATTTTTTTAATTAAATTATGAATAAAACTATCTTATAAAATTATTAAATCACATATATTATTATTTTTTAAATCAATTTTTAGTAATACATTACACAATTTATTTATTAAGTATTTTACTTTTATTATTATTGCAAAAATGTGTTACTGTAAATCAACATATAAAGATTTAATTTGTAGCCTTCATCCAAGACATCTTCTTTTCTTTTTCCTTATATAAATTATGCTAGCCTCGATCTTAATGAAAAATTCTTTTCTGGCTCTCCTCTTACTGATGATCACCTTTCCCCATAAATACAACTCTTCAATAAAGTTGACGTCGAAGGTCACAAACTCACCATGAGATTCTTCAACAACTAGCAGACTTTCCCAAGAGCACGAATGACTCTACAAAACTATTATAAAGAAAGACAAATTTCACAAACAACTATAATGTTCAGGTTTCTTATCTATAACCTCGTTGGTAGTTCGATCTCAAAATTTCTTTATGTATTATCGGAATATGAGAGTGTGACTTGTATTAATGGATCTTATAATATAGAAAATGAGTTTATCATTTTATCATGATTTATGAAGTAGATTCAGAACTGGACTATGATTCATATTTAATAATATATTCAGACCTTGTTTAAAATTTTCCTCAATATCAGCTCATATTTACACCAATCAAAACCTAAAATCTTATCGTGTCCAAACCCATTATCTAACCCTAAACAACTTATAACCGAATATATTCCTTGCGAATCTCGAGTATTCGAGATTGCCAAGGAAGAAGATAGAAAAGTATGTGTGAACATTTGAATTAATGAGCAAGAACACATGGGTGAGAATAGCCTTGTAAATCGTTTGAATTGGGGGTTTGGGGTTTCGAGCCGTCATAGACGCAGGAGGTTTTGATTTGGAGAAGTTTACAATATAAAATTCATGGATGCAAATAGGTTTAAGAAGTTTTAGTACCAACAATTTTCTATCACAACTTTTTTTTTTTTTTTTTACAATTGATGGGCAAGAACAATGGACAACAATATATCAATGAAGGGAGACAAATATTCAAAATCAAGCTAGGTTTTATCCTATGTCTATAGTACAAGTGAAAATGAGGAAAGGCTAAAAAAATGCATGTGACATGCATGATGCACATGATCACTTAGGGGTATCTACGTCTTTTTTGACATCAAAATCTTTCAAATCTCGTTTTACTAAATGCGTATCTTTTTTTTTAATAAATCTAAAATGTACAAAATTCTCAATAAAGCTATAACTACAAATCTCAATTCTAACAACAAACCAAAAATCTAAACTTCAAATCTAATATGTTAAACATACCCTATTAGGAAAGCTCATCGGATCATGAGACAAATTGCAACATAAGATTTATCCTATTTAGATCATAAAAAAGACAACGAAGTTTTGTTTTCAGTTTTTATCGCCCGCTAAGAAAAATATTAGCATGGTGGACTTCACGATTAGGAGAAAATCATTTCAAACAACGGTGTTGCAGGTTTGACCAAATGACCACTACGAACCGGATTTGCGTCCATATATATGGATTATATATAAACTGTATTTGCATTTTCCTTGAGCATTTGATGTCAAAAGATCAAAAGTCTATGGAATGTTAGATCTTAAACCCTTTCATTTTTATAATTAAGACGAATAGAGCATTTAAATTAATAATTTAGAAGTGAAAAATATGATCATTTATCTTATTGGTAGAATAATATTTGCACTAACAACGATCAAGACAAGCACATATGGACCTATTATAACCCATATTTGGATGTGTCTAAAAGTCAATCATGTTTATCTAGGTAAGATCCGGGTCAATTCAATTGTCGGGTTTGTACTTGTGTCCAACCCTACAAGGTGGGTAATTGATATGTGATATATTGTATATCTCATCTAGTGGCCGGTTATTAACATGATTTAGATGATGTTTTAGATATGTTTTGGTTGTAATTTTTTAATCTGGAAGAAAAGACAAATACTGAAGATATCACAAGGTTAATTGAGTTTTGGAAGACATTGAAGTAAAAGCCGAAGAGTGGTACAAGTTTCAAGAAATATTGAAAAAACAATGAGAAAAATTATGCATTAAATAAATTTTAATAAAAATAATAAAAGGAATCATTACATATATGTCATTTAATGTAAATTGATTTCATGGTCAATTAGTTTCTCAATATATATATATTAGAATAATTATGAGATTTTGAAAATATTCTCTTATAACCAATTAGGAAATAAGGACACATTAGTTTTTATGTATTTTAGTATGTTATTCACTAATCAAACTATATTTTTTGTACATCTACTAAGTCATATTAGTGATGTATTTCATCCAATTCTCTCTACAGTTTATCAGCAAGATCTACACGGCAGAAGTTTTATGCTACCAGCCTACAACTCTTCAATGTGTGGTATCATGTTTGATTAATTTTATTGGATCCACTCGAGTTGAAGTTCTAGTGACTGTTTGTTGGGGTCCTCGTCGGATATGTTTGTGTCATCATCAAACTCTGGACTCCACTAGTCCGCTACAAGTTCACCGTTATGTTCAACATTTAGATTCGTTAAGATTCTAGGCTCGAACCTTAACACACTTGCCTTTTATGTACCGGTATTTCCATTTTGGCAGTGGATATTTTCTATTCAGCTTCTTGTACTTGTCCAACGTGTCAAACTTCTATTGGAGTTAGGGTTATATTTGTCATTTACTATTTATTAGGTTAACCTAGGGTTTCCCTTTGTTTATATATTTGACATTACGTTCAATGGGAACAAATTGACTGTAAATATGCATCATAAAGCAGTTTACAACATTCTGCATACTAAATTGTACCCGGAACCTTCGTTCAAAACCTCCTTAGGGCCCTCAGATTAACTCGTTGATGGAAGATTGATTCTAATGGTATCCTTCTTAATAATCTTCTTCCGACATGAAGAACATATATTTTGCATGGCTTGCATGAAGCTTGTAGTAACCAAGGAACAAAAAGTTCTTCATGTCGGAATAAGATTACTACGAAGGATATCATTAGAATCTACCTTTCATCAGCGAGTTAATCTGAGGGCCCCGAGGAGGTTTTGAACGAAGAAGCCAGATATAATTTAGCATGCGGAATGCTATCAGCTAGAGATCGATTCTCCAAGACTACATCAATTTATTAATTTTTATATCACGTACAAGAACAATAAAGTTACAAAAGACACCCCTCATTTATAAGAAAAATTATGCATCAAATAAATTTAATAAAAGATATCATTATATATGTCATTTATGAATTAATTTCATGATCAATTAACTTCTCAATATAGAAATTAGTTACAAGAAATATTGAAAAAAACAATAAGAAAAATTATGTATTAAATAAATTTTGATAAAAGATATAATTACATATATGTCGTAAACTGATTTCATGATCAATTAGCTTCTCAATATAGATATTAGAAAAATTGTAAGATTTTGAAAATATTTTCTTAGAACCAATTAGCAAATAAGAACAAATTAGTCTTTATGTATTTTCGTACGCTATTTACTAATCAAATTATAGGAGTAGGAAATCTACCAAGTCATATTAGTGAATTAAAAATTTCATCCAATTCTATCTACAATTTATCAACATGATCTACAAGGCATAAGTTTTATGCTACCAGACTATATTCATCAAGTTCATCACCTGTTTGATTATTATTATTGTATCCACTCGAGTCGAGAAGTTCTAGTGGTTGTTTGTTGGGGTCCTCGTCGGATCTGTTCGTGTCATCATCACACTATGGACACCACTAGTACGCTACAGGTTCACCGTTATGTTCAGCATTTAGATTCGTTAAGATCTTTGGCTCGAACCTTAACACGCTAGCCTTTTATGTACCGATATTTCCATTTTGGTGGCGAATAATTTCTATTTAGCTTATTGTGCTTGTCCAACGTGCCTAGCTTCTATTATAGTTAGGGTTATATTTGTCATTTACTATTTATTAGGTTAACCTAGGGTTTCCCTTTGTGTATATATATTTGACATTACGTTCAATGGAAACAAATTGACTTTAAATATTCATCATAGAGTAGTTTACAACATTTTGCATGCTAAATTGTACCCAAATCCTTCGTTCAAAACCTCCTTAGGGCCCTCAGGTTAACTCGTTGATGGAAGATAGATTCTAATGATATTTTTCACAGTAATCTTCTTCCGACATGAATGTAAGAGCCTTAGTCTTTAGAGCCGAGTTTGGACTGAGCCACCCCTGCGGGTCCAGAGGGCCGCCGCTGCGGTTGAGCCCGTGATCCGCCCCTGCGGCCAAGGAACCCGCCCCTGCGGTTTCATGCGGCTGCAGCCGACTTTGTTGACTCTTGTCCCGTGCTTTACTCTCTTTCCTTCCTTCCTTCTTAGCCTTTCCTTGGCTTGCTGAGCAAGGGTTCTTCATTTCCAGCTACCCTCACGATCTTCTTCTTGCCTCCTTTCCTTTCCTTGATCTTGCTCTTGTGTTCTCCTTGCTTTGGAAGAGTTTTGATGTGTTTGATGAGGATGATGATGTGTGGATGTGTTGTTGAGCTTGGGAGCTAGCTGAGAGTGTGGTTTTGATCCTTCCTTGCTGCCTAGGACCACATCAGTGGTGATCGAGTTCTTCTCCTTCTCTTGCTTTCTTCTTCTTTGATTCCATTCCTTTCTCCTAGCTTATGATTGGATACCTAGAATGCATATTGATAGTGGAATGTGTATGTACATGTATGATTGTGGTTGTGGAATGATGAAGACGTGATTTGATCACGTGAAGAGTGGAAGAGAAGTCGGGATATTACGCTCTGCACTGTCGCCGCCCCGGGCCTGTGAGTTGCCGCCCTTGCGGGACTCTGTCACCGCACCCGCGCCTCAGCGTCGCCGCCCCTGCGGCTACGGTCACCTCCCCTGCATTGGAGCGCCGTCGCGCCTGCGGTTGCCTTTGCTTCGCCCCTGCGTTCCTCTTGTCACGCAGGTGCGTCTTGTCCCGGATCTACTAGAGTAGTATGGATCCTTTCCTTTCCTAGTATGAGGGTTAGTAGCATGCTGGGTATGGGTATGAAGATAGGATGTTGATGAGTATGATATCGATATATGCCGGTTATGACCTTGAGGTTTAGTTGATTATCGAGATTTATAAGTTGGATATGATCCTTATGGATCCCTTGGGTCTAGGTGTGACCCCTTTGATTGATAGGAGATTTGATATCTCTTTATGCCTTGTTATTAGGTAGTGTTGTCCTCCAGATTGGAGTGGATCGTGGTTGAGGTTATTCTGAGATTGAGGTAAGTCCATAGGACTTACTTAGCTACCATCCCTATATTGGATGTATGCATGAGTGGTGTGTGATATATGCTTGATAGCATGCGATATTGATTATTACCGACCTATGATCTAGTGATTGCCCATTGTAGGGCCGTGACAACTTGCCCTTTCATCCCGCTGGGAGTCTGGGAGGTTCTCTATAGGCAGGCTAGATCTGGTAAACGGTTCGGGCACTCTCCATTCCCTTAGGGTACACGGGGAGGTGTTCCAGGCACCACTCCAGTTGGCTATTGGACCCAGAGGCGAGGATTATATATTCCTCGTGTCACATATGTTCATATTTATATATATACGATTTGAGTGTTGGACGTTATAAAGATAATTAACCGGGTAAATGTGTGACAACATGATTCTATGTTTATGATTTCCTGAGGTGTGTTTGTGCTTATGCGTTATCTATATATATGTATGGTTAGCTAACGGTTTTATACGTTGTAGATCCTTTGCAGGTTAGGAGAGCTGCAGAGTGATCCAGATGGGGTGATCTGCTGAGGGCTCCGTACACTAGGGTTATGCGAGGTTATGGGACATTTTGTATGTACATATATGTTTTGGTTTGTACCCAGCGGTTCTTCAGTAAACCTTTTGAGATATATATATATATATATATATATATATATATATATATATATATATATATATATATATATATATATATATATATATATATATACAGTTTGATGTTTTGGTTTTAATCTATCGGTGCCTTGTTGTAAGATCCAATGAACTTGTTGTCAGGCTAGGGTCAAGATCCATTGTGAGATCCTAGCCCAGTACGTAGCGCCCCGAATCCTTTGGATTTGGGGTTTTACAATGAAGGACATATATTTTGCATGGCTTGCATTAATCTTGTGATAGCCAAGAAAAACAAATGTCCTTCATGTCGGAAGAAGATTACTATGAAGGATATCATTAGAATCTACCTTTATCATCGAGTTAATCAGAGGGCCCTGAGGAGGTTTTGAACGAATGAGCCAGGTACAATTTAGCACGTAGAATGCTACCAGCCAAAGATCGATTCTCCACGACTACATCAATTTATTAATTTTCATACCACGTACAAGAACAATAAATTTACAAAAGACACCCCTTATTTATAAGAAAATTTATGTATCAAATAAATTTTAATAAAAGATATCACTATATATGTTATTTATTTAAGTTGATTTCATGATCAATTAACTTTTCAATATAGATATTAGTACAAACAATATTGAAAAAATCAATAAGAAAGATTATGCATTAAATAAATTTTAATAAAAGATATCATTACATGTATGTCATTTAATGTAAACTGGTTTCATGTTCAATTAGCTTATCAATATAGATATTAGAATAATTATGAGATTTTGACAATATTCTCTTAGAACCAGAATCGCTTTTGCTTTCTTTTCCTCTGGCTACTAAATTAGTCTATATGTATTTTAGTACGCTATTTACTAATCAAATTATAGGAGTGGGACATCTACTAAGTCATATTAGTGAACTAATGTATTTCATCCAATTATATCTACAATTTATCAACATGATCTACAAGGCAGAAGTTTTATGCTACCAGCCTACCACTCTTCAATATGTCGTATTATATTCAATGTGTGGTATTATATTCACGATCAAGCGTGATCTAATGTTTGATTATTTTTATTGGATCCACTCGAGTCAAGAAGTTCCAATGACTGTTTGCTAGAGTCCTCGTCGGATCTGTTCGTGTCATCATCAGACGCTGGACTCCACTACTACGCTACAAGTTCACTGTTATGTTCAGCATTTAGATTCGTTAATATCCTAGGCTCAAACCTTAACACACTTGCCTTTTATGTACCGGTACGGTATTTCCATTTTGGCGGCGGATATTTTCTATCCAACTTCTTGTACTTGTCCAGCGTGCCTAGCTTCTATTAGAGTTAGGATTATATTTTTCATTTACTATTTATTAGGTTAACATAGGGTTTCCCTTTATGTATATATTTGACATTACGTTCAATGGGAACAAATTGACTGTAAAATATGCATCATAAAGAAGTTTACAACATTCTGCATGCTAAATGGTACACGGCTCCTTCGTTCAAAACCTCCTTAGGGCCCTCAGATTAACTTGTTGATGGAAGATAGATTCTAATGGTATTCTTCATAGTAATCTTCTTCCGATATGAAGGTCATATATTTTGCATGACTTGCCTTAATCTTGCAATAGCCAAGAAAAACAAATTTCCTTCATGTCGTTCAAAACCTCCTTAGGTAGTTATAGCCTTTTGCTCAGCATAGTTTGACATGGTTCGTCATCGCAAGACGTACCTTACCCAAGTTTGCCGCAACTTATGCTAACTCCGCTTGAGCTTAGAGTAGCTCATTGCAGTTGGGCCTTGAGTGTTTGAGCTTGGATTTTCTCGGCACAACTTAGGCGAAGCCTTGGGATGTTTTGGCACAACTTCCGTCAGCTCCCAGTAGCTCGGCAAAGCTCGACGTAGCTCATGCCTAGTGCGATTAAGGTTGTAATTTGTGAACGACAAAACGAGCGGTTTCCTAATCTCCGTTCTCGAAGTTCAAGCTTCCAATGAGCTTAAAATTAGCTCAAGTATATTATGTTAAAGTTTGAGAATAATCCAAGCACAAATTGTAATACCCCAAATCCGTAGGACTCGGAGTGCTACCGGGCTAGGATCTCACAATGGATTCTGACCCTAGCCTAACAACAATATCACTGATCTTACAACAAGGCACCGATAGATTAAAACAAAACATGAAACTGATATATATATATATATATATATATATATATATATATATATATATATATATATATATATATATCCAAAAGGTAATACAATGTACCGCTGAGTACAAACAAAACCATATTGTATAACAAAAGAACCCATATCCCCGTAACGCCCCAGTGTACGGAGCCCTCAGCGGATCACCCACTCTGGATCACTCTGCAGCTCTCCTATCCTGCAAAGTATCTACAACACGGTATAAAACTGTTAGCTAACCATACACATATATAGGAAGATGCTAGAGCACAAACACACATCAGAAATCTTAACACCTCATCATGCTTTCACACATTTACCCGGTTCATTATCTTTATAAAGTCCATCAATCAACTCGTATATAAATATCCATATAAACATAAGTGACACGAGGAATATAACCCTCGCCTCTAGGTACTATAACCAGTTGGAGTGGTGCCTGCAACACCTCCCCGTGTACCCTAAGGGAATGGAGTGTGCCCGAACCGTTTACCAGGTCTGGCCTGACCACAAAGAACCCCCAACTCACAGCGGGATGAATGGAAAAGTTGTCACAGCCCTACAATGGGCAATCAATACATCATAGGTCGGTGACCAACATAACGCATGCTATAAACATAAAACAAACACCACTCATGCACAACATCCTATAAAGGAATGGCAACTAAGTAAGTCCCACGGACTTACCTCAACCTTGTAGTCGTCTCACTGGATCAACCCTCAACTCAGTCCACTCCAAACTAGAGGATAACACGGCCTATACAAGGCATACATATATATCAAATTCCTATCACACAAAGGGTCACATCTAGACCCAAGGGATCCATAAGGATCATATTCCAACTCGTAATCCTCAAAGCCGTAACCGGCATAAACCATTCCGTACTCACTCTCATTCTAAACTCATACTCGTACCTAGCATGCTACTACCGCTCATACTAGGAAAGGAAAGGATCTACTTAGCTCTAGGTAGACCCGGGACAAAGCGCACCTGCGTCACAAAGGGGCGCAGGGAGAAAGGCAAGCGGCCGCGGGCACGGCGGGACGTAGCCGCGGGGGCGGTGAAAAGGGACGCTGGCAAACGCAGGCACGCCACCGGCACGACACAGGCGCTGCAACACGGTAGCCGCGGGGGCGGCGACAACGCAGGAAACGGTTCTGCGATTCCTCCTCGGCTCTTTACGTGATCAAATCACGTCTTCTCTCAACCAGGGTCAAGCACATACATATACATACACATACAAACATCAATACACATCTATGCAAGCATCTAATCCTAAGCTAGGGAGGAAGAACAAGAAAGGAAGAAGATAATAAGAAGATCCTTACCACACTTGTGGTCTAAGGCTGCGGAGGTAGGTCACACACACACTAGATGGCCTCAAGCCCAGTAACAACAACCACCCGCATCCATAGCATCAAAGTAATCTCAAACTCTCTTGTAATCTTCAAGAAAAACTCATACACAAGATCAAACTCAAGGGGAGAAGAAGGAGAAGCAAGAAGATCGTGGGAAGCTAGAGAACAAAGTGAAACCCTTGCTCAAGCAGCTAAGGGGATAACTTAAGGGAGAAGGCAAAGGAAAAGGGAAAGCACAAGTCAAAGGGTCATCAAAACCGGCTGCAGCCGCCGGAAACCGCAGGGGCGGGTTTCCTGGCCGCAAGGGCGGAACAACAGGGGAGCCGCATGGGCGGCCTCACAGACCCGCGGGGGCGGCTAAGACCAAAACTAGCTCCCAAAATTAAGGCTCTTACACAAATGTCCATTAAGCTACAATAAGCTAACAAGTGAACTAATAAGTGAGCTACTTGGTGAGTTAAGCTAATTTGAGTTGAGCTCATGAGTATTTGCGGACCTTGAAACTTCACCTAGCTATAATGAGTTAATTAAAGCTCATTGGTGAATAAAAAGTCGAGTAAAAAAAGCCAGCTTCTTTTGGGCTTCTTGATGGCCCAATGGAGTTGGGCTTGGACATTGGGTTGGGTCAAAAAACGGTTAAGAAACCCTAACCGATCTCAACCGCCTGTAACCGCTTTGGTGACGGTTATTCTCCCAAAAAACGTAGCCCCCCTTTCCTATAAATGGGAGAGTCATTTGCACTTGTTCTTCAACCCATTTTCAAGCCATTGTGCCTATAGTTCTATTGTATTGACATTAGATAGGATTAAATGCCGAGTCTTGTGAACTTGGAAGAACTTAGAAGTTCTCTTGTATTGATGAGAAAATAGGTAACTTCCCTTAGAGTCTTGTTTGATCAAGATTCTTCTCAAAATACTTTCATCCATACATAAGGAAGTAAGTTCTATACTTAACTTCCTTTGTAACGTCATTGTCTTATCCCACTAAGATGTTCGTGGTAACCCTATACGGGACGAATATACTTAGAAGGAAGATTTCATTGTGAACGATTCAATTGATAATCCAAGTCATGTTGAAACATTAAATGTACACCTCCGTATGTTATTCGGGTGTTGCAATTGAACTTGTTTAAATATGAGGGCAAACGTCTACCCTCCATCCGGAGATTACTTTCCCTTGGTTAAAACTTTTTGAGTAGGATTACTTTAATATTATGTTTTTAAGGCCACGTCTACTCATTGATCGAGACTACGGGCTATGACATAGATAATAATCTCGTCACCTAAATAACCAAGGCTTTGTCTACTCACCATCGTGAGATTACGAGCTATAAGTAATTAATCGTTGTAAGCCTGTTTATTTTGTTCTCTTGCATGTTAATCCACACACTGAAATTCCAACAGAGGATATGCTTAAAGCATGTGCTAGATTGGGGACATGTTTGGCCGGATCATCCCCACTTGTGGAATTTTCGCATAATAATAATTGGCATCCATCTATTGCGATGACCCCATTTGAGGCATTGTATGGGCGACGATGTCGTACGTCATTGTGTTGGACGAGCCTATGGTGCAAGGAGGATTTGCTCCGAATCAGATTCAGGATGATATTGCACGAGTAGCTTTGATACGTGAGTGTATGCTCGCAGCACAAAGTCGTCAAAAATCATATGTTAATAACCGTAGATGACCTTTGGAGTTTATAGTTGGCGCTCATGTCTGGTTAAGAGTGTCTCCTACTCGGGGGGTTTGACGTTTTGACATCAAGGGAAAGTTGAGTCCCCGGTACGTCGGCCCATTTGAGATTTTGGAGCGGGTTGGGGAAGTTGCTTATCGGCTAATACTTCCACCTGCACTTGAGGGCATACATTTGGTATTTCATGTATCTCAATTGAGAGAGTGCATACCAGAGCCTAGCTGTGCTGTCAGTAAGAAGGGAGCCGGCGCCTTTCGAAGTACTTTGACGTGTGCGCTTTCGTTTTCAATCTTGGATCTAGATATAGATAATAGATGTGGCAAGTCAAAGAACTGAGTTGTCGAAAACACTAGCAGCTCCTTCCCCAACTTTTGCAAATGAACCCCGTACATGTGATTAGTTACGATGATCTATTGATTGAGCCAGATCACACATTTGTTGAATACCTTGTGGCAATTCTAGAACGTGGCATGAGACAATTGCGGTGTAAAGAGATTCCATTTTTACGGATTCAGTGGTCTATGCGTGGAGTTGAGGAAGCCACATGGGAGACCAATGATAGCATTAGGAGTAACTATCTCGAGCAGTATGCGGATTTAATCTCGGCACATGCGTTGTCGGGTTAGTATTATTAAGTGGTTTACATTATGTGCTTATGTAATTATGTTTCTATATGGTTGTGTGGTTTGGGATGTTCGATAAGTTATAGAACAAGATATCGATAATCTAGGGGGTACAAGGTTTAAGTTTTAGGTTGAAACTTTTATTAATGGAGAGGTATTGCTAAACCATTGTTATGACGGTAGTGCAACTGTAGATGTTATAGTTTCGGGACGAAACTTATTGAAGAGGGAGGTAATGTAATAGCACAAAAAAAATATATAATAAATAAAAATAAAATAACATAATTACCATTATACTAGTGTCACGGGCTGAGTTTCCCTAACTCCAAACCATGCGGCTCTTAGCTTGTCTCGACCCCTTCTCGTGCTAAGATCAGCCTATTCCCGATGTTGCCAACGAAAGAACTTAAGATTGATGGCTAAGAGAACTTTAAAGGCTTTGTGTGTGGGAAAGAAAGCGTTGTATTATAAGAAAGCTTTACAATGCTTGGATGAGAGCTTGGAACTTGGATGATGCAAATGAGGGGGTGGCACTCCCTATTTATAGCCCAAGGCCACCCCTCCTAGGAAGGTTCCGGATTTGGACAAGTCTTGGACAATCCGGATCCTTCTTGGCTAGAACTCCTTACAAGCTTCTCTACTTATCTAGAATATTCCGCAAGGCTCTAGCCATGCCTAGATGGTTCCGCATTTCTCTAGGGTCTTCCGGCCATGTCCGGAGACTTCTACGAGCGTCCCGAACGTTCCGGATGCTTCCGGATTGGTTGAGAAGCGCGGTCCGTGTCATCCTCCCCCACTGAATCCCGCGACGTCCTCGTCGCGTTGGCCTCGTATGCCTCGATCTTGTCCTTGAATTGCCACAAGGACTCGGCCGGTTCCCATGTCATCTCCGCCTCAGGAAGTACCTTCCATCGCACTAAGTATTCGAGTCTTGGCCGCCGATACTTCTCGCGGACGACCCGATCTGACATGATCTCCTCAACTTCCTTGTCGAAAGAAGTCTGAACTCCCATTGGCGCCCTTTGAGCGTCTCCCCGTGTTGGGTCTTCCATGTCTTGGTGGTAAGGCTTGAGCATACTCACATGGAAGACGGGGTGTATCTTGAATTTGGACGGCAACTCGAGCTTGTAGGCGGTGCGCCCGATTCTCTTAAGAACTCTGAAAGGTCCCTCGTACCGCCGTATCAATGCCTTGTGTAGTCCGGTGTGCCGCATGATGAAGTGGAGCTTGACCATGACTAAGTCCCCAACTTGGTACTCAATGTCCCTCCTGTGTTGGTCAGCCCATTTCTTCGTCCTCTTGTTGGCTTTGACAAGGCAAGCCTGCGTCAAGTCCAACTCCTCTTGCCAACCCTTGGCAAATTTGTACGCCGCTGGTGTTGGTCCAGTGTATCCCGTTGCGATAGTACTTGGCGTACTTGGTTGGAAGCCCATGATAATCTCGAACAGACTCTTTCCCGTAGACTCGCTCCGTTGTAAATTGATTGAGAACTGAGCGACGTCCAATAACTTCGGCCAATCCTTTTGTGATGCGCTGACATAGTGCCGAAGGTAGACCTCGAGCAAGCAGTTAGCCCTCTCGGTTTGTCCGTCCGTCTGAGGATGGAAGGCGGTGGTGAACTTCAAGTCTGACCCGAGCATCTTGAACAACTCTGTCCAAAACCTCCCCGTGAACCTTCCGTCTCTATCACTGATGATGGATTGTGGCAAGCCCCAGTACTTGACCACGTTCTTCATGAACAGCTTGGCCGCCTCTTCTGCGGGGCATTCCTTTGTCGCCGGTATGAAGGTTGCGTATTTTGAGATTCGGTCTACCACCACCATGATACTCCCGAATCCGTCCGTCTTGGGTAGACCAACTATGAAGTCCATGCTAACGCTTTGCCAAGGATGGTCCGATATTGGCAAAAGGTTCCAAGAGTCCCGCAGGTTGTCGTTGCTCAACCTTGTCTTGTTGGCAAACAAGACAAGTCTTGACATATATCTCGACGTCGTCCCTCATTTGCGGCCAATAATATTTTTCTTCTACAAGAGCTAAAGTACGATGCATACCTGGGTGTCCGGCCCACTTGGAGTCATGGCAATCTTTGATGACTTCACGTCTTAATCCTCCAAAGTGGGGCACATATAGCCGTTGGCCCTTGGTGAAGATCAAGTCCCGTTCGATCCAAAACCGCCTTGTTTTGCCCTCCTTGACGTATTCCCTTAGGTTCTTGGCGGTTGGGTCATGATCAAGGCCCTCCTTGATGCGGTCTTCCAAAGTTCCCTATCGGTCGGCTGATGGCCAGCTAACTCCGCTTTACGACTAAGAGCGCCGACGACTAGGTTGGCTTTGCCCGGCTTGTATTCCAACTCGTAGTCGAACTCGGCAAGAAAGTCTTGCCACCTGGCTTGCTTGGGGTTAGCTTCTTCTGGCTTTGGAAGTAGCTCGTGGCCACATTGTCTGTCTTGACCACGAATTTGGACCCTAGGAGATAATGACGCCAAGTCCTTAGGCAATGGACGATGGCCGTCATCTCCTTCTCTTGTACTGTGTAGCGCCGCTCGGTGTCATTAAGCTTTCGGCCTCTCAAAAGCTATCGGATGTCCCTCTTGCATCAGGAACTCCCCCTATGGCATAGTCTGATGCGTCCGTGTGTATTTCGAACGGCTTCCCATAGTCGGGCAGGGCTAGCACTGGCTCTTCGGTCATCGCCTTCTTAAGCCGATCGAACGCCTCTTGACTCTCCTTGCCTCCAAGCCCAAGATATCCCCTTCTTGAGCATGTTTGTCAAGGGCGTCGTGATGTGCGAATACCCATGGATGAAGCGGCGATAATAGTTGGCTAGCCCCAAGAAAGAGCGAAGCTCGGTTTACTTTAGTCGGCGGTTCCCAATCCATGATTGCCTTGATCTTGGCGGAGTCCATCCGTATGCATCCCTTGCCGACTATGTGTCCCAAAAATGGCCACCTCTTGTTGAGCGAACGAGCATTTTTCTCTCTTGACATAAAGCTCGTGCTCACGTAGTACTTGGAAGACTTGTCGTAGGTGTTCCACGTGCTCCTCTAATGTGCGGCTATAGATAACAATGTCGTCCAAGTAAACTACGACAAAGTGATCAAGGAAGGGTTGGAGTACCTTGTTCATGAGAGTGCAGAATGTTGCCGGTGCATTTGTCAAGCCGAAAGGCATGACTAAGAACTCGTATGACCCATATCTCGTGACACACGCGGTCTTCTCCTCATCTCCTTCCGCGATCCTGACTTGGTAGTATCCCGATCTTAAGTCAAGCTTGGTGAACCACCGAGCTTCCCCAAGTCTATCGAACAGGTCTGCGATGAGCGGGATCGGGTACTTGTTCTTGATGGTTAGCTTGTTGAGCGCCCTATAGTCGATGCACATGCGTAGGCTCCCGTCGTGCTTCCGCTGGAATAACACTGGTGCTCCATATGGTGCCTTGGACGGTCTGATGTAACCGGCTTCCAATAATTCCTTAAGTTGTCTCCTTAGCTCCTCTAGCTCCAGCGGAGACATGCGATACGGTGCTCGGGCGGGTGGTCGAGCATCGGATACGAGCTCGATCTTGTGATCCACCTCCCTCTTAGGTGGGAGCTTCTTTGGAAGTTCGGGCGGCATAACGTCCTTGAAGTCTTCCAAGACATGGCAGACTTCAGCTGGTGTCGGGTCTTCCCCGGATGGTGTCTCGTCCATCTTGAGAGTTGCCAAGAATGTTGGTTCCTCCCGCTTTAGTCCCTTGGAAAGTTGAATTGCCGAGACTACCTTAGCACTTGGCCCCTTTTCCCGATATACCGGCACGATGCAACGGTGATGGGGGTCCAAGATGCATATACAGTTGGCAAATGGCACAAGGAGAGCATTGATACGATCGAGGAATGCTAAACCAATGACTAAGTCGTAGTCGTCTAGAGGGATTACCTCAATCGTGGCCTTGCCCGACCAATCTCCCAATGATAGCTCTACTCCTTGTGCTACCCCGAGTGTCGGGACCTCCTTGGAGTTCACCGTCTTGATCCATCCATGACTCTTGGTGACCTCGAGCCCCAACTTCTTTGATGTTTCCTCAGACATGAATATGTCGGAGGCCCCGGTGTCCACCAACGCGCTTACTTTAGTGCCGCCTACCATGGCGTCTACGAACATAAGTCCCCTTTTGTTGGTGAACCGCTTAGTCTTGATGGAGCTAAGCATCATGGCCCCGAGTCGCAGCTTATCGTCCTCGGGCGGGTCCTCCCGTGTTATGATGGCGCTCAACTTGTTTCTTGAAGGGCAGTCGCGCATCAAGTGCTTCTCCCCGCATAGGAAGCAACTCAAGGGTTGCCTCTCGGCTGGTCTCTTGCCCTTGTCGGTCTTGGTGTACCGCTCCTTGTCTTTTGGCTTGGACGAGTCCTTGGATGAATCCTTGGATGACTCGTCGTTGTCCCGTCTTGGTGGCCTTCCCCGTCCTTGGTCTCCCCCACTTTTTCCTTTGTCACGGGAGAAGTTACTTCGGTCTTGGCTTTTGAATTCAATGAGGGAGTCCGCCTCGGTCATGGCCTCGGTAAGGGTCTGAACCTTCTGTCGGTGAAGCTCTTGTCTTACCCAAGGCTTAAGCCCGTCCATGAATTGGAAGAAGGCTTCCTTCTCGTTCATGTCTGAGATCTGCAACATTAACTCCGAGAACTCCTTCACGTACTCTCGGGCGGTCCCTCTTTGAGTGAGCCTGCGAAGCTTGGCCCGGGCTTCGTCGTCGGCATAGATGGGGTAGAATTGTTTCTTGAGCTCTGCCGAGAACTCGGCCCAGGTGGTGATTGGGGTCCCTCCGGTCCTCTCGCAGGTCCTTCTACGCCACCATAATAAAGCTATATCACCGAGATATAGAGAAGCGGTACTTACCTTCTTTTCCTCGTCCGCGATCCCCGTGACGCGGAAGTATTGTTCCATGCCCCACAAGAAGTTCTCTACATCTTTGGCGGAACGACTTCCCTTGAACGTCGTTGGTTTGGGTGCGTCCACTTTCTGCAGTGGGGCAACTCCGACAAGGCCAGCCCCCATAGCTGTCTTGCATGCCGCCAACTCCCTTATGACCGTCTCCAGCTTGTCGGTCAGCGCCTCAAACTTGGCCTTGAGAACTTCATGTTCTGCGGCAAGGGTCTTGTGGGACACGTTCATGGCCCCTTGGAACTCCCCTTGAGTTCCTCAATAGAGGACTCCATCGTGGATTCGACGTCATCAACCGCTTGTTGGCGTCGAAGATGGAGTCCCGCATCTCGCCCACGGCCAACTCGACTTTCTCCAGCCTAGCCTCCGTGCTTGACACCACGTCCCTTGATGCATCTCTTGCGGCCTTCTTGCCTTTCTTGCTCACGTCAACGACTTCCGACACGCCTCCTTGGCTAGCCATCGAAACCTCCCTTTGGAACGTTGTTGACTCTGATACCACTTGTCACGGGCTGAGTTTCCCTAACTCCAAACCGTGCGCTCTTTAGCTTGTCTCGACCCTCGTGCTAAGATCAGCCTATTCCGATGTTGCCAACGAAAGAACTTAAGATTGATGGCTAAGAGACTTTAAAGGCTTTGTGTGTGGGAAAGAAAGCGTTGTATTATAAGAGCTTTACAATGCTTGGATGAGAGCTTGGAACTTGGATGATGCAAAATGAGGGGGTGGCACTCCCTATTTATAGCCCAAGGCCACCCCTCCTAGGAAGGTTCCGGATTTGGACAAGTCTTGGACAATCCGGATCCTTCTTGGCTAGAACTCCTTACAAGCTTCTCTACTTATCTAGAATATTCGCAAGGCTCTAGCCATGCCTAGATGGTTCCGCATTTCTCTAGGGTCTTCCGGCCATGTCCGAAGACTTCTACGAGCGTCCCGAACGTTCCGGATGCTTCCGGATTGGTTGAGAAGCGCGGTCCGTGTCACTAGTACAATCTGGGATAGATTACGAACCTCTCTTTGTGTATGTCAAGTTAAGTTATATTAATATGGATAATTCTCATCTTATTAAAATAAGTTTTCAATATATATTTATAAATATAAATAAATAAATAAAGGTGGATAGGATATGAGATCATGTAATCTCTTCTCCATATCCTTTTGCAAATGTTATCAATTCGGTACGTAATTTTAGGGGCGGTTAGATAATCTATTCTCTCGTTCTCGCAACGAAGACTTATATCTTATCCTGTGCGCGTCAATCGAGTTGATTTTGGCGATCAAGGCCGAGAACCTCCTCTTTTATAAAAAAAAAGCTTATAGAAAGGTAATGTGAACAAAGGTATCCATCAAACTAGAGGTGTTAAACGGGGCCCACGGATCGGCGTTGGGTCGGGTCCCTACAAGTCCGGGTTGAAACGGGTCGTGTTAAAAAAAAGCTTGGTTATTAATCGGGTTGTTTCGGTTGGTCGGTTTGGGTGGGTATCGTTTGTTCGGTTGAAACGGGGTTACCGGGTAGTATTGGTTCCGGGTCATACGGACGGAGTCAGAATCGGGCGGGTGGGTCATACCAGGCACGGGTTGAAACNAAGCCGTAACCGGCATAAACCATTCCGTACTCACTCTCATTCTAAACTCATACTCGTACCTAGCATGCTACTACCGCTCATACTAGGAAAGGAAAGGATCTACTTAGCTCTAGGTAGACCCGGGACAAAGCGCACCTGCGTCACAAAAAGGGGCGCAGGGAGAAAGGCAAGCGGCCGCGGGCACGGCGGGACGTAAGCCGCGGGGGCGGTGAAAAGGGACGCTGGCAAACGCAGGCACGCGCACCGGCACGACACAGGCGCTGCAACACGGTAGCCGCGGGGGCGGCGACAACGCAGGAAACGGTTCTGCGATTCCTCCTCGGCTCTTTACGTGATCAAATCACGTCTTCTCTCAACCAGGGTCAAGCACATACATATACATACACATACAAACATCAATACACATCTATGCAAGCATCTAATCCTAAGCTAGGGAGGAAGAACAAGAAAGGAAGAAGATAATAAGAAGATCCTTACCCACTTGTGGTCTAAGGGCTGCGGAGGTAGGTCACACACACACTAGATGGCCTCAAGCCCAGTAACAACAACCACCCCGCATCCATAGCATCAAAGTAATCTCAAACTCTCTTGTAATCTTCAAGAAAAACTCATACACAAGATCAACTCAAGGGGAGAAGAAGGAGAAGCAAGAAGATCGTGGGAAGCTAGAGAACAAAGTGAAACCTTGCTCAAGCAGCTAAGGGGATAACTTAAGGGAGAAGGCAAAGGAAAAGGGAAAGCACAAGTCAAAGGGTCATCAAAACCGGCTGCAGCCGCCGGAAACCGCAGGGGCGGGTTTCCTGGCCGCAAGGGCGGAACAACAGGGGAGCCGCATGGGCGGCCTCACAGACCGCGGGGGGGCTAAGACCAAAACTAGTCCCCAAAATTAAGGCTCTTACACAAATGTCCATTAAGCTACAATAAGCTAACAAGTGAACTAATAAGTGAGCTACTTGGTGAGTTAAGCTAATTTGAGTTGAGCTCATGAGTATTTGCGGACCTTGAAACTTCACCTAGCTATAATGAGTTAATTAAAGCTCATTGGTGAATAAAAAGTCGAGTAAAAAAAAGCCAGCTTCTTTTGGGCTTCTTGATGGCCCAATGGAGTTGGGCTTGGACATTGGGTTGGGTCAAAAAACGGTTAAGAAACCCTAACCGATCTCAACCGCCTGTAACCGCTTTGGTGACGGTTATTCTCCCAAAAAACGTAGCCCCCCTTTCCTATAAATGGGAGAGTCATTTGCACTTGTTCTTCAACCATTTTCAAGGCCATTGTGCTATAGTTCTATTGTATTGACATTAGATAGGATTAAATGCCGAGTCTTGTGAACTTGGAAGAACTTAGAAGTTCTCTTGTATTGATGAGAAAATAGGTAACTTCCTTAGAGTCTTGTTTGATCAAGATTCTTCTCAAATACTTTCATCATACATAAGGAAGTAAGTTCTATACTTAACTTCCTTTGTAACGTCATTGTCTTATCCCACTAAGATGTTCGTGGTAACCCTATACGGGACGAATATACTTAGAAGGAAGATTTCATTGTGAACGATTCAATTGATAATCCAAGTCATGTTGAAACATTAAATGTACACCTCCGTATGTTATTCGGGTGTTGCAATTGAACTTGTTTAAATATGAGGGCAAACGTCTACCCTCCATCCGGAGATTACTTTCCCTTGGTTAAAACTTTTTGAGTAGGATTACTTTAATATTATGTTTTTTAAGGCCACGTCTACTCATTGATCGAGACTACGGGCTATGACATAGATAATAATCTCGTCACCTAAATAACCAAGGCTTTGTCTACTCACCATCGTGAGATTACGAGCTATAAGTAATTAATCGTTGTAAGCCTGTTTATTTTGTTCTCTTGCATGTTAATCCACACACTGAAATTCCAACAGAGGATATGCTTAAAGCATGTGCTAGATTGGGACATGTTTGGCCGGATCATCCCACTTGTGGAATTTTCGCATAATAATAATTGGCATCCATCTATTGCGATGACCCCATTTGAGGCATTGTATGGGCGACGATGTCGTACGTCATTGTGTTGGACGAGCCTATGGTGCAAGGAGGATTTGCTCCGAATCAGATTCAGGATGATATTGCACGAGTAGCTTTGATACGTGAGTGTATGCTCGCAGCACAAAGTCGTCAAAATCATATGTTAATAACCGTAGTAGATGACCTTTGGAGTTTATAGTTGGCGCTCATGTCTGGTTAAGAGTGTCTCCTACTCGGGGGTTTGACGTTTTGACATCAAGGGGAAAGTTGAGTCCCCGGTACGTCGGCCCATTTGAGATTTTGGAGCGGGTTGGGGAAGTTGCTTATCGGCTAATACTTCCACCTGCACTTGAGGGCATACATTTGGTATTTCATGTATCTCAATTGAGAGAGTGCATACCAGAGCCTAGCTGTGCTGTCAGTAAGAAGGGAGCCGGCGCCTTTCGAAGTACTTTGACGTGTGCGCTTTCGTTTTCAATCTTGGATCTAGATATAGATAATAGATGTGGCAAGTCAAAGAACTGAGTTGTCGAAAAACACTAGCAGCTCCTTCCCCAACTTTTGCAAATGAACCCCGTACATGTGATTAGTTACGATGATCTATTGATTGAGCCAGATCACACATTTGTTGAATACCTTGTGGCAATTCTAGAACGTGGCATGAGACAATTGGCGGTGTAAAGAGATTCCATTTTTACGGATTCAGTGGTCTATGCGTGGAGTTGAGGAAGCCACATGGGAGACCAATGATAGCATTAGGAGTAACTATCTCGAGCAGTATGCGGATTTAATCTCGGCACATGCGTTGTCGGGTTAGTATTATTAAGTGGTTTACATTATGTGCTTATGTAATTATGTTTCTATATGGTTGTGTGGTTTGGGATGTTCGATAAGTTATAGAACAAGATATCGATAATCTAGGGGGTACAAGGTTTAAGTTTTAGGTTGAAACTTTTATTAATGGAGAGGTATTGCTAAACCATTGTTATGACGGTAGTGCAACTGTAGATGTTATAGTTTCGGGACGAAACTTATTGAAGAGGGAGGTAATGTAATAGCACAAAAAAATATATAATAAATAAAAATAAAATAACATAATTACCATTATACTAGTGTCACGGGCTGAGTTTCCCTAACTCCAAACCATGCGGCTCTTAGCTTGTCTCGACCCCTTCTCGTGCTAAGATCAGCCTATTCCCGATGTTGCCAACGAAAGAACTTAAGATTGATGGCTAAGAGAACTTTAAAGGCTTTGTGTGTGGGAAAGAAAGCGTTGTATTATAAGAAAGCTTTACAATGCTTGGATGAGAGCTTGGAACTTGGATGATGCAAATGAGGGGGTGGCACTCCCTATTTATAGCCCAAGGCCACCCCTCCTAGGAAGGTTCCGGATTTGGACAAGTCTTGGACAATCCGGATCCTTCTTGGCTAGAACTCCTTACAAGCTTCTCTACTTATCTAGAATATTCCGCAAGGCTCTAGCCATGCCTAGATGGTTCCGCATTTCTCTAGGGTCTTCCGGCCATGTCCGGAGACTTCTACGAGCGTCCCGAACGTTCCGGATGCTTCCGGATTGGTTGAGAAGCGCGGTCCGTGTCATCCTCCCCCACTGAATCCCGCGACGTCCTCGTCGCGTTGGCCTCGTATGCCTCGATCTTGTCCTTGAATTGCCACAAGGACTCGGCCGGTTCCCATGTCATCTCCGCCTCAGGAAGTACCTTCCATCGCACTAAGTATTCGAGTCTTGGCCGCCGATACTTCTCGCGGACGACCCGATCTGACATGATCTCCTCGACTTCCTTGTCGAAAGAAGTCTGAACTCCCATTGGCGCCCTTTGAGCGTCTCCCCGTGTTGGGTCTTCCATGTCTTGGTGGTAAGGCTTGAGCATACTCACATGGAAGACGGGGTGTATCTTGAATTTGGACGGCAACTCGAGCTTGTAGGCGGTGCGCCCGATTCTCTTAAGAACTCTGAAAGGTCCCTCGTACCGCCGTATCAATGCCTTGTGTAGTCCGGTGTGCCGCATGATGAAGTGGAGCTTGACCATGACTAAGTCCCCAACTTGGTACTCAATGTCCCTCCTGTGTTGGTCAGCCCATTTCTTCGTCCTCTTGTTGGCTTTGACAAGGCAAGCCTGCGTCAAGTCCAACTCCTCTTGCCAACCCTTGGCAAATTTGTACGCCGCTGGTGTTGGTCCAGTGTATCCCGTTGCGATAGTACTTGGCGTACTTGGTTGGAAGCCCATGATAATCTCGAACAGACTCTTTCCCGTAGACTCGCTCCGTTGTAAATTGATTGAGAACTGAGCGACGTCCAATAACTTCGGCCAATCCTTTTGTGATGCGCTGACATAGTGCCGAAGGTAGACCTCGAGCAAGCAGTTAGCCCTCTCGGTTTGTCCGTCCGTCTGAGGATGGAAGGCGGTGGTGAACTTCAAGTCTGACCCGAGCATCTTGAACAACTCTGTCCAAAACCTCCCCGTGAACCTTCCGTCTCTATCACTGATGATGGATTGTGGCAAGCCCCAGTACTTGACCACGTTCTTCATGAACAGCTTGGCCGCCTCTTCTGCGGGGCATTCCTTTGTCGCCGGTATGAAGGTTGCGTATTTTGAGATTCGGTCTACCACCACCATGATACTCCCGAATCCGTCCGTCTTGGGTAGACCAACTATGAAGTCCATGCTAACGCTTTGCCAAGGATGGTCCGATATTGGCAAAGGTTCCAAGAGTCCCGCAGGTTGTCGTTGCTCAACCTTGTCTTGTTGGCAAACAAGACAAGTCTTGACATATATCTCGACGTCGTCCCTCATTTGCGGCCAATAATATTTTTCTTCTACAAGAGCTAAAGTACGATGCATACCTGGGTGTCCGGCCCACTTGGAGTCATGGCAATCTTTGATGACTTCACGTCTTAATCCTCCAAAGTGGGGCACATATAGCCGTTGGCCCTTGGTGAAGATCAAGTCCCGTTCGATCCAAAACCGCCTTGTTTTGCCCTCCTTGACGTATTCCCTTAGGTTCTTGGCGGTTGGGTCATGATCAAGGCCCTCCTTGATGCGGTCTTCCAAAGTCCCTATCGGTCGGCTGATGGCAGCTAACTCCGCTTTACGACTAAGAGCGCCGACGACTAGGTTGGCTTTGCC
Organism: Fagopyrum tataricum; assembly: GCA_002319775.1. NCBI lineage: Eukaryota > Viridiplantae > Streptophyta > Magnoliopsida > Caryophyllales > Polygonaceae > Fagopyrum > Fagopyrum tataricum. The sequence goes on from CM008286.1 coordinate 12,440,636, forward strand.
CGGCTTGTATTCCAACTCGTAGTCGAACTCGGCAAGAAAGTCTTGCCACCTGGCTTGCTTGGGGGTTAGCTTCTTCTGGCTTTGGAAGTAGCTCGTGGCCACATTGTCTGTCTTGACCACGAATTTGGACCCTAGGAGATAATGACGCCAAGTCCTTAGGCAATGGACGATGGCCGTCATCTCCTTCTCTTGTACTGTGTAGCGCCGCTCGGTGTCATTAAGCTTTCGGCTCTCAAAAGCTATCGGATGTCCCTCTTGCATCAGGACTCCCCCTATGGCATAGTCTGATGCGTCCGTGTGTATTTCGAACGGCTTCCCATAGTCGGGCAGGGCTAGCACTGGCTCTTCGGTCATCGCCTTCTTAAGCCGATCGAACGCCTCTTGACTCTCCTTGCTCCAAGCCCAAGATATCCCCTTCTTGAGCATGTTTGTCAAGGGCGTCGTGATGTGCGAATACCCATGGATGAAGCGGCGATAATAGTTGGCTAGCCCCAAGAAAGAGCGAAGCTCGGTTACTTTAGTCGGCGGTTCCCAATCCATGATTGCCTTGATCTTGGCGGAGTCCATCCGTATGCATCCCTTGCCGACTATGTGTCCCAAAAATGGCACCTCTTGTTGAGCGAACGAGCATTTTTCTCTCTTGACATAAAGCTCGTGCTCACGTAGTACTTGGAAGACTTGTCGTAGGTGTTCCACGTGCTCCTCTAATGTGCGGCTATAGATAACAATGTCGTCCAAGTAAACTACGACAAAGTGATCAAGGAAGGGTTGGAGTACCTTGTTCATGAGAGTGCAGAACGTTGCCGGTGCATTTGTCAAGCCGAAAGGCATGACTAAGAACTCGTATGACCCATATCTCGTGACACACGCGGTCTTCTCCTCATCTCCTTCCGCGATCCTGACTTGGTAGTATCCCGATCTTAAGTCAAGCTTGGTGAACCACCGAGCTTCCCCAAGTCTATCGAACAGGTCTACGATGAGCGGGATCGGGTACTTGTTCTTGATGGTTAGCTTGTTGAGCGCCCTATAGTCGATGCACATGCGTAGGCTCCCGTCGTGCTTCCGCTGGAATAACACTGGTGCTCTATATGGTGCCTTGGACGGTCTGATGTAACCGGCTTCCAATAATTCCTTAAGTTGTCTCCTTAGCTCCTCTAGCTCCAGCGGAGACATGCGATACGGTGCTCGGGCGGGTGGTCGAGCATCGGATACGAGCTCGATCTTGTGATCCACCTCCCTCTTAGGTGGGAGCTTCTTTGGGAGTTCGGGCGACATAACGTCCTTGAAGTTTTCCAAGACATGGCAGACTTCAGCTGGTGTCGGGTCTTCCCCGGATGGTGTCTCGTCCATCTTGAGAGTTGCCAAGAATGTTGGTTCCTCCCGCTTTAGTCCCTTGGAAAGTTGAATTGCCGAGACTACCTTAGCACTTGGCCCCTTTTCCCGATATGCCGGCACGATGCAACGGTGATGGGGGTCCAAGATGCATATACAGTTGGCAAATGGCACAAGGAGAGCATTGATACGATCGAGGAATGCTAAACCAATGACTAAGTCGTAGTCGTCTAGAGGGATTACCTCAATCGTGGCCTTGCCCGACCAATCTCCCAATGATAGCTCTACTCCTTGTGCTACCCCGAGTGTCGGGACCTCCTTGGAGTTCACCGTCTTGATCCATCCATGACGCTTGGTGACCTCGAGCCCCAACTTCTTTGATGTTTCCTCAGACATGAATATGTCGGAGGCCCCGGTGTCCACCAACGCGCTTACTTTAGTGCCGCCTACCATGGCGTCTACGAACATAAGTCCCCTTTTGTTGGTGAACCGCTTAGTCTTGATGAAGCTAAGCATCATGGCCCCGAGTCGCAGCTTATCGTCCTCGGGCGGGTCCTCCCGTGTTATGATGGCGCTCAACTTGTTTCTTGAAGGGCAGTCGCGCATCAAGTGCTTCTCCCCGCATAGGAAGCAACTCAAGGGTTGCTTCTCGGCTGGTCTCTTGCCCTTGTCGGTCTTGGTGTACCGCTCCTTGTCTTTTGGCTTGGACGAGTCCTTGGATGAATCCTTGGATGACTCGTCGTTGTCCCGTCTTGGTGGCCTTTCCCGTCCTTGGTCCCCCCCACTTTTTCCTTTGTCACGGGAGAAGTTACTTCGGTCTTGGCTTTTGAATTCAATGAGGGAGTCCGCCTCGGTCATGGCCTCGGTAAGGGTCTGAACCTTCTGTCGGTGAAGCTCTTGTCTTACCCAAGGCTTAAGCCCGTCCATGAATTGGAAGAAGGCTTCCTTCTCGTTCATGTTTGAGATCTGCAACATTAACTCCGAGAACTCCTTCACGTACTCTCGAGCGGTCCCTCTTTGAGTGAGTCTGCGAAGCTTGGCCCGGGCTTCGTCGTCAGCATAGATGGGGTAGAATTGTTTCTTGAGCTCTGCCGAGAACTCGGCCCAGGTGGTGATTGGGGTCCCTCCGGTCCTCTCGCAGGTCCTTCTACGCCACCATAATAAAGCTATATCACCGAGATATAGAGAAGCGGTACTTACCTTCTTTTCCTCGTCCGTGATCCCCGTGACGCGGAAGTATTGTTCCATGCCCCACAAGAAGTTCTCTACATCTTTGGCGGAACGACTTCCCTTGAACGTCGTTGGTTTGGGTGCGTCCACTTTCTGCAGTGGGGCAACTCCGACAAGGCCAACCCCCATAGCTGTCTTGCATGCCGCCAACTCCCTTATGACCGTCTCCAGCTTGTCGGTCAGCGCCTCAAACTTGGCCTTGAGGACTTCATGTTCTGCGGCAAGGGTCTTGTGGGACACGTTCATGGCCCCTTGGAACTCCCCCTTGAGTTCCTCAATAGAGGACTCCATCGTGGATTCGACGTCATCAACCCGCTTGTTGGCGTCGAAGATGGAGTCCCGCATCTCGCCCACGGCCAACTCGACTTTCTCCAGCCTAGCCTCCGTGCTTGACACCACGTCCCTTGATGCATCTCTTGCGGCCTTCTTGCCTTTCTTGCTCACGTCAACGACTTCCGACACGCCTCCTTGGCTAGCCATCGAAACCTCCCTTTGGAACGTTGTTGACTCTGATACCACTTGTCACGGGCTGAGTTTCCCTAACTCCAAACCGTGCGGCTCTTAGCTTGTCTCGACCCCTTCTCGTGCTAAGATCAGCCTATTCCCGATGTTGCCAACGAAAGAACTTAAGATTGATGGCTAAGAGAACTTTAAAGGCTTTGTGTGTGGGAAAGAAAGCGTTGTATTATAAGAGAGCTTTACAATGCTTGGATGAGAGCTTGGAACTTGGATGATGCAAATGAGGGGGTGGCACTCCCTATTTATAGCCCAAGGCCACCCCTCCTAGGAAGGTTCCGGATTTGGACAAGTCTTGGACAATCCGGATCCTTCTTGGCTAGAACTCCTTACAAGCTTCTCTACTTATCTAGAATATTCCGCAAGGCTCTAGCCATGCCTAGATGGTTCCGCATTTCTCTAGGGTCTTCCGGCCATGTCCGAAGACTTCTACGAGCGTCCCGAACGTTCCGGATGCTTCCGGATTGGTTGAGAAGCGCGGTCCGTGTCACTAGTACAATCTGGGATAGATTACGAACCTCTCTTTGTGTATGTCAAGTTAAGTTATATTAATATGGATAATTCTCATCTTATTAAAATAAGTTTTCAATATATATTTATAAATATAAATAAATAAATAAAGGTGGATAGGATATGAGATCATGTAATCTCTTCTCCATATCCTTTTGCAAATGTTATCAATTCGGTACGTAATTTTAGGGGCGGTTAGATAATCTATTCTCTCGTTCTCGCAACGAAGAACTTATATCTTATCCTGTGCGCGTCAATCGAGTTGATTTTGGCGATCAAGGCCTATCATCGGGAATTGTAGGTTTTTGTTGGACGAATACGGGTAGGCCTTCTTCTTGTTTCTAGTGTTATTTCCATGGGTATATCTTCTTCAATTCCTATTCCATGGACTGATATACAACCTTCATGGGAATCGTTGGTAATTCATGATTATCGACTTTCCGGCACCGGCGTCTCTCATTACATTATCGTCTTCCTTGAATAGTGTTGGCGGACGGTGGCGGGACTTTTGTGCGCAACGGGATAGTTTTTATGGGTTTCTTGGTAAATTGTAGTGATTTTTGTGTCAGGGTTTTAGAATTTGATTTATAGTATGTGGGTCGGATTAGGGTAGATTAGCTGTTAAGGGAAAATTAATCTTGATCATTAACTATTAGTAATCTATTGGTTTAGTATATAAAGAAGATTTGATTAACTAGTTCATGCAGTGTATACTTCATATTTATTCTTACTTATCTGGATGGATATTAAGTAGAATGCCCTAGGACTTATACGCCATTGTTGAAGCCAAGCATATATTCTGCCATCAGAAAAAGAACTTTATTTGACTACTTAGTTAAGTTATGGGATTTTGAGAGAGTAAGTAAGAGTCCTAAGTTTAACTAAGTAAGCTTTATATGAATTAATTAAGTGGGCAACGTTAATTATGAATTAATTGAGTTTAAGCGGGGAAGATCGTATAATAAAGATTGTTATATATAAAGTTTTGTATATAATCGTGATTTAGCAAACGAAAGAATTAGCGGACGAAAGATTTAGGATGTCGAATCAAGAGTTGACCTAAAGGGATTTTACAAGCCGAGGAAGAAGAGAGGTGCTCCCTCCAAGTCGAAGAAGACTTCACGTGCTCTCCATGTTCATGACCTTCAAGGTTTTGTATTCTTCGCTAAAATATGACTTTTAATATATACAATATATATTAATTAAATTTGTATGTTTCTTGACAGACGACGGGTTCACAGAGAGCGAACGAATACTAAAGACATTCGACATGAACATGGCGTACGGTCCATGCTCGGGGATGACAAGAATTGAGAGGTGGGAGCGTGCTGCTCGATTAGGGTTAAATCCTCCCATGAACATCAAAGCCTTTATCATGTCCACCAATGTCAATCACCAATGCTTGTGGCATCCCAGGGTTTGATTTGGATATATAAGAAACATGCTTTGTTTTACAAGGAAAAAATATTCATTTTTAGAAAGTTTTACATAAGATTTTCAAGATTTTAATTGGTATATAAATATACTTATTTTCTTACTATCATTTAATTTGATAATTTGAAAAAAAATAGAACAAATTTGTTCGGTCACAAACAATGCACTAGTTTAATTGAAAGTTCAGCCCACACATGACTCGGACTCTGACCCAACCCATTGGAAAAGAGCGGCGGTGTCCCCCAATATAGGTAACTCTATAAGTGATTAACTTTTCCCACGAGTCCACGACCCACGTCTTCATTTTTTTGTATTAACCTTGGTTTGTCAAACCTCAATCGCCCTATCCTGGTACTATTTCTCTCCTTTACTCCAAAATTATCTTCATCTACTTCTATACATTGACTCAACTACTTATACTTGATTGGGTTCATAAAGATCTAGCATTTTTGTGCTTGTGATTCTTTTGTGCTCAAACTGTTGATTATTTAGGTTTATCGTCTGTGTAAATTGGACAATTATTTTTATGATTGGATAGTTTTACTCGCTATAAGTTAAAGAAAGAGAAAGAAAGCAAATTGAATGATCTGGCATACCTTACCTTCTAGTTTTGCAGAAATTGAGATTTGGGAGTACGTACGCCTTATTCTGATCAAAACCCTAGATTAAAATCTAGTTTCATCTCCGATTACTTGTTAATAGAGATCTCCAAGAAATTGCCCGTAAAAAGTGTGCATAGAATGCGATGCTGCAAATCATGGAACTCAATAATATCATCTAGGCATGTGTACATTCCATTCATTGACGGCCCTGATCTCGTCTCCTTCCTTCATAGCTCATCACCTGCACAACAACTCCGTACCACTAACTCATAAATCCTACCTTGGGTTCAAGATAGCTTTCTCTCATCCAAATCAACGTGGCCTTACCGGCTACGAATTACTTTCGTTAAAGCCCTTTCCCTTCGGAGCATTTGCTTTCATAGATATCATCCATGGCGGTGTTTGTCTTACCTCCTCTTTACAAAATCCATCTTCCCCCATAATCCTTTGGAACCCTACAATCCGAAATTATATCAAAATCACCAACTCGTCTTTCAAGTGCACTATCTAGGGTTTGGGTTTCATCCCGAAAATCCCCAAATATTCTCAACCCAAGACATGGTTTGGAAGAAGGCGGTTTCCGCAACTCGCATTCCACCAAGCAAAGTCATCTAAAAAACGAGTGTCTTCATGAACGGAACCAGTCATTGGGTCTTATCCACCTACAAAAACGACACATTGTTGATGTTCGATTGCGAAAGAGAGGATTTCAACACAGTGACACTTCCGCGAGCATTCAATTTGCGGAGGAACGAATCCTTCTGACTGGTACTATTCAAATGCCGAGGAATGTTATCGGTAATGATATTTACTAGAAGAACCATCGATTTTTGGGTGATGGAGGAGTATGGTGTTTCGAGTATGTGGAAGAGTTTACCGTTGTCCGAAGGTAAACTCGAGTTCCGGAACTTGGTTTCGGAGGAAATGGACACTAATGAGGCAAGCGAGCTTGTACCTTTGAAGACTATTGTGATGTTGCTTGAAGGACGTGCGATTATGAATAGAAGTGGATTCCTTAAACACGTCAATTTTTTAGCTTGTTTCCTCATCTTATAATGTTGTTTGAAGCTTGCGGCTTGCGATTGTTTTCACAAATTTTTAGTATGTTTGGATTTATTATTTTATTTTTATTGGAAAGCTACATGGTTATAACCTAAACACTTTCGTATGTATCTTGAGAAGGCATGTGCAAGTAATCTACAAAGAATTGGAAATATGACTATATTGGTTCCATTTGCACGACCGTGTTAAATTGCGCTCTTAATTTGAGCTCCTAATGCTATATTGGTTCCATTTGCATGGGTATACTAATAATTACACATCAAGCACACAATACATAAGCATAGGTCTAAAGACTATCCGTCGGACCTAAAGTCAACACTAACTCAACGTACTGCTCCGGGTATGAGCTCCTAATGCTATCCTCGATCTCCTAGGTAGCCAAATCGATTCCCTGTCGGGACCACTGCACTTTCAACATCGGGATCTCCTTAGACCGTAAGCGTCTAACACTCCTCTCTAGCACCGCTATCGGATACTCCGCGAAAGTATGATTTGACTCGATGGTCAGGTCCTCGTAACTGACCACATGCCTTGGGTCTGGTATGTACTCTCATAGTTGAGACACGTGAAACACCGGATGTACGCTCTCCAACGCGGGTGGAAGTGCCAACATGTACGCTACCTCTCCAACCCGCTCCAAGATCTGAAATGGACCGACAAATCAGGGACTCAACTTCCCCTTAATGCCGAAACGCCTGACGCCTCGTGTTAGAGAAACCCTCAACCACACATGGGAGCCGACACAAAACTTTAGGGGTCGACTTCTCTTATCCGCGTATGACTTTTAACGACTTTGTGTTGCGAGCATACGCTCCCGTATCAAGGCTCCCCGTGCCATGTCATCCTGTATATGCTCCGGAGCGACTCCTCCAGCCGACCTCACTGGCATCCTCCCAACATACGGGTGTACGACACCTCCATCCATATAATGCCTCATTAGGAGTCATACCAATAATAGATGCATGATAACTATTGTTGTATGAGAACTCCACTAGAGGGAGGTGGTCTGACCACACATATCCTCAATCCAGTACGCATGTTCTAAGCATGTCCTCCAAGATCTGGATGGTCCTCTCCTACTGACCATCCGACTGCGGGTGGTAAGCAATAGTGAAGTGCAGGCTTGTACCCAACGTCGTGTGCACCTGCTCCCAAAACCTCGAGGTAAAGCGTCCATCTCAATATGAGATGATGGTCCTCGGTACGCCGTGTAGTATCACGATCTGCCTCGTGAACTCCTCTGCTAGACGACTCACCGGCCACGTTTTCTTGATAGGAATGAAATGGGCGGTCTTAGTGAGTCTATCCACTACGACCTATATAACATCGAAGCTCCAGCTCGGTCTCAACTCAGTGATGAAATTTATGCCATGGATATATCCTCCCACTTCCATTGCGGATGGGCAGTGGGTGGAGCTCTCATCCCGGTAGGTGGTGCTCGATCTTGACATGTTGACAAGTCGCACACTGAGTCACAAATCTGGTCACATCTGGCTTCAAGTCACCCCACCAAAAGGAACGTTTGATGTAACGGTACATCTTACTAGTACCGAGTAAGTGGTAGCGTGAGCCTTCTATAGTACCCTATGTCTAAGCTTACCGTCAAGAGGTACACATACATGCCCTTGGCGTCTCATCACTCCGTCAACACCTATCACAAACTACGGTGTGTCACCTCGGGACATCCTCTTCCGGATCCTAGATAGAGTGGGGAAACTACCCTGCATCTGTTGGATCTTGTTCAACAACTCCGGCACTAGCACCAAAGCACCTAAGTGTTTGTCGGTATCCGGAAATTGAATCTCCACCTCTAGCTGAGCTAAATCCCTATGTAGTTGAGGTTGAGCAGTCAACTGGACTATAGCATTCTCCTGAGGCGTCTTCCTACTAAGTGCATCGACGACTACATTCGCGTTGCCCGTGTGATACAGGACTTTCAAATCGAAGTTCTTGATCAACTCTAGCCATCTCCTTTGACGGTTATTCAAATCCCGCTGAGTGAATATATACTTCAGACTCTTATGGTCTGTGAAGATCTGACATGTAGTCCCATACAGATAGTGACGTCAGATCTTAAGGGCATGTACCACTACAATTAACTCTAGGTAATGCGTTGAGTAATTCTCCTCATACATCTTCAGCTGGCGAGACACATATGTTATGACCTTGCCCCTCTGCATCAAAACACATCTCAAGCCTAGCTTGGATGCATCACTGTACACAAAAAAAGTCCTCAGTACCCTGTGGCTGGTCTAGGATCGGAGCGGAGGTCAACCTCCTCTTCAACTCCTCTGACAGGGCTCAAGCCACAAAACGGGTGGTCTTCCTTAATAGACAAGTGAGTGGTCAAGTAATTATTAAGAACCCTTCCATAGACCGCCTGTAGTAACCTGCTAGCCCCATGAACTATGTAACTCCTTAACATTCCTCAGAGGTTTCCACGATGATATTGACTCAATCTTGGCCAAGTCGACCTTGATCCCGTCAGTTGTGACTACGTGGCCCAGAAAAGCTACCTCTGACATCCAAAACTCGCACTTGGACAGCTTAGCATATAACTCATTTTCTTGCAGTGCCCGTAACACTGTCCTTAGGTGTCCTACATGCTCATCTCTGCTCCATGAGTATACCAAGATGTAGTCAATGAACACCACCACGAACTAGTCCAAGTAGTCAATGAATACCCCATTCATCAATTCCATAACCACGGCCGGCGCATTAGTGAGTCCGAATGAAATCACTACGAACTCATAATGGCCGTATTGTGTCCACGAACTACTCCAATTAGTCAAAACCCATAATTAAAAAGAGAGAAGAAAGATTATAGTTCCTCTCTTCTTTGCAAAACGCGAGTTTATACATACATGACAAGGTTTGTGTCCGTAGCCATCTTTTACAAGGAAGTAATTTGTGGGAGTTTAGCTTCTCATGTATTTAGGTTTTAATCAACTCAAGCCGATCAACTTTTCGTTTCTCTCTTCATTTGTCGATAGTTTTTTTTTACAGGGTAATTTCTAATTTTCTTTTTTTAAATCATTCTAATTCTAATTATATAGAGATGAGGTGGCAAAATTAATTTACATGTAATATAAAAATGTCGACTGTTTAAAATCCGGTGATCCACGTCAACAAATTCACCGGAATTTTTGCCGGAATTGATTCCATATCAAAATCGGTTTATTATGCGATGCAACGATAGTATATGTACAAGTTAATAATTTTTAAAGTTCATATTAATTTTGGTTATTTTTTCCTAATAAAAATAATGAACCAATCAAGGATGATTACGCATCTATGCATACTTACGAATTACGAATGGACGGTGAGCCAACCTTCTCTGCTTGTCTGTTTCTGGGTTTGCTATCGCTCGCTGACAAAAGAAGACAAGCTTCAAAGCATGGCCACCCACTTAGCCCTCCAAATGAAACCTAGAATTTTCAGATTGGGACGGCATAAACCGACACACTTCACTCCATCGTCAATTCCCATGCACAATTTGCTTTTCTTTTTAAATTTACATAAACTTTTCTGTTTTCATCAGCCATACAAACCTCACCCACCCATCCGAAGTTCAACGATTTGTTCCAGTTACCTCCTTTTCAATTTTGATGCGCCTGCTTACGTCATTCAGAGCCGATTTGTTGATACCCAGGTACGGTATTCTTCAATTTCGGCTCCTGATTTACCGATTTTGATTCGATTACCTTCGTCATCGATTCGCCAATATATGTTGTTTATGGGGGAATTGTTCTTCTTGTTACTTCTTGTGGTTGATTGTGATTGAAAGTTTGAAATGCGTTTATTTATTTATTTATTGAAGTAGCCTAACGAGTAATCTAACCAGTGTGAATCTATAGATCGATGTAATTACTAATATGTTCTGGTTATTGTTCATGATCGCATACATGCCTTCAATATTGATGAATTCAGGCTTAAGTATTATACTGATCAAAACCATCAAAAGTTACAATTCCGCCTTAAAAGTGATTGAGATCCTTGCAATTACACGCCCCTCTATTGCATTCATTTGCAAGCTAAAAAAGCTGAGAGTGTCGTTTTATGCACACGAGGACGAGGACGAGGACGAGGACGAGGATATGGCCATATAGGCATGTGGTCCTTTTTATGTGTGACATAAAATTTTCTTAAGGACTTCACATAAGGGCATGCTGGTTTCTTGTGTTATTATACTGTACTTTTTACACAGTTTGGTAAAAACCAAGCACATCTCAATATAGTTCTTCATTCAGTGCTCATATAGCTATGACTCCATGTGCTTGTTCAATATTAATACATCAGAGCCGATCTGTTGACCCCCAGTATGGTAGTCTTGGATTTCGGCTTCTGAATTTCCGATTTTGAATTGATTCCTTTCGACTGTGATTTGCCAATATATTGCTTATAGGAGAAAAAATCTTCTCGATGGCTATTGGGATCGTGTGTTTTTTCTGAGAATTCATTATGTGTGCGATCAGAATAAGTTTTTTATTTCTCTTTTATGCTGTTTGTTATTTTCAGAGCTTACACTTCCTTTTCCTTCTTCACTAGTGTTAACCATTTCAATGGTGTAAGTGCGTAACGAGTAGCATAACTAGTGTCAATCTAGGTACATGTGATCACTGAAATGTTCTGGCTATTCTACCTTTTCACACATCTTGCTTGAAGATAGTACTCTGAGGAACTAATTCTGATTGATGATTGCCTTAAGGTTGCTAATTGGCTATATGCTATATTGATGAATTCAGGCTTAAATATAATATTAAAATGATCTGAAAGACAAGACTGTCATTTTACTATTTATGCAAATGAGGACTAGGATATAGACAAGTGATATATGCATTTATTTGTGACATAATACGACTTCATATTAGAGGCTAGTGGATGCTGTTTTTTTGTGTTACTTAAATAGCCAAGCATTTGTGCGTACTTTACTTTAGCCAGAGTAATGGCTCTGATCCCTTGAAACTGATCTGATTGTATTTTCATGTGCCGGGCTGCTTTGCTTCTAGATTCTATCATCACTATAATTTTTCAATTTCATTAAAATGTGCATCTATTTGATGCAACCCTTAATAATAGTAAAATTACTGATATAATTACTTCTTCATATGTGGTTTATAGGTAGTTCGACTTTCGCTTTATTTTTTCTCTGTTACAATACAAACTGACTAGCAAAGAACATAAGGGAATTAAACTAAAATAATCTAGAAGAAGGGTCATGTGCTGGTATGGCAGGCAGTTAAGCTGTGTGCTTTAGGGGAATGCTTGGGTGATAATACTATAATAGTGATGAGAGTTTGTTAGGTCACTGAAAGTAGGAGTATGACAATTGATAAGGTTAGGCTATATTCGTTTGAGTATCCAGAAATCTATCTTTTGTGAAGGCTTTAGCCTGTTGGCCAGTTTTACCATTGAGACTCATCTGATGGCTCAGTGGATGACTTGGCCATGTGTTTTCACATTTGTTTCTGTAAGTTGTTGTATGTCTTGTCTTTGAGATCATGATCTTGTTTGTTTTCATGATTTGTGCCCTATCAATCTCATTTTTGTTATTTTTCCTTTTTTATTGACAGCTATAATTTATGACTTCACCTGAATACATATGTTTGTGGCCAGCTGATGCTGATGTTACTCCTTCTGGAAATCCTAAGACACATGTAAAGGAAGAAACATTGGCTAATATTTCACCGGTGCTCACGCACAGTAATCCATCATTATCCCATCAGAGTTGCATCCCTGAACCTCCTCCTTTACCCTATTATACTGCATATTTGAACAAAAGGTATCAAAAGAAACCAAGTAACAACGCTATCATCTCTAGAGAAACAAGGGATGCATGGGACAAATTCTTCAAAGAAGGATATGGTGCTGATGTTTATATTATTACAGAGAATAATACAAAGATTCCTGCCCACTCTAACTTTCTGGTAACTTCTCTCACATCCTACTTATCTAGAAATGCTAACTACTATTGTATGGCAAAAATGTATATCTTTTAAGTTGTTTCTCTAAACCGGTTTGCAAGTGAGATTTTTTTATAAGTCTGATCATGCCTGTCTATGTGCAGAGGCATGCATCAGCTGTGCTCGGAAGGCTACTTCAGCAATCCAAACCTAAGAATGGAAAATTACATCTGAAGCTTCTCGGGGTGCCTCGTGCGGCTGTTTATGCATTCATCCGTTTCCTGTATTCTTCATGGTGCACCCCAAACACTTGTTTTGCTAATGATAAAACAAATATCCTTATCACAGTTTGAATTTTGTAGTAAATAAATCTGAGTCAATTAGACAAAATCACCCTTTATTTAGTCTACATTCAAACTCTTATATTATCTTTTGTACATCCTTTTCTATACTAATTTACCCCTTTTCTTTATTTTGAACGTAACTAAATATTATATATTAGTTATATAATGGAATGCTAGTATGAATACTGACGATGGGTGTAATTTTTTAACATCTAGTTTAAGAGGTGGTTTCCAAAAAAATGGGCTAAATTAAGGGTGATTTTGCCGGCTTAACCCTAAAATATACAAGTTCTTTTGGTCTCCCAAATTATTTATATGCATGCTACTCTCATCATTTGGTGAACATTTTCTTAAACAAGATGAAAGTCCAGAAATTTGTAAGGGCATAGAATGTAGCTGCTTCGTGGTAGTAAGTTGATCCAAGTACATTAAAGAATGTAGCTCTTGGTGCCTATAGGATCTTGTGTTTTTCTTCACTATGCGCTTTTACTTGACACTTGTGTTCTTAAAATGCAGCTACGAAGAAGAAGATATGACAAACTATGTTCTGCACCTTTTGGTTCTATCACATGCCTTCTCTGTTCCGCAATTGAAAAGGGTCTGTGTACAATTCCTGGAGCAGGGGTGGCTGAACACTGAAAATGTGATAGATGTGCTTCAGTTAGCTAGAAACTTTGATGCTCCACGACTTTCCTTTAAATGCGTCCGTATGGTTGTGAAGGACTTCAAAACTGTTTCTTCCACAGAAGGATGGAAAGTAATGAGACGTACCAACCCTTCTCTTGAACAAGAACTTTTGGAATCAGCTGTAGAATCAGATTCGGTATGTGATGCGTTCAACTACACGTTTCTTTTACATAATTTTAAAATTTTATCAATTTTGATGACATTGTAGCTCCATGAGGTTCTCTTGATATTTTTACTTCATTTGCAGAGAAAGCAAGAAAGTCGGGTAAAAGCAGAGAAGAAGGTTTATGTGCAACTCCACGAGGCAATGGAAGCACTCGTTCACATATGCAAAGACGGTTGCAGGACAATTGGTCCTCGAGACAAAATGCTGAAAGAAAGTCAGATGACATGTAACTATTCCGCTTGCAAAAGCATTGAAATGTTAGTTCGTCATTTTTCAGGCTGTAATCGACGAGTTCCTGGCGGATGTGTGCACTGTAAAAGATTCTGGCAATTCCTTGAACTACATTCTCGCATGTGTAATGATCCTGAATACTGCAGAGTTCCCCTTTGCAGGTAACCCTCATTACTGAAGTTATCTGATTCTGTTTTCTGTCTATCACCACATCAGCTTAAAAGTTCAACTGTTTTTTTTTTTTTGGTGATATCAGGCAGTTCAAAGTGAAGCTGAGGCATGCAAGCAAGAAAGACGAAGCCAAATGGAGATTGTTGGTGACAAAAGTCATTGAAGCAGAGAGCTTCAAGAATCCGTTCTTGTCTCGACGACACTCGAGTTTGTCTTGATGCATCCTCTTGCTTCTGTTGCTATTTTTGTATAGAATGAAAGATGTGGCGACTTTGTAATGGTAAAAGCAGTGAACTAACAAAGTTATATCACAAAATTCACATAATGTCGTTCACTCAAAATATTTTGAATCCGCTTAGCCTTGTTACAAATACATGATAGAAATGAGAAAAGATCAAATTCATAATGATCTTGAAAAATAAGGCTCAAAAAATGTATAAATTTATAATGGTGCTATTTACTAAAATATACACAATTAATATATCCATATAATTATATATTTTTTTATGCCAGATAGTCTTTATGATAAGATAAATCATTAGTTCATTACCTCATACATATTGTACAACGTTGATATAATCATGCTGTGATGCATGTTGTTAATTTGCCATTTAAGGTGTCATACACCTTGACCAATATTACCTTTAATGAAGATTTAAAATAAACTTTTTATATTATGAATTTGATGCAGCTAAAATGATAATAAACATGACTATAAATACTACTTAATGGACAAAACATAGTTTATACGTAAAAATGTCGAAGTTATTCGGATATGGACCAAATTTTTGGTAAAATTTTTACAGACCTTTGAACTAAAAAGTTTTTAAAATATAAATTGTTAGTTATAAAAAATAACTAAAATACAAAATTATGAATTATTATAATGAGTAAAGGTCGTGAAAAAATAAACTAAGTGTCAGTGAAAGATGAATTGTTTAAAAACTTTTGTAAAATATAAATTTTGTCAAACATGAACTATACTTCATACTCTTAAATCTTCGGTTAATCAATTTATCTTCTTATCCGGTTCCTAATTTTAAATTTGATTTATAGAACATACCAAACGAACCCTTAAACTATATGTATTACGTGCATGAATAGCTTATGAACTATGATGCACGGACACTTCTAGACAGCGCCGTTTCCCGTGTCCTTTCGTGTCGGAAACTTGGAAGCTTCCGGAAACTTCTCGGACACGGTCAAAATAGTGAGGACACGGTCACGACACGTTTCCAACACCGGGAATGGGCAGGACACATCCAAATCATGATCATAAATGACGGCTCAACGTGGGATCAAAGAGGGATACAAAAGAGATGAACAAGACATCCATGACCGTTACCTTTTGGTTTCTTTTTTCGAATTCAAGATGAAAAGACATTTAGGAATCCTATCTCAATATCACTTAAGGCAATCAATATTCTTATTTATCATTTTTTATTTTTTATTTTTATTTTATTTTTATTTTTTTTGGTAATGGTAAATTCGGAGACCACCCGGTTCGATCGGCTTAGCCGCTCTACGTCCGGATCGGGTAGAAAGTCGTGGCCCATTGTTGGGGGATACCCTCCCAATATCAATTTTTCCATACATGCCGCCAGGAGGATTCGAACTCGAATCTCCAAGCTAAACACTTAAGGAGCCTAGCACCACATCCTACTAGATATTCTTATTTATCAATACTTCTACAACTAATGACGCATTCATGTGTCATTGGTGATATCATCTATGCATCTCCTCTTATAATATATAAATTTTTATTTGCAATAACTTTAAAATGATATATTATTTATATTTTTCGCCGTGTTCCCGTTTCCTACGATTTTTAGGATTGCCGCTTTCCCGTTTCTCGCCGTGTCCGTTTCCCGTATCCGTGTCCGTTTTCGTGCAACATAGATTATGAATGAAGTTGTTGTACGGCATGGCAAGGATGTAAATAGGAATCATGCCATCATCCCATATCGAGCTGCCTAGATAAGTGAATATTAAGATAGACCCATAAGTCTACCTCCGGTTGGACTGGACCGTAATCCAATAAAGTCGTAAACCTATGACTATAAACCGTGAACCCGGTTTTGTGGAAGCTTAAATAGTAGTTGACGACTCGGTGTTAAATAAGAGTATAGTGAACACGTATCATAATAATTTCTTTAAAAAAAACATAAAAAAATATGGATATTCATCCAGGTTTAATATCATAAAAATATTACTAATAAAGTCGTATACAAGGTTTTAAAATTGCATGCATTGATTAAGATTTGTTCTCCACTAAAAACTACTTTTCCACCTTCTTTTTGACACAATTTGCAATGATTTTAATAAACTTTTTTGAATTTTGATTAGCACCTTTTTATTATTATTTTGAATTCATGTCTAATTCTTGTTAAAATTTTAATTAACCAAATTATGAAGTATGGGATTTTTCCCGCCCTTTTAAATACATCAATCATTACCTTATATCAATAATTAAATATTTTTTTTAATATTATATAATATAACTATATAATCTTAAAGCTTAAATCAGATGTAAATTTTTGTAAAAATAATACAATATTATTAATAATCAACATATAACAAATATAATAATCCTATCTAACTTCAATTAGGTGATTTATTTTTAAAATAATAATATAAAATTACACCATACTGAAATATAAATATATATCAATCGATGTAAAGTGATTGAGAAATATAATAGTATAAATAAAAAAACCAAGAAATGTGTGCAATATTTAGAAATATAATGAAAATGATTAGAATTGACTATGAATACCAAATAGTCTTATTTGTTGTTGCTTTGTTGTTATTGGGTCCTCTTTTTGGTGCAATTTATCGGTGAAAAGGCAAAAGAGGCGGAAGGATAAAAAGGAATTGCAGCTACACACTCAGCTACCTCACTGTGGTGAGTGGGACCCAATGAAAGCAAATATAAAGAAGAAATAAAAGACTCTTTTTTAGTTTTATTAAAGTGAAAAATAAACTTTTTATTTTGTTGGGCGATAAAATGAAATATGTATTGAAATTGGGGTTGAAAGTAGAAAGTGAAAGGAGACAAAATCCAAACCACGTTTCATGGGAGAGTGGCCACAGTGTGTCGTGTAATTCAACCGCAAGTCCTTCACGAGTCCCATGCAAACCCTTATATTTGGTCTCATCTGCATTGCAAATTTGCAATCAATATTGCATACTCCTTTATTACTTTTTTAAAAAAAGTTTTTTTTTAATCTTAAGTAAAAATATAGAAATGTTGTTGGAGTCGAACGAGTAGGGTTTTGTTGTTCCGTTTGTGCTCAACTGGTTGTAATTGTCAAAGTTCGATACAGACGGACTGGGTAGAGCGGAGGTCGTGTGCATACGAGCGCACATGCATGTTAGACCCAGACCCAACACATAACCCGACGAGGTTTCATTCTAAAACCAATTGACAATAGGAGAAGTAACTCACCGACCTTATTTACTAGGTTAGTAAGTCCCAATCTTTCAATGTGGGAACTCATTATCTCCAACACACTCTCACAAGTACAACCAGAGAATATAGACCGAGTTGCACTTGTCCACATGTTAGGATCACGAGTTACATAGAGACTAACTGTTCTGATAACATGTCAAAGTTAAAGATTAATACTTGACAAATCTAACACCTTTAACTATGTTGTAACTCGAGTAGATTATGAAAGAAGAAAGAAAAAAAGCTTCAGAATTTATTATTTTTATTGTTTGTGTGAATACCTAAGTTTCACCTAAGAGTTAAACATTTGATTAAAGTGGTTAACATACTAGTATTTACGAGGGAAAAAAAGAGAAGATTTTTGTTTATAACAACTTGAATACTTATATTATCATTAATATTTATTTATAATAAGGTTCAAGTTTTTTTAATACTACTTTAATTTAGGAAACTAGTTATAATTTTTTGTTTGTACATTTTCACAAAAGTAAATGGGAGTAAATGGGTGTAGGTATGATAAAAAAAAAATTTAATATGAGATATTCGGATTAAATTTAAATAAATGAGGGATTACTTACTAAGATTAGGAAATTTATTGTAATTTATTACCTAAAATTTAGCACACCGGTCTATAAATGAGTAAAACACATTTCTGACCCAAACAAAAAAAAAAAGGAAGGGAAAACACATTAATTATATGAGCCTAATTTACGAAACGAGCCCGTGATATGTGCTGTTAAAACCAAAGGTTTAATACAGTACAAGCTGTACAAGTGTACAATGCCTTTTTATTCTTCTTTGTTCCCTCCTTTTCACATTTGTAAGTTTCCTACTTACTATTCACCTAAAATTCATTGTGTTTTCTATGCCTCAGGTAAAAATTTTGTTACAACTTTACGGTTGTAAAGTTTACCTGGTTAATAGTAGACCCATATTTACGGTTCATCTATTCAAACTAAACAAAAATAATCATCTCAAAAGTTACATCAAGATCAAGTTATCACTAAATTTAGCATTTACACAACACTTATTCGAAAAACTTAAAGTATTGAACGACTTGTCATACCAAACCCACACAAAGTGAGATATGAATGATGATAATAAAGGGCCAAAATCTGTGAACGAGCCAAACATAGAACATAAAATGCATGTGTGGACGTCACTTGTGCTTGCCAGTTTGAGACCCCTAATTTTTTATTCTTTTCATTTATGGGTCCTCTTTTTTCTCATTTTACTCTACTGTTCCCACTTTACACCCCCAAGTGTTTTCATTGACAAATTGACCATTTTCACTCCCTTCCACAAAACAACTGTTTTCTCCATTTGTACTACCCTCTTCACAATTCACAATCATTCTCATAAATACACATATCTTTATAGACCTTAGTCTTTTTTTTCTTTTTCTTTTTCTTTTTTTCAAGATTATTATGAATTTATTGAACTCTGAGTCTGAGCTACCATTCTGGAAAACTGATCATTGTCCTTCTTCATTAAGCCATTAAACCGCCAAGTAAAATTACTTCCACAGGAACAAGAAGCAACAGCAATGGCTATGCAAATTTTTTTTATTCTCATTGCTTTTTCCATTTTATTTCAATCAACCTCCGCCACCTTCCACCGCCGTATCCTCCACCATCCTCTTTTTCCGGCTGGTTCTCCCGCGCCCTCCGTACAACATCCCAATTCCACCAAGTCAAACTCTACCGGCCACCAGTCTCCACTCACACCGTCTGCACACCCCTTATCAACTCCGGCAGGTGGCGCCGATGCACCTTCCGCTGCTACAACCACTGCAGACCCCGGGAATCCATTTTTTCCGACTTATGCTTCTCCTTCACCACCACCGCCACCTCCTTCCACGTCATCTTACCCCACCGGACTTCCTACTTTTCCGGCTAACATTTCCTCCCTTGTTGTTCCTCGTTCCAGGTCGTCTTCTTCCTCTCACTCTGCCACGTCACCCAAGTTGATAGCTGTCTCCGTTGTACTCTGCTTGGTGGCTGTTTCAATTTTCGCCTTTTCCTTCCTCCTCCGGCGACACCGAAACCGCCGCGATCTCCGCCGGAAACACCACCACCACTTCTTTAAGCAACCGCCTTCTCATTCTCCGCTGGAGCAAACCTTGCATTCCGACAACGCAGTCCTCTACCCGCCTTACTCTGCCACTTCCGACGGACGGCCTCCGAAACTCCCCCAACGTGCTGGAGCTTCCACCGCAAGCTCTGAGTTCCTTTACCTCGGAACCTTGGCTGCTTCCAATTCCACGGAATTTGAGCCTCCTCACCGTGAAAATCAAATCGACTCCCCTGAAATCAGACCTCTTCCTCCTCTTCGGCCTCTCCACAAACAGCGCCTCAAAAACTCCGACTCGGACGCCACCGACGACGATGAATTTTACTCGCCGGCGAACTCCTCCGGGAGAATCGAGATTTTGAGGAGTTCCAGCTCTAGGAGAGCAACAGAAGCCCTGGCACGCATTGAGGGATTCCAACTCGAGATCAAAATCCCCAAACTTTCATCCTATCCAGATTCAAGTTCGTCCTCGCCGGGAAATTCAGCTCGTTCTGGTCCGTCGGTGCTTGTCAACTCGGCTTCTGATAGCTCAAACTCATGCTCGCCGGAGTACATTATGCGTCCCATTCCAACGATCCACCGCGTTCCTCCTCCTCCACCGCCACCTCCACCACCGCTAGGACGAGGGGCGTTTACAGAGCCTCCGATTTTACCCCAGCCTTCAAGATCAGTTATGGGATTCAAAAGCGACGAACAGCAGCAAAATCCACAAGCTCAGTCATGGAGTCTTGATGCAAACGAGAGGAGTGATGAAATTCGAAAACCCAAATTGAAAGGATTGCATTGGGATAAGGTCAGAGCTAGCTCCGACAGAGTGATGGTTTGGGATCAGCTCGAAGCTGGTTCTTTCGCGTAAGCAATTTTAATTTATTTTTTTCTTCCTTTTCCATAATTCATTAGTCCTAATTAAAGTACTATACAAACGTTTAAGGTTCACAATTTTCAATGTTAGGATGGAATGATTGATCAGAATTTGGAGGTATTAGGATTTCCCAATTCAATTCTAGTTTCTTATGCCGATGATGAATACAGGTTGAATGAAGAAATGATGGAGACATTATTTACAGCCAACACAGCAACCACGGCAGCCAAGGATCTTCCTCGAAGGCCATTGATGCCGATGATGAACCAAGAATATCGAGTTTTGGATCCAAAGAAGTCCCAAAACATAGCCATTTTGCTGCGCGCATTGAATGTCACTGTCGAGGAGGTTTGCGATTCCCTTTTGGAAGGTGAAACTCTTTCCTCTCAAAAAAAGTTGAAGTCTTGATGATCCTAATCCACTGATTAGGACATGAACATTTAGAAGTACAAGTTCTTTTCTTTTGTTGCATGATAAAAGTTACATTGATTGCTTCATATGCACCTAATTGGGATCTCTGTACTTGTTTCTTTGAAGCATAACACGTTATCCGTGGTGTTATTGGCTACCAAATGTGATATGACCTTAATGTTTGGTGGAATTTCGTTTTCAGGCAATGCGGACATGATTGGGACGGAGCTTCTAGAAAGTTTATTGAAGATGACCCCGACTGAAGACGAAGAACGGAAGCTAAGAGAGTACAAGGACGAGTCGCCTCTGAAACTCGGTCCTGCTGAAAGGTTTCTCAAAGCTGTACTTGACATACCCTTTGCATTTAAAAGAGTTGATGCAATGCTGTACATAGCCAATTTCGATTCAGAAGTCGAGTACCTAACCCGGTCTTTCGAAGCTTTGGAGGTATGACTTGTTGATTTCTCATACCATGTCAACTCAACAAGCTTAATGTATCATTCTTCACAATGCAGGTGGCATGTGAAGAATTAAAGAACAGCAGAATGTTCTTGAAGCTTCTAGAAGCAGTGCTGAAAACGGGTAATCGGATGAACGTTGGAACAAACCGAGGAGATGCTCTAGCGTTTAAGCTTGATACACTTCTGAAGCTTGTAGACGTAAAGGGAACGGATGGCAAGACGACACTCTTACACTTCGTTGTGCAAGAGATCATAAAATGTCAGGATGAAAATCATCAGACTGCTTATGATGATATGGAGGCTAAAAAACGCGGTCTGCAAATCGTTTCCAGCTTGTGTGGAGAGCTAACAAATGTGAAGAAAGCAGCTGCAATGGACTCTGACGTCCTAACTAACGATGTTAAGAAACTTGTTGAAGGGATTGCAAAGGTTTTGGAAGTTGGAAAGCTGAATGAGGAAACGGCATTAGGAAACGAGAGTTATTGTACGAGATTTGGTGTTTCGATGAGCGTTTTCGTAAAGAAAGCTTGTGGAGAGATTGAGAGGATTCAAGCTCTCGAGAGGGATTCGCTCTCTAAGGTGAAGGAAGTGACTGAGTATTTTCATGGGAACTCGACGAAAGAAGAAGCACATCCGTTGAGAATATTCATGGTGGTAAAGGATTTCCTCTCTGTTCTCGATAAGGTATGCAAGGAGGTAGCAAAAGTAAACGAGCGAACTATAATCAGTTCGAACCGACAATGTACCATGCCTGTGAACTCTAGTATGCCCCAGCTTTTCCCTGATCATAGCAATGGCGAGAGGCAGGATCAAGAAAACGGGTTGTCGTAGATCTCGGGTTCTTTTGGATAGTATCAAGGGTTTGTGTTTGGTTGGATGCTCGTAAGTTGTATTTCATTTGGCTTCAGTTTGTGTATTTAATATATAAATTTGTTATGTGTAGATATGCATAAGGTTTGAGGCATTGCATATTGTGATATAAATGAAGTTGATATATATAAATGGACTAGAAGAACTACACCAAAGGGTTAGCCCGGTCTGAACCGTGAGTTCAACTGAATTATGTTTGATATTCATATTTAGATATAATAAATGGGTATCCAATTTTAACCACAAAAAAAAAATGGGTATCCAATATTAAAAAAACTAATACCTAGGTCCTAGTGTTTGTATATAAATTGATATCCTAATACACTTTTTTTTAATCTTTTGATATACTCCAAAATTAGTGGTATTTAACTTATTATATTTTTCCTCCCTCTTCATTTATGTATAACCTATTAAACAAAAATATAGGATATCAATTTTATACCCATATCTAGATGTCTATATAAATATATGCTATAATGGGCTAATTCTACTAAAAACCCTAAAAACGGAATATAAATCAAACAACGCGAAGAGAGTCGAATATCCACGACACTCGGACGAACAACACCATCAATCCCTCAAACACAACCACCTTTCTAAAGACAATTTGTTATACAACTCCTCTATATACGCAACAACATGCAAGAAAACGTAATAATGCATGCATGGCAAAAGGGTCATTTGAGACCCTTATACATCTACACTTGAAAGTGATGGCTTCTTGAAACAATTTGTATAAGATAAATCAATAAAAAAGACAGATTAAATAGAATCCTAAATAAAGCATCTCCATCCATGGGACCAGGCTTCACATGATGACCTTGTTATGGCCCTTTTCCTCATCTGTTTCCCAAGCCACAACAACCCATAAGTTAAGGAGATATTAATCTTCAACCGACCAAATATGTCCTAAAGATATTTGTTTTGTAAAGGCCCAAATGGTCACATTGCCAAATCCCGACATCAATTGGGTAGACCCCCATAAGCTTCATCGAGTATCAAGGGCATATTCGCATATACATCAACAAAACCCTATTGTCCACTGATTATTGCTAAGAACTGAAAATCATACAGGTCAAGAGATAGACGGAGAAGAAGGATCAAGATGATGAATAATCAACCTGTATTTTGTTACAGATATGGAACATGGAAAGGTATGGGGAAACATGACCCACACACTAGAAAATGACCCCCTTTATACTACTTTATTATGTCCCCTAACAGACGCACAATATTATAAGTACATGATATTTCTACAAAAATACCCAGATGATGATCCATGTAAGCCATGAAGGTCACAGAAATTGACCCACAATGGAGATTTGGAAGGACCCATTTGATTAAACAATCTATATGAAGAAAGGGGGGGGGGGGGGGGGGGGGGGGGGAAACGAATAGATACCGATTTGGAGATTTGAGCAGAGAAAAATCACTATACATATTTGAAGTGCAACTTGAGAGGATGCCATTCGAAGATATGTATGATAACCTCAAGATGTGTTGTTGTTTGAATGTTCTGCATCCATGCGTTCAATGACTCGCCTTGCTTCTTCCTCTGTTTCAGGGACAACATGGCGTATCTTCAATCCATCTGTCATGGCTTCTGGCCGGATGGTGAAAGTGAAGTAGAATTTGTTTGATACCTGATTGGAGGATGTTCAGTATAAAACTGTTACAAACTACAATATCCAATTGTGCTACAAAGAGTTATCCATTGTAGACTTGTAATTTATATGAAGGGTGAGTGTAGAAAAAACTCAAATGAAAATTTTCTCACATCTGAACTTAAATAATATCATAACTCAAACTTTGGAGAAAAAAAAACAAAGCAATCACAGCTCCAAAACAAATTTCCATAGATTCTGAAGCAAAATTTCCTATTTGCAATAGTTGATTACCAGTTTAGCACATGTATCATAATTCGGTTGCAGTTTATCAAACTAAGATTAGACCAATTTTACTGAGTTTGAGAATTACCTCACTAGATCTGAGCTCTGGGTGTGTAACGTGAGCTACGACTTCAATGTCAATCATAGGCTCAACTGGATTCTCTAGTTCAGTGTAGAGAACACATGATTTCATACGCAGAAAATTCCCCACGTCAACCTATACAAACCACAGCCAATATAATCCCGTGACAAAATAGGTCAGAAATTCAATAGGAAGAAGATAATACAAGAACTTGATGTACACAAAATAGGTCTACCTCCCGTGACAAAACCATAAATTCTAAAATCCAAGTACACAAATTCTGTGTACACTCGAGTTAGTCAATTGTAATAAACACAAATTTGGGACCTGAATAGGAGATCATTTCTTGTTCAATGAACTTTTTGAAACTGAATAGAACTCTAGTAGTGAGGTTTCTGTTTGCTAGAGCTGGGTTCCACATAAAATGTTGAGGGGGTAATCTGATTCCAAGGCAGCTACAAAAACCAAAGACATTTCAAATTGACCGTATCTTAAGCATATAAAAGATTTTACTATTGACTCATATTCCTCTTACTAATCAAGTGAAACTGGCGCAGGAAACTTCAGATACAGAGGGAGGATCTTGTGCTGCATTTGATACTAAGTGATAGATTAGCCACATTTACTGTGGGTGTGGATATCAAATATTTCAAATGTATGATGTATCAAGAAGTATGAAAATAACAAACACATGTTTCACCAATATAGCCTTTTTCAAGACTTCCATGAGGAGGTCGTTAAGAGGATGCAAATTCCTGCCGACTTTGATCAACTGGTAGATTTTCTACTTTTACATTAATGCATTAAGAAATATCATCAGAATGACAATATGTTTGCAATCAGACCAAATAACTTACCGGTTTCACAAAGTCAACATGGTCAACTTCCACAAAGCGCGGTTCTCTTCCAGCAAAAGTATAAGCAGTTGCAAATGCAAGTTCAAAAGCTTTACGCATCAAAAACCCACCAAAAATACGACCATGTATATTTCTTTGCTGCGGCTGACAAATGATGGAGCTCTGAAGGCAAGTATTTCTTATAAGAATGCTATCTCTATCAGCCAGAGCAGGCAAATCAGAAAATATCCGTGCTTCCGCCAGCAGATTCTTTATCCTATCAACAACTCCATTCTCAGTTTGGCTTTTTTGTTCTGCTCTTTTCATTTTTCTCATCTTATTTCTAGCTTCTGCTTCTTCCCATAACTTCTGTTCTCTTTCTGTTTCAGGAGATATTTTATTAATTGGAGCTGCTTTCCCAGTCTCTGAATCTCGAGCAACAAATGTGAAATTTGCAACAAGTGCCACTGGATCTTCCCCTTGAACAACATCTGATAAATATAACGAAATGGGAATGGTCAGAAATGCAGTGGAAGATACTGATTAAGATCAAGAGATGGCTACCACAACCTGTTTGTATAACATTTGAGAAAGCAAATTATCTATTCCCATTTGAAACACAATTCGATTGTAAATATTTGTTCAAATCAATTTCTAAGCTAATATGAAACTACAAAGGTTAAACGAAAAAAATCTTGATAGATAAAGGTTAAACGGAAAAAAAATATATCATTGAATGACATAGAGATGCAGAATTTTTTCACATACTAAAACTCGACCTTCCTGTTCTTATACTAATTCAAAATTCCCCAAAGAAGACCACAAAGGCTCTTATCAACAAACAACAAATTGTCATAGAGATTTCTGTTTGGTTTTGTGACTTTTTTTTTTTTTTTTTCTTTTCTGGTGTGCCTTTTCACCGTCCATTTTTAAGCTTCTATTATGAATTTTTTGCTGATGGAAATAAAATAAGCTACCTTCTGAAGCTTGAATGACTTCCATCTGAATCTCCATAGAGGATCGACCAACCCATGTAACAGCACCAACAATGTTCAGATCAGCATTAACTCGAATTGGCTTCTTGAGAACGATCCTATCCACAGAAGCAGTGACTAACATAAGTGGGCTTGACGATTGACCTTTCCCGGCACAATGCTGATAAGCCAAACAATCATTCAAATTAAAATCTTGATACAGATAACATATCCAATATATTGTTATAAAGTTGTCAATATTATTCCAATGAAAGTATGCCTCTCAAACACATATATGAATAGGTTATTGCTTCAAGTCTGCAACTAGATATGCTCCATCAAGCTTTTCAGGCACTTCATACTCTCTAGACACGATTTAGAAGAGGTTTTAAAGTATGACTAGTACTTTTCAACCCTTAGATCACATTCACAGCCCTAACACAACCATTTGGAATAAATTCCAGGTGTTACAATAAGTAACCAGTTTCATCGAGTGTAGTTTTCCATACCAGATATTATCGCAATAAAATTCAAAACTCAGTGTTCTTCACTTCCCAGCAGAGTAGTAGAACCTCAATTATAACCATCTACCAAAAACAAACAATATTACAATTTTGCTGCAAAATTTCGTCCAATTAACCTAGTAATTACAGACGATGAAAGTGCTACATTACAACTTAGATTTATACATTATTGAATATAAAATTTAGATTTAAAAATTACAGACGATGAAAGTGCTAAAACAGACATACCACAACGCTATTGAATATAAAATTTAGATTTTAAAAAAAAAACTACCTTGTAAGAGATGGTGCCAGCAAGTGCATCAAGATCCTCCACCAATTTCCCCATCCGAATCTCATTCCAAGGATTCCTATACTGCTCTCTGAGCACAAAATCATTCGAGAACTTGTAATCGACGCTCGTCCTGCTTTGTCCCGGCGTTTTCAACAGTATACCCCCTTCATCTCCGCCATCATTGACCTCCTTACCCTTTTCGAAAAAGTTAGATCTCGCTTCCCACAGAGCGTTGGTCACAGGCGAATGATACATTCCAGGCCAGAGGCTTCCCATCGGTTTACGGATCGAGCATCCGGCGTCGATGGGTTCAGAAGAATTGGAATTTGGATTGGGTCCGACTCTGGTAGTGGAACAACGGCGAATTGGAATGAATTTGGTGTTGATTGGATCGTCATTTTGGGGAAGGATTTGACTGGGCAAAGAGAGGAATCGAGAAGCGATAATTCGAAAGAAGGATTTGGGATTGGAATGGGAGGAAGCGAATCGATTGGGGTTGAAGGAGATGGGGAATTTACTTGGCATGGTTTGTTGGGGATTGAGCGGGAGAACAAGGGAACAAGATGACCAAGTGATAAGTCGATTCCAGCAATTCAATTCATTATTAACTGCCACTAGACAGAGAGTTTATTGATGTATTTTTTGTATTTTTTTCTTGTAATGTTAGCCATGACGATTAGTTTGTTTGTCGATTATTTTCGACCTTTCGACCTATTAAACGACGTATCGTCTAGTGGTTTCGAACCGCTTTTTTTTATAAAAAATATTCATTATTAACTACCAAATTGCTGATTTTAATAAACAAAAGTTATATACCTATTATTTTGTTAAGAATTTGTCATGGTATTGGATTCTATTGTTGTATACGAAATGATTTATACATGTACATACATATATTTAACATGTGATTTTATTGAAATGTTATTATTACATCTATGATATTTTATGTTTTAATTAAATTACAGAAACGTGAATGTCACGTTATATTATATAATTTGTTATGTTCCTACTAAAAAATAATAGTATGAAGAGGTTATGTTTATGATGCTAAATTATTAGAGTTTATTATTATAGACGAAAAAAAGTTAAAAACATTAATAATTACTAATAAGTTTAGTAAATAGAACATATATTAGACTTGAAAACTTGTAGAATACAACAAAGGATGAAACAAATTTTATATCAAATCTTTCTTTATCTATGTTTAAATACAAAATAGTATAATGTTAATTGTTGTCCATAAATTTGAAAAAATTGATCAAAGTAATGAGGTGAATACATGACTGAATAAGTTGTCACAAACAATATAATGATAATTACCATCTTCTGGACGTCTTGTCGAATGTTTATAATAAAAATATCAAATAAAAAAATAAGAACCACACTTTTAATCTTGAATCATACTAGTATCTCCGGTATTTGAATCAAGTTTAACTTTATTTAAAAGTTAAAACAATAGCTTCCAGCACTTGTAATATAAAATTATCTAAATAAAACTCGATGTAAAATTCCAAATTAAAAAGAAAATTATTGTATTAAAATTAGCATGGTCATTGCTTCATTGGCCTCGCCCTCAGTTTAGGGATATCTTGGCCTCTTGGGTTTCTTCTGCACCTAACCTTTTTTTTTTCCACATAGTTAGGTAACATTTTTTATTTGCTCCTTTCTCTCTAGAGTCTTTGCAGAGATGAATGCCAAGTGCTCTCTCCCCAAAACGGAGATCCAACCCTTTACCTGCCTTCGCGGGATTCAACAGCTCGCTGAAAGTCGCCGCTTCAAGGTGCTCATAATCAATATCATTATTTTCCTTCGTTTATATTCCTATTAGAAATACTCTTTTTTGATTGTGCATTTTCAGTTCTAGATACTATTAATCGCCTCAGATGAACCTCCAAATGTGCTTTTGCCTGCATATTAACACTCTGTTGCTTATTTTGATTCAAACACATTTGAGGAGCTTTCGGGTTGTTCGTTAGTTGCCCCAATTAGGTTCAATTAGAATTTAGCAAGAATTCTTAGGGGGGAAATAGTGGGTAATTTGTATCATGCGAGCATTCAACAATGATAATTTTAACATTATTGTTAATGGTTCTCAGGCATGGTTGCTGGATCAGTTTGGAGTTCTTCATGATGGAAAACAGGCTTATCCTGGTGCTGTTTTAACATGTATGATGTGATTGCTTGATTCATTTTGTATTTGAATTTATGTGTAGTTTTTTATGGTATTTTGCTGATTTTGAAGTTCCCTAGTTTTGCAACAGTAGAAAAGCTGGCCAAGACTGGTGCTAAGATGGTCATTATTAGCAACTCATCGAGACGTGCTTGTGTGACCATTGAGAAAATGAAGAGCCTCGGCTTTGACCCTTCCCTCTTTGTAGGTGCTGTTACTAGTGGAGAATTGACACATCAGTACTTAGAGAGGTTCGACACACATACTTTACTCTTGAGTTCATGTGATCACCACTTTATATGAGGGCTTAAGTTTGAACAAAATCGTGTTGAGAGTTTGAGGCTTAAGAACATTCATTCCTTTTATAAGTACTTATTTGTGTTTCTGAGTTGTGCATGCATTTATATTGATGATTCTTCATTTGTATCATTTGATGTGAATAGGAGAGATGATGCTTGGTTTGCTGCTCTTGGAAGGTCCTGTATACACTTGACTTGGAAAGACCGGGGTGCCATATCACTTGAAGTATGCTTATATGTGCCGTTCTGCTTCACTTTTGGTTATTTTTTATCTTGGAAATATCTATTGTTGTCATTGAATAAACTTCAGTGTCCTCTAGCTGTACACTGAGTATGAATATATAGCTCTAAATTCTTGACTCAGTGTTAATCTTAAACTATCATTACTTGATTCCAGTTCAAGTTATCGGCTGCAGATCTATTGCAAAAACTTGATAACAAGTTGGGTTTGCTTTGCTTACCGTGTTCATAGGGCCTAGACTTAAAGGCTGTAGAGAACGTTGAAGAGGCAGAATTTATTCTGGCTCATGGCACTGAAGCACTTGGTCAAGCTTGTGGTCCTGCAATTCCCAAGAAACTTGAGGATCTTGAAAAGATATTAGAGCAATGTGTGGCCAGAAAGCTTCCCATGGTGGTTGCAAATCCAGACTATGTCACTGTTGAAGCTAGAGATTTGAGAGTGATGCCTGGTGAGTTGTTTGTAATCTATAAACAGTTCATTAGAGCATGCATAAACTGAAATTTGTTGATATGAGGGGAGCATGCCCTATTTCTAATTTCAGTAATTTGAAGCTAGAGGTTTGAGAGTGATGCCTGGTGAGTTTGTTTTCTTTTTTCATTGGATGGGAATGAATGAAAAAGACTAATATTGAAGCCGGTACCTAAGCTAATTCCAACAATTCGAGTTGTTTTTTTTTTCATGTATATAAAATCAAATCCAGGTTTATGCTCAATTCATTCAACTTTTTCTTGACTTAGTATAATATAAGTTGACTAACTTTTTTCGTACTTCTTAATGATATCTGTAGGTACATTAGCAGCGAAATATGAACAACTGGGTGGTGAAGTGAAGTGGATGGGCAAGCCTGATAAGGTGAACCAATCGTGCACACTATCTTCTGATTGAAAAAGATCATGCGTATACTGATCATAATATGATCAGTGTGCATGATCATACATCTAAGACTGATAGTTTTTTATTGACCATCTAAAATATCCAGGTTTTGTAGATATGTTCATAGATCTAAGACTGTTTTTTGCCACATGGATAATCATTTTATAGGGACATAAGAGATTAACCATCAACATACTCTCACAGTCTGATTGTTATAATGCAATATCTTTCTCACAACTGACTACTGAATTTTGACACGGTTCAGATAATTTACGAATCATCTATGGGTTTAGCTAGCGTGGACGCTTCAGATTGTATTGCCGTGGGCGACTCCCTCCACCATGACATAAAGGGTGCAAATGCAACAGGAATCCAGTCTGCCTTTATAACCGGTGGAATTCATGCAAATGAACTTGGGGTCAGTACTTTCGGGGAAGATGCAGATGCATCCAGAGTGCAAGCTCTTGCAACCCAGTACGGCGCACACCCTTCATATGTTCTTCCAGCATTTACATGGTGAGATCATTCTTGCAGATATTTAAATGTTAAGCCTTCTCAGACCTTATAGCTTGATCTCAACTAGACGTAGTTTCTATACAATGGTTGATATTGTCATATTGTGGGTCTCATCAAGAAATAAGAGTCCAACACTGTAACTCTGTGCTCAGAATTCATCAAGTCAAAACAGCAAGAAGAAATTTTGCTGCATTAAGGTGTTCCTTTGGAGCTATTAACTTATTACATTTACGATATTATTGAAATTTGAGTTTTGATCTTGATTTGTTTTAAATTTGATTGGATTAACCAATCATAAAAATTTAATAGGAAGGCAATAGGTAAAGGCAACGGGGGATCCAGACTGGTTTGTTTCTGTCAATCCTTTCTTTTGTTTATAATACAATTATCCTCTAAAATAAATAAATTATGAAACACAAATTTTATTATATTATTTGTTAGTTCAAAATTTTACATTATTAGTTCACATAGAGTATCTTAATCAGTTCAAACAATTTTGTATCATGTTCGTATTTTATTGTGCTTTGTAGATGTTATGTTCTTCTAAAAATATTATAGTATTATGTATGTAGACATTTTATAATATTAGTTCAAAATTTTATTTTATTAGTTTAAAATTTCGCTAGTTTAAACATTTTGTCTTTTTAGTTCAAACATGTACACTTTTTTGTGTATACAAACATACCTAACAAATATATTAAGAAAATATATGAATCAATAATAGAAAATATTAGAATATATAATACATATTTTGAATGAATCGAAAAAGACTTTGATCAAACAAAGTAACAATTACATTATTACAAAAACTTTTCTAGTGAAAATGCATGTTTAACACACAGTAGGTTCGATAACGCATCATGGACGTGATTTGGTTAAGGGTTTTTGAAAAAAAAAAAGAAGATAAAGCATCATGGACGTGATTAGGCTAGTTTATTTTTTGTTTAAAAAAATGCATGTTAACACACAGTGAGTTCGATAACATGCAATCATTTTTAATAGGTTAATTGCGAAAAATAACCTAACCTTTTGGGGTGTTGCGGTCTTTGGTCTACCCTTTTAAAAATGTAACTAAAAACCCAACCTATACTATATATTGTAGATGTTAGTCTATGCTCGCCGCCAATAATTTTTTCGGTGAAAGTGATGAGTTGTCTGATGAGGTGTCTTCTTTTTTTAATGACTAGATAAATTGCGAAAAATACAAACCTTTTGGGAGTGTTGTTTGTTCGTAGCCTAGCTTTTAAAAATGAAAATAAAAACCAATCTATACTGTATGTTGTAGATGTTGGCCTATGCTTACCGCCGTTAATTTTTCCGTGAAAGTGATGAGTTGCATGTTAAGGTGTCACATATATTTAATTACCTAAAAATTACTTTAAGTAAACACAAATGATTTTTAAATCATTTTTGAAAAATTATCGATAACAATACCCAACCAAAAACCTCTATAACAAATCATACTTGTAACAAACAAACCAAATACCCGATTAGTGTGATGATAATTTCATATGTATGACATAATACATTCTTAAACTTTCATATAAAGGACCTAGTGTTGTTGTTTTCTCTCAAATAACTCTGCTCACGGGCCTTCACTTTCACCGGAAAATTGTCGGCGGTAAGCATAGGCCAATATCTACAACATGTAGTATAGATTGATTTTTATTTTCATTTTTAAAAATTTAGACTACGAACAAACAACACTCCCAAAAGGTTTGTATTTTTCGCAATTTATCTAGTCATTAAAAAAAGAAGACACCTCATCAGACAACTCAATCGCTTTCACCGGAAAAATTATTGGCGGCGAGCATAGGCTAACATCTACAACATGTAGTATAGGTTGGGTTTTTAGTTGTATTTTTAAAAGGTTAGGCCAAAGACCGCAACGCCCTCAAGAGGTTAGGTTATTTTTCACAATTTACCCTTTTTAATAAAACATTTTGGTTTTAGTTTGAGAAAAATGGACTTGTAAGGATTTTTTCGTTTTTATGAATATTAATTAAGTCTCTACTAATTTATTATTAATTTTTAGGATATAAGCGGAGATTGCTAAATAAATAAATAAAACATTTAGGTTTTTGTTCTCTGCCGCTATTTCAAATCTGAAGTATAGTCGGTGTGGAACATCGTCTTCCCCGTCTTCACATGCCACCTACAACAAAGACCGACATACAAAAGTCGATGGCCAGAGCAGGAGGATACGGATGCCGGCGTTGTGCGCCGCTAGAGTCTTCCAACTCACTCGCGAGCTCGGCCACAAGACCGACGGCGAGAAGGTGAGGTTTCTGTACGATGATTTGTCCGATCTATTTGACGATCAGGGGATTGATCGGACGGCATACGACGACCAGGTCAAGTACAGAGACCCAATCACCAAACATGATAGTCTAGGAGGGTATTTGTTTAACATTGTTATGGTGAAGGCTTTGCTCTCGCCATTATTGCCTCCATTGGGTTAAGAAGATAAAATTAGGGTTTATTCTGTATTTAGCACGATAGTAATTGAGATCAATATGCAATTGGAATGAATCAAATGAGATTGGAGATCAATATGCAATTGGAATCGATCGGCCACTTCCGTTTTTGGCTAGGAAGACAGATCACCAGTTGGTCTTCACGCATTCAATAACTCGATGTTTTACTGGAGGCATCGACTTGCATCTAACCCTCCTTTTTGCCTTGTGTCTACTTGCTACTCTTTCGCCCCGTGTCCCTCCTTCGATCGTAATTGGCTCTTCACTCTCAGCTTGATCGACATCCTTGTTTACTTGGTTACCTTCCTCTTGATCACCTCCCTCTTGATCACCTTCCTCTTGATCATTTTCAACCATCGAGCTATAAGATAGCAACCTTGTTTACAAGGTTATCTTGATTCATATTACTGTCAGCTTGGACAGCAACACTCTCATCAGCCGGCGTGACTTTTTCGATCGTTGTTGGTTGTATCGGGTTAGGCTCGAGGTCCTTAGAATTATGCTTTCAAAATGTTACATCTTGAAATTATGTATTACTAAAGATAATTTTTTATTTCATTGGAGACATTTTGGTTGATGATTTGCTGACATGCTTTTTGAAGGCTCAGTATTTGCAATTCAAGTTATCAGTGTAATGTTGATTTGATAGTGAATTTACACAAACAATTACAATAATATGAATTGTAAATTGAATCTTCATTAGTGGGCTTGTAGCCTGCCATTTTGGGCAAGTTGCTGCTAAATGAATTGAGATTAAAGATGCACTAGTAGTATCAGGGATAGTAGTCTTTTGTCGGTATTAATATTGATTTTGGGTGATACATCTTTATCCATTGTGGTTACGTCTTTTGATACAGTAAAAGTTGATGTCCCATCTCTTTCTCCGCTCTTACTCTCTTTGTCTACTCCTTGTTTGGTCTGCTTTCTAACAAGTTAGATAACCGCTTTGATAATACTTACCTTAAAGTATTTGAATATAAATAGATAGGTGTGGGACTTACTTATATAGTGATCTTTTTACCTTTTTAGGATGGTTATGGGACTGCTATGCGTCATTTATATCTCATTGCTGCACGGACTTCATGTTCTTAACTGGCAGTACGAGGCAACTCGATTGCGCTTGAACTTGTGTATCTCGATTGTGCTTAAACTTGTGTAACTCGAATGGGCTTATGCAACTCGATTGAGCTTAGACTTGTGTAATTTGACCTTGTGTAAACGACAGAAGTTTGTATTTGAAATTGTGTATCAATATTGTGTATTAACATTCGGTTTTAAGTATAACATTACAAAAAACAATAATGGAATACACAAGTTCAACTAGTCCAATTCGTATAAAGATGGGAGGGAGGGTCTATCATCCAGAGTTCGAAACCCAATAACTATAAGATTTATTAATATAAGTATTGGGCCCGAGCGTAGGCTTGTGTATTGGACATTGTCTTATGCTTGTGTATTGGATCCGGGCGTAGGCTTTATTAAAACATTTGAGCTTAGGCTTGAGTAAGTTGATATTACCAATATACCCTTTCAATTAATCTTTATAGATAAATAAGAGAGACCTAATTTGTCACTTAAAATGAAAAAGAACCTACTTAGTGCTCATCTCTACAAAAAAGAGCCTACTCTCCAATTTCACCCAATAAAAAAATTAATAACAAAAATACTACAATGACTAATTCCGAAATTCAAAATATAAACTAACGAATCACAAAATTACTTTGAGAGGTAAGATACGAAACAAAAGGGATGTGTACATTCAAACTTATGGGTGTATACATAAGCACCGGATATCCCAACGGATATATTCAAACGGATAGAATTATAGTCCTTGGGCGACATTTGAAACCAACAGCTATATTTTGCACTTCAACGCAGTGGGATTGTGTCAAAGTTGAATAGTTTCAACGCATCGGCCTGCGTTGAGTGTCAAAAAATTCAACGCATTCGGCCTGCTTCGAAATTGTGCGTTTGTCAATTTTAATGCCGTGCATATAAGATTATTATCCATAAACAATAATTTAAATGCAAACCTCAAGGAATACGCCAACAAAAATATTCTTGGAAAAATTGAGTAAAAAGGAAAATTTCCATCTAACTAGGGTTACGGAATCGAACCCTTCTCACGTCTAAAAATAAGAAATTATAGGATACAAAATTAGGTCCAAGAAGATATGAAAAAATCCCAACAAAATAGGAGATCACGGGAATTAAATTCGGAAACAACATAACGACACGGACAAGAGACAATCAGGGACATGGGCAGACATGGAAAGCTTGCCCGTGTCATGGTCGTGTGGTGGCCGTGTCATGTGGTGTCATATCTTCTTCATTACGAACTCGAATCTTGACGTTTTGGAGTTCTTCAGGGTGTCAAATGATATGATGTGCTACTTGATTCTTCGATTCTTAGTCACTGTGATGCTCCAATGCAACTTTTGACCTCAGGGAAGATCGAACCCTAGTATTCTAGCATAAATGCGCCAATAATGGCCTCAAACGCCTAAACACAAAATAAATCAAAGTAAACACCATAATATGCAACATAAATGATTTCTACACTATATGAATGCAAAACATAAAAAAGGAAACGTGAAAGGCATGAAATTAACCACTAAAATGATGCATAAATAGATGATATCACACATAATAACTTTGTCAAGTACCTGATGCGGGAGCATCTCAAGGCATAGCCCGAATGGAGATCATTCACGGAATAATTGCAAAGACCATTTCCGGAAGTGCAATGAAGACTATTGATTGTAAATGGGAGATGTCAAGGTTGATCTCGTATGAAGGGAGACGCAGCTATACACGTCCATGCATGGGAACACATATGCATGGGCAAGAAGAAGACGTCATAGAGAGCTTTTTGGAACCAAGAGAAGCCTTGCATGGAAGCTACATTCCTCACATGCATGCATGATCACTTATGCATGGGCAAGAAGGAGGATTCGATATCAAGAAGCAAGAGCTGCGTGGAATAAGGAGTGTTGGACGTTTTTATTATAGCTAGTTGGGCCTATTTTATTGATAAATAAGGCCTTAATTAGATCTATTATTTTCAGCCCATATTTTAGACTCTTTTAAATAATTAGGCTTGTTTTATTTACTTGTTTTGGGCTTTTAGGATTGTTAGTTCAGCCTTTAGTTTGATCTTATCTTTTAAAGATTTGATCTTATTTGATCTTATTTTTTAGCTAGTTTGATCTTATCTCTTAAAGATTTGATCTTATCTTTTTAGCTAGATTCGGCTCGATATTAGATTTGGCCCGTAGCCAATAGGAACCCTAGTTGGACGTCCCCCTCTGCTTATATAAGGCCATGTAGGACGTGTATTTTCAGCCAACTCAGATTGAAATTAAACACAATATTTTTCAGTATTTTCTCTCTTCTCTCTTTCACTCTTCTCATGGAATCGAGACAAACACAGAGCGAGTGAATTCTCGTTCGTCCAACAACTTGGACTGTTTTGAGTTGTGTCACTTGGATTGTCAAGTTGGTGTTCTCAATCATCTTCAGGTGACTTCTCGTGCTCTAGGGACAATCGCTTTCCCTCTTGTGTGAGATTATAGCGGAAGGGCTCCTTCAATTCATTCCAAGTTGTGTGATAGGGTCTTAGTTTTCCTAGTGTGCTCTTGGTTGTCTTAAGAGTTCGACCAGATCTATCCTTCTATCGATCCTTCACAATCACCGGATCATTCATTCATCTTTTCTCTTTTCAAGTTTCATTCTTTTTCCATTTTTCTTTCATACAAAGTCTTGGTGTCGAAAGATCGGGCAACCTCACGGCTAACCCCGTATCAGTACCTCCGTCAAGTCACATTAAAATTTATTTCAATAAAGTTATTACAATATGTCTAAATATCAACTTAGAAAAGAAAGTGTACTCATACATGAATTGAAATCAATTCCAATGAATTTAATTATTTAATGGGCTACTTCTAATGAGAATATATACATATCCCTTGAAGACTAATTTAGATTCACATCTCCATATAAGTAATAAAATAATTCTATAATTATGTATAAACATAGTCAAAAAATTTGTCATTCATTATCTCCACATCATTCATATGCAATTATAAATAGACTTCCTTATAACACTACATCGTCATATTACAACACTCTCTTTCTCCCTCTCCGATCTAGAAAATTTTTCCATCTCAATGGAAAACTACACATTCCGATACCCTTTTGCTACTCCTTCCATGTTTCCGAGAAGGCCATATTTGAATACCCGTTTACATGGGTTCAACAACTTCTCTTATCAAAATCCTAGTCTTCCGATAACAAGGCCATCTACACTCTCATCCTCGTTGTATACTCTTCCACCACAACCACCCGCAGATTCACAAAGCTCCTTTTCATTCTCAGTGTTACAACCTACTTTGACGAATCAATTAAATTTTAGAGCTTCACCGGAAAATCTATTTCCGATAGATTCCTACTTTCAGCATCCTATCGGAGTTTCACCAGAAAACCTATTTCCGATGAATATCTACAGTCACCAGGAAAACCTTCCTTTTCCAAACTTCGAAAAAACTAAATTTACGAGGACTGTCAATGTCAATCGCTGGACCGATTATGAGAACAGGTTTGACACATTTATTTCTACATTCATTTGTCAATTTATTTCACTCATAAAAGTCGTAGCCACCGAAAACAAATTCGCAATCTGACTTTTAAAAATTACAAAATTACTTAAAATAATTTACTTTATATTCTTTATTTTCACATCTCATATTTTCTCTCAAATCTCTCCCCATCTTTAATTTGCGTTTTCAAAATCATGGGTATAGATTTTAGATTTAAAATTCGATGATTTTGTGTTGTTTTTGTTGAATAAAATATTGAGTTATGTTAAAAAAAATGTATAAATTAGTGTTATTTAACAATAAATTTGGATTTAAAAACACGAAGACCGAATCATGTTAAAAGTTACAACTTATATTTATAATTGATGATAAAGTTAGATTACGACTTTCGTTTTTAGTCGACTGTGACTTTTTGTCATAATTTTCTTTAAATTTAGTTAACATTAATTTCATTTACATTAAATTAATTATTTTATTTTTATTTTGCTGATTTTACAGAGAGCTCAAAAGATTAGTTGGTATGATAGGAGAGCATAAATGGGCCAAAATTGCAGAAATTATGGGTAGCAGGACAGGAAAACAATGTCGGGAGCGATGGAAAAACCATTTGAGTGGAGATATAATTGTGAGTCTCTAAACTTGATGATTTATATTTAGGATTTATTTTGAAATTTGACCTTTTAAATTATTAAAATTTAATTAAAGATTATACGATAAATACTTGTCGGTTTAGTGATAAAATAATGCTAGACTCTTTAATTAAATATTATTCAGAAATAAATTAATATTGGACTTGTATCTTCGAATAGGTAGAGAGGTATTTGCCAATTGAACCCAACACAAATAAAAGGTAACTTTATATTTTTAATATATATCCAGCCTTATAACTAGATTCACCATTCAAATGAGAATTGAATGACATTATTTTTAATTCAATTGTGATGCAGTTAAATCAAATATTTGAACTGGAATAAAACATTTCCTTTATGTAGTGCTTTCACTATTTTTATATATATATTTTTAATTACTTTGTAAAATTTAAAATGTTTTTCAGTTCATTATTTTTAATCCAAATTTATGTCTTAAAATATGATAATAGTTTAAATAAAAAAATTTCATATCTAAACTTCGTTTAAACTAAATACCAATTAGTTTATATTATTTGAGCCTTGTAACTTTATATTTTGGCACAAAATACCATCCTTGTAAATTTATGTATATGTAATTTAAACTTAATTACAATTATATTAACTTATTTGCCGCAAATTAATAACGTGAAAAAAACACAGCCTAATTTTTGTAATATATTTTTATATAAAGGGGGATTTTTATTTTAAATTGATATTCACAAATTAGCATATATTTTCTAGATTTTTTTCCACCAAAAATAAATGGAAGAGAGTTTAGGATCATCGCCTATTCTAGGGGTTTGTTATTCTTCATTGTATTAAAAATATTTAAAATTTGAATTTGTCCACTTAACTACACAAATTTGATACATCTAATAATCTAAGTGAAATGAACCAAAACCAATATGGTAAGTTCTTATATAATCACATTAATACATTACTCAAAATTCACAAACTCTTACTTTACTACTTGTTATATCCAACTTTTAATTTCCGTAGTTTTTACATAATAATAATAATAATAATAATAGTTATTATTATTATTATTATTATTATTATTATTATTATTATTATTATTATTATTATTATTATTATTATTATTATTATCTTATAAGTCAAACTTTTTTTATAATTCCCAGAAAAAATCACAAAGTACACAAAATTGATTGTGTTAAAAAAAAAATTAAAAAAAGTACACAAAATTGATTTACAAAAATAATTTATTTTTTGTTGGTAAAAAATGTTTTTATATTAATGTTTTATATATTGTAACTTTTATTATAAATTCTGCCACCCATTGCTTAGTTAGTTTGAGATATATGGCGAAGAATTAAATATAATACGATTATCTTAAGAAGACGTAAATTCATTAATTTTGTCATAACTATACTCAATTAACCATGAACACCTCGAATACAATATAACAAACCCATTTAATAGCAGTAATTTTAAATCCATCAATATTAGGAATATATTATTAAAAAAACTATTTACTGATTTTGTTGTAGAATATTTATTGTTTATTTATATATTGGTAATTATGATTGTACATGTATTGATATCTAGGAGTAATGTTAATTTACGAACCTATTTATTAATTATATATTCCAAAAACTGAAACTAAACATGATATAACCCATTTCTTAGAAAAATATTTTGTATTCTAACCAAAAAATATGTTGTATGTCACTGAAATAACTCAGAGTTTTTTTTAGAGTATCTTGAAAATCATTTTATTTTTTAAAAAAGATTTTATCAAAATTTTGAGATAAATCTTATACTTGTAGATAAGTTCTTCAACTGATAAATATTTTTAACGAGATTTATATATATATATATATATATATATATATATATATATATATATATATATATATATATATATATATATATATATATATATATATATATATATATATATATATATATTGGGTTTAAAACTTATATATTATAAATATTTTTCTAGATCATTGTTTGTAGTATTGCCTAGTGTTAATGCTTTTTTTGTACCTAGAAGTGAGGCCATCTCTAATATACTTATAATGTTTGTTTTTTTTCATTTGCAGAAAAAAACAGCATGGAGTAATGAGGAAGAGGCAAAAATAATAGAAGTCCACAGGAGAGGAGGAATGTGGGCAAAGATCTCGACTTGTCTCCCTAAACGTTCGGAGAACGACATCAAGAATCATTGGTATGCAACCAAGCGTAAGCTTACACGCCATCCTGCTAAAACGCCATTTGAACATTACATTGTCGAATCGACGACCAGTTTGCCCAAGTATGACCCTTATGTCTCACTTCCTTCTCATAATATGGTTCCTAACAATTATACCTTATCGAACGAGGATTCCCCGGGTGAAGGATCCTCGTCTAGCAATGCGATAAGGGTGCATGTTAAGGAGATTGAGAAGGAGGTTGTGGATGACCATGTTGACGTGCAATTGTGGACCAATCTTGATAAGTGCATTACGGAGGAAAATGTCTTTTTGAAGAACTTATTTACTTAATAATTGAGGATTTTCTTTGCAAGAAAAGACAAGTGACTTTGCAATTTTTTTAGTTGTTGTTTTCAGAAGATCATTCGATCGAGAAATTTATAATCCGGTTTGAGAACGATTATGATCGTCTTTTTATGCATGTTTTTCAATATAACGTACTTCATTTGCAATTTGAGGTTTTCAAAAGTATGGGTTATGTAGCTTCTTATGGAATTATGTAGCTTCAGCCGAAAGAGAGTCTTTATCATGGACGTTATGGCACTTTATACTTAGTATATTAATCCCTCTGTCACCCGCGTTCAACCGGCTCGCTCGCCCCTAGTCAGCTAGTGGTCCGCTAGTCTTAACAGTTCTCTGTTCTTTAGTGGGAACGGCTCAGCTAAGACATAAGGCTCCTACTACATACGGATGGATGAAAGGCCTTCTACTACGCTGCTATGACCCTAAGAATAAAAGCTTAAAAGATGAACATGGCTGAGGTATAAGATATAAATTTCTTCCTAACCCTACCTACCCTAACATCATCAATGTATAGTAGTGAGGAACTTTGCTACGAACTAGAAATCCAGACACAGTAATGACAAGACGTGGGCTAATATATTGGGGATCTCATTCATTTCCCAATCGTGTTTTCTTCTCTTGATGTCTCCTGCAAGTCTGCAACCCCTCTCCCTTTCTCCCTAGTCTCTCCTTCTAAGTGATTGTAGTTTTACTGTACTTGTATATCCTCTGGTCAAGTTGACCATCTTGTATTCCTCTATTCTATCAATATACAATTACATTTTCAAAAAAATATGGGTTCTTAATTTGATTATTTGCATTGTGGTTATCATTTAGATGGGTGATAATGGTAAAGTTTATGAAAATTTTTTTAATATAAATAATAAGGTCACATTTTGCAAATTCGGTTAGGGAGTCCAAAAGGACGAAGTCCCCTTCGTTCGGAAGTGCCACTACCGTCGGGTTTAGACTTTAGAATGGGTGTCTCATTTTCTAGTCAACAAGTCTAGGGTCGGGCAGACGAAGTACTCCTCACTTAGGGTTCAAGGCGGAGTCATTCCCGGCACAAACAGTATGGTAGTCGCCTAGTTTGGTTCGTTTGTCATTTATATGTCTTTATTGTTGGGTGCAATATGATAATCGGTCATATGACCGTTGCGCTGAAAGGCCAAACGGCTATTTTTATAGTCGTTTGGCCTTTTTAAGAAAATATTTAAGGTCCAAACCGCCGGTTTGGCCGGTTCAACCCGGTGGTTCAAACCGCCGGTTTGGGCCGGTTCAAACCGGCGATTCGGTTTGAACCGAGCCCAAGTCTAAGTTCAATATCCAAATGGATGGATTTGTGAAGATACATTGCATGAATGGAATTATGTTCAATGTCCCAATTGATTGACTTTGATTCATTTCAATGTCCAAATGAATCGCTTTTAAAGATTAGATTGCATGAATCAAATTTAATTCAATGTCCGTGGTGGCTGTCATTGATTCAATTCAAATTTTGATTAATTGGAATTATTCAATTCAATGTCCAATTTCATTCTCTTTGGGAAGATTAAATTGATAAAATACATGTGATGCGTCCTTGGATACGTTCAAGGACGAACTCTGGATCTAGATCGATCAAGTTAGAGTTTCAACTACTCTTGTGTTGTTGTGCATGGTTGTAACTTGGATTGAATTTGGGTGGCGGAAGCGATTGAGATGGATGCGGAAGGGATGTTTGATTCGATCTAGAGAGATCGATCAAGCC
Source organism: Fagopyrum tataricum (assembly GCA_002319775.1). Classification (NCBI taxonomy): domain Eukaryota; kingdom Viridiplantae; phylum Streptophyta; class Magnoliopsida; order Caryophyllales; family Polygonaceae; genus Fagopyrum; species Fagopyrum tataricum. The sequence goes on from CM008286.1 coordinate 12,483,582, forward strand.
GTTGAAGTGGACCGATTTGTTGATTCTTGAGAATAATCATCGAATATGAGTTTCTTGGATCAAAGACTTAGATCTCAAGAAGAGTTTTGAGAGGATGGAAGAGGAAGTGATGACCAAGCTAAGTAGGAGAAAATGTTTCTCAATACTTAGTTAATTTGAACATGGAAATACAAGTGAGACAACACATCTTTATATAGAGGGTGTTGCCTAAATACGGCCCCAAAAAAAATCCACCAACGAGAGGCCCAATAAGAATTTCCTAAAGATGAACTAATATGAATTGTTTAAGGGAAGTCCAATGGGAGAGCTTAAAAGAAATATTCTATATTGAATATCCTTTTATTACAATAATAGAAAAACATGGGAAATGTAGTCCAATAAATGCTAGTTTCATGCCATGGTGTCGAAAAGACGAGACATGCCGCTAAAGTGGCCAAGAGGCGTGGACGGAGCCGGTAGTCTACGTCAAAGTGGTGTGGAAACACGACATGCCACTAACGGGTCCAAGTGAAGTAATGGTGCGAATGATGATAGAGCCGGTAGCTTGGGTGATGGCTTTGGCTCGGGAATGGATGAGAGGTCCATCGGAGCAAACCTGCAAAGCCTCATCCTCGTCATTTACAGTCATGGTAGTCAAGGGCGCATCAACATGGAGATAGGGGTGTAATACGAGCCGATAATTGACATGCTCAAGCTTCACTCGTTTATAAACGAGTTGAGTCCGAGTCGAGCCTAAATTCTGTACAAATTTAAAAATGTGTTCATATTCGGCTCGTTTAGAAAGTGAACGAGCTTGAGCCGAGCTTTTGACTAGCCAATCCTGAATAACTTGGCTAAAATAATGATTTTATAGTGTTATTTTAGCCGAACAAACCGAATTTTACCCGAATGAGCCGAACGTTGACATGCTCAAGCTCGGCTCATTTTCCAAATTTTATACAAGCTTCAAAATGTATTCATATTCAGCTCGTTTAGAAAATTAACGAGCTCGAGCAGAGCCCGAGTAGCTTGTATCATATCACAACCCTACATGGAGATTCATTAGAAAAGTGGATTAATTCATATATGTGTTATATGAACGATTTTGATTCGGTTCAATGTTCCAAAATGACTGAATTTAAATTGCATGGATAAAAGGCGCGTTTGGTGGAGTCAAATTATGAGTTTTATGGTACTTACTGACCAAGATGAAAATTATGGAAAATTTTAAAATTTTCTTCAACCTCGCTTTAATAGATTATGGGAATTATGGGAAATTATGAGAGGTTATGCGAATTATGAGAAATTCTGAAGCGTTAAATTCAAGTCTCGCAAATACTTACAAGACCCGTTTTATTATAAAGGGTCAAGATCGAACACAGGGAAGACAATGTCTCGTTTTGACAAATTAATTAAGAAACCAAAACCCCGTGCTACTGCCTAGAGTCGTTTGTTCTATTGTAATGCCTTGTATGATTTCTTTAGAGACCAAAGATCTCGACTTGGCAAACTTCGTTTCTATAGAGTGACACTATAGATAGCCAAACGGGTATACTCGGAAAGCATGCTTACCACAGAATGTCGATCATTACCTTGCATGCTTGGTTATATATTTCCATCTTGGATGTATATATCATGCTTGCAATGCCTTGTATTGATTGTATGATGTCCTTTGTGCTAATGTTGAGTGGTGTGTATCAGACGAATAAATACCCATTACTCAAGGGTTATCTTGCACATTCATGCTTTATAATGCTTTGTATCACTCGTATGATGTCCTTTGTGCTTAGACTTGATAGTTGGTGTTAGATGAATAAACACTAGCTATTTAAGTAGTATCTAGACCTTGAAACACGCCTTGCATCTATTGTTAAATCCCCTTATAAGATTTGATCATGCATATTACTTAGCTTGTGAGCATCTATTGTTAAATCCCCTTATAAGATTATTCCCCTAACCCAATACTTCCTTTATCATTTATCTTCGCTTCACCTTTTACCGTTTGGATACTTGTTACATGATCACCCCTCTCATTTATATTAATCCATGATCACCCTTTTTGCTTGTTGCTTGTTCGATTTCCTACACTACTTTGCTTAAATGATTGATGAGCAATGCTCAATTATTAGTGGAATTCGACCTTGATGTTATGATTCATGTACTCCATTGACAATGGTCGTGCACTTGCGGTATACCATACGTGCCTTTCATTATCTCTTACCTTACCTTGATGTTATGATTCATGTACTACAATGACAATGGTCGTGCACTTACGGCATACCATACGTGCCTTTCATTATCTCTTACCTTAGAGGCACACTAGTATGAGTAGATAAATCCCGTATTTTCTAGGTTCTAGTGAGTCCACCTATATTATATTGATCAATGATGTTGAATTAAATCAATGTATTGAGTGTTTGTCTATGTGTTATGGTAGTATTATATCATTTATGATATATGTTCTTCAAGGTGATGTTGACTTTAGGTGATAGTATAACCCTCATACCTCCATGTTGAGTTCAATGTGAAGATTCGGCGTTGTCTTGGGTACATGACAATTGATGGGTGACGACATTGATGCATACTGAGAAAAGACTTGACGAGGTGGCAATCAAACGGAGTTTTCTTTTGCATAATTATGACATACATTCGATATTATGCAATTCCAACTGAGATCTATATTATATGCATGTCTCGGTGACTTGGATTTTGGAATTGATTTACCTAATTAATATTATCTATTTCCCTTTATCTCCTCTCTCATTTGATTTCAAACTCTTCAAAGATCCATATTTTCTCCTCTCTTTCCCCTTTGTTTTATAAATTGTTTTACGAAGCAGTCGAACAACGCACTTGAGGGAGGTCGAGCGACTGGTATTTAAAACCTCAAGCTTTCGTCCGATTTCATCTTTGGTTATTTATATATTGATTTATGATTGCAAGTGTTTTGAACTGGTCGACCTGACTAGCTTGACCAGGGCCCTTGAGTATTGGTTTTAGTCTGTGTTTATAATTATTTGTACAATATTCGGTTTAGTGTATATCTTTCTTTTGTTTCTTAATTAATTCTTCAAAGCAAGACATCATCTTCCCCGTGTTTGATCCTGGCTCATTCTACTACAACAAGTCTTGTGATTATTTGCGAGACCTGAGGCTCACACTTTAGCTCAGATTAGAATGCACATGTGCGTTTCAAACGATATTAAATTCCTAACACATAAGTCCAATGAATTTTTATCACAAAACCAATTGAAAATAGGAATCCACCAAACATATATACTAGGCCGTTATCCCTTTATTAGTGACGTGGAAACATTTCATCCTCCACACACCCCCTCTCTCTTCAAGTGCAATCATCTGACTTGGTTGAGCCTTGACGAGACGCCTTAAGGTCGGCTAGCCCAATCGAATGAGATAATCAGGTTCCAAAGTCCGATATCAAATGTCTTAAGGCTAAGAAGCCCAATAAGCCAACAATCGAGATTGAATTGCTTTGATATCATGTGATATTTTGGCGGGTTGAAGATCACGTGGGAGTTCAAATGGAAGTTTTGAATTTATGACCATCGACATATACAACCAAAGTGTGTATGCGTCGAAGTTTTTATACGCATTCGCAATGCGCTAACTTTGGGTAAACAACAAATGGAAGTCCGCGTAAATAGTTGGTCGGAAGTGTGTATGCGTCGAAGTTTTTATTTTTTTTTTCCGAAAATGGAAAGCAGTTCGAAACACTAGACGACCCGTCTAGTGGATCGAAAGGTCAAAAAAGATCGGCAGACGGACTAACCGTCATGAAGAACCACAACAAAAGAAAAAGAAAATACACAAAAACACATGAAGGAATCCGAAAACAAGGAGATCTTCGAGAGAAAGGATGATTGCGTCAAACGTGAAGCGGTGAGCACAACGTCCTTCGTCAAAGGAAGTACACAGGTACGAAACATGAGGAATAATTGTAGATACCTCAAATTTGGACCCACAAGAGAGACAACAAGAATCGATCACAAATCTACGCTCTCTCCTAGACAAATCACTCGAAACACCATCAAAACGTGCATCACACTTAGAAGATGACACTGCCAAAACACGGAAGTCTTGATATATAAGAATACATAACTTTGTGATCTTATATCGATTAAAGGGAGAGACCTTCTTTTCCACGTGTCAACGTCACAATTCACGAAGCTCCCAAAAATATTTTAAGAAGCTACTTTTAAAAATCAATGATTTTTATACTTACACATTCAAATCTTAATCATTTGTTAATCTGTAAATAAAATCTGTATTTCAAAAATCAATAATTTTGATATTTACTAATTCAAATCTAAATAATAATTAATCCGTAAATAAAATATAATAATTTCGATCTTATCTCACCGATTTTAATTTGCAAATCTTCTTAAACAAGCTTGTTTTGAGGATACTCTTTTCAACAAAGCGGATACCCGGTGAAAATAGGGACGTGTACAACATTTAGGGCCTGTTTACTTGTAGATTGGTTTATTTTCGGGTTTATAAACTAAATGAGTTTATACGGGTTTATATATATAAATCATATAAGGTTGTTTACTTGTAGTTTATATTTTGGGTTTATTTTTGTTCAAAATACACTTATGCCCCAAAAAAAATCGAAGATTGACGGAAAATACATAGAGATGAACAAAGAATATCGGGTTGGAAAAGCACAAGGCTAAAATCAGGTTTTAAACAAAAATAAACTCATCCCATCAAAAATAACCTTGCTCAAATAAGTTTATTTTTGAGTGATTTATAAACCCGAATAAACTCATAGAGAATTAAACCAATCTCCAAGTAAACACACAAAAATTAAACTCAGAGTTTATAAACTAAATGAAACAAAAATAAATTACAATTAAACAGGCCTTAATCAGCCTAATGTCACTTCCCGGACCATGGCAAATGTAGAACCAATTTATCACCGTTGCAATGGGATGGATATAAAGGAAGGCAAGGAAGAATGGTTCGGACCGTGGGATAAATGTTGAACAAAAATGGCGCCTTGGCATTCTCTGAATGCTACTTCTGCTTCAAACGGTTCGCTTCTATGGAGAAGGAAGTCCTTTCTTGTTCCTGCTGTACAAAACAGCAGATTCAGAAGACCTTGTGCTCCGTCTTTTAGATTACGGGCATGCTTTTCTTCCATTTCACACGACCTTGGCTACCCTCCCAGTCTCAGGTACTTACTATTCCGTTTCTTCTCTCTTTCTCTCTTAATTTCGTTGATATTTCCATTTTATTGTTGATTTGTGGTTTAGGTGTGCTGTGCTTGGTGCTGGCTTTGCTGGGTTATCTGTCACTTGGCATCTATTGCAAGTAAACGCTCTTTTTTCTTCCTTTGATGCCTTTTCGTTTAGACATTCTAGGGTTGATGTAAGAATCGGGTTTTACTAGAAATCAACCAAAAGTCACTGGAATACGGGTATGAATTGAGTGTATGAGGAATAGATTTGAAGGTAAATATCCAAGATATTTGCTGCCTATATGTGATATCCAGATAAGTTCCTTTGAAGACACAGTAGAAATTAGCTCAAGAGAAATATTATGATTATCTTGTGCATAGGATTTTGAACAATCCAACTGAAAAAGTATGCATATGTTTGGGCAGCATAGCCCCAAGGAGATGCATCTACAAGTTGATATTTTCGATGAAGTAGGTATTGGTGGTGGTGCATCTGGCGTCTCTGGTGGACTTCTGCACCCTTACTCGCCAAAAGGTCTGATAAAACTCATAAGCTAGTCCTGTTAAAGCTTCTTATAAAGACACTGATCAGTGACATATTTGTAGTCAAGCTTCTATGGAGAGGCGAAGAGTGCTGGAAGGAGTGTTTGAGTCTTATAAGTGTTGCTGAACAAGCAGCTGGCTATGGAGAATCGAGTAGTCAGAGGAATGATAGATTCATTGTCAGAAGAAGGTATGCTGTTCTTTTTATGGTTATCTCTTCCTTTTTAACCCTTGCTTTTATACTGCAACAGCGGTCTGTTAATTCTCATATTCTAGTCTTCTGATGAAATCTGTATGATTTCAGCGGTATACTGAGACCAGCCGTCAGCGAGAAGAATTTGGAGATAATGCATCAAGTAAGTTGATCTGATGAAATCTTGATACCTGAGAGATTTTTTTCATAAAAAAAAGTTTCTCTGACCCTTGTTTATCTTATAATCAGAATGCCGAAAACTCACTTGCTAGTTGTCAAATTGAAACAATTGATAAAGATGCAGCCGAACACCTCGTTCCCAATCTGTGTACTCCTCTAAATGCCGCTTTCTTTATGCCCAAAGCTGTTAACGTGAATCCTCAGGCTTACCTTCAGGTATGGAGAATCAAAACAAACGTATTACTCCTTCAATGCAAGTTAGATTTATGTCTCTTCATTTATGATTGTTTGTAATAGTTTACCAATTACCATGTTCTTACTTTTTCAGGCACTATTCTTAGCATGTCAGAAATTGGTTTCAACAATGTCAGAGTCAGGATATGCACATAAGAGTCTAGATCTTCATAAGAAATCGGTTGCATCCCTTGCTGAACTGACAGGTTTGATGCTATATACTTAAATTGCAACTGTAATATACAAAGTGCCAGGTTGTTTTGCTAAAAATCATTTGAGGAAACGGATTGCTATCAGATTAGACTACAAAAATGGTGATTGTTTCATGAATACCCAAGTTATTGATTTGAACCATTATTCAGGAGAATATGATGCTATTATAATCTGCCTTGGTGCTAGAGTGAACATGCTTCCTGAACTATCTGGACTGCTGCCCCTAAGAATGTGCAGAGGAATCATCGCTCATCTAAAGCTGCCTGATACCATAAGGTAAATACAGCTTTAATGCAAATTTTGAAATATTATGAGCTATGTCACAACTCTGCTGCATTTTGATACAGTGAAGAGTATCCAGATGCTAGTCCATCAATTCTTTCAGATGCATGGATGGCAATACAAGGACCCCGGAAATTACACCTAGGTTCAACATGGGAATGGGGTTCTAGAAACTTCTCAACTACCGCCTCTTCAGAGGAAACATCATTAGCCATTGAAGAACTCATTCCTAAAGCACTAACATTCTATCCACTCATACAGAAATGGGACGTGGAAGGCGCAAGAGCAGGGTTAAGGGCAATGCCGCCGCTTACACGTTATGGTTCACTTCCTTTGGTGGGTCCCATTGATGATCTTGTGGGTTTGCACAGTAAGTCCAGATACTGGCTCGTTGGTGGGCTCGGTTCAAGAGGTTTGTTGTATCATGGATGGGTCGGAAAGTTAACTGCAGAAGCTGTACTATCGCGAAACCCAGATGTAATTCCATCTGAACTTACCTCTTGGAGGACAAAGAAGAAAAGTTGAAATGTTAACTTTTTGGATGATGACATTTTTGTAAGGAGATTTTACTGGTTTTGGTCATAAGAAAGGTCAGTAAGATTGATCTTGTAGGTGAAGGATTCTTTACAACTGTTTCCTGTAGTTTGGAAAAAAATTAGAAAATAAATTATGTTGTCAAATAATTGAAAGAAACTTGACCAGCTATAACTTATATTAGTTTTAAAACTATACACTTCTTCTTTTTAAAATTTTTTTATGTATATAAAAGGATAAATTACACAAATATTCTAAAATATGAGTGTTATACAAAATCATCCTCAAGAATTCTTTTGTTAGACAAGTCATATTTTTAACTAGAGTTTTATTTAAAACTCAAAGGTGACTAATTGTTGTTCATATGTTTGCTCGGGAAATATTATCTTTTTTAAGTCAATCTTTCAAGAGGTTGACGATGGTACTATTATTGGTCGGTCAGAGAAAGTGGCTAGAGTGCTAGATGTCATTCGATAGGTTGGTTCGAATTTTGACCTCGAGTTAAATGTTTGCAAGACTGAGCTCTTATGCCCTTCATGCGATGGATCGAAGCTTAGAGAAGAGTTATTCCCTCGTGGCATTGCGAGGCCGGCATTGGGTGTTAAGTTGTTGGGTGGAACAGTGAGTAAAGACGATGGGTTTATTAGAGAGCTAGTCATGAAAAAAGTTGTTAAGGCGGTTGAGTTAATGCACCTTCTTCCACAGTTGAGGGACCCATAGAGTGAGCTTTTTTTGTTTCGTTCTTGCATGGGTGTTGCTAAGATGTTGTTTAGCTGAAGGACTTGTCTATTGGAGCATGGGGAGTGTGCAACTTCTTATTTTGATTTTGGCCTCCGTGGATCAATTGGGGATATTGTGGGGGTCCTTTTTTTGACGACATTCAGTGGCGATTTGCTTTTTTGCCTATTCAGTTTGAAGGCCTTGTGTTATACTCAGCTATGGAGACTTCTTCTTTTGTTTTTGTGGCCTCTAGAGCTCGGTCTTGGACCCATCAAGACCACATTTTGCAGGACAGTGGAGTTGTTGATATGTGCTTCGAGTTTTTTGGAGTGTTGGGCAATGTTCAAACTTTTATACTTAGTTCCGATCATCTGGTTTTATTGTCAATAACATTGTCCCCTAAAGCCCAGCATGTTTTGGCGAGTGCTCTTTTTAGTAAGACAGTATAGGCGATGAAAACGACTTTTGATTTGACCCTTTGACAAAAAGTGGTTTTTAAGTGTCTTCAATCAGCGCATAGCCAAAATTTCCTTCTTGTCATACCTATTAATGGACTTGGACAATGTATGTCTCCTGTTGAGTATCGCACGATCCTCAAGTACCGTCTTATGATTCCTTTGTTCTCGTCTGATGCGATTTGTCTTATGCCTAATTGTTAGAGGGTTTTGGATGCTTTTGGGGATCATGTGGTTCATTGTAAAGAACTACTCGGCTTCAAATATAGGCACGCGTGAAGGGAGGTCTACGTTGAGGCCGACAAATGTGTTAGTGTTTGGATTGGTGGGTGGAAAACATGCTTGTATTGCTTTGACATGAGTCTCTCATCTGGTTTGTTTGAGTAACGAGCCTTTTGTGGTGGATAAGGCGGTTCTCAACGCGGCCTCTATGAAGGTGGCTAAGCATAAAAGGGCTTGCATCGAAAACATACACGTGTTCCCGTTCGCTTTTGATACATTTGGTTTTTTTACGTCCGATGTCGTCAAGATTCTCAAGAGGGTGCAACGGGTCTTGCATGGTAATATTGTGTTGCCCATATATTCATATGTAGTATTAAGGAGGATCGGGTTTTTTATTCAAAAAGGATTGGCAGCAAAGATAGTTGCCCACCTACCTTCTACATCGATGTAATTTCTAATAAATAATTTATGTTAACTATTTTTCCCAAAAGATGCACGTTAAAAGGTTTAAATGGATAAAAATTATTAAATGAGTTGATTGAAATTTTATGGAAATTTTGTTAAGTGTGTGATTTTACTAACTAATATATTGTATGGACAATTTGTATAATATTAAAATAATTTAGGAGTAATTCTCTATAATAATATATTTTAAACATGATTTTATGTAATTATAAAAGAGAATTGGTTCAGGTACGGAACACTATTACAGGTATGGTATTACGGGCGTTGTTGGCGCGACACGTGTCTTTTTTCTTTCTCTTCCCCTATTTTTTTTTCCGAATGACACATTTTTCGTTCAAAATTTTTGTATATGGGGTGGACAATCGCATACTTCTCAACCATTTAAGGGACACAATATGTCGAACGTTTGACTTCCACACAATATCGGATTATCGGGAGATGAAGTGTGAATTAGTGTTGGTGTTGAAATCGAGACATATCTTAAATCTGTGCAATTGGCCCATACAATGTCCGATCACCTCTATCCGACAAATATACAATACCGATTTGAAGATGACGATGAAACAAGCCGAAGGAATAAGGTCATTACAACAAACACTCCATACGTTGAAGGGTCGACGTAGATACTATGTGAATGCAAAGAGATGTCCAAACTCATATGAGGTGACCGACTTCTTTCTCACACATCGGGACTCTAAGTATTTGTTGAGCATGTTTCCCTACGTTATTGTCATGGACACGTCTTATAAGACCAATTATTACATTTTTTTTATATACACAACTCTATATTTACCCCACGTGTAGTTACTTCATCATTTGGATTCTAATTTTAATTGTAGGTACAAGATGTTGTTGTAGATTGTCAGTATCACAAACACACAAAAACACATTCGCAATAGCATATGTACTTATGGCACACAAGAACATATATAATTATGAATAAGCTTTAAATAAGTCTTGTCATTTGCGCAACAACAAAATACCAAGGATGATTGCCACAAATCGAGATTTTTGTCTTATTAAATCCTTGAACGTAAACGTGAAGCATATTTTTGACACGTTTCATAAAAACTACAGCATTAACATCGATCGTGGGCCGTGTTGCGTTCAAAGGAAGCACAATCCGTATTCACATCCTTATGTCATGTGTTGTTCAAATCAAGATCTAGTGACATCTACGTGCGACTTCTAGAAAACACGAGGTTGTTTTGACAGTCACGTTTGAGGTTGATGAGTTACCTCAAGAAAACGTGACTCACCCCATTAAAGGAGACACATTTGTTCGAGCTTTGTGTGACATGTATCATTTCAAACAAGGAAAAAACAATTGCATAAGGATTTTTTTTTTTTTTGTACCCATATGTTCCATTTTTCTGGTGTTAATATCAAATTACACTATTTTATGTGCGAGTCCGCGCATAAGTTATTAAAATATAATTTAGGTTTGAGCGTAGAAAGATTACATTTGGTTGTTAACAACATTCATTTGATGATCACATCCAGAAGATACAAACTTCGTTTGAGATGTCGTGGGAGAGAATTTTGGTGTCAAACGCGCCATCACCACGCTCCATATGACATGTGGTGACATGAGTCATACATGCAACACACAATGACTATGTGCCCCCACCACATCATTACTTTCGGAAATCCTCCACCAAAGAACCTCGTAACTCGCAAAAACTCGCATGATTTCATTACAATCAAGTTTATTCCATTCAATTTAAACCTAAACAAACACTTTCCAATCCATAAACGTAAAAAAAATCATAAATAAATAAGACACGAAATCTCACCTCTAATTGAATCAATTGGCGACTTTGACATTGATTTGCATCTCTTTAGTCCCGATCCATTGCTCGAAGTCATATTTTGGATTTGTTTTGATTTTTTTTTGGATTAGTTGCCCTCTCAAATTTTTTCCTAAATTGGATGATCTTCTGCGGCGACCGTCTATCACTCGTATTTGTAGGGTTTCAAGCGGACACATTTTCCCTATATGTAGGAGTCGCATCTGCGAATGCGATCCTCTTTCTTACCCTCCTTACATAGGTGGCTTCATCAACATTTAGTGCGATAAATAACGTCACAGTAGTAAATGTAAAATTATTTACATCTAAAAAATATTCTCACCCAAAAAGCTATAATTGTATATAAATAAAATTTATTCCATCCTTGTGATTTATAATTTCAATCATGAGGATTTTGTTTTGATGTAGTAATGTCCTTATTTGACAACCACTTACAATATAATTTCGACACTCAAATTATCCTAAAACTGTTGGTTAGTATTGAGGTATTAACAATTTTTTTTTTTGATACAGCACGGTAAGTAATTGGGAAGACAGTATCTCCTCGAGGTCTTTCTTCCTAGAGCATCCAGACGGATGAGATCTTCTACTACTATCATGGAAGAAGAGACAACCTGGGACGGATCCTGACCCAAATCCTCCGGTTTGTCGGCCACCAAATTAACCACCCAGAACGAGGTATTAACAATTTAATAGAACCACAATTTGTACAATTGTACAATTTTCTTTTATTTATATTAAATAAACAAATTGGGTATTTTTTAAACCGAAATTGCAATAATAAACCCCTTTTATCCTCAAAAAAGTCGGATCTCCCAGCGCACGCTCACGGTCTTAGCAGTGTCCAGTGGGAAATGATGAAATGAAACATAAAGAAATAGAAGCTTGAACGCGTAGATCCCATTCCCCTTAAGAAATAGGGTTTTCTATCGGAATTCGGAATCAGGGAAAACATGGACGGAGCCCCTCAATTCTCCGACACCGACATGGCGGAAGCTGCGGTTCCTCCATCCGATCCTTCTCAGCAGCAACCAGCTGCCTCCGATCCTTCTCAGCATCACCCACCGCAGCAACAACCGCAACAGATCAATATCCCGGCAACGCTCAGTCACGGCGGCCGGTTCATTCAATACAACATCTTTGGTAATATCTTTGAGGTCACTGCTAAGTATAAACCCCCAATCATGCCTATTGGCAAGGGAGCTTATGGCATTGTCTGGTACTTTCATCTTTGTTCCTTCCCTCTTTCTTTTCTTTTTTTATTGTTTCGATTTGATTGATTTATTGGCTCTTTATTGTTTTGTTTTGAACCAGCTCGTCCTTGAATTCGGAGACGAACGAGCATGTGGCTATCAAGAAGATAGCAAATGCTTTTGATAATAAAGTGGATGCGAAGAGAACGCTGCGGGAGATTAAGCTTCTGAGACATATGGACCATGAAAATGTCAGTTTAGCGCTCCCTATTGCCCCCTTTCTTGCTTGTGTATTGGTGTTTGAAATAAGCATTATTTTAAATTGCGTCCAGTAGTTACCTTCATTTATTGCTGAGTCAAATGTATAATTTTTTTTTTTGTTCATGAGTCAAATGAATCATGGGTTTGTGTAGTTCTTGAAATAGGTTTCCGTTTTTGGCAATACTACTTAGTTAATTAGTTGTAAGATAATTCTTTTTCCTCTCTTCTGATGACTTGAAAATATCAGCAGTTATGATTTATGAGCTTTCTTGAACATGATCTATTCTATAGGCTATCTCTCTTATTTTGAGTTCTTAAAAAAAACTATTTATTTAAACTTTTAGTTAGTTCTCTATTTTGCTCTTAATAATTTTATATAAATGGTGGATTAGAAGGATGATGCCTGAAAATTGAGAATAGAAGGTGGGAGATAACAACCGGAACAAGAAGTCCTTTGATAGATTAGAAAAAGTAAAGTAAAGTTGGCCTGTCTTAGGCGTATTACCCCACTATTCCTCCTTGAGCTGATTCAAAGTTTCAAGCTTGTCTAGGAAGTGTTTTATGTGACACATATATACCACAACTATCTGTAACCATTCCCTCTGGTGCTCAAAGGAATCAAGTTTGGCTATTACATCTAGAATTTCGTATTTCAGATTGGTCTTTTTCGTTCCTGAATTGACATGAAATATTTTAACCATTACTATCACTCCTACACCTAGTTGCCCTTTTGTTTCCCCGCATTGAACACTAGGAATTTATTGCCTTGCTATTCATATTAGCTACGATATAACTGTCTAACTGATGATGTTACCTAATTCCTTAAACCAAGTTTGGAGGATACAGGGATGCATTCGCACAATTTCACTCCAAAATATAGACTGCAGTTATTAATGGTTTTTAAATAATTGAAATCACTATGTGTATTATATGCAGGTTGTTGCAATAAGAGATATAATACCACCCCCACTAAGGGAGTCCTTTAATGACGTTTATATTGCTTATGAGTTGATGGACACAGATCTGCACCAAATAATTCGTTCAAATCAAGGATTATCTGAGGAGCACTGCCAGGTGCTTGTTTACTGGTCACCTTATTACTTACACATCCCTATATATATGTTCTGTTCTGTTTCTTTGCTGGCTATCTGAGTTGATCATAAATTCATTTGCTTTCCTTCTTGCTGGGATTTTACCGACTTACTGCTGACCAATCCAATGCCCTCCGTTGCTGATCACACGAATTTATGATTTTTTCACAGTATTTTCTTTACCAAATTCTTCGTGGTCTCAAGTACATACACTCTGCAAACGTGCTTCACCGGGACTTGAAGCCTAGCAACTTGTTGCTTAATGCCAATTGTGACCTCAAGATTTGTGATTTTGGTCTAGCTCGTGTCACATCCGAAACTGATTTTATGACTGAATATGTTGTGACTAGATGGTACCGTGCCCCCGAGCTTTTGCTGAATTCTTCAGATTATACCACAGCAATTGACGTGTGGTCTGTGGGATGCATTTTCATGGAATTGATGGATCGGAAGCCTTTATTCCCTGGCAGGGACCATGTCCATCAGTTACGTCTACTAATGGAGGTGAATTTTACTTCTCTGATCTGTTTACCGTTGTCAAAAATACGGCAGAGATGCGAAATATTATTTAACTACTGTATTTTCAGCTCTAACCATAAGTATTTTGGGTTGGATATTTTTCTTCAATGGTAAATTTACAGGATATTGCCCCTTTTAAAGGGGCATTCTTTTCTCTGAAGGGAAATTCGGGTTGTTTCCTTAAACATTTATGGTTTGAATTTTCTCTAGATTAATGATTAATATGCATATCATAAATGTGTGGATTGTTCCTCTTTCAGCTTATTGGCACTCCCTCTGAAGCAGAGCTGGGATTTTTAAATGAAAATGCCAAGAGATACATCCGACAGCTTCCTCAGTACCCAAAGCAATCAATTCCTGAAAAGTTTCAACATGTACATCCTCTAGCTCTCGATCTTGTTGAGAAGATGTTGACATTTGATCCTAGACAGCGAATAACAGGTCAGTTTTAGTATGTCTACTTTCCTTATGTAATTAATTTTGGAAAAAAAAGCTTTTAAGCATTGTAAGATTACTTGCTGTGCTGTCCTCGCTTAGTTTATTTTTGTTTGAAAAAAGAAATTGCACGAGCTGACAATGTTAATTGAAGTTCATTTCCCCACTCAACCAATACTGCAAAGAGATCTACCAAACATGATGCAGTACAATAGTTGGTGATACGATTCTGCAGTAGCCTATAGTCAACTACTGATGTGTCAATTACTGATGTGCTTTATTTCTGTATTTCGATATTTAGTTTGGTTATGTGTCAAGTAGTGGGTGAGTTGGTCTGTCAAGTAGTATTGCTTTATTTCTTTATTTCTTTATTTCTTTATTTCGATATTTAGTTTGGTCAATTAGTTATTTAGATTTTCTTTATAAGAAGGCACACCGTGGTTTGTCAATGAGACTTGATTATTGAATTGAAGACAAAATTGAGGATTCCTCAAAATTTCTGTGTTAGAGATTCGTTAGCGCAAATCCTGCATTTTGTGAGATTCTTGCTACGCAGTCATAGGAGTTAGGTTCTTGCTTCTAGTGGATGTAACAGTTGGACATATTGGTTCTTGCTTCTAGTGGGGAAATTGTTATCCAGTTGTTTTGCACTGAACCGAGAAAATAGAGAAACCCTTAGCTGCACATAAGGAGCGTGGTAGAACAGAATTTGATATGTCATGTTCATTTCTTTCGATATTAGGCGGACAGTATTTTATGTTTACATATGTTAGTCTCTTTTTACTTGTAATGCGCTGGGGCCGCTGCCTCGTGTCATACTAATAAATTTACTATTATAGAATTGAATGTTGTAATCACTACAGGGGAAGCAATCTATCCATGTTTAATCTTTATTTTGCAACGGGCTAGAGAAAGCAAATTTAAGGAAAAACAAGAGAATTTTTGTTGTTTATCTCGACTTTTTGTTGCTAACCTCACAATTTCAAACAAATGTTGTATGGATATGCAGTTGAAGATGCGCTTGCACATCCTTACCTTAACTCACTGCACGACATCAGCGATGAACCTGTCTGCCTGACTCCCTTCAGCTTCGACTTTGAGCAGCATGCTTTAAGTGAGGAGCAGATGAGGGAACTTATCTACCGCGAGGCTCTTGCATTCAACCCTGAGTACCAGCAAAGCTAAGAGAGCCTCCAGGCAACACAACACAACACTGTAGTCGGGATCTGAACAAGGTCTATGATCTTTACCTATTTTTCATGACTAATTGTTGTCGTGTAAATATGTTGTATTTCATATCCGGACAGTGGAATGTGTAATCCACGTTTGACATAAGTCTGGGTCTAAAAGTTATTGGAATCGCACCGGGCTGCACTGTGTATTGTTTCTTAAATTATCTTAGTTTCATTAACTTGGAATTTTACTTGTCTCACCTGTCAAATCTTTCTTCAACATGTGAAAAAATGCTTGCATGATTTGTCTCACACTTGTATGTTCTGAATACTGATATTGGCTAATGCGCTTGGTTTTATGCATTATAAGGTTTGTAACTGAACATGTTGGTGGGTCTCCATCAAATCACCTTTAGTTTTGGGTCTTTTTATATAACTTGGGTTATTTCAAGTTTTGGGTTTTAATCTATATAAGTCTCCCTATTCGTGATGGTTGTGATTTCAAGGTGGACCATATTTCGTTCAAATGATGTGTCTCACACTTGTATGTTCTGATTACTGAATTGAAAACAAAATTGAGGATTCCTCAAAGCTTAAATATTTTTAAAAAAAATTATTTATGACATAAGTTATATGGAATAAACTTATGAAAATTATTGTACCTTATATCCTACAAAAATTCCTATCTAAATATAAATTTATTTTTTTTGTTGTTATCTTTACACTAGCATGTTGTATTAATGTCCATTTACCATGGAATTTACTTCGGAGGCTCTACCATTCATAACATCATAAAATACAAGAGAATGATTGGAAAAATTGATGGCATTACACGTACATGGTGTTCCGAAAAGGCATGTCAAATCCATAGATCGTATAATGTAATCGTTTCCAACACAATTGTTGGTTTGTCGTTCCATGTGCATATTGGTCTTGTCATTCAACTAGACAACTTTTTACTCCCAATACATGTAATCGATGTTTCTTATTATGACGGAAAAACGTGTATCCTCTCCAGCGCACAATAGTCATTGCAAATCGGTTGCTTAATGCTCTCTTATGTACTTGTTTTTTAATGTTGAAATGTACCTATCAACAGAGTGAGACAATCATTTTCTTGTTGTTTCACCAATGCAAAAATAGTCATCATCAAGACTAGAACCAACTCCACATGCAAGCATGCGTATAGCAACAATCCACTTTGTAATGTTTATATAGTCATCCTTCCGGTAGCATATGGACATTGTTGAAAGTACCTATCCGAGCTTGAAAGGGAGTCAATGATGTGTAAAATAAAAGACACATCATTCTAAATTGGCTCTGAAGTTGTGCATAGGTGTAGGGGTGCATCTCCAAGATATGATTTTTGTATAGCCGATCTTGACCTACTTCATGATCTTGCTCTATGTAGTGTCGACGACGACGTGGATTGGAATTTGAAGCACGAGATATTGATCGAGCATGTCATTAATTTCATGGTGTTGTTGAATAGTGTGTGGTCGTGTGGAATTGGGTCAAGGGGAAAGAGCTAAAGATGAAAAAGAATCGGATATTTGACTTTTTTGTGAGATAAATGGAATCTTACAAAT
This sequence comes from Fagopyrum tataricum, assembly GCA_002319775.1. NCBI lineage: Eukaryota > Viridiplantae > Streptophyta > Magnoliopsida > Caryophyllales > Polygonaceae > Fagopyrum > Fagopyrum tataricum. The sequence continues at coordinate 12,500,876 of CM008286.1, forward strand.
GAAAAGGTTGAGCAATATGAAAATTCATGTCTTCTGTGATCATGTATATAGAGTAGTTTGTGAAATTTAGAATCTTGAATTTTGAAAATTGATATCTTGACATTTGGTGAAATCTTTTCATATAAACTTAAAGTTGATTAATAGAAGTTGATGAGAGCTTTTCTGGAAAACTAAAGTTGATTGATAAGTTGGTAGAATATTTTAGTTAAAGTTGATTGATAAGTTGTTAAAATATTTTCATAAAATTTAAAGTTGATCCGTGAAAGTTGACCTAAGCTTTTCAGAATATTAAAGTTAATGAATAAGTTGGTGAAATTATTTTAGAAAAAAATTGATTGCTATAAATTGGTGCAATTTTTTTTTAAAAAAAAAAACACAAATTATATTACATATAAAGTATCCGAGTAGATGATACACATCTACAATACAAAAGAGAATAATATCCTAGTGGATGATATACATCTACGATACAAGAGCGAATAACATTCGAGTAGATGATACAAGTCTACTATACAAAAGAGAATAATATCTAAATAGATATACACAGGGAAGAGCCAAGATTTTTTGTAAGGATGGGCAAGATTCAAAATTATATAATAAAAAAATATGTAAAGTTTTGAATTATAATATATATTAAAGCCATTAATCTATATAATATACTAAAACAAAGGTAATAAAGCTTATCTGACGCATCCACGTTCGTTTCGCATACCTGTCGCGCTGAGAATTAAAATCACCGAATTCCTTTTTAAAAATTAAAAAAAAATCTATTTAAATTATATTTTACTTCCAATAACATTAAAATAAAATAAATTCAATTAAAATTGGATACAACTTTTATAATTAGAAAACTTTTATTTAAGAAATATCTAATTTCCATTTTGATCAAGTTCTATTTGAATTATATTTACATTGTGATCTCATCCTTTTCAAAAAAAATATTCAAACAACTTTTAAATTATATTAAAGTTTATTTTCGTTGTAACTACGGGCCTTTTGTGTTGGGTAAGGCGGTTCTCAACGCGGCCTCTTTGAAGGTGGCTAAGCATGAAAGAGCTTGTCTTGAAAACCAACATGTGTTTTTCCGTTCGCTTTCGATATGTTTGGTTTTCTTGCGCCTGATGCTGTCAAGATTCTCAAGAGGGTGCAACGGGTCTTGCATTGTAATTTTTTGTCACCTAGGTCTTCAGATATAATGTTCAGAAGTATAGGATTTGCTATTCAGAAAGGGTTGGCGACACAACTTGTTGTCCGCCTAACTTCTAACTCGATGTAATAATCTCTAAATTGGCGTAATATATATATATATATATATATATATATATATATATATATATATATATATATAAATTGTTTATATTTTATATATGTTTGAGTATTTATATATTAAATACGCAAACTTTAATTGAAATTTTTTTTAAAAAATAAAAATAAATTATTTACGTGAGATCAACCCATACAAGGTATGGGAAACTAAACTAGTTATAATGGAAATAGAAGAGTATAATGAATGTGACCATTATATTACCCTTGTAAAGTCATCGATAACCTAATCTATTTAATTTTATGAACAATTTACTATTATTATTATTATTATTATTATTATTATTATTATTATTACTATTATTATATAATTGAACAGTTAACCATGGTTTATATCAATAATTACAATAGTGTATGTCATATTAGCTAGTTAATAATTTTATAGTTATTATTTGATAGTTTAAAAAACTGGTTTTATACGTTTCAAGTTGTTATTCAACATGTTATTTTATATCATTGAATTTCTTTATAAAAATATAGCAAATAGCATAATCATTAAAAACAAAAAGTTATCGATAAGTAAATGTATGTATATATGGATGGATTATTCTATGATGCCTTATATGTATATATTTATACCCATATATTCTGTTAAATATAAATATATAATAATCAATAAGGAAGTCCGGATATCCGTACTAAAATCTTGTGTGCATATCATCAAAAATACAATATGGTTCTATTTTACCCAAGATAAAAATGAAATAAAATAATTTATAATTATAAACATATAAAGTTATGAGTACAGGCCTACGATGTAGAGTTATAGTTACACAATGTACTAAAAACTAATTTTTTAGGTTTAGGAGATTTGGATGACAATCGACAAGACTCCCAATTTCCGTTGATGAGGTTTGGAGAAGGCAAATATGAAGCAAATTGTCCACAACAGTACGAGGTGTATCAGATGCAAAAGACACCACAAGGTCAATCAGATCACACACAGGCCAAGAATTGGCATGCAAAATTTTGTGAATAAATATTCAAATTTCTAGAAGATTTAGTAGCTTTGCCTTGTAGTACAACAAAAAAAAGTCTATGTTACCAATACTCAGTTGGTCTAGTGGGATGTGGTGCTAGGCTTCTTAAGTGTTTAGCTTATTGGGAGGGTATCCCCAGCAATGAGCCACAACTTCCTACCCAATCCGGACGTAGAGCGGCTAAGCCGATCGAACGGGTGGCCTACGAATTTACCATTACCAAACAAAAAAAAAAAAAAAAAAGTCTATCTTGATGTAATTTTCTACCACGATTGTTCCTATAGCCCTTGCATTAGCATTCAAAACAGACTAGAGGGGAGGGGAAAAAGAAAGTGTAATAATATAAGAAGGGTTGCAAGAAGTGTTACTTTGCCTCAAGTGCCAGGAACGATTCTCCAAGCTGTGATTGACAGGCCTTTCGGGCATCTGCATCGAGTGTCTTGAGGAAGGTCTTGGCCATATCATGGGTCGACACAATTTGAAAGATTTTGTTACAGAATTTCCGCACTGCAGCACGCTTTGCTTGCTTCTCTGGCATATCCTTCACTAAAACTTGAATCAAATCTGAGATTTGTGCCATATTGTTTTTCAAGGTGTTCTTTGGTTTTGAATCCTTGTCAGGCAAAAGAGACTTGAATACTCCAAATAACACGTCAAGGGCTTCTACCCGCCGGTAATCAGATTTTGCACCTTTACATCTTTCAACAAGGAACTCAAAGAGACGATGGCCAATCCACGGCTTTCTCTTGAAAACTTCACTCAAAAATTCGGGTTTCATTTGAGACTTCTTGCTGTCAAAGTAAGCAACCACTGCTTTCTGGAAAACCTCCAAAACCTTGTCTAGTTCCGATTCTGGGAAACTGCAAGCATCAATCATCTTCAAGATCCAGTGAGTTGAGTTCTGTGCAAGAGACACTATCATCTTGTGGCGATTCAAGGAGGACAGTCGCTTCTTTTTTGACAGGCTGGCAAGAGCTTTTTTCTTCTTCAAAGGCTTAGAAGCCAGCCTTAAGCTCTTCTCTAACAAAGATGCCAGAGTAGCCGATTCAATGTCCAATTTAGGGTACCTCTTCGACTTAAATATCTTCTGCAAAATTCCCCATATACGTTGTCCAAGCTGCTCACAACTTTCCATTGTATTCGGATTGATAAATACCTGGACTAAATTTGAGTATATCAACAAAACCTGTGAAGCATCTGCATGACAAGGACAACAATCATAAGAAAATACCAAAACTGCAATGTTGCTATGATTCAGAGAACCCTAGAAGAAGAAAAAATCAACTCTGCAACTACACACTACCACATTTATTTTTAAAAAAGGTTTAGATAGCTGAACAGTGGTGGAATCTATTCAGTAACTTGGAACATTTTTTTCATTATACAACTGACAAAAAGGTTATTGCAAAGTTTGACGCGGCAAAACTAGAATAGCTTAGACCTGGACAATGAAAATGCCACCAGAGTTCTGTTACTGTCTACAGATGAATACAGTGCCAGTGACATAACAAGATGAGGAGGTGGACAAAAATGTTAACATGGTTCAAGTACCCGCTAAAAATTTTAGCAAGAGATCTTAATGCATTAGACATTTAATTAGGAGAAAAGGAACTTGCCTGGGTTCTCATGGACGTATATCTCTAGCAGTGATAGAACACGTAATTTAAAAAGGTTTATCTGTGACATAGCAGTGTCACCTCCAGCCAGATTCTTCTTTTCCTGAAATATTTTTGCAAGATACGCGTCCATTCGGAACATTGCAGCATCATCGTCCTCTGAATCACAAGAACTTTCAGGCATGTCGTCATCAACAGCAGCAGCTCCAAGTATGGCTGTTCTGCCATCTGTAAGTGTATCACTTTCAACTATATCAGCCATATCAGAGTCTTCATCTTCTTCAATATCTAGGAGATCATCTTCTTCAGAATCATCTTCACTCTCTTCATTTCTATGCCTAGCTGGTTTCAGATCTTTTTTAACAATCCGCAACATCCGAAGCAATCCCTCATCTGAAATATCACTGCACATGCCCTTGAACACCTGTTCAATGGCAGATCGCATTGGCGGCGATGATTGTGATATTAAGGACAAGAAAGTGTCAAGTTGAACATCCAGTGGATTGGGAGAATCATCTAAATCCTCATCTCCGGATGAATCAATGAAATCACTGAAACCAAAACCCTTCCCTATGCATATAACAACCTCAAAAATAGCTTCTGATAGTTCCCCAGGTCGAAGAAGAACTTGGAGTAACAACTGAATGAACAAACACCTGAGTGCATGTACTTTCATTGCATCAGATCTGCTTAAGGCATTTCTTTCCTGGCAACAAAGATTTTCAGCACTGTCAGGCATGGCAAATTGAGCATGATCAATCCTATTATCTAGATGTATTTTACCAGTGAATGCCAACAAAAATTATTAGACCATGCAAAAACTGAATTTTCACTGAAGATAGCTCCTGGCGTACAATAGCTATTGGGTTTACTAAATTACCCCCAACCCCATATTACGCACCTGCATTATATTGGATGGGACAGTGCCCACCAATATATTCATGAACAAGACATATCATATCATATCCAGACTTCTGAATGCCAAATGCAGCAGCGACACTACCAAATGCATCCCTAACAATACTCAACCACCTGAAAGGCCGGGCGAAACATTTCCATACCTTTAGGTAAGAATATGTGCACCTAAAGGCAAGTTAATACAAGTTTTGCTTTGCGGTGTTTATCTATAAATACCATAAGCACGAAGAGGACATTCAATAAATACAATGTACAGATTCAAATTTATTCTCTTGAGGAATATAAGCTAACACTTCAAAACATTTAGTAACGGATGAACAGCTTCAACATGATTTCAACATGAATATCAACATATACATGGTTATGACAAGGATATTGATGGATCCCATTGTAGTATCGAATCCGGGAAAGGACCCAAACAATAGCATTGTCAATGCAGTTTAGTGAACATAACTACATGAGCAGTAGAACAGTAGCTCCATGCCAAGTATAATGAAGATCTGCGATCCAGAAACTTAAGCATCTCAACAATTATTAGCATCATACTACAGAAAAGGGTAATATGAATAGAATATCATTATTTCTCAGCAATGCATGCAATAAAGATAAGTACTTGGGGGTGGGGACAGAAGCAAATCACCCGTCGACACACATACCTCTCGAGAAAGCAGGGACTCCAATGCCTGCAACTTTTGGAATGCCCTTTCATCCTCCGTGTCCAAGGTCCTAAAAAGTGAAACTGAAGGAATGTTGCATAATGTGTCGAGAAAGCGCATAAAGAAATAGCCAAGGTCATTTTTCTCAAGGTTATTTGCCTCAGACGGTGTGCCCCCTTTTTGAGCACCGGAAAGCAACAATTCTAGCTGTTCAATGCACACTCTGGAAAGAGCATTTGAAATGGCTGTCCTAGGCCATCTAAACATCTCCTGCAACTCAAAAGATGTCACTTCTGTCCCAAGAGATGAAGAAAACAAGCCCTGGACAGCCAAAAATTTAATCACTTCCTGCTCAACCCGAAATTTTGCGTCTGGCTTCAATTTTATAAATTCCTGCTCAACCTGGGGTTTTGCTTCTTTCCTGGATTTCATTTCTTTCTCGGGTTCTTCTCCTTCATTGGGTTTTGGTTTTTCCTCCCTCACATACTTAAGGATAGTTGGGAGGGATTCAATAATCCAACTTTTCAATAAATCAGAACTTCTCAAAATTCCAGCAGATTCCTTCTCTTCAACTGAGCCCATCTCTGGATTGTCATCAATTGTTTGACTTTGATCAGAAAGTTGCTCAGAAACATGATCCTCATCAACAAACATAGTCGACAATTTCTGTATAAACAGCATGCAACCAGATTCAGTTTTGAAACTTGCCATTAACTTTCTTATAGTTTTCGTTTTGGTGAGGCAGTCAAACTTGCCATTGCTGTGCTTCTGAAAGGCAACAATCACTTGAACTCTCCGAATGTCATCATCTCCAACCCAATCTATCAATTCTTTGAGGAAATGCTCGGCAACTTTATGCAACCATGAGTCTTTAGTCAACAATACATCCATAAGGCACCGAACAAATTTGTGTGACAAAACAATAGGCAGACAGGATGCTGGTAATCTTGGTAGCATCAGAAGAACTAAATCAAAAGCTAAGTGCTTGCGGTCATGTGATGACAGTAGAAGGGATTCTTCTAGAATGACTTCAGAAAAATTCTTAAGATTATTCGCAACATCTTTAGTAGTAGAGCTGGTTCTACGGTTCTTCTTATGCTTCTTAGCAGATGTCAAACTCGAAGCAGCATTTTCATCTTGCAAGGCTGTATCGGGCAACAAAATATTGACTAGAACAGGCCAGATACCATGAACTCTAGGCTGACAAAAGGTGGATTCCTGCAATATTGAAATCAAAACCATGAATTACCTTTGATTCATTTGGTACTTTAAGAAGTTAAAGAAAAATAGATAAATTAATAAATAATCACCTTTAAACAATTAGCAATTAAGATTAAATGATCAGCAGCAAAAAGCCCATGGGGGCTAAATGGACATGGCAGAAGTTTGCCAAATATTTCGTGATCAGTGGAAATCTTCTCCTGCAGTTTCAAGGCTAAAAGCAAAGCATCTGGATTACCAGCATCAGGAGCCCCTACAAACCAATCATGAACTCCTGGAGCTTCAAGAACATTGTTGATTATAGCTTCTCTAGGCAACTGCAAAACCATAACCATGCTTCTTGAATGCCAAAAGAAATGAGTGACGATATGTTTGTGTGCACATGTAGCAAGAGAGGACGAGAACTTATATCAATTAATGCACATAACTGATCCCATGCTCAGACTTGTTCATTCAACCACAATCCCCAGATCCCATTGACAGGCACCAAAATCATGTTTCATGTACCCATTTTCTTAAAACAGATCATGCTAGGATCCTCTATGTATTTTCAACTGACAAAAGTGTTGGAAGTCTGACAATGTTCTCAGACTATCATTAACTCGTTTGTTATTCTTTACACTACCAAATATATCTTAATAAAAATACAAGGATGGAAAGATGCATCTCTAACATTTTATGTGTTATTTACCCAGTCACCTAAAGTATTGAGGAAGGACAGTCATTTGTCCTCAACCATCAACAAGCAAGCCAGACAAGAACTCTCCTCATAGTTTGCCACTAGAATTTTCTAATGTGTTATTCAAAACATGCTGATACTGCAATGATGTGAAAAAGGTCATCTACTAAATCAACCCTACAACTAGGTTACATCAGTGGAGTTAATACTGACATATGTAAGGCGTAAAAGTCACCCTGTGACTATGTTATCAGACAAGAAATTTGTCACTTAATCTTCTAAATCATGGTTACATTTGTTTGATTATACTAATTACATCACAAATCAGTGGAGGTGTTATTCAAGCAGGGAATACTCTCATCCTTTTCCTATAAAAGTCATAGGGATATTCTAGAGCAAGCAAGAAAAACAAAATATTCACGTGGTACACAATAGGTGTCTTGTCTATTGCAAAAATACTAAGAAATAATACTTCGTTGTGACCAATCACTTGGGGACCTACGTTATTCTTAAATCAAATATAACAGCAAATTGTCTTATTCCTAAAAAAGATATAGGATAGACCAATTTATTCAAATTCCAGTGATATATTGTGCTTTAAACTTATATATTTAAGGGATAATACCAGCTTAACACTGAATATCTCTGTAGAACAAATACAAAAAAGATCTTCAGATTCTATGAAAAAGAACGAACCCTTTCTTTTTGCATAGCTAAACTACAAAATCAGAATTAGATAGTTACCATCTCGGCTAAGCACAGAAGAGTTGTAACAACTGGTTCTTGCAAATATCGTTTTCTGGATGCAAGGCTGATAAGAATATGGGTAACATCCTTAACATTTGAGGTTTTAGAGTCAGACTTACACTCTTCTCTTAACCTCCCTGACCTTGCCAAGGCAGCGAAAGCAAATAAGCGACCCAATAGACAATCTTTCGCTTCCTGGAAAACCAAAAACAACTAAGCAAACATAACATAATATATACAAAAAAAAAAATTTAAAAAGATCTGCCTCAGCAGAATGTACATATCTGACCTGCCCCTTCATTGAAGAAGAAACCTGAAAGGAATCATCAATAAGTCTGAGCATAGAATCAACTTTGATTTTGGGAACCGAACCGACCAACGCAGACAACCCTATTGCAAATCCTTGTCTTGCACACTGCAATGGCAACAGTGAACATTTTCAGCTTATTATAATCCCATTAAGTTGGAAAGAGTATTATTATATATTGTTGCAAACATTAGGCCTTACACCAGCACACCGTATTGTTGCAAACATTAGGTGATTTAGGTCTTATACCAAAATAAACACATCTAAAGTAATTACAAACGTGAGTAGACTAGTCTATCACACAGAACATTGCTGAACCATAGATGAGCACTAGTACGTATACATAATGACATAAAAACATAGCATGCATAGGGCCATAGCTGAAGTTCATATTGGGCACTATCATATAGTTTCCAGTGATGTGCTATAAACATCCACACTGATAGAATGATAGGAAATGAGGTCACATCCCCCAATTTGGAAAGGCAGGAGGAGATACCAGAATATTGTCACATAAGTTTCTACGCAAAGCAGGGGAAGTAAATGAGAATTGACAAACAATAAAGGTAATATATTTTAACCAAGCTTACCTCTCTTGATGAAGAAACTCCTCGAATCAGCCTCCGAACAGCATACCTAACTGAAGGGGCACAATCATCCAAACCATCATCCTTTTCAGCTTCTAACATGCTCCCACTCTCAACTTGTTGCTTATCACTAATTTCCTCATATGCCCTCTGAACTTCAACCAATTCTGCCACCAGCTTCTCAGCAGCCGCTTCTCGCTTAGAAGAATCAATTGATGACAAGTTGCTGAATACACTAATATGGAACTCGGGAAGGCTACTGCCCGTTGGCATAGATGGCGGTGTCTCTAATGGCATACTACTTCGCTCACCTGATACTACATCAAAGGCCCCTTGCTTTTTCGGATTTTCTTCCTCGTTGTTGCTCCCCAAAGCAACGCGATGCCTTTCTTTATCTAACGCTTTCTTTTTCTTCCTCCTCTCCATCGGCTTATCAGTATCAAGGGCTGGACTAGCTACATCGTCAGATCTATCATCCTTTGGCTTCGTCAATTTCTTCTTTTTAAGGTTTTTGCCGTATTTACTGCTCAATTTACCACCATCAGTTCCTAGTGGCCCTTCTTCCACCAGAGAATCGGAACTCCTTTTCTTGCTACCCATTGCTCACAACTTAAGAGTTTAAGGGCTGAAAAGAAGAAAGTAAGACTTAGAAAATTGAGCTAAATCACATCTTCTCTTTTGAATTCACCATCTCAAATGAAAATTTGAAAGCATCCAAAACATATCAAACAGCTAAGCAACTAGAGAAAACGATGTTCAGCAACTGATAATACATAAAACAATCAAATATATGCCTTCGTAGAAGCTCCATCGGTCACTCACTCACTACCTCCAGTAGAATTGCTCAAGGTGAAGTGTTGCAAAAACAATGAAAAGTAAAGGCAAAGGACACTCAAATGCAAAACTAAAAACACATCCTTCGATGATTTAGGCTGTGTTTGGCATTCAATACATTAGTAGTGTTATTGGAAGGGTTTTTGGAAAACGTTTAGTATTTTTAAACACTAACGAGTGTTTGGTTGGACCAGCTAACTTACGCTAGTATAAATGTAACTCTTCCCATGACCAATGTCAATAACAGAAATGGCACTAGGCATTTAGCAGAACAATTTCTTCAATAACAAAAAACAACCCAGCTCAGTTGATCCAAACATTCAAGTAATGAGGACACTCTTCCGGTAACCAATTTCAATAACAAAAATGGCACTAGGCATTCAGCAGAACAATTTCTTCGATAACAAAAAACGACTCAGTACAGATGATCCAAAGATTCAAGTAATGAGGACACTCTTTCTTCCATGTCTATCCATCAAGAAGATGCAACCGCGGTGCCTATGAGACAAAGTCATTTCTTCATTCAAGAAGCAAGATATAATCATCAATCTTCAAGCATCATATCACTTAACAAAAACATTTGATGCAAACTGTTGTAAGAGAAATAGCGCAGCACCAATACTTACAACTGCACCAACATATAACATGTTAACAGAAGAATACTTATGATATAGATAGATCCTAACCAACAGAAATTTAACTTGAAATGAAACCAACAGCAATTAAACTTGAAATAAAACACAAGAAGAAGCAGTACAACTGTAAGGGTTAACTTCTCAAGCCAGATTGACGAACCCATAAGAGGACTAATTAGAAGCAAAAAGTTCTAAAGAAATTGATTTTTTGGAGGAAAATACCAGTAATGATCGACGTAAACTTCAAATCAGAGATTGAGAGAGAGGGAAATCAATGGAGGATGGTTCGATTAATGCGTTCGACGAGTAGGAGTGACGAACCCTAATTCCAGTATAACCAAAAGAGTGATGATTCGATGAATGCGTTCGACGAGCAATATAAGAGAGGAGAAGAGGTCTGTCGAAAGGCTTCTTCTTCGACGAGCAGCACGAGTTCTCTATGTCGACGGAGCAAGGTAAGGTTTTGAGAGGAGAGAATGTTCCTTAAATACATGTTAAAATTTATTTTATTTTTTTCCTTTGTAATCATCGTGCTTTTTTTTTTTCAACAGACTTCATTGCTCTTCTTTTTTAATAATGCGGTGAACAGGGTTAATTATTTGATAACGAGATGCATCTCTTTCTCTATTAGCAATAATTGAGTAAGCCTCACGATCTTTTGCATCGTTCTAAGTAGTTGTGTTTCCCTTCCCTTTTCTATATTAATCATATTTCTGTAAGTTCTAAGTAGTTGCGTTTCTTCTTTTTTTTTTAATATAAGAAACTCCAGAAAAACAAGTATTAATTTATCGATTAACTATCCGTACTTCTTATTTTAACTCACTAGAGCCCTTTAAACTCTTTCGGGACTTATTACTTTAACTCACTAGAGCCTTTTAGTTGATAAGTTCCTAAAAGCAGCGAAAATATAACAAAGCCGAGAATCTCACCACAAAGCTTTCATTGGCTACCGAACTCCATTGTTAGTTCTTCACCTCTTCCTTATCTTGGATTTCATAGTGCTTTTTTCTTTCGCAATTTTATTTCATAAATCGATAGAAATCGATGTGTTTATATTTGTGATTAGTGAAGTGTTTTGACGAGTGTTATTTCATAATATTTGGGCTGAAATCTCTTGAAATTATTTTATGGAAATGATGACACTTGAGTGTTCGATTAAAGAGAGATTTTGTGAAATATTGTACTATGTGATAATTGTGATATTTGAATCAGTAATTAGATAAGTAATACTTTATGTATTTGAAGTGGATGAAGAACATTGCACATTTAATTATAGTGGCAGTAATGTCATCGATGATGGTGTGCCTTCAATAACCAAGTTGTGGACGACTTGCTAGTAGTTTGCATTTTCAAAAATTTCAAATTTTATGTATATATTTGCCTATTTGGTGTCAATTAAATTCTTACAAAAAATTATTGTGGCCTAATTTATAACAATCATGGACCCCTATAGTGGCCTATTGCCCTACTTGCAGTATATTGCCAATGTTGTGCCTTAACTTTACAAATACAACTGGACAACCGTGAGCCCCTTAGTCATTCTTGGCTTTGGAGTCACGTGCTTGTGCATCCTATGTCCTTGATCTTTGTTTATATAATCCTTGTCTAAAACTGAAATTTGATAATATATATTGTTTATAGATTTACACCAAGTTAAAATATATTGTGTAGATGCCTGAAAATAAGATCTAGCAAGCTATCTTGTATTTTCATTGAGAACGAACTACACGACAAAAGAACAATCCACTGAAGACTCAGGGCCGCAAATGAACTTCATAGCATCTTCAATTGATTTGCCTTTTTATGTCATTGGGTATATTGGTCGATCATGACAGCTTGACCTGAAGTAATTTTCATAGCTTTCCCATTTGTATTAGTTTGTTTTTTTAATTAGTTGACTTCTCTCCTGGGTTATAGCCTATATATTGTTTATTCTTGTCACTGATGAGTGCCTATAATTGGTGCCAACTCCATACAGTTCACTTTTCCTTTATCTTTTTTCTAGTGCCAAATTAAGCACCTATCACTAGTTTTTCCCTTCACTTGATATCAACATACATATGTCTAATGATATACTGTTGAGTGCGTGTAATTGGTGTTGATTTTTTGCTATTGGTTATATGGTTTCATCTTTTATTTTGTTTTGTTGTGTTTATTTTATTTATATTGTTATATATTTGTTCCCTGGGACAATGGCAATCTGCAATAATGTTTGATATTCTATATGATTTCATGTTTGTTGTATTTTTATTTTATGCTTATATCTTGAGGATTATGCCTTTTGTTGCAGGTTCAAGAGCTTTTTACAGACTTTCTTAGGCACTATTATGATTAATGAGCTGATATTCATGTTAGCTAGCCATTCAGTTAGGGAACAAAGAAAGTGATATGATTATCACTAGTTTTTTTGAATTGAATGGGTTTTAGGATGATTCAGTGTCATATGCATGTTAACATCCTTAAGAGGTCATGGCCCTTAGAAAGTGATCTGATTATGCTATCTTCAAAAGTAAGTATATATCTTATATATGATGAATTATTTTCATTAAATTGCTAGAAAATCCTAAAAGGAATTGAATGGGGTATAATATGGTATGAACACACAAGGTCTGTATTAATTGCATTTGTTAATAATGTAAATTATAGAGATTATATTATATATCTCAACAACATCTTTGATTATGTACTAGCTTTTAAGCAGCAAGAGTGCCTTTATGCGGATGCCTTTTTGAGTTTCTTATGTTTTTCCTAGAACATTTGGAGAAAAGAAGAATCATATCTGACTAAACGATTTCAAGATGTAAAAGTAGTTCATCGGGAGTTTCATTCTCTTTGTTCATTTGTTTGATCTCCTCATATATGGATATGATCCCCATATTATTATTGAAATTGAGATAGTTGGCAATGCATATAGGGAGATGTTCATTTACTCAAATGGACTAATTTTTTTTTCCCTTTTTTAATTTGACGATTTTTTATTTTTAAATTCAATTTATGTTTATTTAGTTCAATTTTTTGTTTGATTTTATGAGAAGTAGAAAAGTTGAGAGATTTTTAGGTAAGTAAAAAACTTATTAGTACCAATATGAAGAAACCTCATCTCTTTATGCTACTTGCACTTCACACATGTATTAAACCTCATCTTTGATATACTTGCTTGTATTGTTAATTGGTAGTTGACTAGATTTTAGTTGTTGTCATGCCTCTTTTTTTCCAATTATATTTATCTAGTTTCATTATTTTTCTTAAGTGATCAAAATACTTGATAAGATATTATGGATAAAAGACATTTTGGGTAGATATTTCGGTAAGTATGAAGAGTTTTCCTTGTTTTCATTGATTCATTTATCTTACATTTTTTTATTTATTAATATGCCATATTATTTGCTATATTATGAAGTGTCCTAAACAACAAGACATTGTGAAATCCGGTTATTACATATGTCAATATATGAGGGAGATTATGTATCACCAGTGTTGCGTTTTTCTATCATGTAAATATATTATTTTTAGTCAAGCATAAAATGTGTATTTATACTATTTGTATATTAATATGAAATGCACTTAATATTGTAGTACTTTCAAGGTTCACCTGAGACCTAAAACGAAGAACTTATTGATGAGTTACGAGAGGAATAACTACACCATTTGGACACACAACAATAGCGTTTCGTCCAATGGACAAGTTAGAATTCAGGAAGTTGAGAAAACATATGACTCTTTTGTTGCTAAATGTTAGATATTTTGTACATTTTAACCATATATAATGAAAAATCTTTGAGTGTATGTGATGTTGAATATTAGAACAATCTAAATAGTGCATTTCATTGTTATCGTACGTGTATGTTTTTGAATCTTGCAACAACCAACAAGTCCGAAGTACGTTTTTGTTGCTAAATGTTGGCAGAAAATAAATAACTGCAAATATGATTAAAAAAAATATCAAATAGCATATGACATTTTTATATAAAAAATACCCTATAGAGATTTTTTTTTTTTTAAAATCTGTATAAATGACTTTCGGGACTTTTTTAAAAAAACTCCCTAGAGTTGTCTCTAGGGATTTTTTTTCTTTAAAGTTCCGAAGGACATCTCTAGGGACTTTTAAAAAAAAGTTCCTAGAGTATTTTTGTTTCTCAGGACTTCGAGATAAACTCCCGAGAGAAAGCTCTCGGCCAAAGGTATTAGGGGGCTTAAAAAACTCCTCAGTGTAATGCAAAAAAAGTCCCTAGATACTTGAGATTTGTACTAGTAGCTACATGCACGTTCAAGGTTAAATTCGATTTCAACGTCACTTGCATAATTAGTAACATGTCTTCTTTTTGCATAAAGTGTACGAGCAAAACCAATGACTTCATCTTCTAGTTTGCAACAAGATTTTATATTTTGAAGATGCCCACAACAAATTGCAAATTTAGAAATAGAGTCATTCATCTTTTCTCAATTGCCCTTATTTGTATTTTATTTTCTCACCCTGTAAAATTTAGAAGATGTTTGTGACACCCTCCTTTTCACCGTAGTAGGCTAGTAGCTAACTAGGCTAAAAGTTTTTTTTTTTATCACCTCCAACAACGGTATCTTTGCTGGTTTTGAATCATGCACTAATAAATAACATGTATTATTGGGTCCATGTTACCCTGTCACCCTTTGAATGAGTTTGAATTCATTAAAAGGATAATGTACATCGTTGAGGTTTATCTCACAATATTGTATGATAAATTTTGGGAGATCTACTCATTTATTAGTGGGAGCATGGAAACCAACACACTCTTGAGTATTTAGAGTCATAAAAGCATTGCAATTTAATTCATGGAAAAAACATTGGTCATGAAAGAAAATTGTTCATGGGACACTTTTGAAAGTTTTCTTGATTTCCTTGAAAGTTTGTAACTTCCTTGATCCGGATGTTTTGAGGACATTAATCTAGATCAAGTAAAAAATGTGATGGATAAAAAAATGGTTTGTAAACTTTGATAATTTATATAGAAAAAAATAAAAAAAATAAATCAAGAAATAAGTTTATTTCGAGTATGATGTTAGTTTGAATAGAAAGCCAGAGAAATAAGTTAAAGAATAATCAAAAATAATATAAACTAAAATTTATGCTCTATAAATAAAATTACATACACTTAAAATATTATATAAATTAAATTTTATATTGCACGTTTAAATTTAAGAATATTACTAGTTTAGTATTTGAGCCTTGCTCGAGTATATATATATATATATATATATATATATATATATATATATATATATATATATATATATATATATATATATATATATATATATATATATATATATATATATATATATATATATATATATATATATAAACGCCAATAATTACATCTCGTTGTGGGAGCAGTATCTTGAAACGAAGTTCTCACAATTAAAGCCAATAATTTTTTTAAAAAAATTTGTATAAACTGAGGGTCTGAAGATTAAACAAATGATACCTGTATTAATATTTGTTTTGTAGGTAATTGACCAACGTTGACCTACTATTTTAAGGAGTAATAAATAGTAATTTTGGTGTATTGACAATTATATCCTAAATCGGCACTTAAATTACAAAAAACCCATCTCTCCGTACGCGGCTCGCTCTCTTTACTCTTTCTCTCTAACAGGATGGTGCTCTCGCAAACCCTTCCTCTCGACCCACGCTTCTATTCACAGACCAAACCCTAAACATGTGCTTCTCTTCTCGCAGATCTTTCCCACTCATTTTGTTGCCTCTCCATCCATGGCGGAACCGATGACTTCCCATCGTAGCCTTTCCATCTCGGTTTCCTACTCTCTTTGTCAATTAATCATGGTGTTGGCTTTATAATTAGCTGTGGCCCCGCAGATTGGGTTGCACTCGAATAAAATACCGGATTTTAGTGGAAACTATTGTTTTTGAACTGGGTACTTCAAATTTAAAATCATCGATCAGGTCTTCTCCCTTTCCTTGTGCTCATGAATTTCAATATGTCGAGTTCTTTCTTTCTTTTCAAGCTCTGGGTTTTTCCGTTGCTAAATCGATGCCTAGGGGTTTAGGTTTATGTTTTTGTCATATAATTTAAAGCTTTAGATGTGTATCTATTAATCTGATGTTTGGGGATAGAAATTTGAAATAGCAGCAGACTTTCCTAGCTATGCATGAAATCACTCAATTTATTGATTCAAATCCTCCCTTCTTAGCCTAAGTACAATTTTGTTCAATTAGATGTTACTGTAATTCATCACTTCCATTAATATGCTGAGGAGAGATAATGCTGCATTTCAAATTGTGTACCAAATCTCATGCGTGCCACACTAAGCACTAGAACCAATAAAATTAGAAGTCACACAAGAAGAAGACCAAATTGCCATGACCTGCCAAGTGTATAAATCAACTCTTCAAGAGTTGTGTAATAGAGTTGTATATGGTATCTATTAGAAATGCATCTGTATGACAAGGGGTTTCAGTGACACCACCTAAGACAAGGGAGGCATTTTTTTTAAATGCTAGACATCGGCAATTGAAAACAAAAGTGTGCAAAAAATGAGTTGTATTCGGATGTTTAGTTATGCAATTCACATATAATTGTGATAGTGTTATGAACAACATTTACCTATTCACGGGAATCACGGGTAATTGGTATTTTTAAGTTGTTTATCATGTAATAGCACCACAACATATAAAAATAATCTTTGGCATCCCTTTATTCTTTGATCTCTTGAATTTTGTGGTTTAGTTAGTGCCCTTTTTGGTATGCTACTTGCTTCTTGTCTGGCAATTGTAATGTCTTAATAAGAGCATTCACTCTATTAAAAGAATTATTATTTGTTCCTTCTTAATTTGAGTAATGGGCCAATGGATATACTGATATGGTGATATTATATAGTAACTTATGCAAGCAAAAGTTTGCATTGCTTACCGATTTCTTCAGAACTTCAGAAAGGTTAAAAAAATTTTAGGTTTTTCCTATATGATTTTTTCTCTTAGTGGGATTTCATGTTTGGTTTCTAATGTCGGTTTAGCAGTTTTGATCAGAGTATTATCTCTAAGGGTTTCTTTTGATCATGTACATAATATCAATTGTCTTGGATTTGGTGTCATATGTATCAATTGAATGAGTGACTTAGTTTGGTCTTGCATGGAAAGGATCCATGCAATTGCACTAATTTCTTTCTACTTCCATTAACCTCTTTTCAATATTGTGTTGTAATCCATTATTCAGTTGCAGGCCTATCAATCTGTGTAGTAACTCTAATTAGTAATACTTGACATGTAATTTTTCATTTCTTGCTTGATTATGATTTCTTTTTCCTATTGCTCATACATTCACTACTTGTGTACCTATTTTTATAGATAAAAAGACCCGCTTTGACCTTGAAAGCTCCACTCTACTAAGATGTTATTAGTAAGATAGTTATTTATTTATTTGATATGCCCATCGGTTTGAACGATTACTTTCCTAGAATATAAAGAGAAGTGCCATGAAACGATTATTGGTTACTCTTTGTTGTCGTGAGCTCTTGTTTGAGATTTTTATGAAACGTTCAATCTGTTATGACATTTGTTTAAATCAATGATCAAATTGTGTTGCTCGATTGATATGATCCTATGTTCTTTATTTTTATTTATATGATTTATATTTGATTAATTTTTAGGCTGATATAGGTTTGTCATATGATCCTATGTGTTTTATTGTCATTTATCTTATTTATATTTGGTGGATCCACTGGTAAGTTGGCAGTTCCGTGAGTTTGATATTTCTTATTGTAATGTCTCTAATTTCATCTATTTTGGATTAGATTTTATGTTAACTTTTTATGGTATTGTGTTTCCTTTTAATGTCGTTTGGTATGAATGTTTATGTTCTTGTGCTAAAGGAAACAAATTCATTTTTGTTTGATCACGTTTTGTGTCAAATTTTCATCTATTTCATGAAATCCGTAATAATGTTCAAGAGTTTATAAAGCTCTTGACCTTAGGTAAGTTTTTATGTGAACACAATCATTGCCCAGCATTGATCGGCAAGGTATGTAGTAGTTAACTAAATTCTTTTCACCAAAAAATGTCTTCAATCAATAATTTACCAGCAGTTAAAGTTTGATTGATATTAGTATATCGATGCTGATTGGTTAATCTTCTCAACTGAACAGATACAATTGCTTAGTGATAGTGTGAAGGAGGCCTTGAATGTGATAGAGAAGTTTTGTTATGCTTACAAACTGGAAGTTGATATAAGATGTAATCACCTAAGCCATTGTCCACCTTGTTTGTTTTGTCAATAGTGTTTTGTGATTCTTATGTCTTTGATATCCCTTTTCCCCCCAATTTTGTGTAGTTTTAAAGTCGGATTGGATGCCCTTTTCGTTTGAAATTTTTATCACACAAAGGGTTTTACAGTTTTAATCTCAATATTTAAGGCTTCATGTTCTATGACGGGAAAAGTTTTATTTTATTCCTCTCTTTATGTGATGTTGTTTCCTGATTAGGGTTTCGTCTAATTTATAACCATTTAATTTGTAATTTTGTTTGGAGTCACTTCCCGTATTAAAATTAAGCTATGGCTTCATTTTTTTGGGTAGAAATTTAGTCTCAAATAAGAAAGAAAATAACCAAGTGAGTTGTTGTGTCTTAGTTAATGAGATCACTTTATGCTCTAAATTTTTACTTAATTGTCGCTAAGAAACATTTCATTGATAATAGTAGTGGAGAGGCATCTCTTTCTTTGTTTCTTTGTTTGTTTGTCTTGGTCTTGTTTTATTTTGAAAAAGGAATGTGATTTGATGTCCGAGACAAACATGGAGGTTTGAGAGACCGAAATACCGGTATAATTAAAAATAAATTCGTGTGTGGAATTTATGTGTAATGATATTTGGGATTATTTTTTCTCTTCTTTCCACTTTTCCTTTTTGTTTTTATAGACTATTGATGTTGCTATGAGAGGGTTCTTTGACATTAACTCTTCCTTATAAGGCATATAAAATTTTCATGGTTGTTTCTTCTAAATATGTAGTCATAAGTTGTTCTCTTATTCCAAACTAATGCTTGTGATATACTTATTGTCCATAGAGGAATCTTCGTCATTCTTGATAACAGTTGATTTTAATGTAGTTATTACATGGTTAAGCTGTAATCCACGAGAGAATGGCCTTATTTGAATAATTCTCAAATACCCTTATGTGAACACTTCCCTTTCTGAATGCAGGATTCTCGCAAACTGGAAATCTACTGCACATTCGAAGGAGAGAAAAATCCGGTATGATGGTGACCTGGAGAGGAAGGTGCAGACTCTACAGACAGAAACAACACCGTTGTCTGTGCATGTCACAATGCTTTATGCAAAAGAATCGAGCACAATAGCTACAATATTGTTTAAAGTGGCATGTTACAGGGCCCAATATGTGTGAACTTGAGCTTAGATTGGTCTATCAATGAGTTGTCGAGTTGGTTAGCTTCTACTATTGTTTATCTTTCAAGTTATGCTAGGTCTTGCATACAAATGGTTTTGAGTTATTTATTACTACTATTTTCCAAACTGATGTTTTTTTAAGGTTATTTGCTAATGTCTGTATATGCTATGCTATTTTTTAAACTGCTGGGTTTGCTGGTGTAGAATTTACAAGTTTATGCATGTTGTTTGGAAGAAGTTGATCTCGAATAGATTTGTGTATCTTCTTAAGGTACAAAGTTGTCAGTTGAATTCTAAAAATAGAGAGCTGAAATTGAGATTATAGGCTATGGAGCAACAAACACACCTGAGACATTATGCTTGGTATTTTTTTTAACAAGGAATATAAGTTTAGAAGTGACGTATTAAAAATTCTCTTACCATTTATTTTGTGTTATTTAGCTTTGAATGAAGCCTTGGGTGTAATATTTGGTTTATTTTTATAGCTATTTATCAAGTTATTGGAAGGAAGAAAATTTGAAGAGCGTGTATACGTACTATTTTTTATTTGACTATACATGTTCGTTTTCAAATGATATATTTGTCATTTGTGTGACTAGATGGTCGCTTATTCTAATTGATATTTATCTTGGTTTGAATGCTTTCGAGCGATTTCATAGATATGTTGGCATTTGAATGATGAGTAATATTACGACTTATGTCCCTTGAATCGTGTGGTGAGTATAATTGGTCATTCAATAACCGTAACTATTGAATATTCACCCTCTTCTTTTTGTAAGCTGTACTTGCATATATATGTTGCATGAATTTGACATAAAACACATCATTTTTTGGGAATAAAAAAAATTAAAGAATAATTTTTTTGAATTTCTACCTTAATAAACATGTGCGGAATTTAAACCAAACCTGAATACCAAACAAACGAAATCTTGAAACTGAAAATTTTCCTCCCAAAAAAAAAGTGCATCGCACGTGTTTGTAACACGCGTATGCAACTAGTATATATATATATATATATATATATATATATATATATATATATATATATATATATATATATACTTCCCGTCTTTTCTTGAACATCTGATCTGACATGTGCGAAGGAGAGTAAGTTCTGTGGACAATACTTTAGGCTATTTTAATTTTGTGTCGTCAGCATACATGATACATTGCTATTGGACAAGTCATTTCACACTTGCCCACAATTTCTTCTCTCTTGCAAATATTGATACAATCCGGATATACGATATAGTACATCAGCTCAAGATTTAGTTATATTTTTTAAATCTAATTAATCTAATAATCGAATATAATCCAGATTTTTATTTGTCAATATTTTTGATCATATTCATTCCAACGTGTAAAGTAATTTGAACAAATCCAGCCCCCTGGCCCCTTGATATAAATATCTTACTTCTTTCACCACAAACTTCACTTTCTTCGTTAAAATGGCAACTTTCTTCTTAACCCCTAAAGTTCCTCCCTCCGCCATCGCCACCTCCACCACCACGACCGCCGCTTATCCCGTATCCGGAATCCGTCGATCTCTTTCTCTCTATTCCATCACCTCTTTCTCTGCTAATTGCAGAATATATCAACCGTCATCATTATTCTCTTCTTCCGCTGCTGCAACCACTGCAATTCGATGTTCTTCTTCGGAATCGCCACCGCAGCCTCGCCGGAAGCGTCCGGAGTACATTCCGAATCACATTGCGGACCCTAACTATGTTCGGATCTTCGACACAACGCTCCGGGACGGCGAGCAGTCCCCTGGAGCCGCCATGACTCCGCAGCAGAAGCTCGAGATCGCTCGTCAGCTCGCTCGTCTTGGTGTAGACATTATTGAGGCTGGATTTCCTGCTTCATCGGCTGCGGACCTTGAGGCCGTGAAGACGATTGCCGTTGAGGTAGGAAACGCTGTTGATGAGGATGGATATGTTCCTGTGATTTGTGGACTTTCTAGGTGTAATCGGAATGATATTGATGCTGCTTGGGAGGCTGTGAAGTATGCTAAGAGACCGAGGATTCATACGTTTATTGCTACCAGTGAGATTCATATGAAGCACAAGCTGAATAAAACTAGAGAACAGGTTATTGAGATTGCGAGGAGCATGGTTAGCTATGCCAGAAGCTTGGGGTGTAATGATGTCGAGTTTAGCCCTGAAGATGCTGGCAGGTAACAGAAGCTTCTATAGTCAATTGTGAATGATGTTTGAGTTTGTTTCTGCACTTTTTTTTTTATAGAAATTTACTTTGGGCCTTTATTTTGACGTGTTAGAATTGTTGCTTTCTTTATTATAATAATAATGGTGAACTAATGTTAGAATATTAATCCCATAATTGCTATGATAGAGTTTTGGATGGTTTTCATCCAAGGGGATAAGATTTATTATCTATTGTGAATTTGTGGATTGAAAAAGTACTTTGCTCAGTGCGAAACTCTGTGTATATCTCTGAAACAAAATGAAATTTTTGGGGGATGGATTTGCCTAGGATAAGTATATAACTGTATAAGTCAATATCTTTATTCTTGATGGAGAAGTCGTTATATATTAAAATAATCTCCATGTCCTAATTGGTAATTACTACAAGGTCTTGTGCACCATGATTATGGACCCAAATTGATTTTTGTGATAATTTTTTCTATGTTTAATCCCTTAATAAATGAAAAAAGTGAAGAAGTTCTGTTACTGCTGTTATATTTGCAAGTTGCCAAGCTTCTAGTTTGCATCTTGAGGCAAAAGTTTTGTTTAGATTAGTTAAGGAGAATCTGCTTTTTACTAGAATCAGTCAAAGTAATAACAAGAATAGGCACAGTAGACTAATCCATCAGAGACGTAACTCCGAATTGAACTCAGAGGTTTATGCATATCCATATAAAGATCATGAATGATAGGGATTAGGGAACCACACTATGGATCGTGTTCAAACAAAGTTTGTTGTAATTAGGTCTATTACGAAGAGAAGCAAGTAAAGTTCACATTACATAGATAATGCATGCAATAATGATTTTAGCGAAGGTATACCTTATCGGAATGCGGAGCCTCATAAAAAAAACTATACTTTCGTTATACTTTCATTAAGCATCTATGATTTCTTTTTCTTATAAGTAAACTTTTATATTTCTGTTGCATCGCAGATCAGACAGGGATTTTCTTTATCAAATTCTGGGTGAAGTAATTAAGGCCGGGGCAACTACCCTAAACATACCTGATACTGTAGGTATTAATGTGCCCTTTGAGTTTGGACAGTTGATTGCTGACCTAAAGGCAAACACCTCTGGAATAGAGAATGTGATCATTTCGACACATTGCCAGAATGATCTTGGGCTTTCCTCTGCCAACACAGTAGCAGTATGATACTTCTTGAGTTTGTTTTTATGAAGAAGGAAGTAATGCAAAAAAAATCTAAAATTTTCATTTTTTTAATATCTAAATGCAGGGCGCATGTGCAGGTGCAAGACAACTAGAGTGTACTATCAATGGCATTGGTGAAAGAGCTGGAAATGCTTCCCTTGAAGAGGTTTGTTTTTATGGTTACGATTTTACGGGATAAATTTCTTTGATCCTAGGTGTTGGAGAATGTGGTTGCAAACTTGGAGTAGATATTTAGGCCTCCATACTCGTGACATTTTGCATTTGTTTGGCTGGTAAAATTTCGGTAAACATGCTTTAAATCTCTCTTGAGATCCTTCTTGTTTTTATATATGTCTGATGATCATGTGTTTCTTTTCTTTCCCCCCTGTCTGCCTCTGCCTCTGTGTATGAGCTTGTGCTGAGTTTCTCATTCTCTCAATGTATGAATATATGACAGAAGGCAATGATGTGAAAGTTTCTTGCTCATGGGCACAGTGTCTTTTACCGAATAATATCTTGATAAGTGAAGAGCTGTTGAGATTTATCATTATCTTGGTTTATTTTGTCCTGTTCAGTGTTAACTCGGCCTATGGAAATCAAGGGCAGCGTTCTTCTTAAAAGTGCTTGGAAGTGCTAATGGTCTATATATATTTATATATATTAGGATTGAATATATCTGAGAATTGTAAATATGATATATACCCTGTCTTAAGCTGCTTGGAACTATAAATCGATTGTTTTTGGATTATTTTTCCCAGAATAATACCTATGATAACATACATAATATATAGCACCTACTATGTGGACCTTTAGACCATATTACAATGTGTTTAATTTATAATGGGAAGCTTTAATTGTGATCCATGGTTCCCTCAGGAAAAACGTGAACCATTGTTTGCAAGTGCTGAAACAAGAATCTTCATTTTCTTATTCAGCTTGCTTCATATGTTGAATAAGTGACTTACCTTGACTGTGATATTGATTTTCACTTTTTCCTGTAGGTAGTCATGACATTAAAATGCCGGGGACAATTATTGGGTGGCCTTTACACTGGAATCCGTACAGAACACATTGTGAAGGCTAGCAAAATGGTGATTTCCTGTGACTGCTCTAATTTTTTTGTTGCATTTCAAGTTTTTTGCATCAGTTGGATTCTTCAGTTTAATTGTTTGATTTCAGGTCTCTGAGTATACTGGATTGCATGTTCAACCCCACAAGGCTATAGTTGGAGCCAATGCTTTTAAGCATGAAAGTGGAATTCACCAGGTATTGTGTCAGTGGTTCTTATTTTTTATATGTTTTGCTACCACTGAAAGTGGAATTCACCATTTTTTCTTCATCCTTAATTTACTACTAAATGGGCTTGAGCATATTCAATGTTGCAGCATGGTATGCTCAAACATAAAGGCACTTATGAAATCATATCTCCAGAAGACATAGGGCTGTATCGAGTTGATGAAGCTGGTCTTGTCCTCGGAAAACTTAGGTACGTTGCTTTACACAATGCAGAAAAAATATGACGTTGAGACACCAAAATGATGGCTTATGGGGTGGTATGCCAACAGCCAACCAAACATCCACTAAAACTTCATGACTCAAACATTAAAGTATTTGTTTGAGTTGGCTGTGTCCATTGTTTGGGGAAGGTTATCATAACAAAATTTACACGGATCTAGGAACACATTTGTAGTCCCAGGGTATACTATCAACACATTCTTGTATGAGAATCTCATGTGAAATTATATTTTCTTTTGGTAAATCACCTCCTCCCTAATTTCGATCAGTGTCTCACCTATTCTGCTCCTATTTTGATTGCAGTGGACGGCATGCATTACAAAAGAGGTTGGAGCAGGTTGGTGTATATACTTCACTTGCAATATTATAAAGCTTTCCATATATTCAACCTTAAAATGTTTTTTTTCCAAAGAATCTCTATACTAGTGTAGAATATGACAGCTCTCTGCTTTGACATATAGGTTCTTTAATGAATTAATCTTTATTTTTCAGCTTGGCTACTCTTTTGAGGGAAAGGAGCTTGATGATGTCTTTTGGCGGTTCAAAGCTATAGCTGAGAAGAAAAAGGTCAGTTCAGTATATGATTACTGTCATTCTGTGTGTGGCCTCTTATTGAACTGTTGTACCAATAAGTAAACAACTGTATTCATTTTCAGTGTTGCTGTTCTTTATAGTTGTTTTCTGATAAAATGTTGTAATACCAGCATGTTTTGGATGAGGATATTGAAGCTCTGGTAGTTGATGAACTTTATCAGCCAGAGCCGATTTGGTCCCTTGGTGATTTGCAGGTGAGCTTGAGATTGCTTTCAAATCATTTGTTTGATGATGCCTATCGAATGACACAAACTTTTTAAGCTTCTTTTATTTGGTGCAGGTTGCTTGTGGAACTCTTGGTCTTTCAACATCAGCTATCAAGCTCATTGATACCGATGGTGTAGAACACGTTGCGTGTGCAGTAGGAAGAGGCCCAGTTGACTCCGCATACAAGGCCATTGATATGATTGTGAAGGTATGCAGATATTTATTTCTATCTTTTTGTTTGACTATGTGAAGCTGTAATTTTATGGATCGTTTGATCCATCAAACTATGATATCTTATCTCTGTGTACATCTTTCCTCACCAATTGGGCTAAATTTTGTATGATCTACCACTCCAAAAGATTGAAACATTAGTAAAACTTAATCAAATTACCATCAGCCTTTGCTAAGTAAGGGGCGAGCAACCTTGACCCTCATTCTAATACCTTCCTAGTGGGTCCAAACTCTTAAGTTGTTATTGATCATGTCCAAATATTATTCTTAGCTTTCCCTGTTGACTCCTACAATTGATACGTTGGAGATAGAAGATGATCACGTGTCGAAATTCACAAAAAGGTCTCTTGAATGAAAATAACGAATTCTCCTCATGTAACAGGCGCCGGTGACTCTCCTTGAGTACTCCCTTACAGCAGTGACAGAAGGCATAGATGCACTAGCAACAACCAAAGTCGTAATACGTGGAGAGGATGATTATACATCCAATCGTACATTAAATGGAGAGTCTGTTCAAAGAACATTCAGGTATAGAATTACATGCTCATGAAATCACTTTCCCTGTTTACATTGCCTGATATCTTACAATATGCATTGACTCCACTCCTATTCACCAACAGTGCCAGTGGATCTGAAATGGACGTTGTCGTCTCCAGTGTTCGGGCATACCTTAGTGCATTGAACAAAATGCTGGCCTTCAAAAAGCAACCCAGCATTAGAGTTGGAGCTGTGAACTCGTCTTCAGTTGCTACAACTTCTTCAAAATGAGGCTTCATGATCAAGAGCTCGTATGTTTGTGTAATTGCAGGAAAATATTGTTGATGTTTGAGTTTACGGCGGTGTTTTTAGTCCAAGCTAAATGTGGAAAAACTTCAGCCATTTCAATGGTGAATTGATTCCCATTCAGCAGGGCTAAGAGAAATGTGGTATTGTTTGTATGTGTACACACTTCTTCGGTTGCTGATTCTGTCGTTGTATTGGGTCTTTAATAGTGAACTTAGCTAAGGTTCATTAGAAAGTTAACACATAAGCCTGCGTGGTAAATGCATATATCTCATCTGTTGCTTAATCCAGATTTTTAGTAAGTTTTTCTTTTACTTTATCTCTGTGTCATTATATCTTCAAAGTTCAAACCCATCATATTTATTCTGAGTTACTGGATTGTAAATTTGCAATCCAGTTTTCTAAATGACATTTTTTTGGGGTGAAATGGAAGAGTGAACCTATTGGGTGACAAAAATAAACCTTTTTGTATTCTAATTAAAAAAAATTAGGTCCTTAGATTTTTGGTTCGTGTTTTGTGTACTGAAATTTGGGTGTATGCTTTGAGTATTACATATATTTATAGGTTAGGTTTTGAATATTGAATTTCTAGCATAATAAGTCAGGTTATTATGTATTCTACACTATAAGGTTTTGAGTATTATAATTAAGATATAATTATTTGTTTATAATTATTTTTTTAAAACACGCTTGAGATTTTATTATTACAATTGGTAATAGGACGAGAGATTGGGTATTACAATTGGTAATAGGATGAGATGAGAGATTTGGGTGTATCTCAAATAGAAAATGTTGAGGCAAAATCTTATCTTATATATATCTAGGAGTAGCACTCTTTGTCACGTGTTATGCAGAAAAATACTCACTGTCACGTGTCATTTTAGCATTTAACTACAATCCACCAATATATTAACTAAATTTATTCATTACAAAATTATTTAACGAAATATTAAAATCAAATCTTAATTAAATTCATCCCTTCCAATCACCTTTTTTGTTACCTGAGATGTGTATAACAGATTAGAATCACATCCATAACAAATTTTAGCAATACAAAAAAAAGAAAAGAATTAACTAAATCCACTTTTAACAATTAAATGTTATAGTTTGTATCCCTTCCAATCCCCTTTTTTTATTACCTGAGATGTTGTTATTTCTTAAATTAATTTATATATAACATTAATTTAATATCATATGCTACCAATGTGCTATTTCTATTAATATATGAATCAGTATAATAAGGGGGAGAAAAATCAAAATATGAATTATTATACGGTTAGATATTTTATTAATGTATTATATAATATTATAGGTAAAGTGTACTAATATTTATTGCTTATTATCTACTCTATCTAATGACAAAAAATATTTTATATATAATCCCTTAAAGAAATATAATAACAAATAGTATTTTTATCAAAATCCCGTGCAAGGCACGGGTAATACACTAATATATATATTATAGGAGTAACACTTCTTGTCACGTGTCATGCAGAAAAATGATCACTACCACGTGTCATTTTAGCATTTAATCACAACTCACCAAAATATTAATTAAGTTTATTCATTAAAAAATTATTTAACGAAATATTAAAATCAAATCTTAATTAAATCGGGCCAACCAATTGGGTCAATTATACAACAAACATGATTAATCTTAAACGTAATTAACTTTGATTATAGATTGTGTTATTTCTTAAACTAATTTATATATAACAATTAATTTAACACCATATACTACTAATGAACTATTTCTATTAACATATGAATCAGTATAATAAGGGGGAGAAAAATCAAAGTATGAATTATTATACAGTTAGATATTTTATTAATGTATTATATAATATTATATGTAAAGTGTACAAATATTTATTGCTTATTATCTACTCTATCTAATGACAAAAAAATAGTTTATATATAATCCCTTAAAGAAATATAATTATAAATAATATTTTTATCAAAATCCCAAGGCACATGTAATACACTAGTTACCATTTAAATTGAAATCTACCATTTTTAAGTTAAAAGGTAGGGTCTACTTTTTCTTACCTATAAAAAAATATGTCCCTTTACACTAATTATCTCTTCTTTTCTTTTTATTTATTTTTTATCTTCTTTGCTCACTTAATAGTGAAATTGGTTACCTACCATTTTAATTAGAATCTACTAGTTTAAGACCCGTGTCTTACATGAATATTTGTAAAACAAATCTATTAAACGATATTGAAGAAGAACGTAGTAGTACAGTATATTGCTTTGAGAATAGGTGAATTGTTGATTTGAATCGGTCAAGGCCTCGGTTGATGTATCAAGCTACCAAGGTGATTGATTTTGACCGGGAGATGTGGAAGGAATTGATCAAAAAATTTAAAATAGAACTTATCTTTTTTGACCGAAAGAGCAAAAGAATGATACCTAAGTATGCGGTATTTGAGGAGTTTCGATTAATAAATCTAGTGTTGATAAATTTGTTACCAAACTAAATGTTAATGATTAACTTTATAGAGAATATGACACACTCTAATAAGTTGTACAAAACGAAAAGAGCTTGACTTGGGACATTCATGATAAAGCATTTCAAGGGTTTCAAGCTTCTCAAGTGTATACCTTACCTATTTTCCACTATCCATCTTGCCACCCTCGCACGACATTGTCATAACTAATCACCCTTCTCAATAAAATTCTACAAATTTCATAACTACCCCCGGACCCTCAAACACTATCTTGACAACCCACAAACAATATAACATGCCAAAAGTAAAATTTTGGAAGATAACTTCCTTCAAAGTATTTGTAGTAGATATAATAAATTGGGTTTATATTTTTGAAAAAACTATTAGAAAAAAGAAGAAGATGATAACAATTACCTAATTAAAGTAAATTTAGTCATAAAACGGACAATGTAAATTTATTTTACCTCCATCTCACAAAGATAGAGATTTAAAAAATAAAAAGTAACAATTTACTCAATTAGTCACTTAGTCTTATTGACCATTATAAAAAGGTACAAAATTTTCACCCGCACACAATCCTAGTAACAATTTACTCAGTTAGCCACTTAGCCTTACTTACTCATTTGCTCAGGAGTCCTCTCTTTTATTGTCGAATTTAGGGTCCAATGGACGAAACCTATCTTTTGAAATCATGTGTTTCCAAAGCTAAGCTATATGGGACCAAAGCCATCTCGATCATCAAAATAAGCCAACTTGGACGAAACAACTATTTGATTGACAATTAATCTTTCAAGAGCATGTTGTAAAACGACCTCTTGATTGACGTTGGGTATGGATTGAGCTATACTTTGATGATATTGAAATGAGGGGGTTATGAAGTACAAAACCACAACCAACTTGAAGTAGTTTTAGCCTTTTCAAGACCATCTTTGAGTTCATGTCCCACGAAAACTCTTTTATCAAATACGTTCGGGTTCAATGCAAAGAGGGAGGTAAGCCGGTAAGCAATAGAAGGAAGTCCATGCAGTGTGAATGAGTGCCAACAACAAATCCAACGCGAAGAAAATTTTCGACTTATATGAAATCATTGTCTTCTCGCAAAAAAAAAAGAGCCAAGCCAAATTGAGAAGCGAATAAACTCAACATGAAATAGTTGCCGAACATACCTTGCGAGCTCAGCTAGGGTGAGCCTTGTTATAGCAAGGGAAACAATAAACACTAGGATATTAATACGTTAATTTGAGTGATTGTTTATATAGGCTTTAGAGATAAGATCTTAAATCATTTGAATCACGTTTATTTCGACTAAATATGAAAATGAGATTTGTCACAATATTCAGATATTAATAAAGTCGTGACCTCAAGTTCTTAAGTCCTGCAAATTCCAAGAAGAAGAGAAAAAATATGACAAAGAAAAACATGATTGAATCATTTAATTAAAGTGAAGTTAATATATAATAATATGACAGAAGAAACCACTTAAAATATTGCTACATGGTTCTTTGTATAAATTGATACAAATTGATTAACACTATAGAATAAATGAAGAACTGTCTCACTAACCTAATTATGTTATTAGATAATATCTCCAACCAAAAATTATCTTCCTCCTTAATAGGCATATATTATTGCTACATGTATACATATACGATCTCAAAATAGCTTATTCATGTAAAGGAATTACTATGTAGTTCATATTGTCCGTTTTTTTTTAAATTGAAATTTCGGTTGATAACCTTGTGGTTTGGTGTCTTCTGGATTTTGCCAACAAGTTTTTCAGAGTTCGAATTTTACCCATCGGTTTTGTAATTTTTTGACATTTTCCCTTCTCCTTGACCATGGTTAAATGATGGGTTAGTTTACATTAAAAAGAAATAAAGAAAAAAAATAAAACGAAATTAAAAAGGTGGAAATCGATTTGCCTCAACGACGAAGGAAATTGCGCTTCTCCTCAATCTATCTCCTCGACAACTCTCGAAGAAGAAAGGAAATCGACATGTGAGATTGCTCGTCTTTTCTGCTTCGTATGTTAAATTCAGCATCTGATTACAACTTGTAATCTGCTTCACTCTGCAACACAATAACAATGTGGTCATTAAGGGAAGCAAATCTAACAACAAACAGTTGTAAACAATATATTGTCAGCCTGTCAGGAAATGGTATGTATTGAATCAAACTTACATCAACATGAGAATGATCTTCATGATATCACTTACAAAATCTTGAGACGATTTAACATCTGAGCACATTCTATCAACCTCTTGAACTTGCATTTCAATACCTTCACATCCGTTCTTCTTTGACACTATAGTTGTTGTGTTCTCAATAGATACATGATTTTTTGGCACAACAGAAGGGGCCACAAACACATTTAAAATATCTTTAAATAAGAAAATTAAGATGAAAATTTGTAAACAAACACATACAAAATAAAATGAAATTTGCAGGTAAAATTTGAATCAAGATCTACAACTTGAACACTCAAAATATACTAATAATGATAATAGCAAATGGAGAAACTACGTGCAAAGCGTTAGACAAAGTTCCAAGGACGCTTTGTCGAATTTCAACTTCTTCTCCAACTACATTGTTCTTCTTCTACTAAAAGCTTCAATCCGTCACTACGGAAATCAATCCAACAATTAAGTACGACAAAACAGGGAGGCCTCAATATATTTTACTCGATTTAATTTTGTAAAATATAATTAGATAAAAAAAATTCCTCTAGCGATTAACGAGATAGTTGGATTTCAAAATATTCGCAACGTAGAGCGCCACGTCAACTTCAATGTGCATTTTTTTATAAAAGGTAATCAATTCGAAGCATTAGACGACACACCGTCTAAGACCGAAAAAAATCGGTAGACGGACAAACCGTCGTGAAGAACCATAATAGAAAAACATCAAAGAAAACACAAAAGTACACCAAGTGGACCGAAAACAACCAAATCTTCAAGGGTAAAGAGAGCGACTCGATCATTAGATGACGAAGAGTATAAAGTCTGTCGTTGAAGGAAGTACACAGAACAAGAGCATGAGAACAACTGTGGACACCTCATATTTGGACTCGAAGTATAGCCTTTAGAGTTGATCACAAATCAACGACCCCTTTAAAACAACCAACTCGAATGTCACCAATAAAACTTGATCAAACGCTCGGAAGAGTCCACCGCAAAACACGGAACACTTTGACAAGCACAAATGATTAACTTTGAGAATGAGGTCGTTAGACATGCTCAAGTTCACAATCTGGACCACAATTTGAATTTTTAGTGGGCTGTTGTGCCGAGAAAAAAAACTTATAGTGGATCTATAAAAAACAAAGTTTTTTTAGTTATTTTCTATTTTGTTCCGTAATTCAGGGGTTAGGTTTTGCATTGTAATGGTGGGTTCTAATCCCATTACTATAGACTCTTTCAATGGATCTTGGTCAAAAGGGGGATATTTCAAATACAATACACATTTAGAACTTTCGATTGAAGAAGTCATACGCACAGAGGATTGTAGAAGATGAAACCTATTCATGAATTTCGGCTTGTTGCATCTGGCTTTAAATTTTTCTCTCAATAGGGAGGGTATTCGACATACCCAAAAGTTCAATATGTTGTTCTTAGCACCCAAGCA
The DNA here is from genome assembly GCA_002319775.1 of Fagopyrum tataricum. NCBI lineage: Eukaryota > Viridiplantae > Streptophyta > Magnoliopsida > Caryophyllales > Polygonaceae > Fagopyrum > Fagopyrum tataricum. Next base: position 12,533,537 of record CM008286.1, read on the forward strand.
ACAGGGTTTTTTGCTTTGTTCTGTAACACCCTAGGAGTAAACTGGGTTGAGTTTGTGTTTGAGAGAAAAACCTGTCATTTCGTCAAAACACTCTTACATGATTTAGGAGGAGAGTTCTCTCGCCGAGACTGCGAACCATTTCAATATCGAACGTCGCCGCCACCACCTACACCCGCTTTCGAACCTTGTGCCTACACCCGTCCGACAGAATGAGGACCCAACCGGGAAGTTTTCCTTGCCATTAGGTGCCTGTTGTTTTCGATCTGAAGGTGTACCACCCGAAGAGGTCACTTGAACATTCTTCTTCCAGATCCAACGATGAAAGACAACGCATCTCTCTTGAATCGGGATTGGTTTGTGGATTTTATGCTCTTCGTGAACTTTTGGAGAAGAAAGGCTATTGCTATAGGAGATGTGCAAAAGAAATTGGATTAGGACTTCGTAGATTGAGTATGATTTTTAGCATGTTTTTTGAGGGTTACGGGATTAGGATTTTCCTTTACTCCGTTTCTCTTTTCTTTGTATTTTTCTAACTCCTTGTTCACCGTAATAACCGACCTTAGTTGCTTGTGGGATATATTAATTTAAGTTAATTTTCCATCCTCATGAATGTATAGGTTGATTGGTTTTACTAATATGATCATGTGACGAGGGTCTTTAATATTATTGTGCAACATTAACAACTCATGACATTGATTATGATATCCCTAAGTTTATATGCGTTTGTTTGAGAACCACGGGCTTAATAAAACTAAATTTAAGGATTCGTTCGGTGAGGCCTAAAACTACCGGCTTATATAAACGTAAGAGGAATACATGTAGTAGATGTTCCTTTGTTCACGATGTGGTTATTATATCCCACTAAGATATTAGAGTATAACGTGAACTTATACATGGCGAATATATAGAAGGGTAAAATGGTTAAGTAGGCTAATTTTGGTCAATGAAGTATATACTAGGTTAATTTGTTTATGGGGACAAACTAGACCCCTCTTATTTATAAATAATAATTGAAAGCGCTAATATCAACCATAAACAAACTAACGTGCATTACTATCAACCATTAACAAACTACTAAACCAAATTGGCATCACTAATTAACCATTAACAGACTACTAAACCAAATTGGCATTACTAATTAACCTTTTCAACCAATAAGTATATGACAAACAAAATAAGCTATTCGGTAAATGGAATGCACAAGTAAATGTAAGGAATTATCAGATCAATCAAAGCGTACATAACAACGCCGATAACCAAGGGAAACGATTGAAACCTTCCCGGTGGAACATCGATTTGAATAATGTCGATAAGCTATTCTGAGACCTCACTATGGACGATCGCCATTATTAGGTTAATATTTGGGGACGAAGAAAGCACATATAATTGGACCCATTTTGAATGGGCTGACCAACTATCATTGCCCATAAATGTAAATTTTGAAATTAACCCTTCTTCGTAGGCTTGTATAGATTCGTCGTCATCGTAAGTTGTAAAACACAAACCCGCCGGGCATTCTTCTCCGTTTCTTCGACAGGAGGATGGCGGCAAAGGTTCTTCATGGAGAGGGCAAATGAAGCTAGCCACTGACGCAGAGGTGGCGGATCTGGATCGGCTCAAGCGATGACGGTAGCGTTGGACTCCAGTCAGAGGTGGAGGATCTGGGTGGGGCTTGGCGGATTTGGGGGGGTGGTTCATCTTCTCCAACGAAGATTGATGGCTTCCTCACCAACAACTGTTGGAAACCGTCGAAAATTGTTTGAACAGTTGTCTACGAATATTGGCTAGAGTTTCATATCACGGATCTGAATCAAAATGCACAATAGGCCTTCCATTTTAACTTTTATTGTAAATTACATTTTTTATCACTTTCAAAACTGAATTATCTTCAATATTTCAAAATTACGACCTTAATACAGAGACGTTATAACTATTTCAAAATCATAATAAATAAGGTATGAACCCTCACCAAAAGAAAAAGACAAGCGTTTTTTTAAATTAAACTATTAAACTAAAAAAACTCAATTCGATTAGAGAAGATTGATGGAGTAAGTCTTTTTTTGTATCATAAAAATAAAGTAGGCCTTTTAATTAATTGAGAAATTTTTAATTAAAAAACAAACTAAATAGAGGGGTAAAAGAGGAATGTAATAAAAATCGGAGAAACCCTAGCAAATCTAAGAAATGGAGCTCGGCGGCTAGAGAAGAGAAATGTTGTTGTCGGACGACGGTGGTGGCTCCGGAAGAGAAGCGACGGTGGTGGCGGTTCCTTGGCGGAGGTTCTCGGCGACGACACTCCACTGACGTTACGAAACAGCGTAGGGCTCGAACCAGTAAACATCGACGATTCCACTGTTGCGATTAGCCGTTCTCTCTTCGATTGATTTGGGAATACGTTGAAGGTGTTCGGTTTTATCGTATCAGGTTCATCACTGACATCCTGCTTCTTCTATATATTTGGAAGGTTTATCTGTGAGGATCTAATGCTATTGCTTCATTTTTCTGTCATTGTTTTGACTAATGTAAATGCTTTAGAATTTCAACCATAAGAATTGGGCAACTGATATGTAAATCCTTTTCACTTTTTGACTTTTTTAAGTACCAACTGTCGTTTATTTTATTTCATACATGATTAATCTTGAAGAACACCGCCCAGGGTGAGGAGATATGCACATGAATTGAGAAACCTAATAAGAATTGGGCAAGGTAAAATCAAGCAAGTCATCATATTAAGCCAACTCTTCTTCTTGGCAGGTGGATTCAACATGTTTTAGGAATCACAGGCATGTTATAAATGAAATTTGGCTAATTACCATAAGAGCAGGTCAGAAATTTAACCCATTCAAGAGTGAGGAAATGGACATTGCCTATTCAGCAAAGTGACAAGAATATTCTCTATATCCATTTTTGTTCCTGGATGAAGTCTCTTTTCAAATTTCTTTTCACTGTTGTCTGGTTCCGAAGGTTATCACTTGTCAGGGTCATGAGCATACGATTCCATATTGGTCCCCATAAACAGGAGGAAGAAACAACAACATTAATAAGTCTAAAAAAAAATTCTGAACTGATTAACAAATATGAAGCAAAGACTTCAATATAAATATATGTACTTCTGGAAAAGCTTAGTATTTTGAATCCATTAGGCTTTCACTTTCTTCCATTCAGGAGGGGTGCTTAGTATTTTGAATCCATTAGGCTTTCGTAGCATTTATTCAGAGCTTAGGAATTTTGAACCAGTTTGTATACATCTATCTCAGTTGCCCTTTACCTTACATGATATATGGTTTAGTCATATGAAAAAAAATAGTTCTAGAAAGTAAGGCACACATCTATGGAGAGATGTATCAAAATCCCGAATCTGTTTCTTTCGGCATGAGCATAACTTATCTGCTTTTTCAGGTATTGAAATAACTTTACATTTTTTCTGATTTAGGTCCGGAGACCCTTTTATGTAAGAAGTCATCCTCATCAATTGATAGATCCAATGATTACTTAGAAGGTGATGCAGGTAAGGCTTATAAATGGAAATGTGTTTGGATATTGAGGGGTATGTTTTTGCTATAAATGATCATTTTCTCCTCACGTTGCCTTAAGGATCATTTTCTGATAAGAACAGCTGTTTCATTATGCAAGGAAAAACAGGAGCTTAAAGCCATATACAAAATTTGAAATCAATAGAGATAGGTGCAAAATGAGTTTATAGTATGTCAGTATGTTACATATAGTGCATGTGCGCAACTTATGTAGAAAGCTAGAAGTGTATATATTTAACTGGATGAACTTGCATTGCTGTCATAATCTAGGTTTTCATCTTCAATATATTTAACTAGATGATTGAATTAACATTCTCAATTTTTTTTTAGGGTGGGAAAAGGCTGAAAATGAAGTTGTTGTTCTGAAGCAGCAGCTTGACACTACAGTGCAGCAAAACACATATCTTGAAGCACGGTTCAGCCATGTCGACCGAGCTCTCAAGGAATTTGTAAGGCAGCTCAGACTCGCTAAAGAAGAACAAGACCGAAAGATCAGTGAAGCTCTAGTCAAGAAAAGCAAGGAATTTCAACTTGCCAAGTCCAAGCTCGAGAGCCGGATATTATTGAAGACATTGCTCAAGGGCTTCTTGTACCTGCATAAATACTCGACACTGAAGATAATCCATACAATTGATGATGTTGTTGTCGCTTCACCAGATGATGCCTACAGTTAACGTTTGTAAACCAGTTTCTTATATAGTTAGTGACTTATTGGTGTCAACATCTTCATTGGAAGAAAATTGTATCTTAATTATGTTGGCACTTTGTAATTTTCTTCTTCATAAGCTTAATTCTAAGTGGGCTTGAACTTGTGTAACTCAATTGCGCTTGAACTTGTGTATCTTGTTTGTGCTTGAACTTGTGTAATTCGAATGGGCTTGTGTAGCCCGATTGAGCTTATATTTGTGTAATTTTGACCTTGTGTAAAGGACGGGCTTTTGTAAACGGCGGAAGTGTGTATTTGAAGCTTAGACTTGTGTAACCTGACTTTGTGTAAGCGACATATTTTTGTAAACGACGGAAGTGTATTCTATTTGAAATTGTGTATCAATATTGTGATAACATTACAAAAAATAATAATGGAATACACAAATTCAACTAGTCCAATTGGTATAAGGGTGAGTCTCTCATCTAGAGTTCGAAATCCAATAACTATAAGATTTATTAATATTTTGTATTGGGTCTGGGTGTAGGCTTGTATATGGGGCCCTGTCCTAGTCTTGTGTATTGGGCCCCGGGCGCAGGCGTAAGCTTGTTTATTCGGTCCGAGCTTAGGCTTGTGTATTGGGCCATGTCCTATGCTTGTGTATTGAGCCATGTCCTATGCTTGTGTATTGAGCCATGTCCTATGCTTGTGTATTGGCCTATGTCATATGCTTGTGCATTGGACCCTGTCCGAAGCTTGTGTATCGGGCCCTGTCCGAAGCTTGTGTATATGGCCCTGTCCGAAGCTTGTGTATATGGCCCTGTCATAGTCTTGTGTATTGGGCCCTGTCCGAAGCTTGTGTATTGGGCCCTGTCCGAAGCTTGTGTATTGGGTCCTGTCCGAAGCTTGTGTATTGAGCCATGTCCGAAGCTTGTGTATTGGACGTAACATTTCTTAAAACAATTGAACTTTCATTAAACCAATTGGGTTTGGGCTTTTATTAAAATACTTGGGCCTTCATTAAATCAATTGGACTTGAGCTTTCATTAAAACAATTGGGTTTGAACTTTCATTAAACCAATTGAGTTTGAGCTTAATTAATTTCATATTCTTAATTTGCCATTTCATTTAATCTTTAAAGATAAGTAAATGGACCTAATTTGTCCATTGATATGAAAAAAAGCCTACTTAGTGCTCATTTATACAAAAAGAGCATACTCTCCCATTTAACCCATTCGATTAACCACTAATTACTTTGATTTTTTCGATTTTGTATTCTAGTTTGATTTTCTTTGAACACCCCCTTATATTAATCGCATGTATCATCAGCCCGTCCCTTTTTATTTGCAAACATTATTACTTAAGGTCCAATCCAGGCCCATAATGAGGCTCAGTAACCCCATTTTCTAGGGTTTGTATTGCGCCGCGCTACCATCTCCGATCTCTCCAATTCTTCCTCTATATAACGAATGTCTACTCGGAGATGAGAAATTCAGTATTGATTCACGGGAGCTTCCCAATCACCCTGTCAATCATTTTCAATTTTTTTTGTAAGTTTTTCGATTTTGTGTACGAGATGTGGATAGAAAAGCCAATTTGCAGAGCAAGGTCGTCAAAAATCCGCAAGGAAGATGATGCAGCTTGCATTGAAGGTTGGCAAAAGAGATAAGCGATTCTCCGTGCCTATCGAATACTCCGTTTCGAATACGGCCTCGAACACTTCGCTACAATCGCTCATTCCATCTTTATACCTGCTGTTTAAACTATGATAATAGTAGATTGTTATATCGGGATTAAATGTGAATACATAAAGCCAATTTGCAGAGCAAGGTCGTCGAAATCCGCAAGGAATATGATGAAGCTTGCATTGAAGGTTGGCAAAAGAAATAAGCGATTCTCCGTGCCTATCGAATAATCGGTTTCGAATACGGCCTCGAACACTTCGCTACAATCTCCTACACCAGTTTTAAACGCTGTTTGATTTTAATTATATTCGATTTTAAGCCAATTTGCAGAGCAAGGTCGTTAAAAATCCGCAAGGAAGATGGCGAAGATTGCATTGAAGGTTGGCGATAGAAAAATAGCGATTCTCCGTGCCTATCGGACCATCTGTTTCGAATACGGCCTCGAACACTTCGCGACAATAGCTTAATCGAACATTTAGATCCGATTTGATTTATTATTACGTTTTTCTCTTTATTGGTGATGTACATGAAAAAAGCCAATTTGCAGAGCAATTTCATCGAAATTCCGTAAGGAAGATGATGAAGCTTGCATTGAAGGTTGGTGAAAGTAAAAAAAAGCGATTCTCCGTGCCTATCTAATCATTCGTTTAGTTTACGGCCTCGAACACTTCGCTATACTTGCACCAGTAGCTTCCTCTGTTCACCTTCTGTCTTTCTTTCTTTTTTCATCTACATTGTGGATTTCGGTCCTTCTTTCTTTTTTCATCTACATTGTGGATTTCGGTTGACCTTTGACCAAATTTATAGAACATGAAAACAGATTGAATTAAAAGTTTTGAACTTTTTGATCCATTATGAAAGTTAGGCCAATTGTGTTGTAAAGCTAATTTATGTGGAATGAACTCATCTAGCTCTCCCAAATGGAACATAATGATGATCAGTTACACAAAATTCATTAGGGACATGGTTCATTGTTATAAGCCCAACCGAGGATAGGACTATGGATTGCAAATTTATGTTTGCAACGACAATCGGTAATATCAGCTGTCCCAACTCCCAACCAATAAAGCCATAAACAAACTTAGCGGGACTTGTTCCTTCCAACTGGTTTATTCGGTTCAAGATAGTGCTTGTACAACAGGTTTTTTACAAATTGTGTGAGAAGCCACTTTTGAAATATATATATAATCTCGAACTTCGCCAAAAATTTTATGAAACAAAACCAACTCATGATGAGCAAGAAAAGTACTAACGATGCTGAAGATAAGTATATATAATAAGAGCATACTAAATAACACTAATAACAAAATTGATATCATTTGACTTATGAAGAAAATATAAACGCTTATAAATATAAACACTCTTATAAGGGACTTTACTATACTAACAAACATTCTTAATTTCTTATCAATCAACGAAAGTTGGGATAACGAGCTTCATAATGCTAATTATGACCTAGTTATTACCCAAATCAAATCCTCTCAAATAATGGAATTATCCAAACAAAAAGACATCTAACATCAAGAAAACATTCGGAGCGGAGTATAAAGTAGACATGGGCTATGTTTGGCTTGAACCGCCAAACCGTGGGTTTTCAAACCGGGCCAAACCGCCAGTTTGGTCAAACTGGCGGTTTAGGTTTGGCCAAGGATTAGGTTTCGGTTTGGGATTTCTGAAAACCTAAACCGCCAGTTTGCGCATCTAATACATTTTTTTTTTAAAAACGCAACGGCTCTTTAAAGAGCCGTTGTCACAATTTTGCCTCACCCATAACCTATCATAATTTCCTATAAATACCAAATCTTTCTTCTTCTAAAAATCACACAATCTACCACTCATCTTCTCAACTCTTCTAATCTCTTATTCTTGATTCCTCGTATTCTTGTATTCTCGATTTCTCGTAATGGCAAACCCAAGTACTCAAATCCCCTATTCTCAATTCTTTCCTAGCACCCAAGAGAGTGAAACACAAATGCCCGACAATCCCGAACTTACTGAAGTTCTAAGAAGAAGTCTCCCCCCTCCGAAAATGCTTACATCCGAAATATTTACGAAGCATTACACCAAGGGGAGCCGGTGAACGATTATTGTCAAGTGACATGCAACCATGCCCGAAGATGTACAAGTGGAAGGTCAAGGGCGGCTATGGGACATTGCAAACTCACATGGCAAACGTCCATCCGGAGAAGCTCGGGATTTCACGGGGACAAACACAATTGTCCCACGGGTTTGCATCTTCTACCTCTCATTCTCCTTTATTTACATATAATCATAGTGAAGAAAGTTTAGGATTGACCGATGTTGTTTGTTCACATTCATTACTGTTTTCTTATGCCAAATATGAAAAAGTTAGGGAATATAATACTAGATATCTTCAACCTCCTTTTAAACCAAATTTTAGGAAAACCGTTTCAAAATTAGTAACTAAATCTTATTTAAAAAAGAAAGAAATTTTTTTATCGAATTTGGCAAGTTTTAAATATCAAGTTTCTATTTGTAGTGATATTTAGTGTAACGTCCGGGAATTTTAGAAATAAATATATCTTTTTTATCTCTCCTTCCGTAAATTATTTTACGGAATTGTTCGGAAAATAGTTGACCCGTAAACCCGTAAATAAATTATTACGAGAATGTCGGAAAATATTCAAATGACGTCAACTTAACATGTAAAAATGAACATATTCAGATAATCATGTTGGCTGAAACAAAAACAAGCATAGAACTTGATGATCCTTTATAGAAAAATGCCGGTTTTGACAATATTTTCCATTCCGGACATCAGATATGTTGGGGTCAATGTCTTCTATGGAAAGAATACCAACTGAAAGATGAAAATTTGAGATTTAAAAATCTCACAATAGGTTTTTAATTATCAAACATACAAATCTATTCACGTCTTTGAACTAAACATTCTCTTCATTTATGCCCCCCAAACGAGCAAACGAGAAATGAATTATGGTCAAAACTAACAACATAATTAATTGCAAATTTGCAACAAACAAACCGGTTGTAATCATCGGAGATTATAACGAACTATGGTATCCCTCTAATAAAAAAGGGGAGCTCCATCTCCAAACAACAAATTTGATAGACGATGTCGTCTATAGAAATCATCTCACACTAGAAACCATGCATTTACTTCATTTGTTCACTACACGATCTCCATTAACCTACGAAATGCATGTACAAATTTCAAGAATAAACCATTCGGATTTGAATCAATATGATTGCAACGACCAAACTGCAAGCAACTGATAAAACAAACATGGAGAACGCAGTTTTCGGGTACGCATATGTTTAATCTAATAAAAAAACGAGTCCTCTCAAACAAAAACTATAAATGTAGAGTTGTGAAAAAGTTGGGAACATCAATAAACAACTTAAAATTGTTGATGAAGAAATAGGATCTCTTCAAAAACATATATCAACAAAAAAATTATAAAATAAATAAACTGAATAGAAAACGAGAATGTATTTTGGACTATCAACATAAGTATTGAATACAAAGAGTTAAATCAAATAATTTATAATTGGGTGACAAGCTCTCGAAATTCCATTACATGAAAGCAATTGGTAGAAGAAACCAGAAAATAATAGCCATAATTACCAAAATTGATGGAGCAATTGTGTCTAAAGAAAATGAAATCAATGATGAATTTACAAATGTCGATTTCTCCCCTCAACGACAACCAACAGAAACTTCAAAAACAAATGAAGGTCATACAACCATAAGTATGGAAACCGCCTTGGGAGACGGACATGATCATCGATGATATCTCCTCCATGATCTCGGGCTTCATAAACTTCAATGCTCATCATATTCAGGAAAATGAACATTGTTGTTGATAGACTCGCGCTAACCATACCAGTAGATATTGAATACCTCATATGAAAGGATGCTTTTATGACGGCCAATTTCTAGAAACATACGCTCCTTTTTTTGCTTACTTTTCTATCAAAAAATATATACAAAACCCTACATGTCATTGGTTTGACTATGTCTTACAAAGCCCATGAAAAATAATATTGCCTAAAAGTTTCTAGAAGCTTTGCAAAAATTTTGGATTTTTGACACGGGAAACAATGCAGCCTAGAGATTTTTGTGCATCGTAGTTTAGATCAATATAAGAAAAACCCAAAGGGTCCGTGATAACATGGTTTATTTCCCTAGTTTAGACATACATTTAGGTAGATTTTCCCTTTCCGCACTCATGAATAAGCCTTAGTTTGTGTCATTTATGCTTGTTTTCTTCTACTTTGCAAGAATAGATGTCGACACACTCTATTGGTGGTTTTATAGGTGATTTGACACATTTCGGAGCTAAAACGATGCATATAAGGATCAAGCCTGGGAATGGATGTTTTGGAGTGACTACATGTGTGAAGGAAATGCAAGGAATCGAGCTAAAGAGCAAGCAATGGGACTTTGGAGCAATCTCGGGGGAGAAGTGTCAACACCTCAGCCGAGATTTGTGATTTAATTTAATTGAAGATGAGACCCGACAAGTCGAAAGCCATTTCGGGTGGTATCTCGGCCGAGATCAAGCCATGGGACCGAGACCAACCAGCATCTCGGCCCGAGATCATATCCTTGGAGCGAGATGATTTTGACAGAGAGAAATCTTTGTCTGTATCTCGGCCGAGATCACAACACGACCGACCGAGATTTTGATGATGTTGAAGAAGTTCAAAGGCGAAGCCCAAATCTCGGCCCCGAGTGTTGGCATCTCGGCCCGAGATTCCCTTTGTGACTATGTCAAATTTGCTTTTCAAGCGTTTTTTTACCGACCTTTGTGAAATGTCCCTAATATATGGTGCGTTTTATATAAATATTTTCCGTATATTATTACTAATTTTATATATTAAAAATTTTCCGAGTCTACATTCTATTTATAAATTTAAATAAGTATATAAATATATTTATATAATTGTTGTAAATAATTTTTACGGAAAAATTCGAAAAATTTTCCGACCCGGAACATCCGTTCCGTATAAAACCCACCATCCTCTGCAACTCTCCTTTCCCTTCTTCTCTTCGCCTCCCTCCTCAAGCTCAAAGAAGAACCACCACCAATCCACCATCTCTTCTCCTCCCCTGTTTCTGTCGCCACCGGAGAACGCCGTCATCACCGACGAGAACCTGTCGCCATGCCACCATCGGGTAGCCCTCACTTTGGGCCGTCAAGGAGCGCCAGCGCAACTGCTCGTCGTTGCCGGGAGTAGCCGACCGAGTTTTCTCCTTATTCACTGTCGGGCCACCGGGAATTTGGTATATTCACGTTTAATCACCCAAACTTCGTATTCACAGTTTTGGCTCATGTTTTTCATTTTAACAGTTATACCCTCCAGAATCTTATTTACAAAAAAGTGCCAAAACTTTTATTTACAAAAATGGCCCAGATTTATGATTTTGCTTAATTTGTCCCAAAATATATATATTTACACCTTATAATCCTAGTTTTAATTATGAGCTTAAACCTATATTTATTTATGCTACGATTTATGACCCAAGTTTAGTCTTTGTAGCTAAACTTGTTTAGTTACATGGTTTAGGTTCGGGAACGTCTTCAAGAAGGGTTTTAGCTCAAGTCAAAGTTCGACAACCGTCGACCGACTTTCGGTTCTACGACACTACGTGAGTATTCTCCAAACTTTGGAAAATGATGCATGCTTGTTAACTTATAAGTTGGAATATGGATTGATGTGCCTAGGGGTGGGCACAAATCCCGTCAATTCCGGTCCCGTCTTGGGCCCATCCCGATCCCGGCGGGATTTCATTCAAAAATATAAATTCCGTCCCGGACCCGTCCCGGCAAAAACTATACGGGACGGGATATGGGTCTTAACTTCTTCATCCCGCTAGGCCCGTCCCGTCCCGTATATAATAAAGTTTTTAATTTAAAATTATAAGTATAAGTAGAATCACTAAGCATTAGCAAAATACTTATATAGTTATTACATAGTTACGTTCTTATATTTTAAAAAATAAACAATATCGGTCAAACCGTTAAAATTGATAAATGTACCAACTTCATTTAGATGTGTTTTGTTATATATATTTGGAAACTTTAGTTTAACTCTAATATGTTATCATGAATATTTGAAAACTTTAATGTTTTTGCGGTTTAAGTACGATATACACGAATATTTTATGGATAAAGCATAAATTTTAAAATTTTTTAATAAACTAATGTGTAAACGGGATTGGGCCCATCCCGTCCCGTCCCGGTCCCAGCCGGGATAGGACCCGGTGGGATTCAATATAAAATACCCAAGGCCCGTCCCGATCCCGTCCCATTTAAAATAGCCGGGACGGGACTGGGATGACCTCAATCCCGTCCCATCCCGTCCCATGCCCACCCCTAGATGTGCCTAGTTGGACATTCTAGGTTAGGGCTGAGCACAAATCCCGCAAATCACGGGCCCGCCCCGGTCCCGTCCCGGTCCCGTCCCGATCTTGTCCCGATCCCGGTGGTTTTTCATCTAAAAATTTTAAATCCCGTCTCGTCCCACCAAAAATATTGCGGGACGGGATATGGGCCTTACCTTCCTCGTCCCGCAAGACTCGTCCCGTCCCGCATATATTAAAATTTAAATATAAATTAAATAATTAAATATATAAACCTAAAGAGTAGTGTTCGTTATATAATTTTGTTATTATAAATTAACAATTGTATAAAGTCATTTACAAAGGGCAAAGGAAAATTGAACTCAGGTGCAACATTGTTTAAAGAGTAGTGATAATTATGTAAATTTGTTCTTATATTTTATCTTGGATGTTTAGATTTGACAAGTTAATTATGTTTTGTAAACCTTGTTATGACACTCTATTTTGATATCTTTCTTTCTAAGGATATCAATGAATATTTGCTTCCGTAAATTGTTAATTTTAAAACGAAAAGGAGAAAAGAAATTTTATATAGATTATGCGGGATAAGGCCCGTCCCATCCCGGTCCCAACCGGGATAAGGCCCAATGATTTTTAGTAAAAAAACTCAAGGCCCATCCCGGTCCCGTCCCATATATAATGGCCGGGATGGGACGTGGGACCTTAATCCGTCCCAACCCGTCCCATGCCCAGCCCTATTCTAGGTACTTGCTTGATTTGAATAACGGGTTTTGGGCAAACCTAAGTAAAGTGCAACCCAAACACGAGTTGGGAGTTAGGTAAGTCACTTCTATACCTATTACATGGTGATGTGATTTCTATAGAATATAATATGTATGTTGATTGTGCCTTTACTTGTTTAGGTTGTTTGACGAGTTTAATTGACGTTATCATTTTGGCTTAGAGACGTTGAGTAAACCTTACCGAGGCAATTACTTGTGAGTTTTTTTATATGAGAATGATTTAAGTTTAAGTTGCTATATTATTGCATGCATGATTTGACGTACACGATTATTATTACGAGTTATGCTTTGAAACATTCTACAAGAAATGAGTTGATACGTGTTTATAATTATAGATTTGACGTTTGAGATATTTGATTTATTTATTTACGGGATATTTGATTTAATTACGAGATATGCTATTATTTATGTGGTTATGGTTTTGAAAACTTTGATAATTATGACTTGAGTTGACTTGTTTTATGCGGTGATTGTGTTTTATTTTGGTTTATGGCATTTTAAAGAGTTCATATTTGCGGGATTTCTATGGAGGATTGACTTATTTGGTCTTGATTTGAACGGCATTTTCCATTTATATACACTTGAGAGATGATTTAGTATATTACTATATCGGGCTACGCCTTACGTATTCAGTGGTCTATGACCACGGTGGCATAATTGTCGGCATTTATTATGGTTTTCATGTTTTTCTACACTCGGTTGAGGCGGATCATGCTCTAGTACATGATCTGAGCAGGCCATTGTAGTGTCCGACCATTGTCGTGATTGACGTGGACTCACCTGATCCGTGATTACCGTGCTCATCCCATGGTCGGGTTTCTAGGAGGTACCTTCGTGTTCAATATAGCTTGGACATGTTTTTAAATTAAATACAAGTATTCATGATTAGAATAACATTTCTAAAGTTAAAATGCTTGAGCATGTTTTGATTTGATTACTTGGATGATATCGTGATGATTTAATGAAGGGACAAGATTTACCTTGTTACCCCATTTCGGTCAAATGACTATTGCTTATGAGTTATACATACAATCATACGAGTTATATGAGATGATGATGAGTTTATTCGGAGTACGTTGATTTTGATCCTTTTGAGTATTATGAGTTCCTTTTGTAAGAGCCGTAGTCTTTCGGACCGAGACCGGACCTTGGCCGAGATTAGCTTTGGCCGAGGTTGGTCTTGCCGCCCCCGCGGTGAGTGGCGCCGCCCCTGCGGCTGCTTGGACCGCCCCTGCGGATTCCGGCGGCTGCAACCGTCTTCTTTGACCTTGTTGACCTGTGCTTTACTCTTTACTTTGCTCCTTCTTACCTTTGGCTGATCAAGGGTTTCTTCATCTTCTTCTCCAGCTTCTCTCCACGTTCCTTGCTTCCCTTGCTTCCTTGGATCTTGTTCTTGAGTTGTGGAAGAGTTTTGTGAGAGTTTTGTGTGTGTGTTACCTTGTGTGAGTGTTGGCTGAGGTTATGTTGGGCTTGGAAGCCAGCCTTGGTGTATGTTGAGCTCTCCTGCAGCCTTAGACCACAAGTGTGGTAAGGGTTCTTCTCCTCTCTTCTTTCTTTCTTGCTTTCCTTCATAGCTTAGGATTAGATGATTGCCTAGGCATGTTCTGATGTTGTATGTGTATACATGTGTATGGTCTTGGCTTTGGATGAGAGTATAGACGTGATTTGATCACGTGTAGAACCGAAGAGAAGCCGCGAAGTTGCCTCCTGCACTGTCGCCGCCCCACGGCCAAGAGCCACCGCCCCGCGGCTACCGTGCCACAGCGCCTGCGTTGCGCCAGCGGCCGCCCACGTTCCGTGTCACCGCCCCCGCGGCCACCTGCTTTCGCCCCTGCGTCCCTTGTGACCCGCAGGTGCGTTTTCTCCCGGATCTATCTAAGTCTTGGTAGATCCTTTTCCTTCCTAGTATGAGTGTTAGTAGCCTGCTAGGTTCGAGTTGAGGTTAGAATGAGTTGAGTATGGAACTGTTATGCCGGTTACGGCCTTGAGGATTACGAGTTGGAATTTGATCCGTATGGATCCCTTGGGTCTAGGTGTGACCCCTTGTATGGATATGTATATGATGTATGCGTTATACCTTGTTTAGGTTGAGTTGATCTCTAGAGCGGAGCCGAGTATCCCGAGTCTGTGACTCCCGAGGTTGAGGTAAGTCCATAGGACTTACTTAGCTGCCCTCCATATATTGGATGTGTGCCTGAGTGGTGGATGTTATGCTTTATAGCCCGTATGATATATTGTATTACCGACCTATGGTCTATTGACTGCCCATTGTAGGGTCGTGACAACTTGTCCATTCATCCCGCCGGGAGTCTGGAGGTTCTCTTCGGGCAGGCCAGTATGGCTCAGTGGGCCGGCCACCTGCACCACTCCCATAGGGTACACAAGAGGTGGGACCGGATCCCATTCCAGCTGGCACCATTCCCGAGAGGCGAGGGTTATATTCCTCGTGTCACATACGTTCATATTGAGTTATTATTTATACGCTATATGCGTCGGACTATTATTATAAGATAATAAAATGGGTAAATGTGTGACAGCATGTTTATATGTTTAAGTTCTGACGTGTGCATGTGCTCTAACATCTTCCTTTGTATGTGTTTGATTAGCTAACGGTGTAATGCCGTGTTGTAGACTTTGCAGGTTAGGACACTGCAGAGTGATCCAGACGGGGCGATCTGCTGAGGGCTCCGTACCCTGGGGTTATACTCGTGGATGGTTATTTTGGATATGTATATATATATGATATGTTTTGTTGTACTCAGCAGTTGTATAAACCTTTTGACATGTTTATATATCAGTTTTATGTTTTGGTTTTAATCTATTGGTGCTTTGTTGTAAGATCGGTGAAATTTTTGTCAGGCTAGGGTCATGATCCATTGTGAGATCCTAGCCGGTAGCACCTCGAGTCCCGCAGATTCGGGGTGTTACACCTTTGAGATTATATCGAGTTGAAATATTATGAGTTATTGGATCTTAAGTCATTATTTATTTGATTTGAAATATGAGTTATTGATTTAAATTATGAGTATTCGATTTGGTTTATGAGTATTCTTGTAAGATATTACTAGTTTGAACACCTTTCGAGTTGATTTGAGATTTCAATGCATGTTGTTATGATCTTTTGAAACTTATGATAATATATGAGGCATGATGTGTATTTAAAATTCCTTAAGTATTTATAAAGATCATGTGATACTATATGCTTATACTCATGTCTCCTTCATATATTACCCTACTTATGTATCGGCTTAGTTTATGTGGAAGACTAACCCACCGCGGTGGGGCTGGTTATGTTTTTGACATAATCAAGTGCATGACCATTTCAGGAGCATGGAGGTCAGGAACCCTAGTAAGGGTTTTGTCGGTTTTGTGGGATAGTCATGTTTTGCTAAGACTCGTTCCTAAACTTGTTTTCCATCTTTTGGGTCGGATTATTTATAAGTCAAGATTGTGGGTTATTACATTATTTACTTTGTGGCTTTGGAGTTGTTTTTGGTTGACGTCATGGGACGTCTTTTGGGATTTCCTTTATTCCTTGTTGATGGCAAGTTATGCCTTGGCATCCTTGTGGGGTGTTATCATGTTATTTCTTATCTTTATATCGTTTATATTGATTTTAGCATGAGGGAGTACTTGTCCGGGACTCCTGGCGCCGTGACGCTTATCCCGTTTTGGGGGCGTTACAGAAGTTGATATCAGAGTTATGGTTCGGGTTTTGGTTTGGTACGGGGTTAGTGAGTCGAGTCCTTGGTTGAGTGATGTTCTGAGTTAGGGTTCCACATCTCCACACTCTCTCTTGTACCTGTTGTTTATTGAACTGTTTAGTATCCCGTTATCTGAAGTATATTCATGGACAACAAGAGTTAGAACTTCGAGCATACCGAGATTATTCTTCAAAGTAATGAAGTTGTCACGAGACATACAAGAAGTATATGAAATATTGACGGACTTCGGTTGTCGGATTGACGTTGCGAATGAAATGAAGCATAAGTTTCTACACCCACAAGAAGAAAGAATGCCAGTAGAGCAAGTGGATGCAAAGTGCAATGAGCTCCTTCCATATGTTATATATGATGTGAAAAGCAAAGAAGATAAGATCGATTATTTCAAGGCATGGGTGAGTCCTTCAGTTAGGACTTGGATGACTTGACACAAATGTGAGACCGCGGAAGAATTTTATAACCATACACTTAAGGTGGATATGAAGATTTAAGGAGAAATATTGTTTAACCAAGGCCCCAAAAGACAGAAGATCGAGATGAACGTTTCAAGTTCTATAGATGATGGATTCAAAAGGCCTCCACCTAAGGACGGGTCGAGTCAGAATTTGGGATCAAAGAGATCTAGTGATCCGCGTCGTTTGGGAATTCTCCAATGTCTTCCCGGCAACTTACCAGAAATTCCACCATTGACAACCTATTATCTATAAACTAATTTCCAACATTGACAACCGCCTCGGTCGGGGTAATTGTTTCTAGACTGAGGTGGCCTACTGCTAGACCGAGGTTTTCCTCATAGGGTTACCTCGCTCCAGACCTCGATCCAGCAAAATGCATTACCTCGGTTCAATAGACCAAGTTAGGCAAAAATCCTGAAACTTTTTTAAGCTTTGGTTGTCTTATTTGTGTGAGAGGGGGTCTTGGGGACATGGTCCCAACTCTTGATATATATACATCAGATTTCAAATGGTTTAACCCATTCTCATTTTAGCTATCAAACTTTAAACTTTTAAGTCTAGAAAAGCTCCTTTTAGGTGTTCTAAGCAAACTTTGAAGAACTATATGAGAAATATTGAAAAAAGTGTGAAACTTTTACTTGGCATTAATCTTTTTTTCTCTAGTTTTTTTTTTTTGCTAAAATCTTTCTTTAACTTTTCATTTTTTATGTTATTGTTTGTGTGTTTTGAATAAACTTTTGACATGGGTCACTAAACATATTTTGTAGGATTGAGGGTCAAAGTCTCAATTCATGGTTTCTTGACTTAGATTAGTGTTTGTTAATGAACGTTGGATGTGGACATACAAGGTTGATTCTTCACAAGCTATTTTATGGAACGCATGTATTTTGAAAGAGGTATGAAAGACATTGTTCGTAAATCTGAAAAGTAAACATCACACCTGGAGATAAAAACTTCATCATGAAAGTAACGAAGAAATGGAATACAGACTAAAGAGTGCCTCAAACAACAACAAAATGTTGTTCCTGTGGAATGCGTATTTTGCCAACACCACCTAGGAGATCTTAACCATCTTTTGTTAGAGTATCATTTATCGATACATGTAATTTTGGAGGCCATGCCCAATCCGGCTAGCATTATCAACCATATAACTTTGGAACACCAATGACCATCGGAAACAATAAACATTTTAAGGATAAGTTTGGCCCTGAGAAACTCATGTATATGTTTTTAAAATCAAACAATATTCACTAACAAAACTACTATACGAACATCAAAATTATGGATTTATCATGCATCGAATCACTAGTTGGGATGAATCCATAGAAAGTACGGTCAATGATGACCCAACCACACTACGCCCTAAGAATAGAAGAAAACTGAAAATTTTCATATGGGCAAGATCCGTGTTAGGTTTTGAAAAAATTAACTTTGATGGCTCGAAGCTAATCAATGGTCCCTCGACGTTCATGTTCATTATTTGGGACTCTTTAGTCACGGTTGTAGCTAAAGGCTATGGAAAACTCCCAAACATGTCGATTTTTGAAACAAAGATCTGATCAAGCTGAAAGAGCTAGAGCACTAGAATTTTGAGATCGAAGGGGATGACCTAAATGTGATCAAATGCATATTGTGGGATTTGAAAACTCCCTTGACAAAAGAGATCATGTTTGGAGACATAAGGTTCTTTCTCCGATCTTTCAAAGAAGATTATATTAGACTTGCATTCCGGAAAAGTCAACTTAGTGATCGATACTCTGGCTTCTCTTGGCCGCCGCTAGTGTTGATATTGTTATCCCTCACACTATTGAATACCTCAATGCTCTTCGCCACCCGATTCACAAAACTCAACGCCTAGACGTGTCTCTCGCTTTCCGCTTTAGCGGTCTCTTGAGCTACTAGGTCCGTATAGTACTTGCACCCCTTTCCTTATAATAAAATGAGTAAGAGATGATTTTGTTCAAACTTCAACATAAGTGGTGATTTTGTGATAACAAGTGATAATAAATGGTGATTTTGTACGTTTTTTTTTTTTTTGTGAAAGACTATTTTGTATAAATTAATGATTTTGTGAAAATAAATTTCATTAAGTAATTTTATAAGTTTGACCTCGACAGTTACAGCTGTTTTGACTTTTGATCCTCCAAAACAATTACAGGCTTTACAGCTGTTTTGATTAAATAAGCAAAAATAAAATTTTCAGAAAATCCCTCCAAGTAGCAAGCCGTCAACGGTTGAACTCGTCAAACCGAAGTGATTTTGGCCCCTCTTTCTAGAAACTTTAGAACGTTACACGTTCCAGTTCCCTACAACCCAGCCCTTTCACTCCACATCTTGCCAACGTTATAATTCCGTCGTCCCACTCTTTTTCACATTTTCCATAACCACCCTTTCAATATTTTACTGACTCACATTCTTTCCCGTAATACTCATAAAACCGTAGGGGTAAATTAGTCCAACCGTTACAATCTTCCCACCCAACTTTGCTTTCCTCCACGCTCGCACTCCCCTCTCCCTTTCTGCAAAATTTCCGTTTCTCTCTCTCCTCAGAATGCTTCTTTGTCCTTCCTCTTCTTCTCCGTTGGACGATCGATTACCAAGAAACCCGCAATTTTACATACAAACTGATTAAACGGAAATTGTTTTCTGATGCCTTGGATTCTTCTAAAACCTTTGCCCTCTCAATCCGCCCTTGATTTGTGCTTTTCCTTTTCCCTACTTTTTGGTGTTCTGTTTGGGGGATCGATGTTGTTATCGGAGGAAATGATCGAGACTGCGCTCGAATTTCTGTTGCCGTCGTGGTGGGAGATCAAAATCTCTGTCGCCGCCGCCGCCTTCGTGATCGCCGCTTACTGGTACTTTCACGCTATCGGTGCCAGCGTCGGAATAGGCAGCATTGACCGCTCCCTTGCTGATGATTCGCTTGGTTCAGGCGTCTCTGTCGAGGTTAAAGATAAGGTATCCCATCCGTTTAACTAGTTTATTTTTTTAATTTGATTTTCTTGTACATCATTCATCAAGTAATCGTAGTTCAATTGGTTGAAATTACGTGTTTCATGTTTGTTGTTCTTGAATTAGTAATTTAGTGCCATGGATACCGATCCTTCACATGTTGAGTGACTTCCTTGCTTACAGGAGTCTTAATTGACAATATTTTGTTTTCACGTCTACTTGTTTGGTCCATCATAGCAGTTATGGTTGTTTTGTGAACAATTCTCTGTCAGGTCTTGGTTACATTCTTTATTTGGGTTATGTGGATTCATTAAATTTACATATTAATGTAACTTAATGCTTTTGTTAGAGATGGTAAGTAGAATAATAAATATCAGTTATAGAAATCGTGTATTTAATGGATTTCAAGATAAAGATGTAATTAATGGTATTGGAGGTGCAGCTGCTACTTGGAAAATTGGAGCTACAATTTTACTTGCTTTAGGTTTCCAAAATTGATATTTGTTCTGGAGAATGGTAATCATGTTTAGAGTGGTTACTTAAATCATGTTTAGATTTTCATTCCATCTATAAGGAAATTTGTTAGTTGAGGTGTAATTTTGTATTTTTTTGTAATTTAGAATATTTGAGAATCTTGGAAGTGTAAAGTACCAACTTCCAGGCTGAAGAAATGTTTTTTTAGGTTTAGTTATAGGAAACTTGATAGTATATCTCCAAGTTTTACGGAGAAGTTACTCTGGAAATACTGCAACAGCTTATCCATTTTTTAAATGTCAAATATACTTTTCCAAATATTAGGCAAGATTGCTAGCAATTAAGAGGATAGTGTGGTAACTGAGATAGTTTACAAGTTATGGGCAAGGTTGAAGATTGTGTGTCTTTTTTAAAAATGGCTTTTGTGGGTGGAGTGTGATGTGTTTGTGTGGAGAGGCACGGGATTGTAAGTAGTATCATTCTTTGTTTATATCCAAAAGCAATTGATCCAATTTTTGCTCAACTTTTTTATTAACATAATTAATGAATGCTATCCACTTTTCCATCGATGGACAATTCAATATGTTGTAAAAGGCTGTATCGCTGGTCCGTGATTCCAGTGCAAAGATATTACATTGTTGTAAATTCATAAAGGCTGCTTCCAAAAGTTAAAGATTTTAGGATATGAAATTTCCCTGACAAAAGTATGAAAGTAGTGATTATTCTTGCCTCATAGTTGTTAGACTTTTATGCAAAAAGTGATCATCCAGCTAATTCACCATGTCTGACCGAGGTATTGAAGTATTTCTTTCCATGACAAAAGTCCTGAATGTATTATTAGACTTGTGTTGTGGCTTTCAAATTGCTTCCATGTATCTGACATGTAGCTATGTTTATTTTGTAGATTGGTCTCCTGAAAGGTGAAATTCCAACAAATTCACCGTACTTGATCAAGGTATTCGAATAAAAACACAACACGTACTTCTGTACTAAGAACTGAATGCTCTTCTATGTATAATGCTTGTGAAACATATTTGTATTTTGGTTAAGCTGTAGTGTGTTACGAAAATATGAAGCATTAAGGGAAAATTCCATGTTTTATTAAATATAGTTAATCTAAGATTGAAGTGATGCCTTGATGATCCAAGCTAAACTTCTGTTTTCCTTGTCTTGCTAAATATTAAATTTTAAGTTGAAATGCCAACAAATTCCTGAAAATCAATCTGAACTTCTGAAGTAGGTTTATGTAACCTATGTAATATGTGCATGCGAAAATATCACTTTTGTATTCAAGTAGGTGCTAGACAATTTTCAGTGTATTTATAACCTATATTGTCTTCTAAAATTTTAGATAGCACTCTTGGCGGCTAAGAATCTTATTGCTGCAAATCTGAATGGCACGTCAGATCCTTATGCCATTATTACTTGTGGTGTGGAGAAACGCTTCAGGTGAGTGTTGAGATTCCTGCGTTGTTGATTTTACTCCAACCCTGGTATAAACTTCTGCTTAATTCATGTATCATCTGTCGTACTAGATGAGTCTATCTGTGAGCATGATCATTTGGACATTTTTGAAACAAAAAACTTATTACTATCTATAAAATTATGTTCATTTAAAGTGTGGCCAAGTGAGGCTGTGGTGCAACTTTACTCTTTCATGTGCAGGTTTCCTTTGGTGTAAATGCACTAGGTGTCATCTTTTATATTTTTGTTCTCTATACAATCATGAAAAGGTTGCAATTTACATTTTACAATCTAATTGGTAAATTAAGTTCCGGAATGTATGAATGTTATGTTCTCAAATTTGAGTGTTGTGAGACTTGTGCCCATTTCTATCTTGTAGTTATTGTCTCTGATACGGTTTACATTTTTTACAATGTAAATGGTTCATTAGCTTCCAGAATGTGTGCATGCTATGTTCTAAATTTTGAGTGCTGTGAGACTTGTGCCCATTTTTTTGTTGTAGTTATTGTCTCTGATACATTTCTTCTCTCTGTAATCGGTATTTGTTCTGTAAGAAGGTTCTCCACACCTTTTATACAGAAAAATTGTCTTCATCCCTAAAATCTTATAAATATCACGTGGCATGTATTGCTGGATGCAATTTCTTTTGTGTTGGCTGTACTGCAGTTCAATGGTACCTGGTTCGAGAAACCCGATGTGGGGGGAGGAGTTCAATTTTGCTGTGGATGAGTTTCCTGTTCAGGTAGCTGCTATGATCATCTGTCCGTTAGTACTCTCGCTGCAATTTCTCAGGCCGACATTGTGTACCTCTATTTCTTGCAAATTTGTTTATCTCTAGGAACATATGCTTTTCACGTAAGAGATAAAGTTCCAGATTAACTGTTTAGGTTTTATTATCCAAAATTCCAAACGAGAAGTGAAGAATTTTGTATCTGAGAAAGAAGTGTTGCTCTAAATCTAGTTAGGATTTTTGGTTATTGAAAAAGAATATTTCAGGATAACCAGTGAAGGCACATAAGTTTGTTGGTGTTTTACCTATTGAATTTGATGTAGAGATAAAGATGGGTTCTTGGGAAGTGAAAAATGTCCTTTGAATGTTGCCTGAGTGTACATTGTTATTCACCACATCGATGAATATTGGGAAACCCCTGACCTAAATTCACATAGTGAGTTGCTCTATGCATGTACCTTCCATTGTGTAACCATTCTAACAGTCCATGCCTTGTGACATTTAACGTTTAGGATATCCATTATCTAGTAGCAAATTGTGCTTACTCAAATTCCTTGTAATTTAGAGATCCTCAAAGAATTATTTTTCTTTAACTGCATCACGATCAAAGAACATACAATTATAGGTACAAGGTAGATCATTGAGTTTGTTTTGAAAAAGTAAAGCAAAGAAAATCTTATTCATTTTATTTACTAGTTACAGTTTAGGAAGCATTTTGATGATTTGTTTTAACATGTGAGCCTGTACAAAATCTGCTTCAGGCCTTCACCAATGCTTGTGGTTTCTAATTTTCTTTGTGAATGTGCACTGCAGATAATAATCACAATATATGACTGGGATATAGTTTGGAAGAGTGCAGTTCTTGGCTCAGTTTCAGTTACAGTTGAAAATGAGGGCCAAACAGGGGCACAGTGGTATGCACTTGACAGTCCTTCAGGGCAGGTTTGTCTCAGCTTTGACCTTATACATTCCCCATATTTGTTACTTGCTTAATGCTTATAGCTATTTACACCGAACCTTTTCAGGTTTGTCTTGATATAAAAACTATAAAGCTTCCGGTGGATGCTTCCAGGTATTTCTTATATCCAATGTTATTTTATCATGTAAATTAATTATGGAGCACTAAGTATATATTTGAAACTGGCATCTGAATTAACATTTTGTTGATCTGTGCTGGACTCAGTATTAGTCAATATGAAAGAGTCTCCTGGGGACATCTTCTCAGTATTGAGAGATCAGGGACTCGTTTATGCATCACTAAACCCTTTCCACGTTTTTTTCTTGGTATTCAATTTGAGATATAATGGACTGGTTGATGGAACACTAAACAATTTCTACTTCTGTTTACATCGAATTACAAGTGCAGAGTTTGGAATTTGTTTCTCCCTAGAACCATTTCCTTAACGGTTTGCCAATATGTACTGAGTAGTTTCAGTTTGATTATTCGACTTTTTATTGAATTAGTCAAATGTCAGTTACATGTAAAGGAAGAATACCATCACAGAAATAAAAATCATGAAGTGGTTTTATTGGACTCTTAAAAAATTGGATGCCATCGGCTCTTAGAAACATAAATATATATATTGTACAATCATGATTCTTATCATGCTGTTTTATGTTCATTGTGAGCTTCATCTGATTTCTTGGTGGGAGTTTTGGATGCTCTGTGTGTATTGTACTGTCACTTACAAATCTAATTTTCATATATGGGCCACATTACTTGGGTGCATGCATACCCAAGGGCACCAAAAGTTTTTTAAGTGTATGGTAGGAATTTATAGCCATAAATTTTGGTTCCCTTAGTTTTCTTACTAATGGAGCACACTATATGTTATCATTATCTTTCCTTTGGTTGATGTGTGAGTGTTACACTGTTCACTTTCTTAGGCTTTTAAATGGCTATGCTGGAGCAAATGTCCTGAGAAGAATTTCACTGGAAAAACCTGAGCCCATGGAAGTTCATCAAAAACCAGGACCCTTGCAGACTATATTTGATCTGCCTCCAGATGAGGTGGTTGTACTTTTACCCCTAGAATAATAATATTTGTTACCTTCTAGGTTATATTAGACTTTATGTGCATTTATACATTGCTGATTGTAGTTTTCCTCTGACCTGCCGATTGCCTATTGCAGATTGTTCATCATAGTTACTCGTGTGCTCTAGAGAGATCATTTTTATATCACGGACGCATGTATGTCTCTGCATATCATATTTGCTTCCACTCAAATGTCTTTTCTAAGCAAATGAAGGTTTGTATATTACATTTTGATGATCTTTTTTGTTTGTCTTACATTTGCCATGTAATCTGACATTTGGCAGTATTCTGATTATGTTAGTATTTGACTAATTTGGTGAGAGTATTGTGCATTACAATTTACATTCAAGAGAAGTAAACAAAATAATTCCAAAGGATACTAAAGTACGAATTTATTCAATGCATCACCACCCAAAGAAAAGGGCTAGAGATAAGATTCTACAAGTATATTTTCTGTGGTGACTTCTTTCTCTGCTTGTATCATACTTGACAGGTAATAATCCCCTTTGAAGATATAGATGAGGTGAGTTTTTCTTGTTTTGTCTCTTAATCTTTGATGCACTCCTTTTATGATTTAACTCTATAATGATAAACGTGCTTCATTATCAATGCAGATAAAAAGGAGCCAGCATGCATTAATCAATCCTGCTATCACTATTATTCTGCAAACAGGTGCTGGTGGTCATGGTGTGCCTCCTCTTGGAAGCTCTGATGGTTAGTGATCAAGTAACATTTACATGTGCTTTTGTCATTTGTTTTTTTTTCTTTTCTTATTTTTATATGTATAGCTCTCTAATGAGTCATTATTTTGCTAGTCTGGCAATCGCTTGATATGAGTTGCTCAGCAATTGGCTTTGACATGCACAATTCACAGACTTGAATTGAGAAGACCTCTCTTTGATATGATTAAATTTATACAAGATCAGAGTGTACTTTGATTGAATTTTCTTCCCTTGAGTTCAACTAAAGCCATATTCTCTTCATCTCAATAATATTTCACATTCAAAAGGAGGAAAGGAAAAAAGCATTCGCATTTTAAAAGTAGCTTCTCTCCATAGATGTCAAATGGCATTTAAGAGTCTCTCGGGCTTCTGCTCTTTTTTTTTTCTTTTTCTTTTCTTTTCTTTTCTTTTCTGTAGCTATAGCGATGACAGTGAATTCTGTCATAAACTTTTCAGAATGCAAGTGAACAAGTAAGAACCGTCACTAGCACTCTCATATATCTTGTCATCATCCCCTTCATTTGCCACTATGTCTTTACTTTATCTCCAATATTTTTCTCATAATTGCTCACCTTTCTACCAGATTCATCCTTCTTAATATCTTGTAGCTAGACACCTAGCCTTGAAGGCCTTTAGTCCCTCGCGTTATTTGGACTTTGTACTTCGTGGAACCGATAAATCCATAACATCTGCAATCATTCAACAAGTCAACAACCCTCCTGTGGCAGTATCTGTAGACTTGTGTATCAAAACTTTCTAATGATTCTTAAAACACCTCTTTAACCGAGCTTTGTGTAGTCCATTGTTCATTCCAAGTCATAAATCTCGCTGATTTTGTTTGGAAGTGCCTCACTCCTCATTTGATCTCCTTTTATTATAAAATATTGTAGAAAGTTGTTGGATTGCAAAATTCAGCTTGACTGATTGCCTATCCATGGTTATTGAACTGCAAAATACATTAACTGCTATATGGAGAAGCATTTGTTGTCTGCCCTTGTCTTTTAGCAACATTGGTTATTATTACCTTTCTTTGATTTCTTCTTGTTTCTTCTCCTGGATTCCAGGAAGAGTTAGGTATAAGTTTGCATCATTTTGGAATAGAAATCAGGCACTGAGAAATTTGCAGCGGGCTGAGAAGAACTTCTCTGCGATGGTGGAAGCTGAAAAGAAGGTTTGTTTTACTCGTTCTAAATGAGTTTGGGCCTGATATAACTTATATTACTATTATTGCATGAAAGTTTGAAATTATCAAATGTTGTACTGTTGCATGTTCAATAACATATTTATGTATAAGATGGAACATTACAAGAGTGTATATCCTTGACCATTTAAATTCACGCACTACTCATTAAGTGGAAAAGAAGGGTCTATGAAAGTTCCAGTTTTACAATATACAGCCATTTCATTATCTTATTTCTGTTTTTGGAGAATTTAGTGAGGCATTGTGGTGGTAGCAGCAATGAATGCATTTAACATGTGAAAATGACTTTTTCAAATTTGTTTATATTCAATTTATGGATGACAAATAGAATATTCCAATCATTGAACCAAAAGGGAAAACTGTGCAATTCTTCTTATAAAAGAAGATTTATAGTGTACTGTATCTATCTTGGATTCAAAATTTGTATTGCTTTATAGGCTAAAAATTTTGTGTGATTTGATCACCTGTGATTGAAATGGTGAATTATGTTTAGTGAATGTCAACTTGGTTGCCTTTTAATGGACTAATCGAAATCAGTGTTCTAAAAGACGCACCTCATACACACAGGCGCTGCCCCTTCAAAGAGGCGGCCCATCCCTTCTTTTTGGGTACAAAATCAGTGAAAAAAAAAAGAAAATTTAAAAATAAAAAATACTTTGTTCCTATCTTCAAATATATTTACATTACTGATTAGGGAAATACATATGTTTGCAAATAGATATTAATGGAAGTCCTTAAATGATAAAAATCATTCATATAATCACATTGTCATGAATTTCTGAATCATGGCTTCTTTTTATTAAACTTTATTCTATCTTCTCCTTTTCATGAAATAATTTACCCTTGCACATCCATCTCCCTTTCCATCCAACCCTCCCATTTTCCCTCCCATCTTAGATGATAAACGCTCAGCTATACCCTTTGCACAATCTGCATTTGCTAGAAGAACTATATTTTTTCTACTTCCTAGTTCATATTTCTTGCTTGTTTTTGTTTTTTTAATCTACCATGTTATTTGTTAAACAATTGAACTTTGTTTTTGATTTAATACGAATTTAGGTGCTTTACTTAAAAATCTTTCAAGGGGCCTAGGCACAGTGCGCCTAGTGCCTTTTAGAACACTGGTCCAATTGTCCATTGTGATCTAGAGACAAAGAAGAACATGTAGGATGTTTGACAGTCTCACTAACTAGTGAAGTTGTAGCAATGTAGCATGTAATACTTACGGATTTGTTTCCCTTTCTACTTTTCTTTTTTCTCATTGTACTAAAATTCAATGGTTTGATTGTCTTTTTTTTTTTAATTCTCGACCATTGTATGAGAATCTTTCTTCATTTTAGGATGTTCAGTATGTGTAATGGTTTGTCATGTTTTCTTCTTTAATTTTGTTTAGGCAGTTGCTCTTTCAGCATTGCGTGCCCATAGCAGCTCCCTCAAAAGTACTCCACGAGAAGATAATATACCAGAAGAAAGTGTTCTCAAGACTGATAATTTTCAACCGTTTGTCAAGGAAGAAGTTCTAGTTGAAATTTATGATGTATGACTCTGCTTAGAGCTTACTATTTGCGTATGTGAGTACTTTGCTTGATAGCACTAGTGTTGCTGGAATAATCATATTGTTTTTTTCAGGATGGATTCCCATGTACAGCTGAGCAATTCTTTAGATTATTGTTAGCTGATGAATCAGACTATACAAAGGAATACAGATTGGCACGGAAGGACTCTGATCTTAATGTAAGCAATATTCATCTGCTGATGTTAATTTGTGACATGAGTACTGAATGTCTGAATAAATGACACGTGTACATTTTTATCATATAGAATACAATATTAGCCTTTGTATTAAAACCCTTCTTTTTAATTGAGTAGATATAGCCAAATTGTGGGACAAATCTGGATTTTAAAATTTGAAATTTGCATACTTGTATTTAAGTAACCTTAACACCTTCAAAATTTGTCCCAGGGTTATTTTATCTTCTCTCCCCTTTCTGCCCTTGCTCTGAAATTGACTGTTTTTCTTATCATGTTTTTTTTTATCTATAAAACACTTCTTGTCTCCTGTATACAGTATATAATATAAGATAAGTTGATTTGTGCTTATTGATTGTTCAATGCTTCACAAGACTTTTAGGCTGGTTCATGGAGTCATATAGTTTGTGTTACTCTTCTTTCATTTATATCATCCTCTGAATATCTTTGCACGTTCATGCGATAATAAATTTCCTTCTATCCTAAAACAATGTTGTTTTATTTTATGGACCATACACAAATTCTTCTCTGAAGTATTTGGAGACACGTACATCTCCTAGATCACATTCCCCCCTATATTGTAACCCATAAGTTTTCTGTTTCGTTGCCTCCAGATAGGACAATGGCATACAGCAGACGAGTATGAGGGTTTGGTCAGAGAGTTGACATTAAAGTCTGTGTGTAAAAGCCCCATGTGTCCTCCAAAGACCAGAATGACCGAGTGGCAGCACACAGTTCTGTCTCCAGACAATAGAGTATTGGTATGTCACCATTTGTATTTTCTTTTTTTTTTCATGCTAATTTTTATCTATGTTGTAAATTTCCTTCATCTATATTGATCCTTATTTCCTGGGCAGGTATTTGAGACAGTCCAGCAGGTGCATGATGTCCCTTTCGGGAACAACTTTGAGGTATGGATTTTTCATTTATGATGCCCCTTTGATTTATTTTCATTGCATAGTGTTTACATATAATTTATTTCTGAACCATGTACAATGCAATAGTGTGCCATATTAGTTTCAAAGGTTAGGAGGAACACTATCTTATGTTGGAAGTTATTTTCAATTTTTTGAAGCTGATACTGACATATTATAAGACCCTTCAATTGATTTCAAGGAACCTAGGAGTAAATTCATTTGAACTGAATATTTTGTTTGTGAATTATACACTGACAGTAGGAGTAAATTTCCTTCTTTTGATCTGAATACCTTTGAGAGCTTTGACTTTTATACCTTTAGGGCTTCAACATAGTTTAGATAGGAAAATTCTCCTTTATTTCTTATGTTTAGTTTCGATATCAGCATTCTGGGTGTGAAAAAGGAGCTTCACCTTATAAAGGATTGGGAATTATTATGAAGTAGCGTGGTTTCTGCTATATAAGTATATAGTAATAAATGTCATCTTGCTGGTTTCTGTCTGCAGTTGGCATTTTACAATTTTCTTCTTGCTTAAACTTCTTTTAACTAGTTCAATTTGGAATTTGTATGTTAACAAGTTAATGTAATCCCTGTTCTTTTAATCTGATGTACGGCAGGTTCACTGTAGGTGGCATATTGAGACTATTTCTGAGTCATTTTGCAACATAAACATCAAAGTCGGTCAGTAAATATGTTTTAATTTAATTTTAATTTAATTTCATTTGTTTCCTCTCTTTTATGCTAGATTTTGTATGATAATAATGGAAGTATGAGTGGCTTATCAGCTGTAGCTTACAAGTTGCAGCCTTGAAAAGGCGAGGTTGAAATGCAAAATATACCTGTTTTCTACTTGTAACTCCTTTGTGGCTTTATTCCTATGAAATATTTATGTTCTCTTTCACATATTGGCTTCTAGTACAGCATGCTCATATCTTCTTGGTTCTTTTTCTGATTATTCTCTTTTTGTTCCAATAGTTTAAAGCCTACATTATTCAACTGAAACATATCGAATGCGTCACAAAATGACCTAGGTAGATATTACATTCTTGTTTGACCGTTCAAGTTCCAGCAGTGTTCATTTTTGGTAACTGTGATAATGTTAAACCCATTGGTTTTTCTTCTCAGCTTCTGATTCTTACTTTCATCTTTTTATTGTCATATTTCAACAGGAGCTCACTTCAAGAAATGGTGTATGATGCAATCTAAAATAAAATCTGGTGCTGTAGACGAGGTAAGTTTGTCCTTGCCCTTTGTCTAAAATCAAAATTTTGAAGGCATAGTATATAGTTGCCGGAATAACGAAAGTGGTGTTTGAACATGACAGTATAAAACAGAGGTGCAGCTTATGTTGAAGACAGCAAAATCGTATATCGAATCAAGGAGCCATGACGATGAAGGCAACAGTGATGCTCCAAACTCTCCTCCCACTGTAACTTCAGAAGGTGTGTGAGTACATTCAACATACCCGTAGCTTATCGTCTTCATGTTAGCTAAAAAGAAGGTAACATCCCATTTAATTTAATTGGTTGGAGTAATGGGACTGTTGATTCATAGAAATGTAAAATTGTATAAATCGCCCGGTCTCTTTGTTGAGAGAGCCAAGTGGTGGTTTTTTTGTTGCCATGTTACCTTGTATGTAGTGTGATAACTTTGTAGTATACCAAGGAATTAAGTCTTTACACATGATTGTGTTCATCTGTAATTGCAAGAGATTTTGGGTTTCTGATTAAGTGAAAAATGTAAGAAATTACCAAAATATTATGTCTAGTAGTAGTAACAATCACATATACAAATTGCAAGAGATGACTTTTCGTCTCGATGAAGTGAGAGTATCTTCTGTGCCGTATCAAATTGATTAGCATGCAGGAAAGTAAATTATTAACATTTTCGTGTTGAACCACTAATTTACAAACAAGTGGTTGTTTTTTGCTGCCGTATGGTGTAAAAGTATTTTTACTTAGGGTAATAAAGAAGTACGTTTCAACTTTGTTTGTTGTTCAAACTTCAATGTAGAAAAATCCTCTTTTAACCACTATTAAAGCGTGACCATGTATCCTGAAAATACCCCCAATATGCTTGGGCTGGTAATTCAACATTAGCGTAATTCTAACAATTGTTTGTTTTTTTAAAGGGGAAAGAAAAAAACATATGCATAGAATAGCCTGCGCCAAGTAATTTGTCATTTCCGTACCTAGAATTGTCCTGCTGCTAATTTGATTCATCTCTAAAAGCCCAAAAAAGAAAGAAAACGCCTACTACGTAGTTTGTTCTTGATCAGTTGGAGTGAGCTAGTAGCAGGCTGTTGATGGGATGGTGGCATACTCCCTGTCCAAAACCTCAATCAATTTGTTGGCGATTACTCCAGTATATATTGATGAGCCCTCAGATATCTACAAGAATACCAAGACACACACAAAATTTGTTACTGTACATGAAGATTACTAAATCTGATTATTTCTCTTTGGTTTTATTAAAAAATTGAAAAAAAATATATATGCTGGTATTTGTGAATGTTCAACTAGTAAAGACAAACTAATTTGGGCAGGTATGTTTGTAACAAATTGTTTTGTGTTCATGTCATCGTCTAGTCCCCTGTTTACTTATAGTATGAAGCCGAAAAAACAGATAAGTTTCAGAAGCCACCTTGGAGTTGAAGAGGAAGCTGTAGTAATCACCAACATGGCCGCCAGCTACATGTTGGAGATCCAACTGAAGCTCATCAAGGGCTCTCGAAACGTAAACCAGGCAATTGATGATCTTCTTCCTCTGGACAAGCTTGATTGTTACCTCATCATCAATGATACGAACATCAATCTCCGTATCCTTGCACTTCCTATGGAGCCACGAGCTTCTCAATGATCCAATGTTGTCTAAAGACTCATCAACCATTTGTTCAGCCTTGGGATCCATGTTGGCATTCTCGGAAACGCCATTAGCAACTGCAGCTTCATCTTCATTCGTACTTGTTTTGTACCTCTTGCATCTTTGTTTAACAAACCTTTTCTTCTCGACGAGAATCTTCAGTTCATTGACTCTCCTGTTCAGCTCATTTATGTAGTCGATAGCATCTTGAACTATGGATGCTCGATCATCCTATAATCAAAACTTCAACCAATAAGCTAAAAACATCAAAAAGTTTTTTTTTATTTATTTATTATGGTGAACTATATTTCACTCTATACTAGTACCTTGTTAGGATTAGGGACTAAACTCCTTAGGTGCTTGTACTTATCCTTCATGGTTATGCGCCTTTGACGTTCACTAACAAAGTTTTTCGGTCCTCTAGGCTCTTTTGATCCTCTAGCCATGAAAGCTTCAAGTGGGTCTTTAGAAAATTCAAGAACCTCGCTATCTTGATGAGCAGATTGGCTGATTTCACCACCATCATCAGTTCCAATCCTAGTGTCTCCAAACAAAGGAGAAACATATGTAGTCAAGGGAGACTGAAACACCAGATCACGAAAGAGAGGTGGTGGCTGCTGAGGTGGCAGATTGAAATGGAAGATTTGTGGGTCACAAGCTGTTGTTGTCAAGGGAGCCTCATATGATGAAGAAGCTGTTGACGCAGGAAGAGTTTGATGATCTAATGCAGTTTGAAGATCAACTCCTAAAAAACCCAAGGCTGATTGAAAGCTGCCAGTGTTGAGTAAAGAGGAAGAGCATCTCGGTAAATTGAGGAGATTGAGGATGTTGTTGACATGGCTCACTTCTTGGTCATGACCGTGAGGCGGAACCATCCAATTGGTGTTCGGTTCTTGTTGGACTAAATTCTGCTGATTTTCACTGAGAGTGCCTATACGATGATGATGATGGTCTTCAATCTCCATGGAATTGTGATGTTGATCGTCGGTGTGGCTAGTGTCTTCAAATAGCATAGGGGACATAAAATGGTGAGGCAGTATACCCTGAGGAAAGCTATCTCCCTCATGTTCACTCCCGCACCTTTCTGGGATAATCGAACTGGTGCCAAAGCATTGTGCATCACCATTTGCTTGCTCATACATCTTCACTTTCTGGATCTGTTTCTCCTTTTGCCAATGAAAAAGTTGCTACTCTTACAAGTTACAAGTCAGTAGTGCCTCAAAACAATTTTAATCAGTAATCACTTCAATGTTGTACTTAACTCATGTAAAATTACTGTCTTATAGGTAACATGCAACAATGCAACATACATAAATCCAACTGTAATAATACGAAAGGAAAAAAAAGAAGCAGAATCCAGAATAGGACGGAGGATGATAGGAACTTACATGCACTTTAACCAATCGAAGAAATCTCAG
The DNA here is from genome assembly GCA_002319775.1 of Fagopyrum tataricum. Classification (NCBI taxonomy): domain Eukaryota; kingdom Viridiplantae; phylum Streptophyta; class Magnoliopsida; order Caryophyllales; family Polygonaceae; genus Fagopyrum; species Fagopyrum tataricum. The sequence continues at coordinate 12,567,234 of CM008286.1, forward strand.
TCAAGCTTGCTTTAATGCGCCTGAATTTCATGTTGAGTTGTTAACAGTAACAAACTTTGCATTGTTCACATCAACAGCAAGCAGATCATAACATGGAAATAAGTTCATTTGAAATCAAAACTTGAGATGACAGTCATGCCTGATTCAAAGCACTGTTACACATTTAGTGTTAAGAGTAAGAATCATCAAAAGGTGTTTATAGTTTCCAGATCAAACTCCTACATCAAACAATGTTTCGTTATTGAACTTCATTATCATTTGGGTTTAAATAATCATCAAAAGTAAGCACCAAATACAGCTTGCTCCCTGCATAACAGACAAAGCAGACCCATCTCTTTCTGGTTCAGGCATATTCCCAAAAAGATCAAAAGCATTAGCAAATGACAGCAAAACATGCATAACACAAATACAAAAGAGAAAACAAGTTAGTACCGATGAAACAAAACCCTAGAACTCATGATTGACAAAGGGAAGACGAAAAAACAAGAATTCAGGGCACTAATCCACCCAAAAAAAAACACAGCAGAAAATACAAAAAGGGGAGCATAGTGCATACCTATTTCATGCTTGAATGGTGGGGAGTAAGGAAACTGAAAGGAGAGAGAGACGATTAAAAATTGTTGTAGAGAAATGGGGAGAAATATTGGGAGGTTTGGTAATGAGAGAAATGAGAAGTGAATAAATAAATAAATAAAAGATTTCCGTTTAGGGCACACAAGAAAAGAAGGTTGTTAGTGAGATTCCCTTCCCTCCACCACCTGTGTTGGGTTTCAGTTAGACCATTGTTGCTACAATCACATCCTTCTTACCTACTCCTCTTTTCTTTGCCCCTTCTTTTCGACTTATTTACCTCTCCTGCCACTTCTTTCTAACGGCCAACCTTTTCTCTTTTGCATAAGTCCAATTCTATTTTAGTTGCTGTTACTTTTCATGTTGTTACTTTCACATTATCTACGTATTAATCTATCTATTAAGGGTTTATAAGGATAAGTTTCCTAGTGTAATATGTGAACAACGTGAATTATTTACTTCACTCAAAACCTTGGTTAATTTATTACCATTTCATGGGCATTTTTAAATGTTATTTTAGAGTTGATTTAATCATTATTCATATTGTATAATTTTTCCTTCAAAAATCAAAATCATCCCCTATTTGTCCTGTTGAAATTTCTTAAATCAATTATCCTTTTGGATCAATTCAACCTGCTCTGCGTTTTTTAGGGCCCTTAGAAAAATCTAGATCATTAAGAATGGGTGAGGAAAAAAAGAAAAATCATAACTCAAATCAGAATTTTATTGACCATGCTCGCATACCCATCAGAATCGCCTATTAATTAAGCGAATAACAAACGGCATAATAAAGCCCTCAAGTCGGAAACGACTGAACAGAACAAAAGCATCTCTGGCAAAATAGAAGCAACTGACAGCCCATTGGCAGTGAACAAACACTACCAATTTACATAGGCATCACCTTCCCAGCCACACCCAGCAAGCCTCGGATTCAAAAAACCGCAATCCGACCTGCCTGGCGCCTGCTGCTTGGTGTTTACATTACATTACCAAACAGCAGCTACATACATTTACACATTACTTACAGCCTTGAGAGGCACAATTCTTCTCTGTACATACTAACTGTGAAATGTAAATAGCTTCTTTTTAGATCTCCTTCAGCTCCCAGAAGCAACCATGGATTTTTCAGATTCCGCTTTTGGGGCTGGAATTGGTAGAGAAGAAGGCGGCATGCTGATTAAGGGACCCACTTCTTGGGTCACCGGTGCAGATTCCGGTGTGTCCTGCACAGGCTTGGGCACGTAGGTGAACCCGAGATCTCTGTTGGCTGCTAATGCTAGCAGCTCCTTCTCCTCCAGCCCCTTGGCGGGTCCGAGGCTGCAGCGTTCTGTGCTGTGCTTTGCCAAGGCGTCTTTGAATTTCTTAATCTGCCACGAGAATAACCGATTATCAGCTTCCGTCTAATTTTGTTTACTATAAAAGCTCAAAATGAAGCTTTAGAGAAGCAAAGACTAACCGTTGCGTTTGTGCAACTGAAGCTGCAAAGTCGGCCTGCAGCTCCTCTGTAAAACCGAAAGAAGGGAAGGACATGGACACCGAGGCTGTAACACATGGACTTGTGTTCCTCGTAGTTAATCTGAAGGAACTGAACATCTGGGTTCATCTCTGCCAGCTGGCATATCTGCAATAAGAGCAGCGGCTGGAAGAGTTTATTCAACTGTTACTAGAAAAGAGAGGTTTTTTAAAAACCAATCATATTTGATAAGCACCTTAGGATGAAGAGCTTTACATCCTCCACATCCCGGAGAAAAGAAATCCACAACAACCAGCTTATCACCGGCATATTGTAGAGAGTCGACAAGGTCCTGGGCAGAGTTTATTTCCTTCATGTTTGACTGAAGCCCCTTCTCCCACCACTTTTGCGCTTTCCCGATTGTGAGGCTCATCTATTAACACAAGATAACATAAATATCAGCCGACTTATCAAGATCGTGCAGTTTTGATTATTGAAGATTAAGTATGCATAAACTATTGCCAATCACAGCAAAAGGTAGTCGGATCCTAAAGCAATACAACAGTAAAGATTATGATCAAATGCTCTAGTCTGGAACAGTGTCACCACACAGTCCCGAGTTACGGGCACAATCAACAAAAGATAAACGGTCACTAATGCAATATCCATGTTTTGCAAGTGAAGACCGATGTTGAAACTGATTTCTCTCACAGAGTTGGAATTGTTCCACCAATCCTACAATGTTACTCCTATAGGCACAATTAAATTCACACTAAAACTCTTCCAATAATAAGTGAGTTAAGTTGAGCAATCGGCAACCCTATACATCCATGCATCCTCACTCCATTTATACTCTATTTAACAATAGTCAACTGAAACTATTACAAAGATTATCTACACAGATGATTGTCCCGATACATCTGTGTAGAAACCAATTTCGCCAGTCTCGAAATTCATATATGCCTCATGTGGAGATGGTCAATTACCCTAAATCAGAAAGCTAAGCATTGACAAGTAAAACTTTACCAAACACGGAAACAAAGATCTGAACAGCTGTCCAGGAAATTTTCACTTGTTAAGATATATTGATTCAAATTCACTACCCCAACAAGCAAAATAACGATTATCACTCAGATCCAAAAGTGGCAAGAACCCTCAGAATCAAGTCAAAAGTTAAGAAAGTTCACTGTTCAACTCTAATTAGAAAAAGGCGTCTCTATCACCGTTGAACAACCAGCCTGATCTAACCAGACAAATTTCAGTTAGCAACAGATCCATAAAAAACTCAATCAGCAGAACAAATAACCAGTTCTCGATTTGAACAATAACAAATTCTATGAATTCGAAGCATACAGCAAGAACAAACCTTCGGGCCAAAAGATTTGGAGCTCCTGATTTTGTTCACTCTTCGATCGATCACAAGCTTAGAAACCCCCGATCTACAACCACTCTTCATCGGAAGAAAGGATCTAATCGCACTGATTTGACCATGAGAGCGGCTACGAAAACAACGATGACGATCACCCACAACACCGCCTCCAACAGACACCTTTACATGACTCAGAATTTCAGCCATATTCAATCAATTCAAGAAAACCCCCAAAATCGAAACCCTAAAATTTCAAGAACGGATACCACCTCGAAACCTTATTGATTAATCTCAAGAAAGAAGGAGATCAATTAGAAACGATTGATAAGATGAAGAAATATTATTTGATTCTATGGCGAAGCAAAATTGTTCAGAGAGTAAAGGCACAATGGAAGTTGAAGCTGTGAAGCTGTGAAGCTATTAATCAATAATCGTGAGTGTGGGGCATTGCTTATCCCGTCCTTATCCTCTTTTGAAATTTGATTTTTCATAGCTTTTACACACTGTGGACCCGTCTAGAAGTTAGCAGAAAATTAGGGCCGTTGATTTTCCAGAGGATAAGGATCTAACGGCGAAGATGAGGGAACGTGGCGGAAGGTAGAGAAAGCGTAAATGGATAGGGAAAGGGAAAACTGAATTTGAACAGATAAACTTGAAAATGGGAGAAATTTCTGGGGAGGAAAATCGGGACAGGCAAATTGTATGTGGCCTACAGATCGGGCACGTGACTGGCTCCCTTTGCGGCACGTGATTATGCTCCAATGAAGGATCTTCTAATATCTTTGTGTTTGGATGTTTTTAAATGAGTGTTGTGTGAATAAATGTAAGGCCAAATTTTTATCCATCTCTATTTCGAAATCTAATGTAAGGCCAAATTTTTATCCATCTTCTCTACTTGGAAATCTTTTTCCGTTCTAAAGTGAAACTCAAATGTTTTGGACGTAAAGAGTGATTACACTTTTATCGTTTCGGATTAAAATGGTAAATCGTGGATTCGTCTCCTTCTCATTTAGATACAGGGTTCGTGTGTTTGTTTAAGAGTTGAAGATGAAATTTTCTTTCTGAATCTTTATTGTTCAAGATTGTTGAGAAAAATATCCAATTTCATCCGATAATCATTATCTTCAACTATTTATTTTGTATGAACCAAACGGTTATATATATAAGGTTGAAAGTGTCAAATCGACAGCGATTTGACCCTTGATTTGAAGTTCTAAATTATGTTTCTTATAATTTAAATTTCTAGTTTATTTTCAAATTCTATAAAAATAAATTAAGTGCTCTAGTTTTGTCAATGTTATCATTCTTTTTTCATTGATTTTATAAAAGCGGCTAGAGTATCATTTTTTTGTCTGAACCAGAGATAGGAAAATACGGGACAACATCTCGTAAAGTATCATCGGTACTACAGTTTGAACCACAAGCCGACGGTCTATGTAAAGTATTTTTTACAAACTAAGACTAGCAATTTTCAAATCTACCAACTTTGGTTCCAATTGTACTTAGAACAAACCGGCAACATCACCACGTGAAACTTGTGTATATACGAGTAAATCTCAATTTTGTTTTTATGACTCAAACTAACGATAGATACATCGGCTTGCATAAACCGGGACCGTCAATCTTCAAGTCTAGTAACTTTGGTTCAAATTTCCCTAAGACAAACCGGCAACACCACCACGTGAAAACTTTTTGTATATACGAGTGATTCTATTTTTATGGTGACCACCCGTAAAATTATAAATTCTTATTTATATCTTAAATATCCCATAAAATATTATCAACTTTTTTCAATAATGTTATATAAAAATAAAATAAAAAAATTTGAATTTGTAAAATCTTGTTGCATGTAACTAAGGATTTCGCAAATGTTTTTAAAATTATATTTATTTAAGTTTTGATATAGGTGAGATAAGAAAATATGTAATAACTAATAGTTTAAAATTTAAATTATTCTGCAATTAAGTCTTTTAACAAAAGTTATAAGGAAACATAATAAAATAAAATAGTGATAAATCCTTATGTAAATGTAAAATAGAAATTTAGAGCATTTAATGATCTAAACCAGAGTTTTAGAGCGTTAAATGACCTAAATCATTGATATTTTTAGCCAATAAAATAATTTGCAAACCTGTCCACCCAATCCTTATCGACACTATGAGAAAGACCGTGATTTTGTAAGTTCTTGTGCGAGTTAGGTTTTTGACGTCAACTCTTTTGTTCATCAATTTGCAAGTTGTGTTTATGAGTTACAATGAATGGTGAAATTTGTTTTTTTATTGATACACAATCATACATCGAGATTCTGATTCCCAAATTAGGGATTTTTAGTATCTCATTGTTGAAATTAAATTTTTTTAAAATATTACATATTGAATTTTTAAAATATATATTAACAATTCACCTTGAAAATAGAATAAATTTTATATAATAGTAATCTCAAAAACTTTCAAATGTTAGATAAATAACTAAAAAATAAATTATAGATATTAAAATATAAATATTTATAAGTTTAAAAATAAATAATAAAGTAACTCATATTATAATAATTTAATAACGACAAATATAATCAATAAATTTATAATAATCACAAAATATACCACAAAAAAAAAACATTGGATACAAAATGCAGAAAATAATATTAGTAATCCTATACGTAGCACGGTAATAATTTTCTAGTATATATATATATATATATATATATATATATATATATATATATATATATATATATATATATATATATATAATAATGGAGATATTAGTCAGTGGGTCAAAAAATATAATAAATTCTTTTAAAATAACCAAAAAAGGGCCCAAATAAAATTAGAAAGCCCATGAATTCTTAATTTTCCTACCTAAATGTCTTGGCGCTGCATTTATATAGTTATAATCGATATTCGTCCCGGCCCATTAGAGGTTTGGAACGAACTAGTTGCGTAAACCTTTATTTTATTCGAACGGGCCGGACAGATCCGCTCGGATTTATAGAGGTCTACACGGGGAGTGGATTACGTTCTGTTAAAGTTTTTGGACGGGTTAGATTTTGTTGGTTATCTCGATGGACTGGATTTCACTTGGGTCAAGTTATTTTTTAACGGGTCGGATTCTGCGTGACGAGAGTAAACGGAGTTCCTGAAAACACCGGACAACTTGAAAGCTGAACAGTTTGTACTTTTTCATCGAGGGTTTTGAGTGCAGAGTAGAATCCTCACCTTCGAAGACAGTCCATCGACCTCTTGGGTGGAAGTTCGGTTATCCATCAGGTGCTTGCTGATTAATCCACTGAAATGCTGTCTAGGTTTTAGGTTATTATTGTTATCTCTCTTTTGTATTTCAAGGCTTTCTATGGGCGATTGATCTAGCCTTTTGGGAATTATTGCTTTGCGTATCGAAGGGAGTCACTGGTGAATAAATCTGAATTTCAATTGGGTTAAGTTTTCTAATTTAATTTGGTCATCACTTGACTCACGAAAATTTGAGATTTTGCTTGCTCGAATCTTAGGCTTTATATGATGCTAATCGGTATTTTGGGGGAAGTTGAGAGTTGCAGTTCAGATTAAGTATTTCTTTGCTAAGTTGGAGCTCTTTGGAACTTTGTGTTTCCATGGTTTTATCTGTTCATTTTGTTACTGGTTTTGTTTACTACTTAAAATAGCCATGAATTATTGATCTTGGAAAAAGTAGACTGTAACAATAGTTTGTATTGCAGATAGTATCGGAAGGGTAGCCCGAGGTTGGAAAATCACTGATAAACCGTCTTCCTGGCGATCATAAAGAAAGGATAGTTGGAAGATAATAGCTATGGTGAGATCAAAATACTGAAGCTTAGTAGTCTGTGAATCATTTAGTTATTGAAATTGCATAATTCTTTTAGTTGATTCTATTGCATTAGACCTGTTAATGGGAAAAAGTGAAAATAGTACTTGTATATTTTTTTATTTGCTTAATAATAAGGGTTGTATATGATGCTAGAATGGTATAATACATTCATCTCTAACCTTTAGGATCTTGTTAGCGATCAATTTATTTGGATTTAGTAGATTTTGTTATATCTTATTTATGCACTTTTTACTGGTGAAAATGTAATGCTAGAGAAAGAAATGAGGGCAACAGCTTATGTGTAATTGATCATACCATGTACATGCGAGGATGGTCTTCTTGCTTCTGGAATGTATCTATGATTTGTGATGTCGGTTTTAACACCCATTGATGTTGTTGTTTTAGTCAGGCCGCAAGGAAACTGTTTTGGATCTTGCAAAATTTGTTGACAAGGGTGTTCAAGTGAAGCTTACTGGTGGAAGACAAGGTTGTTTGTTACTTCAGCACATTCTAAAAATGAAAACTAATTTAAATTGCATTCGTATGGTATGTTCCCAGATGATGTATTAGGTATTGGCGTATTGTACCTGTTTCAGGTTTTTTTGTATTGAACGATGAGTGATCGAAACCTTTTTCTTGGAAGATGCTCTCTAGCAATGGTGAATATTTTCTTTTGATGATCAGTAACAGCAATTACTTCTCTGTGCTAATTGGGTTTGGTCAGCTGTATGAAACTACTTTGTGAAACTAAGTTTCTGTAGTCCTATATTGAGAACAAGTGGTGAATGGGTCTGCAAGGAAGTGTCTAGGTGAGGTCTTGAAAAAGAATTGTTGAGAAAATGCAGCATATTCTCTCTTGTGTTAAAATGATAATGATTGGGGCATAGAAGTATTTTGGGAAAATCTTGGATAAGTCGGTTGTTAGTAAGATCTAATTGGTTTTTGTTAAACCTCAGTTTCACAGCTTTGTTGGACATCTTTGTCAGGGATTAACTTGATGCTATAGCTGATCCGTTTGTCTCTTTTCTTTCTTGGATAGGTTTAATATGTACTTCTGACATTAAATTCATTTTTTTTAGTTTTTGTTTTGTGATTAAAAAATGCCTTTGTGGCTCATAGCTTTCACGTTTTTTAGGCAACTAATCCTGTTTTTCTACTGTAAATAGTGACTGGTACCTTGAAGGGATACGATCAGTTGCTGAACCTTGTTTTGGATGAAGCTATTGAATATTTAAGGGGTAAGCAAGCTCGTTCATTTATTTATTGAGATTGTATCGTGCTTATTATCTAGTGTAAAAGGACAATATTGTTTTTTAGCTTGTAAAATTTATATGTGCGCAATCACACAGTAGGATACCTACTAATTATGTGATAAATTTGTCAATTGGATCTTGATCTATGCTTTTGTTTTGGAAGAAGATGATTTATGATTTCTTAGCTTTAACCTGTTGTACGTGTTTCATGAAGAAAATGAACTGTAACAGAACAGTAAGAAATGAAGAACTCAATAGGACTGTATGATTTCTTCATATTGCATCGATGTTGTAAAAACAGAAAATGATGTTTCGTAAGCATTGAACTTAACATCTTATATTTATGCAGATGCGGATGATCCCTTAAAAACTACTGATCAGACTAGACGCCTTGGCCTAATTGTGAGTTTCCTATGTCATCACTGCTAGCATCTGTGTAGTTTGCTAATACTTTTGTTTCGTGAGAAGGCTTTGATATGATACGATCCTAAACCAAATTATTTGAAAGAGTACAAAATTTATTACTCGTTATGAAATCCGTGGCATACTTGATGCAGTTTGGGATTTTGATTCTAATTTATTACTCGTGAGAAGACTAAATGATTTCTTGGCCAATGCATAACTAGCTAACAAACCCTCCTCTTCTGGCTGCTTTTGTTCAATCATTATTGCCTTAGTTTTGGAAGTGAAAATCCTTAATGATATTTTTGCTCATGCCAACGTAATTGCAGGTCTGTAGAGGGACAGCTGTTATGCTCGTTTCCCCAACTGACGGCACAGATGAAATCGCGAACCCCTTCGTCCAGGCAGATGGAGCTTAAGAAAGAGACCAGACTAGTATCCTCTTTTAAACTTGATGACCTTGTTGGTGATATGCAGACTTGTGTATTTGGTGAAAGCTTGTTGCTAGTTTCTGACACATTTTTAAAACCTTGAATGATGGTAGTGACAAACTGGTGTAATCCGTGTATCACTATTTTTACTCTACATTTTCTTCATCCTTCACTTTTGATTGTCTTCTAGAATTTTAAGCAAACAATTTCTTTCTTTTTTCTGCATTTGTTTGAGTCAACAAAAGGTACATGTGATTTGCATTGCATCTTCTATTCTTCTGCCATACTTTTGAAGGTGGACTACTTTTCCCGTTTAATTTTTGTAATCTTTTCATTACATTAGAGGGTCTCCTCGAAGACTATTATAATAGTATATCAGTGTTTATATAACGAGTTTGTTACTCTTTAAAAAGAAGAGAAAACAATCCTTTTGATTTTTAATCTACTTTACTTTCTAACCCTTTGTATAAGCTAAACACAAATTAAATTCATCTCTACCCCTTTCTCTTACGTTTACGGTTTCACCCTTTCGTTTTACCAAATTGGATGTGTAGGTAAATTTATTGGGGTCTTTTATCTCACAAACCATCTAGTAAATTTGATACTTTTAAGTAAAAACACCTTTTTATTGCTTCTTTTTAATTTGCGAACACCTTAAAAAATAGAATTACTTACGTGGATGATTCCGCGTAACTATTCAATCGTGACAAAAATTTCCTTGGTAAATCTATTATCTATCACAAACCATTTTGTAAAAAAGCCCAACGTACTCCTTCGTATAAGACACACCGACATACTTGTAGTCAATATAGCTCACTATCAATAATGCTTGTTATAGCTGAGCACAAATATTCAATATGGTTGAGCCAATCTGAAAAAATGATTTCTGAATTATTCAAATGGACGATTAGAATTTCATTCGATATGTTCTTTTAGGTCATATCAGATACATATCGAGGTTTCGCAAAATAACCGTGTCAGATCAACTTATCTAAGTAACTATTATTTAAACCCACCGGGTATTTATATCAGATGTCCAATATAGATAGAAAAATAACCGATTAAAGTCACATTTAAAATGTATTTTTATGACACATCTTTTATAAAAAAAGAAAAGTTAATGTAAAACCACCAATATAATACAAGTTATAAATGGAACCGCCCGTCATTTGTGTTTGGTGAAATATTAGATTATTGACCAAAATATTCTAATTAATCAATCCAAAAGTAGTATTTTTGTTATTATTTTCTCAAAATATCTCTTTATGACGATATCTTTTTAGTGAGTAAGTTTGAAAATTTATTTATATAAAACACCTCAATTTAAAGTGTGGTGTTTTATAGTATAATAATTTTTTCTTTTTACGAATATCTAACATAAAAAGTGAAGTGTGAAAATATGTCGTAATTTTGAAATAAAAGTTGAATATATCATTATCGAATCCTTTTAATTTAAAAATATAATTATCTACCGTTTAGTCATATACCGTTACCGTTCTATCACCCACGCAGTCACACACAATATTCTACTTTCTTTTGCTGTCTGCGAGACAAGAAGGGTCTTCCATCAACGGTCAAGATTTTGAGCGTCCCCCACTTATACCACGTGTAATCACTTTAGCGGTCAGTGACGCTATCGAATATCACAGCCGATATCCCTTCCCTACCAAAAGCAAAAGCATTTTTTTCCCCTTTATATATTTTCCTATAAGCAAAATGAAGACCAAGCTACAAAAATCACCCCTCTCAACTACGACTCCTCTCTCCTTTTCCTTCTTCCCCTACTCACAAACCCTCTTTCTCTCGTTCTTCTCCTCCATCTTGACCAGGTCGCAATTCTACCCGGCTCTTTCTATCTGTTCGATCTTGCTTGAGGAGGCGTTTGATTGTCCATATGTGAAACTCAAGGAATCTGTGCACGATCGGACCTTGTCAAGCTTTGATCACTTGAGCTTTGCGTCGTTTCTAAGTTTTGTACGTGTTTCAGGTCGTCGAATTTAGTTTTGTTTTTGGTAAGATTCTGTTTCCCACTAAATTTGATTGTGGATTTACTTTGCTGAAATTGTCTCCTGATCTTCTACTCAGTGAAAAGGTTTTCGGGTTTTGGCTCAGGATCTTAGTTCTTGTTGATCAGGGTTTCTTTCTGTTTGGTTATTACTTTATCTTCTTTAATTGAGCTGCTTGCTCGTTCATTTAGGTTATTTGATGCTCTATAATTCTAGGGTTTTGTAATTATGTTTATAAAATTTGGGGAATGAGCTAGAATACAATGACCATTTTATCTTCTCCCAAATAACCTAATACCCAGCTGTGTTTCTGGCCGTTTGGATTGTTTTCTATACAATTTTCTGGTAACATTACCATTTCATATAAGTCTTGTACTTTGGAAGCTCAAATAGTATGTGAAATATTTCCCCGTTTGCTTTTTGGTTATTTAAGTATTAATTAAGGACCCGTGGTTATTACCATATTGCAGGAGGCTTTTTGCATCATTAATTCGCAGGCAAGGATGATGGAGGCACCAAAATATACCGGAATCATAGGATTGAATGAAAATGGCAACAAATTTCATGATTATTACCATAAGCTTGAGGATAGTTCAAACATGTCTGTGGACAGTTTTGCTAGCTTGCAAGCTAGTATTGGTGGCGGTTCTGTTGCAATGTCAGTGGACAACAGCAGTGTGGGTTCAACTGATTCCCAGACCCGATTGTTGGATCGCAAAGGTTTGAAACATGTTACCAGCAACTACACTGCTGCTAATAGTAATAATCATCATCGTGGAAGGGTCACTCATGCTATGAGTGATGATGCACTGGCTCAAGCTCTAATGGATACTAGTGTTCCAACAGAGGGACTTGAGAATTTTGAAGAGTGGACAATTGAGTTAATTAAGCTTAATATGGGGGATGCTTTTGCTCAAGGAGCCTTCGGAAAGCTCTATAGAGGTACATATGAAGGTGTGGAGGTTGCCATCAAGATCTTGGAGAGGCCAGGAAACGATCTGGATAAAGCTCAGAACATGGAGCAGCAGTTTCAACAGGAAGTCATGATGCTTGCAACACTGAAGCATCCTAACATTGTTCGATTTATAGGAGCGTGCCGAAAGCCCATGGTTTGGTGTATTGTTACTGAATATGCAAAGGGTGGGTCAGTGAGGCAGTTCTTGACTAAGAGGCAAAATCGTTCTGTGCCATTGAAGGTGGCTGTTAAACAAGCTTTGGATGTTGCAAGGGGGATGGAGTATGTTCATCGATTTGGATTGATACACAGAGATCTCAAGTCTGACAATCTTTTGCTTTTTGCTGATAAATCAATCAAAATTGCTGACTTTGGGGTGGCTAGGATTGAGGTGCAGACCGAAGGAATGACACCTGAGACTGGCACATATCGCTGGATGGCTCCGTAAGAAACTTTTATCTACATTGTGTTGCTGCCTTACTGGCCATTTTGTTATTTCTGCTGCTCTACCCTTTCCATCCAAAGTTTTATGATTGATCATCATGTTTTATCATATAACTTTATGCAAGGCCTTTTAATCACTCAGGATTTGTACATAGTATATACCAACATCATAACCCTATTTGCAAGGTCTTGTGGTGGCATTCATGAATTTTTTTATCACAATTATGGAAGTTAGAATCATCAACTTTTTTTTTCCGTTGGTTTAATGCACACCCTTATTGATCATAAAAATTGTTCTAAAGACCATGTAAGAGCTTTATAACGATCTTATAATAGTAAGAGGGTCTTCCAAACGGTCTTGTGGCACCATTCATGATTATTTTATCACAATCAGTGTTAAGAAATTGCCTGTTTTTTTGGATAGTTTAACACACTCTCATTAATTATAAGGTATTTGTGATACGGTTCTAATAAAGATCTTATAGTAATAAAGGAAGGTCTGCCAAACGGTCTTGTGACGCCATTAATGATTATATTTGTAACAATAATTCGGGAATTGTCAAGCTTTTTGGTTAGTTTGGTGCAACCTTGTTAGTTATATCATCTTTATATAGTCCTTTTAACAATCTGATACAGATTTATTTAATAGTGTAAGAACATTTTATCCCATATGGTCTTAGTTGTTGCTTCTTTGGATTCAGTGTTATTGATTGTGTGATTGTCCAATTTGTTTATTTCTTCTGAAGTCTAACCTTGCCATTTTTTTATTTTTTATTTTTACTTTAGCCTAGCATGATTTATATATACATGTGTGTATTTGCCAAGTTCTTGTGGCGCCACTCATGGTAAATAAGGCATTTAATGAAACTTAGAAATTGTGAAGATTTTACTCAGTTTGCTATTCCTGTACAAGGCTATTCAAATATTGTTGATGCCATCAGCTTATGGAGTTATGATCATAATACTGTCTCTTAAATATATTTCCCAGCCCTATCAGCATAGTTTTCAGTCCTGTATCAATCTTTGTTTGTGAAAAGGTTGGGGATGAAGTCTGGGTTGTTTCTGTTATTAGTTATTGCATGCCCTCTGGGTTCAGGAAAGATAATCACACTTCGTGATAGACTATATTTGCTGTTTACAGCTAATATGTCATTCATTTGGTGGACTGACTGTCATAATGTTGCCTTGTTTCAGGGAAATGATCCAGCACAGACCTTACACCCAGAAAGTCGACGTGTACAGTTTCGGGATTGTTCTGTGGGAGCTGATCACCGGGATGCTTCCTTTCCACAACATGACAGCTGTGCAAGCAGCGTTTGCGGTTGTGAACAAAGGTGTGCGTCCTGGAATCCCCAATGATTGCCTACCAGCTCTTGCCGAGATCATGACCTGTTGCTGGGATGCAAACCCAGACGTGAGGCCACCCTTCTCCGACATTGTTAGGATGCTTGAGCACGCTGAGACCGTGATCATGACTAGTGCTCGTAAAGCGCGTTTCAGGTGCTGCTTGACACAGCCCATGACTCTGGATTAATGTCTTTGGATAGAATGATCAATCAAGCCAAATGTGAAAGAGATCAAAGTAGAGAGGAAAGGTAAACAGAAAAAGAAGGGAAACTGATTTGGTAGATAAAGTTGCCTTTAGTCTTAATGTTGTATTTATGAGGATCAAAATATACTTATTGAAGCTGGTAAAGTGATGATAGAGTTTTAACAACTGCTGGTCCCTTGTTTAGTAATTTTAATCTTCGATTATTGACTTTTATGGGATTTCTGTGGCCACATGTCGCAGATGAAGAGGATATGTAATGTATAATTGTCTATTCATTCTCTTTTTGTCTCTCTTTTTCTTGTTGATGGTAACATGTTCTCCACATTGTAGGTATGATAATAACTTATGCAACTATTTTAATGATTGTTCAGCCTATGAAGCCCATTCTACATATCATCTGTATTTCAGATATGAAAATTGAGTCGAACTTGAAGGTGGTCAAAACCATATATCATCAAATTTACAAGAATACCCGATGGAAAATTTATGAGATTTGTGTTAAGCTTTTTAATATACTTAATAATTTTATTGTTGTATATAATGATGACAGACATTTTGAACCTATGATGGTTTATTTTCCTATATGAGCCTAATTTTTATGATGGTTTTCTCTCTTTTTTATAAGCTTGATAGAATTTCATTCTGACGTTCATATTTTAATCAATTTTCGCTTTTTTTAAAACCCTTATCCCTTTTCGATTTTACAAACCACAATCCAACACCACCAAATTTCTGCCTTGCTAGAATGTCACCCCTACCACCGCCGCTCACTCTCCTTGCTAAAATGGTCACCCCTATCACCGTCACTCTTCGTATCACTCCACCCCTGTACTATCTTTTCCAAACGTTAAAAGAGTCGAAAATCATGCCACCAGGCCATACTCATGTGCTCGTTTCGTTCAAAGATTATATCCCATTACTATTTTTTCGGGTTAATCTTGAGATTATTGGGTCATATATACACTGAACCGTATATTTGACTCTTATCCTTTATACTTTGTCCGATCGATCAATGAATGAATAAAAGAAGCCTTTAATTCGCGCATAGATTAACAACCAAATGAATAATTTCTATTTTTATATACATTTTAATATATACTTATTAAAATTATAAATAAATACATAATATTATATATTATAAATAATACTATATAATATATATTTTATTAATTCGGGTCGGGCTTTCTGTCCGGCCAAATTTTGATGTAGTCCGGATCCAGCCTTATCCGTGCCCGTCCATTTTTATATGCCGAGCCGGGCCGGGCTGGGTTTGATAAACTCTACCCCCTATCTCGTATAACCCGCCATCACAACCCGATTTAAACCGTCCCTCTCACTCACTAGATCCGGTGGCTCCTCACACTAGAACCGGTCCGACCGCAAATCACGTTTGACATAAATCTCCTCCTAACACCCAACTCAGCAAATCCATGTCAAGTGCCAACACCCGATTTCAATCCCACATACAAAAAATTCAATACGACATGGATGGAGAAATCGACAATATAATTATGTGTGATTTTCGTCAATATTAATTGATTTAATTTTTGTTACCACAAATAATCTTTTGTTTACTGTTCATTGCAAATTTATAGGTTATTTATGAAAACCAAGTCTTATCGATCTTAGTACGAGCAAAAATTCACTCCGATACTACTCAGGGTCCGTTTGGTTTAAACTCCGTAAACGGAAACGGAATGGAAACGAATCTAGTCCATATGTATAGCCTTGTTCATGAAGTTGTTGGAAATCATTCCTTGTGGTTTGAACTAATTGTAGTAGAATTTGGTTAGTTTTAATACCCTATAGGGTAACAAAGTAGGGGAAAACAAGTGCATTTTGCATGAAATCAATCGGAATGATTCCATGAACAAGGTACATATGTAGACTAGAATCGTTTTCATTCCGTTTCCGTTTTCGGAGTTACAACCAAACGGGGGTCAGTCGACACTATGAGAGAAAATCTATCCCGACGTTAAAATAGGAAAGGCAGTAACACATCTCAGACAGGCAAAGACAACTACGGCATAATCACTGTCACTGTAAGATTGTGGAAACACGAAAGTGAACTTCTATAGCTAACCGTAAGATGCGTAACAACTTCCATCAACGGTCAAGATTTCGACCATCACCCACGTGTCAATCCTGTAGTTGTCGTTGACGTACTAAAATATTACAGCCATTATATTCCCATTTATAATTTCCTTTATTTATTGCAAAATAAAGACCAACTACTGCTAAAATAAATCCTTCCTCTCATCATCTTCTATGCACTTCTCTCTCCTTTCCCCACTCACAAACCCTCTCTCTTGCTCTTCCTTCTTCCCAAGATTGACCAGGTCGCAATCCTCCTTTACTGTTTCCGATCGATCTTGCCGGTGACTGGCCCGAGTTTGTTCATGTGATAGCTCCGGGAATCGGTGCTCAATCGTTTGGTTTCTAGCTTTGATCGGTTGAGGTGCGTTCAACCACACGTTTTCTTCACGCGTTTTCCTAATCGTGGAATTCGGCTTGTCTTTGGTGTTTTTTGTTTGAATTTTGTTGTTCTTGTTCGATTCCTTGAGGTTTTTGTAGACTTCAGGTGTTGCTTCTGCTGTGCTGAAGTCTTCTGTTTGTTGATGTGTGGCTCAACTAAATTGTACTTCCTGTTTTTGAGTTTTTGGTGTCTGCTTAGGGTTTCATTACGTTCTGTTTCGCTTCCTTCTTAATTGAGGTGCTTGCTCGTCCACTTGTGTGCGTCTGATGCTTTAAATTCTAGGGTTTTGGAAGTCTTTTTTGGTTAGAATTTTGGGGATAAGCTGGAATTGAATGAAAAAACCTAATCTGTGGCTTCTTCTTGCATTTTTTATTCTCTCTCTGACTATTTTATGGTGGATTACCATTTCATTAAGTCTTTTGTATCAGAAGTAATATTTGAGTTATGTTGCCGCTTGAATTTATGGTTGTTTGGGAATAATTAAGGTCTATTGTTTTCGACAGGCTCATGCTATAGATTGCAGGAGGCTTTGTATATCGTCAAGTCTCAGGCAAAGATGATGGAGGCTCCAAAATTTGCTGGAATCATAGAAATGAATGAAAATGACAACAAATTTCATGATTTTTACCATAAGCTTCAGGATAGTTCAAATATGTCTGTGGACAGTTTTGCTAGTATTGGTGGTGGTTCTGTTGCAATGTCAGTTGACAACAGCAGTGTGGGTTCAACTGATTCCCAGATCCGTTTGTTGGATCACCAAGGTTTGAAACATGTTACCAGCAACTACACTGCTGCTAATAGTAATAATCTTCATCGTGGAAGGGTCACTCATGCTATGAGTGATGATGCACTGGCTCAAGCTCTAATGGATACTAGTGTTCCAACAGAGGGACTTGAGAATTTTGAAGAGTGGACAATTGAGTTAAGTAAGCTTAATATGGGGGATGCTTTTGCTCAAGGAGCCTTCGGGAAGCTCTATAGGGGTACATATGAAGGTGTGGAGGTTGCCATCAAGATCTTGGAGAGGCCAGGAAATGATCTGGATAAAGCTCAGAACATGGAGCAGCAGTTTCAACAGGAAGTCATGATGCTTGCAACACTGAAGCATCCTAACATTGTTCGATTTATAGGAGCGTGCCGAAAGCCCATGGTTTGGTGTATTGTTACTGAATATGCCAAGGGTGGGTCAGTGAGGCAGTTCTTGACTAAGAGACAAAACCGTTCTGTGCCTTTGAAGGTGGCTGTTAAACAAGCTTTGGATGTTGCAAGGGGGATGGAGTATGTTCATCGGTTTGGGTTGATACACAGAGATCTGAAGTCAGACAATCTTTTGCTTTTTGCTGATAAATCAATAAAAATTGCAGACTTTGGAGTGGCTAGGATTGAGGTACAGACTGAAGGAATGACACCTGAGACCGGTACATATCGTTGGATGGCACCGTAAGAACCTTTCATCCCATCTTATCTTAATGTTACTTCTTTGAATTTGGTGCTACTAAATGCTTAACTGACCAATTTTTTATTCTTCTACTCTTAAGCCTTCTCTTTTGGGATGTTTGGCAGGATATGTATAGATACAATTTCATAATTATAAACTGGATTTAATTATGACAACTGCATCTATGAATATCCTACCTAACACACAATAGTTTAACCATTCATCCTTTGTGTACATGCATGCCTAGATGTCGGGCGTTGTAGAACCATTCATGTTTATTTATCGCGGATAATGACATTTAGAAATTGTGAAGATCTTATTTGTTATGGTATTTGTGTACAAAGTTTTTGAAACATTGTTGATGCTATCAGCTGATGGTGGTCTTGTGGTACGATTCATGTTAATTTGGCGGCAATTAATGAATTTCAGAACTTGTGAAGATTATACTCGGTTTGGAATTCCTATACAAAGTTATACAAATATTGTTGATGTCATCAGGTTATGGTCATGATACCTGCTCTTTAAGATATTTCACTCCCTTATCCGCATAGTTAATGGTCTTTCATTCATCTATCATTATCTGACTGTCAAAAAGGGTGATGTATTAGAATGTAGGCTGGATCACCCAGATTCAGGATTCAGTAATTTGTTTGTTTCTGTTTAAAACTATTTCTTGGCTGCTAGGTTCAGTAAACCTAATAACACTACAAGTGCATCCTGTTTGCTGGCTGATTCTGCATTGTTGCTTCTAATGTTTGTTTGTTTTTTTTCCTCGATTGATGTTTAGAAAAGTTTTTTCCTCTATCATTATCTGATTGTCAAAAAAAGGATGATGTTTGAGATTTGAGAATGTAGTCTGGAGAATCGAGAGGAACTTCTTTGTATCTATTTAAATGGTCGTTAATTTTTGCATTTTGCATTTAATGGTCGTTAATTTTTTTACCGACATTGAAGTTTAAAATAGTATTTCCTGTAATAAGGGTTCTCCTGTGCTATTATAAGAAGACTGAAATGATGATGTGCAATGGATGTGTGCTTGTTTTTTTTATTTTGGTGGAAGGGTGTGTGCTTGTTTAACATGTTACCTCTAGGGAAATGACATCCTTTTTTTTTCGATGCCTAAAAGAAATTTGATTTGTTGTTATAGTGTACACAGTCTCTTGTTCATGACATCCATTTCCTCTATGGAATTCT
Organism: Fagopyrum tataricum; assembly: GCA_002319775.1. Lineage (NCBI taxonomy): Eukaryota > Viridiplantae > Streptophyta > Magnoliopsida > Caryophyllales > Polygonaceae > Fagopyrum > Fagopyrum tataricum. The sequence goes on from CM008286.1 coordinate 12,586,599, forward strand.
TTGAGTTATATCATAGTGAATCTTTTCTATCAAACTATATTTAAAGCAATCTGCTAAGGATATCAATTTGAACTCCTTAAGAAGGCTCTGTCCTAGATCTGATTCAGTGGACAAATTGTCATCTTCTTCTGTCTGCTGAAGGTTGATGATCCAGGGAAGAGTTGGGAATAAACCTAAGTCGCTATTGATTACAATTTACAAACCAGGGTAACATTTTTGTTAAAGGAAAGGAAACAAACCGAGTCTACTTACACGTTATGTTTCATTAATCGAAATGTTTTTTTGCAGTCGCGCCTTCCTCATTATATGAAATGCTGCTTGCATGGATTTTGAGGGAAAGCAAACAAGTTTTCTATGGAAATGAGATAGGCTAGTGTTGGGATGATCATTGTGATACATGAACAATTACGCAAAAGTAGACTATGTTCATTTCCTTTTTGTTTACTTAACCATTAGTTGTAACCAACCAGGGTAGAATTCCTTTTCCATAAAGTTCTTTTTCTGCAAATATTGGATCTGTCTTATTTTCCTCTTATAGTCTAATTATGAAATCGCAATCTACTTATGTTGTATTGGCAATTTTAAGAGCATATATTTGACTGCATGGCTTGTTTCAGGGAGATGATCCAGCACAGACCATATACCCAGAAAGTCGATGTGTATAGTTTTGGGATTGTCCTCTGGGAGCTGATCACCGGGATGCTTCCTTTCCAGAACATGACAGCGGTGCAAGCAGCATTTGCAGTTGTGAACAAGGGTGTTCGTCCTGCAATCCCAAGCGACTGCCTTCCCATTCTTGCAGAAATCATGACTCGTTGTTGGGATGCCAACTCGGATGTGAGGCCACCCTTCACCGAGGTTGTTAAGATGCTGGAGGTTGCTGAGACTGAGATCATGACTACTGTTCGGAAGGCGCGTTTCAGGTGCTGCATGACACAGTCCATGACACTGGAGTAGTAAGAACCCTGAATCAAGTGAAGTGTGAAAGCGAAACAAAGCAAAGTAGACAGATAATGGAAAATTAAGAAAGGTAAAGGGAAAATATTTGGTAGATAATTTGCTTTTTAGTGTTAAATGTTTGTATTTATGAGGAGGATGAAACAATGCTCACTGAAGCTGGTAAATTGATGATAGAGTCTGAAGCTGGTAAATTGATAGAGTTTAAGAACTGCTGCTCCCTTGTTTTGTATGTTTCATCTTTGATTACAACTTTGTGGGATTTGTGTGGCCACATGTTGAAGGTGAAGAGTAATGTGATCATGTGTAATAGTGTATTCATCTTCTTTCTGTCTCTCTCTCTTTTTCCTGCTGTCTGTTGCAGTACTGTTGCTGATGAGAAAGTAGGATTTTGTTTCATTTGGGTCTTTGGATTCGGTCGATTATTTGCTCAACTCTCCGAGTAGCCTTCTTTGGCGGGTTAGCTATTTTTTTGGATGTTAAAAAGAAAAAAATAATTTCCAATATTTTTTCCTTCACCTTCTGTGAGAATGTTATTAACTGTACCCATAGAGCTATGAACGATTCCCACCCAGATTTGGACCCTTTTTGAACACGGTAATAAGTTATGTAAATGTTGGACAGATTTGATGTATGAGTGAGATGACTTCTATAGGAGCCCTATGGTTGTAACTTTGTAAATGGAAAGGAAATAAATTATAAATCTAGTTCACTTGCATGTCATTATTCATCAACAAAATTCATCTTTAGTCATTATTCATCAACAAAATTCATCTTTAGAGGGAAGTGTATATATATATGGGCTAAATTCCTTTTTGGGTCTTCTTTTGGAAATTATATCCAGTTAAAACAAGAAATCAATATACTGATTCTTGGTAGTTCATCTATAAAAATCATTAATAGATTGAAGTGTATATATATGGGCTAAATTTATTTTCGGAATTACAACTCCGAAAGTTTACCATTAGATCAAAATGTATATATTGATTTAATTCGTTTTCTGGGTTACAACTCAAAAAGTTAACCTAAAAGGCTTATTTTGGCAATTAATTCCTATTAAAACAAGAAATCAATATATCGATTATTGATAGTTCATCTATATAATTCATCATTAGAATGATTATTGTCATTGATGGTTCATCTATAAAATTCATCAAAGTGAAGTGTATAAAATTCATCTATAAAATTCATCATTAAAGGCTTATATGGGCTACATTATTTTTGGAATTATAATTTCGAAAATTAATCTATCTATTTAAAGCTTTCATTATCTTTTCTTCCTTTACTTTTGCACTTTTGCATATTCGTCAAGTGGGTAATTCTATCGTTCACCTAGCTGCTTGTTATGAAACAGCTATTAGCACTTATTTTTTGTATTTTGTTCACTATCCGCCTCGAATCATCCAATTAGCGAACTATGATAAGTAATATATAGTCTTTCTTTCAAAAAAAAACTTTAGTATTCTCTGTTGCTGGAATTCATATAATATCGTTTTGTATAATGCATTTGAAACCATAATCCCTTTATCTAGAAACAACCTTTATATTTCTAATTTGGGCCGTTATCAATAATAAAATATTTATATCTTATCTATATAGTAATATTTGCTGTTTTTCCAATCTTGGTTTTGGGGGAAACCATCACCAAAAAATTCGATAAATTTTAGTGGTAAAAATTTTAAACTAATTGTAATGCTTTGTGTAGGACCTGTAGGTGGTGGATAACAGCGATTTAAGAACGTAAATGGGGTGTTTTATCAACAAAAGTAAAGAAATGACATTTTTTAGTACTTAGGGAGATTTATGTTGGCACACAGAGGAAAAATAAGTAAGAATGAAGGATTGAAAACAAATAAACAAAAAATCAAAAAAAAATGTAAGAATTTCATTGATCCACGAGTAAGGCGACAAGGACAAGAGAGGAATACGATGGAGTTGAAAGAGTAATTCCTAGGTTCCACGAATTTTAATGGTTGGAATTTCGACATATAATAAGGAATTTTTAGATAAAGTTGTATTTTGCTTAGTTTATAATACTGCATTGTAAATATCCAAATAATTGGGTATCGGTATATCAGATGAGAAAGTGGACATGTAAGTTGGGAGTTTTTTTTTTTTTTTTTAAAAAAAAGAAAGCGGTTAGATTTGGCTACCTTCATGAGGTAGTCCAATCTAAAGCATCCTTGCGGATGAGAACACGAAGTTCGAGATCATCAGAAAAATTGGTGTTGGGGGTCGAGATTCCCAAGTGGGTCAATCGGTCAGCAACACAGTTGATTTTTCCGAAAACATGTCTGAACTGGATTTCATCAAAAAAACAAAGATTCAGTGTGGAGTCGGAAATAATCATCTCGACATCCCATGGACAACTCCAACAACCTTGGAGTGCCCTAATAACACACAAGTTGTCACCTTCGATTTCAATCTTTTTGATATTTAGTCGGATTGCCTCTTGTAAACCGGACTTAAGAACGAATGCTTCAACTTTTAAGACTGAGTTGAAGTTATTTTTCTTTGCATCAAGGCTAATAACATCTCCATTATGATTTCGAATTACAAAACCAATGGATGTTACACCCGAATCAAGTTTTGATCCGTCAAAAATTAGTTTATGAAAATCCGGTTTTTGTTTTTCTCGTTTAATATTGTGTTTTTTCCTTGTTGTCACGTTAGTGTCCTTTTGTTGTATTTTAATATCGTAATCATCTTCGTCTGTTATTTTAGTTTTCCATTTATGTAATTGGTTTTTAATGAATGCAATTACCTTTTTATCAGGTCCAATTGGTTCATTATTAAAGATAATTTTGTTCCTAAAAAAACAGATGTTCCACCAAATTGTTGCGAGACGCTCAAATTTGTTCGTTTCAATTTTATTTTTTATTTCCCTGTAGTATTTCATGAGTTTTAGGTGAATCTAATAGCTTGAGAGATCGACAAAGTCACAAATAGTTAGGACAAGAACAAAGTACAAGTGTATGGACCATACAACGAGACCTTCAAACAACAAATACACATCAACAGAAGCAATATGAGAACAATGGATAAGATTATAAGAACCTACATTTTACCTCTAAAACTCATCATGCCTCTAACACAGGGTTTTCCATATAAGGCTAACTCAATTTTTTGACAACTAAACCTTGAGGGAAGCTTATCTTCTTATGGCGTTTTTCGAGTGTAAGATTAAGGTTGCGAACAGAGAAATATAGGCGAAGATGAAGGGTAGTTTTGTGAAAAAAATAAAGAAGTTGTTGTTAAAAGATATTAGAAGGGTATATTTTATGAAAAAATGACAACTTAATTTTGATTTACAAAATTATGGCTAGGCCTTGTTCTACCGCTGCATACATTTTACCTCTATGCTCTTTCCCATTTCTTGCTAGTACATGCCCTGCTGAAAGTGCTCGATAAGTTTTTGGTAGCTATTTTTTGTTCTTCACCGCGGAGTTTGCTGCTTTTGACGTTTCTTACTTTATGAATTTGTTTGGTTTTCCAAAAAAAAAAAAATGCAAATGCGCAAGGTAACAATGCATAATATAAGTTCATAGCCAAAAATCTAAGTACATATTTAAGTTAAGAAATGAAGATGGGTTAATATCGAACTACTAATTCATGTAGTCAAAATACTAACACAGTTAATCAATGTCGTTATAATTTGTAATTGTTCAATCGGTCAAGATCGAAAGTTACGGGACCAGTTCGAAACTCTATAATGGGGACCAAAGTTTTCATAACTATGGACCCGAGGAGGGCTCATAAATTCGGTCCGACTCGGGTTCATCAGAACTATTTTTCTTAGTGTTTTACTTTTTCTTTTTTTTATTTATTAATTTCTGATATGATCCGTATCATCAATTTTTCCCCCCAGTCTTGAACCGAAATTACCCTACAGTTGAACCGTAAACTAGATCGAATATGACTTTGGTGTAAATCGGACCGTAAGAAACTTACTTATCTAGTTTTATGGTCCGGTTTAAAAGTACACGAACCTAGTCATAAGATCTAACTATATAAGTTCATACATAAGAAAATGAAAATGAAGTTTATTGTCCAACAAATGGGCAATGGGACAAGGACAAGGACAAGGACAAGGACAAGGACAAGAGTGAAACTTATAAGGGAGTTAGAAGAGTAGTTTCTAGTTTCTACTTTCGAGTTTCAAACCGGTCTGATGAATTGAAATGGCTGGAATTTCAAATAAACTGAAAATTTTCCCATCTAGATCGAAATTTCGTCTACAATAGACTATATAGTAGTCTAATGGTGAATAGTAAAGAATAAACTAACATTGTATTTATTATTAAATTGCACTAACTACCATTGTATTAAATAAGTAATTGCACAGTAAACACGACAATTAAACATATACGGAAAAGTGTCAACTCGGTTTTACTATACCGGAAAAATTAATGAAGACAAATATTTGTTAAGTTAGATACGACAAAAACTAAAAATAAAGTTCGATCATGAACCATAATAAATAAGGTGATAACGATATACGGGTGTATATAAAATTTCGAGTTTCCGTCAACGTATACTTGTTCGTTATCACACTCGTTATATTTGTCGTTTTCTTAAAACGTCACATAATTACAGCTAAATATGCAAATTTAACGATTGTTAAATCTTGAAAATAGATTGTATAACTTGCTCATTTATCACAAATTTATCATGAAAGTGTAATCTTATAATTAAGATGCCACTTCAATCTTTTATTCACAAATAGTAGAAACTAAAATGTTTGCAAATTTAATAATGAAAAAGTTTATAATAATACTTTTTTTTAATAGAAAAAGAATCTTTATATAATCACAGAAAAAGTTAAGAAATGAAAACTAACCAAACAAGTAACTCATGTTATACAGACTCACTCATGACAGCTACCGTTGAATCACTGTCACTGTAAGAAAGCGTAACGTAACGCCTCCACGCCACTTTTACTTCTACAGCTAACCGCAAGATGCGTAACGGCTCCAATCAACGGTCAAGATTTCCACCGTCATCCACGTGTCAATCTTTCAGCGGTCGTTGACGTACTCGAATATCACAGCAATAATATTTCCATTTTATTTTCTTTTTCCTTTGCAACAATAAAAGACCAACTACTACTAAAATCTTTCCTCTCATCATCTTCTATGCACTGCTCTCTCTCCTTTTCCCAACTCACAAACCCTCTCTCTCGCTCTCGTGCTTCTCCTGCTTGACCAGGTCGCAATCCTCCTCTACTGTTTCTGATTGATCTCGCCGGTGAGAAGCTTGGAATCGTTCATGTGTTAGCTCTGGAATCGGTGCACGATCGTCCGGTGTCTAGTTTTGATCGGTTGAGGTGCGTGTCAACTACAAGTTTTCTTCACAGGTTAATAATCGTGGAATTTGGCCTTTTGTTTCTTGTTTTTGTAAGTTAATTTGTTGTTCTTTCGATTATTTGAGCTTTTTTGTAAAAAAGTTTGAGGTGTAGCTTCTGCTTTGCTGAATCGTTTGTTGATGTTCTGCTCATTGAAAAGCTCTACTTGGTGTGTGTTTTCGTTCTTAATGTCTGTTAATTAGGGTTTCGTTTTTCAGCTGTTACCTTTTCTCATTGTGTTTAGGTTCTGGCTCGTCCATGTGAGTTTGATGCTTTAAATTCTAGGGTTTTGTAAGTCTATTTTTTTTTATAGAATTTTGGGAACAAGCTGGAATAAGATGAAATAACCTAACCTGCGACTTACTTTTGGCATTTTGGATTGGTTTCTTATCTTTTTTTTTGATGATTTACCATTTCATTTATATTTGAGATATTCAGCCGTTTAATTTTTGGTTATTTGGAAATAATTGAGGACCGCTGTTTTGGACAGGCTAATGCTATAGATCTCAGGAGGCTTTTTAGCATCGTTAATTCACAATCAAGGATGATGGAGGCACCAAAATTTGCCGGAATCATAGGACTGAATGAAACTGATAACAAATTTCATGACTATTATCAGAAGCTTGAGGATAGCTCAAACATGTCTGTAGACAGTTTTGCTAGCTTACAGGCTAGTATTGGTGGTGGTTCAGTTGCAATGTCAGTGGACAATAGCAGTGTGGGTTCAACTGATTCCCATACCCGTTTATTGGACCGCCAAGGTTTGAAACGTGTTAACATTAACTACTCTGTGGCACATAGTGTTAATCATCGTGGAAGGGTCACCCATGCTTTGAGTGATGACGCACTAGCTCAAGCTCTGATGGATACTAGTGTACCGACAGAGGGACTTGAGAATTTTGAAGAGTGGACAATTGATTTAGGTAAGCTTAGTATGGGGGATGCTTTTGCGCAAGGAGCATTCGGGAAGCTCTATAGAGGTACATATGAAGGTGTCGAGGTTGCCATCAAGATTCTGGAAAGGCCAGGAAATGATCTGGAGAAGGCTCAGAATATGGAGCAGCAGTTTCAACAGGAAGTCATGATGCTTGCGACACTGAAGCATCCAAACATTGTTCGATTCATAGGGGCATGTCGGAAGCCAATGGTTTGGTGCATTATTACCGAGTATGCAAAGGGTGGTTCTGTGCGTCAGTTTCTGACCAAGAGACAGAACCGCTCTGTGCCTTTGAAGGTGGCTGTTAAACAAGCTTTGGATGTTGCTAGGGGGATGGAGTATGTTCATCGCTTTGGGTTGATACACAGAGATCTGAAGTCGGACAATCTTTTACTTTTTGCTGATAAATCAATCAAAATTGCTGACTTTGGGGTGGCCAGGATTGAGGTGCAGACTGAAGGAATGACACCTGAAACCGGCACATACCGCTGGATGGCTCCGTAAGAACCACTTTATCTATACTCCCTAGTTGCTTCTTTCACTTCTCTGCTACTTACTGTTCAACTTACAAATTATGTTATATATGCTGATCCACCCTATTCATTGAAACATCATTAATCTTCATGTTTATGCATATCTTATGCCTAGCCTAGTTGCAACTTGCAAGGTCTTTAATCACTCATGATTTGTATATGCCAATACTATAAGCCAATTTTGCCAGGTTTTGTAGCTCCAAACATGATTGTTTTATCACAATAAACGGAAGTTAGAAATTTTGATCTTTCTGGTTCATATGGCACACCCTCATTAATTATAAGGGCATTATAAGGACTGTATAATGTATGAACGGTATAATGACCTTATGTTTAATTAGGAGGGTCCGCCAAACGGTCTTGTGGCGCCATTTATCATTGATTCGTTTGGTGCGCCCTCATTAATTATAAGGTCATCATTTCCTCATTAGTTATAAGGTCGGTATAAGCACCTAATATGGTATGGTCGTTATAAACACGCTTATATTTAATAACTAGTAGGGAGGGCCTACCAGACGTTCTTCTGGCGCCATTCATAGTTATTTTCACACAATTAATGGAAGTTCGGTAATTGTTAAGCTTTTCGGTTCGTTTAGTGCACCCTCGTGAATTATAAGGTGCTGTATTGATCTTATAATCAATGAGGGTCTGCCGAACAAACCTTGAAAATCTTCCAATTAATCTGCTGACCGTTGGCTTGTGTTAATGCTGGCTCCTTATGATATCGTGATGCCTTATCAATTTAATTAATAATTTCCATTACTATATATTTTCTGATTGTGAAGAAAAGGGATAATGCATGAAGATGTACCCTATAGATCCTAGAGAAAATTTTATTTGGCTCTTTTTGATTTTTGATTTTTGATTTTTGTAGAGCTCATGTGGGTGTTTCAAGTTATTCACAGGGATGTTGGATCAGTAAACATGATAACATTGAGAGTGCATACTAATTTAACCCTTGGATAAAAAAAATATTCATCATGGTCAAGGGCAAGTAAGATGCAAACCCAGCTGCTGCTGGGACACAATTTAACAGAAATAGTGTAAATTTTTTTTTTGTTTGTGTTGGGCTAAAAATAAACTAGTTTTTGGGCAAGTCTTTAGTATAAATTAGTATAATAAGTAAACTTATTTGTGTTTTTTAGTCCGAATATGTATCCTTACCAAGCGTTATATTTTTTGTTGTTGAGGACAAGTTGTAGGAAAATCCATTACTTTTTTAAAAATTTGGATAATAGTTGTGTCTGCACATTTATTACTCTATGGTATTTTATATACTAGACGAGTGTTTAAATGCCAGAATTCTTCTCCTAACATAGGGCGAAGTCCCTAGGTATCACTGTTAAGGGTTGATGAATGGGGATAGAAGAATAAATTTGAAGTCCTCTTTCTTCATAAAGGGTTTATTTTCCTTGTTATAAAAGATCTTGCTTGATAGTTTTTAACATTAGACGTTTGAGGTGATGTAAAGCATTTCGTTTCCGAATTGGGCTTTTTGATGGATGATTAATATTTTTGGTAGTTGAATTTATTGCACCACTTGCATGATTGACTTCTAACATTCCATACCAACTAAAGTACTATTATGAACAAAAAATCTTGGACGATATAATGTGTCAGCTCTTTAATCCGTCATTGTGGTAGATTAACTGTCTTTATTTTAACCTAAATTTCAGGGAAATGATCCAGCACAGGCCGTATACCCAGAAAGTGGATGTGTATAGTTTCGGAATTGTTCTCTGGGAGCTGATCACTGGGATGCTTCCATTCCAGAACATGACAGCTGTGCAAGCTGCATTTGCGGTTGTGAACAAGGGTGTACGTCCTGGAATCCCAAGTGACTGCCTTCCCATTCTGGCAGAGATCATGACTCGCTGTTGGGATGCCAACTCGGATGCGAGGCCACCCTTCACCGAGGTTGTTAAGATGCTGGAGGTTGCTGAGACGGAGATCATGACTACTGTTCGGAAGGCTCGTTTCAGGTGCTGTATAACCCAACCCATGACCCTGGATTAAGCCTCGTTATAAGTGAGACTATCCAAGTGAAGTGCGAAACCGAACAAAGTAGACAGACAATGGATATTTATGAAATTAAAGAGAAAAGGTTTGGTAGATAAAGTCAGCGTGTGATGTTAACCTTGTTTTCTATGAGGGATCAAATTATGCTTGGTAAAGCTTAAGAACTTCTGGTCCTTTGTTTTGTTATCTTTCAGCTTTCATTATAAATTTTATGGGAATTCTATCTTCACATTTGGTAGGGAAGAAGTTATTTGATGTGTAATTGTGTATTCATTCCCTCCTTTTTCTTGCTATCTGCTGATTGTGTTAAAGAAGGAAAACAGGTTCTGAAGACAGCTTGCAGTTTCTTCTCTTTGGGGTTAGAGTTGTGTTTCAATGATATCAATCAATCTCAGAGATGGAGGAAAGCATGTAAAACTGTGCTTCCCCATCTTTCATACCAAGTGAATCACTTGGTGTGAAACCTCCTCTTAAGCTCAGTAACATCATGCTATCATCTCTTACCTGCAGTTAAGCTTTTACTTTTGTAGAAGGTGTTGAAAATATGTCAATTTTATCCCATTTTACAGTCTATATTTTTGTCTGAGTATTTAGTAGTCTAATTTGATTGAGCTGTATGTTGGTCTATTTTACACAAACTCTAAAATTTACACCTATGAAACTCTATGAAATAAAGATTCATAACCTATGTACTAAGATCATATTTATACAGAATTATTATTATTATTACCCAACTCAATAACTAGTTCTATTGTATATAATTAGTAAGCATAAACTTTTTTATCAGATTTTTAAAAATGCGTAAATACTGTCAAAATATAACTTAACAATTAAGTTAATATATTTTCAAAATTTAACGTAAGATATAGCTATGTTTGAAAGTAGTTGAATTGTAATTGTATATGACTTCAATAATCACGCTCGAGGGATATTTTGGGAAGTAAGATAAGGTAAGAGATGAAATATATTGACATAAACAAAATAAAGTAGAAATAACAGCAAAACTCTGATGAAGGGGATGAATACAAAAATTTAATAACTACTATAATTTTTTTTTTTTCCCGGTTTTCAACATTAAGAAAATCTCAAACTAGATCCAACCTACATGTATGTAAGATTGTGATTTTTTGTAATAAATTATCTTAATTAAAATCGATAATCAAACACGTCCGCTTCTTATCAAATATGTATTTAAAATCAATAGTTTATTAAATTTTATCTGTAAAATTAAAATTCTTACAATAATTTTTTTCTTTCTCAATTAATGTAATCAAACACACCCGCTTGATGCAGTCGAGCTACTTCTTGATTAAATAAAACGAATTTTAAACGGCGATAATTTGAAAATGATACGATTTGATTTTTAAGTTATATTGTGATAGTATTCATCTTTTTTCTTAATGTGATAAATTATTTTTATGCTTACTAATTATATTCAACGACACTAGTTATTGAGTTGAGTAATAATAATTATTAATAATAATAATAATAATAATAATGATTCTTATTACATAGGTTATATATTTTTGTTTAAAATATTTTCCTAGCAATAAACCAAAAGTCTTACAAAAATTATATAGATGATTCTAGAAAGAAAAAAAAAATCTTAAATTGATATCCAAAAAATAAATAAGGGAAATTCCGGACGGTATCCTGTGGTTTGGGATATTTCGAATTTTACCCAAAAGTTTTTTTTTATTCCAAACGGTATCCTTTAGTTTAACAAATTTTCGAATTTTGCCCATATATCTTTAAACTTCCAAACAGTCCCTTAACTTACATAACTAAAAAAATTAAAATAATAATAACTAAAAAATAAAGAATTTTTAGTACGAAGATCTTCTTCTCCCTCTTTGACGACAGGACAACCCAAATCACCGTCGGAGGAAGATGGCTCAACGATTATGCTTTGTTGACCAAGAATCCAAAATGGTGCTAGTGACGATCGTCTATTTTGATTTTCACATCCGATCTCCTCCTCTCCATTACACACGCTATTGTTCTCAGGATTTTCACATCCTAATCAATCAAATATATGCATTCAACTCCTTGCTCAACAATTTTCATGGTTACATAGTTCTAAAAAAAAGCAATGAATTGAGGAGTTTTGCAATAACCATTAGTTAAAGTTTAAAATTTATTCTTTAATTATAGTTAAATTGTGATCAATGAAATGATTAGGATGGATTAAAGTCATATTATAATAGCTGATTTTTTCGGTATCCAGATCAAGGTTTTGTCTAGGAAGAGAAGAACGCAAGAGGAAATAGAAATTTGAAGAAGATTGATTAAAAGTTATTTGTTATTTACTTTAGTTATTCTTAATTCTTAATTTTATTTGTTTTAGTTTTTTCCTTTTGGAGTTAGGGGACTATTTAGAAATTTAAAAATTTTAGGCAAAATCCGAAAAATTGTAAAATTGAAGGATAACGTTAGGAATGAAAAAAACTTTCGGGCAAAATTCGAAATATACTCAAAACACTGGGACACCCATCCGGAATTTAAGTAAATGACACATTTATAATAAATTTTGTAACCTATTGCCTTATAAAATACTTTGGAGATCTCGACAATATTTAAGGTAAAATAAAATTGATAATCATACAAAATTAATTATTAAAAGAAAAAAATGGGGTAATAGAGCCCTTTAAGAAAACCAAAAACAAAGTAGGTCTTTGGATTTTTACAATTAAAATTTAAAGATTAATTAAAGGGCTTATTGGTAATTTCAAATTTTATAAGCCCAATCTCAATTTAAGTTACACAAAGCCCAAACCCAATTCGTAATTACACAAAGCCTAGGAAAAATATAAATTTCATAATTACACAAAGTCCAACGAAAATATAAAATTCGTAATTACACAAGGTCGAGTTACACAATTCTTGTGTAAATTAATGCTTGTGTAAATATTGTGTAAATCGAGGCTTGTGTAAAAACTCGATAAAGCTTGTGTACAAACTCGAGGGCTTGTGTACAAACTCAATTCGATGTTCCTTGTGTAATTCGATTGACTTGTGTAATTAAAATTGATAGGGCTTGTAGATAAAGTCGTTAGGGCTTGTGAACATAAAGTCGATAGGGCTTGTGTACATAAAATCTTTAGGACTTGTGTAAATAAAATCAATAGAGCTTGTGAAATAAAAATGATATGGATTAGATCGGCTTGTGTAGATAAAATCGACTGTTTGTGTAAATATATAGGTTTTTGTGTACATCGAGACGACTTGTGTAATTCGAAAAAGGTAATGGGTTATCACAATTTTTTGTAAAATCAAACGTTATGTTTGTGTAACAATAGATTGTGTAAGTAGACATTAAGTATAACTTTAAAAAAATAACAATAGAGTATCAAGTTTAATTAGTCTACTTGGTTACGAAATTTATATTTTTGATGGTTTTGTGTAATTACGAAATTTATATTTTTGATGGCTTTGTATAATTACGAAATTTATATTTTTGCTGGGCTTTGTGTAATTACCAATTAGGCTTGAGCTTATGAAATTTGAAATTACCATATAACCCTTATAATTAATCTTTATAAATAAAAAATAGGGGTCTACTTTATTACCAAGTTAATTACGAACCTCGTAACTACACAAATTTATAAAAACTTACCCATTTCCTCCTTATTAAAAAAACAAACGGTAAACTATATTTTTGAAATATCAATTAGGTGAATCTACAGTCTACACTTTATTCAAATATCAATTAGGGAGAATCTTATATATTGCCTTACAAACATTCACCTAATATTTCACGTGTATATCTTTTCCTTTTGTTTCAGATAGAATTTGTTTTGTCCTGTTTCCTTAAATAACAAGGCCAATTCAAATCTCCATAGAAACCCGATTGCTTGCTGCCTACTACAGACCGTTAACTCAAACTAAAATCTCTCTCAAAATCTTGCATTCTTTTTTGGCTTTGCAATGTCGCCGAAAATCTACGAAACCGGTGAGGGAGTAGAGGTGAAGAAACCAATTCTTGGTTCCCCGCCACCGTTTTTAGCTCTAACGAAGAATCGGACAAAAAATTGATGATCCAGTACATCAAAATCGACGCTGTAGATTCCGTTCCCGTCGCTACCGTTCGTCTTGCACCTCCGCGAGCCAAGCGTGAGAAGTTCCGGATCGGGGATTTCATTGAGGCGTTTAAGGGAAGCAAGGGTTGGCGTGGCGGGAAATTAGTAGGGTTTTGTGAAAATGTGAGATGTGCGGTGGTCTTTTGCGGTGAGGAGAAGGCTACGTCTGTCCCTTTTCAGAATGTGAGACCTTGCTTGCATTGGATTCGAGGTTCGTGGATTTCTCATTCTGTTGAGAGAGAGATTTTGCAGATAAGGTATAAGGTTGATGAACCACAAATTGCAACTACAAAGTTGCAGAAAAGGAGGTATTTTGATTCTGAAGAAACTGAACCCCTGAAGAAAAAGGTTAAAGTAGTTCCATCACAGACTGTGGGTAAGGCTCAATCGCTTCTTCCGAAGAAGAATCATAATCGAATTCCTTGCCATATGATCTCTTGTTCCAAGTTTAAGGTGGGGAGTCAGGTGGAGGTTAAAAGTGATGAGGTTGGTTATGAAGGTGCTTGGTTTACTGCTACTATTGTTGCCTTTTTAGGACAAAAGAGGTATCGAGTTGAATATCACACCATCAAAACAGATGATTTGAAGCATTTTCTTCAAGAAGAGGTCAAGGAAGAATACATAAGGCCTTTCCCTCCCAAGAGTGGTGAAATCCGGAGATACAGGAAGGGAGAAGCAGTGGATCTATGGTACAATGAAGGATGGTGGGAAGGTGTAATTTTGAGAGTTGATGATGAATCAACTTATGTCGTCTACTTCGATACTACAGATGAGAAGCTGACCTGTAGCCGCTCTAGTTTGAGGCCTCACCGAGATTGGATAGACTGGAAGTGGATTAGCCCTTCACCATGCCAGTAAGTATTATGGTTGGGTGAATGGAGTTTATAATCTGAATAGATATAGATTGACATAGAGTATAGTAGTATAGTTTTTGCATTAGGTGAAGTTTTGATTGCTATTCTTTTGTACTGATAATTACACCTGGAGTGTATGTAATTTTGCAATCAATACAAAGTTACTAGATAGTAGATGTTATTCAAGATCTGAGCATTTACAGATATTTTGATTGATACCTTCTGTATTGTTAATTACACTAAACTCTTGGTGTGGTGTAAGTATTTTAGTATCAATACAACTCAGTGTTAAATTTGTTATGCTAAGAAGTGTGTGATGATTGATTAACGTGTAAGCTGGCTGTTGTTAGAAGAAGCAGTTTGGTTTTAAAGAGAATGAGCAGATAGCAAGGAATACACATATGATTCAACTTCAGTGAAGGGCTGTCTGCTCATTCTCTTATGTTGAATTGATATCTGCTCATTCTCTTATGTTGAATTGATATGCACATATGATTGATTAACGTGTAAGCTTTGGTAAGCATAGTTTGATCCTTGTAGAAAACAGGTTAGAATATGACTTCATCTACCAAATCTTTTGTGTCTACTTTCCTTGGTTCCACAACCTCAGTGAAGGGCTGTCTGACATCCAACAGGAGCAAATCATACTCCGAAGCAATTTGCTCTACATATCTGATCCTTGTATAGTTATATTGTACTCTGTCTATATGCTCCTCTGTTTGTCTCCAGGAAGGAGATAACAGTGAATTTATCTGTCAAAGAGGGAGCCGAACCAAAAACATAAGCAGCTAATATTTTTAAAATTCTTGAGAACACCAAAAACTGAGTTATATGTGATCTGAAAATAAAAATCTGCCAATTTGGCTCATTCTTTTCCCCTTGTATTTTACTTTGCCTGCACTAAAGCAGTTTTGTGCATATCAATTCAACATAAGAGGCATAGATGATCATGGTACATTACATATGCAATTCTACCCTACGTACTCTTTGATAGTAAGGATGGGGTTCTTTTCATTGATGATTGTGGTCAGTGGTCACATCTGTGTAGATAACAGCTTTCGCTTTAGTAGACAAATATGATGAGCTTGGCGCAGCTTGGGTAGCTGCAGCATGGGGTGCATGTATGTTTCATAAAGTGCCAATTAGTGACACTGTTTTGACTTCTTTTAGCATTAAAGTTAGGCTATATTGGCCTATGTTCACTGTTGTATTGATTATTAATAAATGTTTCATCAATCAACCACCATGTAGCCTGGAAATCTCATATAAGCAAGATTGAGGAGAATCATTGCTGAAGACAGAAAAAGAATTTAGTGAATTCAAGAAAACATTTTAATATTATATTCACAGAACTTGATAACAGATCATCCTCAAGCATGTCTTCAAGCGGAAGAGAGCCTCCTGGTTCATCATCTTCAAGCAAATCTATAAATTCAAAACAATAAGGAGGTTAATCTTACCCATCACCATAAGCAAAAGCAAACACTTTTCCTCACAAACAAGAAAGAGACGAATCTGTCATTCAAACAAGAAAGAGACAAATCTATAAATTCAAGGCATCAAACAAGGGCATAAGAAGTGCCATCATAAGGGTAAAAGGTGAACATGAAAAAAAGTAGAAAACCCACTGTCATTCAAACAAGAAAGAGACGAATCTTCTAACACTACAAATGAAGCATATCCTAGATGATGCTAATTTTCTTTTGCTTTATCATCAATATAAAAAAGAGGGTCTAAATGTTCAATTGCCAAACCCATGTACAACTATATGGTACAGAAAAGTACCCCTTACTTCTTAAAACATGAAGTTATGATGCAGTCTTAGCAGCACCTTTGTGAGTCCTATCAGGGTAAACATGCCCCTTCTTTCTAGTATACGCATAATATAGTTTCAGTCACCTTCTCAAAAACAAAATAATAGTTCCTGGGTTACCTTCTCAAAAACAGCTTCTTCTGGAAAGACAATCATGTCCTGTAAAACTGAGTCAACACAAACAACCAACATAACAGCAACTGCAAACTTCGTACGAGCACCAAATGCAAACAAAGCTCTTCAGTATCAGCAACTTTTATTCTACTAGTTTATGTAACTTTAGTTGAATTTTCTTCTTGCAATTTTAGTGTTCGCCTTTTCTTCATAAGACTCATTATTTTGAAGCCTTTTTACAAACGGAGTGAAAGAAGATGAGATGAGGAAGAAAGAGCTATAAACTTAACAGTTTTCCACAATTATATAATACTAAATTACTAATAGCTACTATCAAAACCTAAATTGGTTCTTCCTTGTATGTAATCATGACTTAGTACATCTAATATAACACTACCTAATGCCTAAATTTAATAAAATCTGTTATCAAGAAGAAACAAAACATAGAGGATCACTTAAAAAGAAACTAACAAAAGAGTAAAATTGTAAAAAGATCAGAGAAATGTCTCTACATGATACGCATGGATCAAAACATAATCTAATAAACACTGTAACCCACAAAAGATAACTTGTTTGCTACCAATATAAGAAAAAGGAGTGCTTTGAACACAATTATTTTGTCAGAGGTTCTTTTAAGTTGTGCGTAGTATAATTCCCATTAGAAACCATGCAAATTCTTTTGACAAGTAAATCACACGCTTTCCCTCGAGATGCATTTTACCGGCTCGAAATTCCAACAAAATCTGTTTTCAGCAAAGCAAATGCATAATAACAGCCACAAAACAGCATCTATACATTTCTCCAGCTTATGAATATACCAAAGATATATATATGTTCTGCATAATTGGTAGAAAGCACAGAACTAAGACACAAAGAGAGTCAACAACATAAGAAAGAAATTTGTGATTACTGATTACCACATGAGTAAAATCTGCCTTTTGATTTTACATCAAAAGTAATAGGAGCACAGCCACAAAATAAAGGTGCAATAAGAACTCTCTTATTACAAACGTAAGACACAAAGAGACTCAACAATACGAGAAAGAAAAACTCTGAGTTTACTGATTAGCACATAAATCATCATTTTGATTTAACGTCAAAATTAAGATGAGCACGGCCACAAAATAGAATCAACAACTTTGAAATACTTCCCGTTTCCTCTTGAAATCAGTATATGACAAAGTACATAGCAAAACTGGAGGATGCGTTCAATAATATCCTTCTGTTTGTGCTCAAGAAAAGGGTTAACAATGAATGAAATCACAATATCACCCAAAATGGTTTCAGTAATATAATAAACAACCCTACCAAAAAAAAGTAATATAATAAACAATGCTGAAAATGAAGAGGAAAATTGTTGATTTTTCATACACATGTTGAGATAATGTTTTCAAAAGCCCCTGAACCCAAAACAAAAACTTTTAAATCGAACACAAGCCAAAACCAAGTAAGATCTAACTGAACCCTATTAGGATTTGACAGTTTCTGGGTAAAATCATGGAGCAGAAAGGCTTACAAATCAGGTAGAGTTAGTATACTCGAGATTGTCTTGATGATGCTTGGTTCACCCTTTCATTTACCCATGTTTATGAATAAGTTGAATCTGTTTCTCCCGAGAGTATGTAGGCTTTGGAAAGAACAGAGGTTGAATGGTGCTGTCATACATTCATGTATTTGGTAGGCAAGAAATTCAGATCCTTTCTAAGTTCTGTAGAAATCTTCCATTGGTAACTTTTTTAAATTTGGTCTCCAACAGGCAATTTTTTCTATATTTGCTTTCCTTTTTGGTGATGGAATTTGTTTTTAAAGATGGTCTTGTTCCTTAATATAGTTACGGGTTTGTTTACCTGCTTAGACCAGTCATAACAACCATTGAAAAAGTTGAAAGTGTAAAAGTGGTGCAAAAAGATGTAGTGAGGCCTTCAATAATGAGTTACAAGCTTGTCAAGAAGCTGTTACAGGTTCATGTCTTCTGTTTCCTTTGCCATACACTGTTTTAAAGAAGGGTTCAGGTGGAATATCGGTGTCATTCTAGGATTTGGTCTCGTTAATATTGAAGGTCGGTATTTTAAAATATATGTGATGGATGCGAGAGAAGAAGCAAAGAGGTGTGTTCTTGCGAGCATAGGAATTTGGACACTGATTCAGAAATTTCAGATATAAAAAGACAGATCAGAAAGATCTTTAAGTTGAGTAATATATATAGTTCATGTCTTGATCATTCATCTTCAAGTTGTTGTTAGAATTGTGGCTGTTCCATTTGTTGTTGCAAACATTGAGATTTGTTTGTATAGACACAACAGAAAGCCCAGTGTCAAATAAGAAAGTTGTAAACAGACCAACTGTTCTTAATTAGCTTTATAGAGAGGGAGACCATGGCTACTGTTTGGAGGCATGTGTAACCCATGACACGGAAACAGAGTAGTATTCTCATAATCTAGTTTTAAGATCTGCTGATCCTTTGTTTTGTTATCTTCCAGCTTTCATCATATTTTCTATGGAAATTTTTTGGTCACATTTACATTGTTAGTTGAAAGGGTTATTTAACGTGTATTCATTCCCTCTTTTCTGGTTATCTGATGACTGGGTTGAAGAAGGAAACATGTTCTTCTGAAAACAGTTTGCAGTTTCATGTTTGGTAAGCTATTTCTTAATTAGTGCATTCAAAGTCAAATCCAACAAATAATTCTACTATCATATTTTGCTTGCAGTCTCTATCTTTTGTCAGAGTTATTTGAAATCTGAATATCCAGTTCCATATTCTTAGCATAAGTAAGTTAATAGGGCAAACTGTAAAACTCGAATTCAACACAACTGTATTCATAGCAAGATATACACCACACCAAGAGAGTTTGCTGAATAGTAAAGCTTTGTTTTGTATTGATTGTAAAATACATACACTTTAGTGTAATCAACACTAGACAACAATAGCAATCAACCTAATGCAAAAACTATACTACAAGACTCTATATCAATCAGTCTATGTATCTATTCTCAGATGATTAGATTCTTTGTTAGGGCTGAAGACGGTGGCCGGGAGGCGGGAATCAAGAATCGGAACCCTTCACCTCTACTCCCTCTCCGGTTTCGTAGATTCTCAACGACATTGTAAAGCCAAAGCGCAAGATTTTGGGAGAGATTTTGGTTTGAGTTAACGTACTGTAGTAGGCAGCAAGCAATCGGGTATTTTTATGGAAATTTGAATTGGCCCTGTGCTGCAAGAAAAACAAGCCAACGGAAAAGATAGGCGTATAATGAAATATAGTTTACCCTTTGATGTTTCTAAATGTTGTAGATTCATTATATTTCAAATATATAGGTTGCAGTTTGTTTTTTTTTAATCAATTTTGTAAAATTATCTATTTTATTTTATCTTAATAATGTCAAGATCCCCAAAGTATTTTATAGAGCAATAGGTTACAAAAATTATTAAAAATATTCCATTTTATTATTTATTTTTTGGATTCAATTTAAGAAGAAAAAAAATTCTAGAATTATCTATATAATTTTTGTAATGCTTTTTGTAATTGTTAGGATATTTTTTTAAAATTGATATTTATAACCTATGTACTAAGAATCATTTTTATTATTAATTATCACCCAACTCAATAACTAGTGTCGTTTAGTATAATTAGTAAGCATAAAAATCATTTATCACATTTTTACAATACAACTTAAAAATCAAATCGTTTCATTTTCAAAATTATCGTCGTTTAAAATTAGATTTTTATTATCAAGAAGATAAGAAGCTCGACTATACCAAGCGGATGTGACGGATGTGTTTGATTACATTATCTAAGAAAAAAAGTTATTGTAAGAATTTTAATTTTACATATAAAATTTAAATAAATATTTATTTTAAATACATATTTAATAAGAAGCCAATGTGTTTCATTATTTACTTTAATTAATAAAATTTATTACAATAAATCACTATCTTACATACATATAGGTTGATCTAGTTTGAGATTTTCTTAATGTTGAAAAATGAGAAAAATAAATTTTAGGGTAATTGTTAAATTTCTATATTCATCCCCTTTATCGGAGTTTTGGTATTATTTCTACTTCATTTCGTTAATGTCGATATATTTCATCTCTTACCTCTTGTATTATTGCAAAACAAAGTTATTGAGTTCTGGATAAAGGAAACAGATGACAACTAGAGGTTTTTCACATGACCAAGTTTAAATTCACGTGCCACAAATAACAATTCTATTTCCAGCATCATCTGCAAAGCATTTCAGAAGGAGATATGTCAAAAGTTGAAGCAGTAGAAAATTTGAAGGAAAATAACATAATGATCTAGGCATGGGCTTGGTTTGGCTCAAACCGGCGAACCGGCGGTTTTTAAACCGGCCCAAACCGTCGGTTTGGTAAACCGGCGGTTTAGGTTTGACCGGTTTAGGTTTTTGCCGGTTCAAGGTTTAGGTTTAGGTTTGTAAAAATAAAAAACCTAAACCGACGGTTCAAACCGACAGTTTGCGACGGTTTTAACTGACGGTTTACCGACGGTTTTGATATTTAATAGGTATATTATTTTTTTTAAAAAAAAAAAACTTTAAAACCGACGGTTTGGTTGGTTAAACCGTCAGTTTTCAGTTTTTTAAATTATTTTTTAAAAAGAAAATTCATTCCGACGGTTTTCTTCTGAGCCGGTTTTTCAATATTTTTTTTTTTAATAAACCGTAACTAAACCGACAAACCGCTTAACCTAAACCGCCAATTTTCACTTATTAGGTTTAGGTTTAGGTTTGACCCTGAGCCAAACCTAAACCGACGGTTTACAAACCTAAACCGTCAGTTTAAGTTTGCAACCCATCTTTATAATGATCAAGAAGTCAATAAGCACATAAAATACTAGCCAATATTCTCCGTAAATCTGCCAATTTAACAGGGTCAAGTGATGATGTCACATCACTAGACACTTGTGCACCCATACCTGGACTAATCAAATTCTCAGCCTTGAAAACAGTGAGTTTTAAATCAGCACCAAGCCAATGACATGTAGAATGAACATGAAGATTTCGGAACTTCAACTTTAAGCACCATTCATCTGCCTCGTAATGACATTCACAAGATGTTAACTATAAAGTATAAATACACTGCACATGTATGGTGTTATTTGTACACAAACTTTAAAGCACAAATATTAAAGTATGCACAAAACGTGCACAAGTACATATAGACACAACTAGAAACATATTCGATAGACACAACGTGTATAAATATTAGATATTTAACACAATTGAGATTTAATTAAATTGATTTACATTATTATATGAAGCCCGAATTAGAATTTATTGATGCACGACTAAAAACAGTGAGAAATTCAACAAAATATATCTACTAACGCGAATACAAAATATTATTAAAGTTAGACGACGTATAGAAAAAGAAATTTGATGACAAACTGGAAAAAAATTATATCGTCTAATCGTGCATAGTGAAATGTATTCTAAGTAATATTCTTGTTGTCATTATGATATATAGTTCATGTTACCATATAAAAGTTTTCTACATTATTGTACATTAATATTTTTATATATGATTGATTAATCATAGACGTTCATCCGACGATTCATACGGGTTATTTATTGGGCCCAATTACACGGGAAAGTCCCCGGGCTGAATATGCGGAAATGCAAACCTAGTTATAGGTCTTCCTCTTTGGGCCGGTTTGGGCCTCAACTTTGAGGTGGGCTGAGATGCGTTTGTGTGGAGCCCTTATATTCCATTCCTTCCCAAGAGAATGAGAGATCATGACCGACTTTTTTTGTTGAAAATATTTACCCTAGTTATAAATATTTTGTACTCGAAACTTCACATAAAGAAATTTGAAAATGCACTCAAATTTCAAAATACACTCGCAGAAATTAGATCTTCAAATAATCTGATAAGAACACATCAAGGTTGCTTGTGTATCCATCGTCCCCAACAGCATATCGAACCCTTTCGCGACATTCCCTACACCTAACCTCCAACTCCTTCCTCTCCTTGCTTTCAAGATTCATAAACCTCTTCAAAAGCAAACAAATCTCGCCTCTCTCAACGAAACTATCAACCGTGTTCTTCAACCTCCATCCGATTTCCCAATCTTCAACTATCGCCTTGTTGTTCACTATCTGATCAATTCCTAGAGGAAACGTGAGAGCCGACACCCCAACAAATACAGTCTCAAGAGTCGAGTTCCATCCACAATGTGTCAAAAATCCTCCTACCGAATCATGGCTCAGGACCTTCATTTGATCACACCATGGAATCACCATCCCTTTGTCTCCTAAACTCGTGCTCAAGCGACAAGCATTGTCGCGAGCCACCCACAAGAACTGCACATTGCTGTCTCTTAACCCGGCTTCTAGCTCATCGCTTTGTGTACTCGAGGTTGACAGGAAGCTCCTTAGAGACACATACAAGACCGAGCTTCTTGGTTGCTCGTCCAGCCATTTCATGTAATCTTGTTTACAAGATGTATTGTCGGATTCAAAGCAAGGAATGGCAGGGCCGATTGGATATATAGGGATCGATAATGAGGCTCTTAGAGCCTCCATAGCTGCTGATTCAAGCTCGTCAATTGTTCTGAATATGATGCTATCAGCATTGGATGCAGCGGAAACTACTCTTATGAGCACATTCAACATACGTTGGTTGTTTAGGTGAAAATATCCTGGAAGATCCGCCACTCGGTATGAAGGAACTCCCGGGATGAAATCGATGCGTTCTTCACATTCTGCTGCTGTTAAGAACACAATGACAGATTCAATAGAATCAAATTTGTCCCAAATTTGCTATCGAATTACTTATTGTAACCTTTTGTTCTTCAATTACAACTGCTTATAACACCCTATGCAATCAAATTCGCATCTGTGAAGTGTGGATTCAGATTAACAAGTACGAATTTGCAAAATAAAATCAAGTGAGAAAACTGTAATTACCAGACAAGTCAACTGGATAAAATCTGCTGTTGACCACCAGTTCATGGTGAAAGGTGAGCAAAAATGTAGTAGCAGAAGCCGGCCAAAACGACGTGACGTGGACATTCCTTTTCCGGCCAAGCTCAACCGCCCAAACCAATAAGCTATCGGCAATAATCAGATCTGGAGGCTCCGGGAGCACATCGAGGGCCTTCTCAATCGGCTCAGCCATGAGTCCAGACACAGCTTCAAGGAAGCCGATGTGGTCGGAGCCTCTGATTTGCTCGGACGGAAGAACATTGGGAATGGTGGCGGAGGTGACGCTCGACTAGGGATGGAAATAGGTGCACAACCACCCGACTCAACCGATCACCCGACCCGAATATATGGGTGAAAACCCGAAGAATTCCGGGTGGTGGACGGTTGGTGGGTGAAATTGATGGGTGGTGGGGCGGGTATGGGTGGAGGTACAACCACCCACCACCCACCGGCCCCGTTTCACCCGTTTAAATTATAAAAATATATATAAGACCCTAAATCCCTAATATCTAATATGGAAAAGAGTTGACAAACAAACAACCGTTTTAAGTCCTGATCCCGTGTCTCTCTCTAGCCTTTCGAGTTTTCGCTGTCACCTTGTAGTTGCATCTGCCTTCTGTACCGACGGGTGTTCTCCCTTCACTGCTCGTCGGCGCCGTCTTCGATCTTCTCAAGAGTCGTCACTGCTTCGCCGACGCTGTCTTCGACCTTCTACGGAGTCATCACTACTCCGCCGACGCTGTCTTCGACCTTCTACGGAGTCATCACTACTCCGCCGATGCCGTCTTTGATGTTCTCACTGCTCCACCGACACATTCATCGACGTTCTCACTACTTAAACATTCGCCAGAAGGTGACAAACATTTTTTCCCAGGAGAAACGACCCAACAACTAATTTGTTCTTTGAAAAGTTTTTTTTGGTTAAAGTTTCTTTACTGAAATGGGAATATATCGATGATTTGATAATCAATGAGATATATAGAAATATGCTTGAGAAATTTGATAAGTATTGGTCGATTATAAGTGGAGTTTTGGCAATATAAACAATTTTAGACCCAAGAGACAAACTGAAATGTGTTGAATAGTATTTTAACAAGATATACAATGATCTTTGTTGATATTGAGAAGGTGAAAACTTTGATGTTGGATTTTTTTTATGAGTATCAAGACTTAGGCGATGATATTGAGAATCAAGAATATGTAACTTCAACCTCTATATTGATTGGCAAGAGACATGTAATTTTCTGATGATGATGATGAAGATAATTTTGGCCATTATAAGAAAATTTTGAAGAAGAAGGTTAGTGTTAGTCATGAGTTGGTATATTATCTTCAAGAAATTGTATTACCTAATAGTAAAGATTTTGATGTTCTAATCTTATGGAAAACCTAATACTAATAACCTCTTCTTCTTTTTTACTTATAATATCTCCCTTTCATGATTTTTAATTATAATTTAGGTTTTTCGCTCAATACACAAGTAAGTTGATACTATATTCAAGGATGTTGATGTTGAAGATTCCGCCATGAAGGCGTGTACCCCAATATGTATACTTTTGACATTCAAATTTTAATTAATGGTTAAGTTTGATTTTCTAATTATTATTTTTTTTATTATGTTAGATTGTTGAAGTGTATCATTATATCGAGCTTTAGAGGAGGTTCATTTGATTTATGTTAATTTACTTTTGTTGTATGCATACAAAGTTGGGTTTTTTGCATCATTTTGGTTTGTATTAGTTGGAAATCTTTTTTATTGTTGGTTTATTATGTTTCACAATATTTCATGATTTAGTAAATTTTGATTTGTGTTATTTTTAAATTGAAAGTTGTCACAACTTTCAAAATTCTAAAAACGAAAAAAAACTACTTCACCCGAACCACCCGGTGGGTGATGGGTGGGTGAAATATGGGTGAAGTGTTAGGTGGGTGATGGGCGGGGTGGGTTACAACTTGAATAAGATAGGTGGTTGGCGGAATTGGTACATCCATCCATCAACCGACCCGTTTCCATTCCTACGCTCGACGGCTTGGGGTTGGAGCCGATGAAGCCGAACCATTCCTCGGTGACGATGATAGTGATGTGGACATGGGGAGCTCTTGAGACGATTGACTTGCTCAGGTTCATGATTGGGTTGACGTGGCCACGCCCTGGGTACGGCAGTACCACCACGCTCCGCGGCTTTGCAGCCATGGCTAGAGACTGGAGTAGTGGTTTCAACTTGGGAAGACAAATCCTATTTCCTTATCTCCTTATCCTTATCTTATATCTTCTTCTTCGTACTTATAAAATTGAGGAACTTCTTAGAAACGGTCAATATATTAGCCCTCGTTTTGCTAAAAATTACAGATAAAACCAGCCATATACCTTGTGTTGACACCTCACCTGCCACCTGCCCCCTTCACTAAGGAGGATAATCTGCCAATTTAACAGGGCCAAGTGATGATGTCACATCACTGGATACTTGCACACATGCCTGGACTGATCAAATTCCCAGCCTTGAAAACAGTGAGTACTAAATCAGCACCAAGGCAATGACATGTAGAATGAACAGGAAGATTTCGGAACTGCAACTTTACAAATACAGAACAATTAAGGAGGATAATCTTCTGAAAAACCCATCACCCTAAGAAAAAGCAAACACTTTTCCTTACAAATATCTTGTACAGGCAAATAATCCTACAAATCGTACACCATCAAGGCATCATATAAGGGCATAAGAAGTGCCATCATAAGTGTAAAAGGAGAAGATGAAAAAAGTAAAGGTGGGGAAAATGCAAGGAAGCAAACCAACCTGTTTACAGTTGTATTATAAATATCTGCATAATGCCTTCTGCCATTCACTTGTCATAGACTATCTGCATAATGCCTTCTGACATTCCCTTGTCTAAAGCAAAATATCTAACCTGCATCCAAAAGAAAAACTTGCTATCATCCGACTTGAACTTAAGTATGTAAACCCTTCCAGATGTTTGGTCAACCTAAGTATTTTCAGCAGCATTGGTCATTTGCATTACATGCCTTCATGTCTTTAAGCAAAACAAGAAGAAAAAAATCTAGCCAGAGTTAGTACATTATGAATTTATGATGCAGTCTTAGCAGCACCATTGTGAGTCCTATCAGGGTAAACATGCCCCTTCTTTCTAGTATACGAACAATATAGTTTCAGTCACCTTCTCAAAAACAAAATAATAGTTCCTGGGTTACCTTCTCAAAAACAGCTTCTTCTGAAAAGACAATCATGTCCTGTAAAACTGAGTCAACACAACAGCAACTGCAAACTTCGTACGAGCAATACATGCCAAATGCAAACAAAGGTCTTCAGTATCAGCAACTTTTGTTCTACTAGTTTATGTAACTTTAGTTGAATTTTCTTTATTCAATTTCAGTGTTCACCTTTTCTTCATAAGACTGATTATTTTGAAGCCTTTTTACAAACGGAATGAAAGAAGTTAAGAAGATGATATAAAATAGAGGAAGAAAGAGAAGACAGCAAAGCATGGAAGGAGAGAATTGAGATACCTATAACATTCTAAAATCAACGAACAAATGTCCTAAAGAATCAAATGCAGTACAGAGCTATAAACTGTTATAGAGAATCACCTAAAAAGAAACTAGCAAAAACAGTAAGATTATAAAAAGCTCAGAGAAATGTGTCTAAATGACACGATGGACCAAACTATAAGCTAAATAAACATTTGAACCCACAAAAGATAACTTATCAAGATCCACATCATGGATATCAACCTTAATCAAGACAGATGACATAAATGACTCTACCAAACATTCCGGGAGATAGACTAGTATTGATGCACTTATCATGATAAGAGCACAAGAATCCTTGTCTTCTTATTCATGTACACTAAAAAGATAAATAACAATACAATTCAACCCATCTCTTATTCTCAGTTTTAAAAAGAAATATCAATAAGCAATGAACATACACTCAGAATTTAGATGATCAACATATCCGCAACAAAAAAACAGATGAGTAACTTAGAATTTGGATAACTAGTAAGCTATTGAAAAGGAAAGTTATATACTAAAGAGATATATGAGAATGAGCCTAAATACAGATGAGTACAAAAAGAATGAATAGCAATCAGAGCTTCACCTAATGCAAAATACTATACTACTATATTCCATATCAGTTTATATATCTATTCTCAGATGATTACACTCAAGGTTGATAGATACAGTGGAGGTCACCTCTTAGTCTGATTCTAGCAACATGGATTGCTTCAGATCATGACTCTCGTTGTCGGGATACAAACTTGGATGTGAGGCCGTCCAAGCAAATTGATTAAGAACTGCTCATCATTTGTTTTGTTATCTTCCAGCTTTCGTTTTAAATTTCTAATATGGTCAGATTTGTCAGTTGAAACAACTTACATTTTCATCCACCATCCCAAATCTAAGGATGTAGGATTATAAATCTCATATGGTAAGATATTTCTTAGTTCCGTATTCTTAGCATAAATGAGTGAATAGAGCAAACTGTAAAATTCGAATTCAACAAGGCTAAAAAAAAATAGAAGAAATCTACTAGTAACTTTGTATTGATAGCAAAATATACACCAGACCAATGGACAGAATGACTACCCAGTATAGCTTTGTTTTGTATTGATTGCAAAATACATACAATTTAGTGTAATCAACACTGAAAAGAATAGCAATCAAAACCCCACCTAATGCAAAAGACTACACCAATAGACTCTATGTATATCACTCTATATCTAATCTATATGAATACCTTCAGGGTCCTACCGAACCATCCTGCTAAAAGACTCACACACTTTCCGCCTATCCGATCTCCCTTCTTGTATCTCTCAATTTCTATGAGTCTTGGCCGGAAAAGGAATCCGAGTATGATTCCCATCCCTTCTAAGCTCCACTTTACTCCCAGCCTTATACGAAGCGATCATCTGGACATTCTTCTTTGAAACAATCGATTGAGATACCACTTTATTCCCCTCCACTTTACTCCCCGCCTTACCCACCACCGGTCTGCAATGGAACCACTTTTATCTTTTTCTTCACTGCTTCAGTTTCTGCTGGTACAACATACTTCCTTTTCTGCAACTTCTTCTTTGCAATTTCTGGCTGCAAAATCACACTATCGGCAGAATGCGGAATCCAAGAACCCTTGACCCAATGCAAGCATGGCCTCACATTCCGGAAAGAGACGCTCGTAGCCTTCTCCTCGCCTCTATACACCACAGCACATCTGATATTCTCACAGAACCCTACCAATTTGCCTCTACGCCAACCATTCGATCCATGGAATACCTCGATGAAATTGCCAACCTGGAACTTGGCCCGCTTCGGTTTCGGTGGTGCAGGACGAACGTTGGCGACGGGAACGGAATCTACAGTGTCGATTTTGATGTACTGGATCATCAATTTTTGGTCGGATTCTTCGTTAGGACTGAAGACGGTGGCCGGGAACCAAGAATCGGAACCCTTCACCTCTACTCCCTCTCCGGTTTCGTAGATTCTCAACGACATTGCAAAGCCAAAGCGCAAGATTTTGGGAGAGATTTTGGTTTGAGTTAACGTACTGTAGTAGGCAGCAAGCAATCGGGTATTTTTATGGAAATTTGAATTGGCCCTGTGCTGCAAGAAAATCTACCAACGGAAAAGATACGCATGTAATGAAATACTAGTACAGTACTTATTGATTATTTTGTTTTATATTACATATATATATTTTATTTATATAAATGGATTATTAAGTAATTATTGATTAGTTTTAATGAAAAATTGGACAAACTTTAGATAATATTTATAGATCGAAAAAGTGAAAATATAAATTTGTTCGGTAGTAAAATTTTACAATTAGAAAATAATTTGTCAATTGATAAAATATTAGTAAATTTATAATTCAAATAATCGTTTAAGAAAACAAACACTACATCAGTACGATTTTGTAGTTTAATTAAAAGAAATGTTGGATATATTTTTTCAATTCTAAAAACATTATATAATTTATATGCACGATTGGTTGATAAATCTGATTGTAACTATAGATGATTAATAATTCAATAATTTAAATTGAATATAAAAAAATCATGATAATATAGTTCAGTAAATTATCTTATAAATTAGAATACAAATAAACCAAAGTCGGGTTTAATCTCAAGATTGTACCCATGATTATCTTCTTAAATAAATTATATATACAAAAATACATAAAAAATATATTTTTTTATTTATTTATTTTTAATAATCTAAAATAATTACCTAATTTTAAATGCTTAACCACGTTAAACTCGAAATACAAATATCTTGTAAAATTTTCGGTTTTGAATTATATATTTAAATGACATTTCGGATTGGATTCGGTTACATACTATGATTTTTGGTTTTATTTTTAATTGTAAAATCTTAATTTTAAAAACTAACATAAAGGAGATTACAATTAAAATGTTATATGATTTTAATTAAAACATTCAAATTAATATAAATTGGTTAAAATATAAAACCGATAAGATTTAATCATTTTTTAATTTTTTAGCTGTAATCAAATAAAAAACGTGAGATATGGCCAGCTAAATTTATTTTTAAAACCAATTATTTTTAGTTGTAAACAAATAAAAAACGTGAGATATGACCAGCTAAATTTATTTTAAAAACCAATTTGAATATATACTTGAATTTTTTTAGTTTTTAAAAACCAATTTCATATATACTTTTTCTATTTTTTTTTTGGGCTTCGAGAAACGTGGGCGCGACACGTGACAATAAAGGCTCCTCCTTTAATAGATATACTAGTGTAATACCCGCACCTTGTGCGGGTTTGGAATAATAATGGGTTAGATGTACAATGTGTTTTTATATGTTTTTATTGTTTTAATTCCATAAATATAAATGATTTGATAAATAATTATATATTAGTTCCAGTGAAAAGTTGAACAAACTTTAAATGATATTTGTAG
Organism: Fagopyrum tataricum; assembly: GCA_002319775.1. Taxonomy (NCBI): domain Eukaryota; kingdom Viridiplantae; phylum Streptophyta; class Magnoliopsida; order Caryophyllales; family Polygonaceae; genus Fagopyrum; species Fagopyrum tataricum. Next base: position 12,617,138 of record CM008286.1, read on the forward strand.
GTCAAAAAAGTAAAGATATAGTTTTTTTTTTCAACAAATGTGAAATTTTTTTATTTAGCAAATAATTTGTCGATTGATAAAATATTTATAAATTAAATGTTAATAGTAAGTATAATTGTTTATAAAATGTGTAAAACAAATAATATTTGAGATATGGACTCAATTTCATAGTTTAATATGAGATTTAAAAAAACAATATTTCACACTTTGTTTACATAATATATTATATTGAAAATACATATTTCATTCGAGTAGGGATAAATAATATACTTGTTCATACGCAATCTTCATCGAAACATTCGACATCAACTCCAATTTAAACGATATCGTTCTTCGTTTTAAACATGAAAAGTCAATCATTTTCTGTAATTAAAAAAAAGGAATTAATGAGGAAACTACCAAATAATTATAAATAAATAAATAAACAAATAAGTAATTCAGATCTTACTAAAGCTTATATTGAAAGATTACCTCTAACTTCCGTTAAAAGATTAATAGATTTTATTGAGCTGTTAAAAAATGTTTTTCAATTAATCTTATTTCTTGAATTATAGTATTATTTGATAAATTTACAATTAGATGTTATCTATTATTTTATTTTATAGTTTTTGAAATATATATTAATAGTTATTGAATGATGCCAGACAACTTAGTGTTATAATCCTAAGACTGTATAAAATTAAATTAAAGCAAATTTGTGTTATTAAAGTTCAAAACATTATTAAACATGTCTGTACATATTCAACTTTAAATAAAAATTTGATTTTTTTAAAATTTATATTGTTGAGGATATATTATTGGATTAAAAAAAGGTTTGACAATTTGATTTTTAAAATATTGAAAATTCCGAATTTAAAATTTTGAGAAAAATCTTGTTCTAAAATCCGTATAAAAGATTGAACTCGGTCATTATATTTACACGGATTTTATAAGATACGATGATGATAAATCTTTGGAAAAATGAAACTCGTTGGCAGAGGATGATTTTAGTTTTTAAAAACCAATTTGATGTGTATTTTTTCTATCTTTTTTAAAAAAATAGTTAAAATATAAAACCGATAAAATCATTTTCTAATTTTTTTAGCTGTAATCAAATAAAAAACATGAGATATGGCCAGTTAAATTTATTTTAAAAACCAATTTGAATATATACTTGAATTTTAGTTTTTAAAAACCAATTTGATATATACTTTTTCTAATTTTTTTTGGGCTTCGAGAAACGTGGGCGCGACACATGGCAAAAGAAGCTCCTCCTTTAATAGATATATGATATATATGATGATGATGATAACATATGATGATGATTTTTTAAAATTTATATTGTTGAAAAGATTTTATTGAATAAAAAATTTGAACAATTTTGTAATAATATTTCGATTTTTATTTTAAAAAAAAAATTATATTGCTGAAAAGATATTATTGAATAAAAAATTTGTGCTGAGAAAAATATTTGATTTTTAAAATTTTAATCATTTTGGTGAAGAGATATTGTTGGGTATTTTAATAATTTTTTTAAAGAAATTAGTTTTTTAAATACCAATTTGATATATACTTTTTCTAATTTTTTTTGGGCTTCGAGAAACGTGGGCGCGAAACATGGTAATAGAGGCTCATCCTTTAATAGATATTAGTGTATTACCCGCACCTTGTGCGGGTTTTTTTTTGAATAATATTGAGGTAGATGTGTCACAATGTTATTGTATATTGTTATTGTTTTGTTTAAATTACATATAAATGTGTTGATAAGAAAATGTTTATTGATCATGATGATAAATGGAAACAACATTAGATGATATTTGAAAATTTAATAATAAAATAAATAACTAATAAGTTATAATTTTGTTAAGTAATCAAGTAAAATCAATAATATACTAAATGACTTGTTTAAGATGAAAAGCAATAGATTAGTTTTTTTTTCAAACAAAAAAATAGCATTAAAGAAATTAAATTAACTTTTAAAATAAATAAATTAAAAGATATTAATTACCAAAGTTAACGTAAATTAATTATGTTTTACTATAAAAAGAAATGTTTGAAACATCACTTTATAATGTCATTTTTCACGTCCATCTTTATTATACCTCTAAAATGTCATTATAATGATATTACAAACAATCAATGAAATTCAATTAATTTTCTCAAAGCATAATCCTGAAAACTAAGTTGTTCACGTAACATTTTATTTCTTATAAAAATATGCTTGAAAACCAAGAGTTCAAATTTGACAATTGAACATCAGTGGTGTCATAATTTAAATTTGTACTAATTGTATAAACAAAATTAAAAAAAATATTATAAACAAAAACAATTTGATAATTCATTATAAATTATTGAAAATAAATAGTACAACCACGTCAAATATTTTGTTCTCTTGTAGTTTAGATTGTAAGGAAATTTTAGTTTAGATTTTAAATCTAACATGAGATTTAAGTAAGTTGTTTCTAATTTATAGGTAATTAAAAAATTATTATCAAACAAAGAATAATGCGGTTCTACTGATACGAAATGAATAAATAAAATATACTTTCAATCCCTAAGAATGATATGATTTGATTGTTTCTATTAATACGGTTCAACTGGTACGAAATGAATAAACATATAAATCACATTTTTTTCCAATTTCAACAATCAAATATCAATATGGATTTTTATCAATAAGTCATAAAAAATAGGTAAATAAAAAAATTGTCATTACATTAGATATTTTATAAATTGATTCCTTTTGTTTTTTTTTAAAAAAAATAGTTGATAAGGAGATAAATTTATTTAACTTGATAGATATACTCACAAAAGTTAAATTTATTTAAATACATTGATTTCGTTTAAAAAATATTCGTTTGGTTTTTTAATTTTTCTTAAGTAATTGTTGTTGTTTAATTTAGGATGAATTAGTTGTGCAAGATAGTAGTACGTAATGATTGTTTAAGCATGGTTGATAAATTAGCCGGGTACCTCATTTGGTATGTCCTTCTAGTACTATTTACACTATAATGATGGGAAATTATTCATAAGATATAATTTTCTAAGTTCATATGTAATTTTACAAACCTCTTTTATTATAATTTGTATAAGTTAACTCAAGTAGTTATATTCTGTTCTACATCTGCAGTTCTTAGGCTAGCACTCGTATCTACTAACATATGTCATTAGTCTTAGCTTCTTAAGATGGAGTTATTAATGAGAAGATCAAGAAAAGCAATAAATTATTTTATTACTTTTACTCATAACCAAAAATTGGATTCTTTTCGTTACAAATGAAAGGTAATCTGAAGAGTTTGTTTGAATATGGACGTCTTTGCGGATGGTTTTCTATCATTGATTTCAATGTGCTAACTTCTTGTCTTAGGAGAGAGAAAGACAAATTGAAATTGAAATTAGAAGATCAAAGGGCTTAGAGGTGAGGAGGATGGTACCGGATGAACACTATTTATGGCGTGATGCTGCTGATTCAAGTATATAGGGAGTTGGTGCCGATTCAAGTATATAGGAATCCTCACTATACAATTTGACCGGACAAATGTGCATAAATTACATGAGATTTGTCATGACTTCTAGGTCTATAAACATTTTGACTTTTGGTTGTTGCAGCGTCGAAGGATCGTTATTTGTTGTCAACCGAAATCTTGCTAGAGTTGCCGCTTCAGGAAGAGAAGTCACTTGAAGACGCTGATGACGAAGAACCGAAATCTACGGAACCGGAGGATTGAAAGTATAAGGAAGTCATCCATGAAGATAAGTACTCGTTTCAAGGGAACGCAATAGAAGTCGATCAAGTATGAATTTGATTGTCGTTTAACCTGCAATTCAACAATACAATTTGTTAGTTTTCAATACGAAAAGATTACTATGAGAATCGAATAAAAAAAATGAAAGGATATCCTATTCACTTTAATTTATTTCAACATGAATAAGCTAAGTGATTAAAACAATGAAAAAGTTGTGAGTTGAGATCCAAAAGTCGTTCTTGGAATTAGGGTTAACAAAACTTGTAGCGAAAGTTTAAATTTTAATTTTAATTCTAATTCATAAAAAGAGATAAAAGATTTTAATGAGATACGTGTAACAATCTCTTTTAAACAAAAAAATACCGAAAATGTTAATTTTAAGAAGATTCGTTGAGATAAGAATGAAATTATCGAATTTTTTAAAAAAAAGAACTTAAATATCAGGATTATATTCTGTTGTAAACTATTTTTTTTTTAAAAAATCGATTGCAAATTTTTTATTTAAATTACGTGAGTAAAAATTTTGGTGGCTAACAGTAACTTCTCAAAATCAATTAAGATTGATATTATAAATCAGGGTTTATTTTAAATGTTTTTTTTATTTAAATCTAAACACGTAACAAATAAGATTTTCGTTTTTTTGCATATACGTGATCTAGTGGTTTGATATTATCTGAGATTTCCCAATTTGAATATATACTTGAATTTTTTAGTTTTTAAAAACCAATTTCATATATACTTTTTTTTTTTTTGGGGGCTTCGAGAAACGTGCGCGCGAAACGTGGCAATAGAGGCTCCTCCTTTAATAGATATACTAGTGTAATACCCGCACCTTGTGCGTGCGGGCTTTCGATTTAAAATCACATACACAAATTATAACTTTTTCAAATTATTTTTAAATTTCAATTTGAAAAAATATAATAGTAGATGATATTAAATATTTTTAAATTTTTATAAATTATTTATCTGATATCAATAATCTATTTTTTTCATAAATAGATTTTGCAAATTAATTAAAAAATGGACTAACTAATTCTTTGTTGTTATTTAATTTTTTTTAAAAATATAACACAATGGATATTTGTTTTCAATGTCAAGTTCAATTTGTAATTATAATTTTTAAAAACTGTTATCAAATATGATTATTTTTCAAAGTTGGATAAATTGGAAAAAAATATAATAGTAGATAATTTGAAATTGTTAAATATATAATTTATTTAGTTGAATTTAACAATCTAGTTCAAATCATATGTAATAAGAAATAATTAAATGGAATAATGAATTTTTTGTAACAGTGTAGAAAGTGATCAAAACCTTTATGTTCAAGTCAATTTAAAAAAATTTAATTTTACAAAACCAAACCAAAAAATCAAAAAAAATCTTAAACAATCTTTTTTCTGAAAATCCATTTTTATCATAAATTCAATTGAATTTTCCTTAATTTTTACTAAAATATGCTCAAAAAATAAATGAAATTAACTAATAAGTTTATATATTTACTATTAACTGAGACATTACTAAAAAATTTTATAAAAAACATTAAATTTATAAAATTATAAAATATCATGATATATTGTAAAAGTTAAAAAAAAAACTATTTGGTATCTTGAAAAAAAGATATTTTTTAAAAGATCATGATATAAAAAATAACTTTTTAAAAAGACTTTGTTAGGCTTCGATGATAATTTATATTAACAATTTAAAATAATTAACTTTTAAAAATATTTTTTAGGCTGCGTAAAATCTGGTGCTGACACGTGGCAAAGAAGGGCTCTCCTTTAATACTTATAAGATAAGATAAGATAAGATATAAGATAGTTTACCGTTTGATGTTTCAAATTGTAGATTCATTATTTTTCAAAATATAGGTTACTGTTTGTTTGTTTTTTAATTAATTTTGTATTATCTATTTTATTTTATCTTAATATTTTCAAGATCCCAAAGTATTTTATAGAGCAATAGGTTACAAAAATTATTATAAATGTGCCATTAACTTATTTATTTTTTGGATTCGATTTAAGACAAAAATTTTCTAGAATTATCCATATAATTTTTGTAATGCTTTTTGTTTATTGCTAGTAAACCCTTTTAAATAAATATTCATAAACTGTGTACTAAGAATCATTTTGATTACTAATTATTACTCAACTCAATAACTAGTGCCATTTAATATAATTATCAAGCATAAAAATAATTTATCACATTTAAAAATAAAATCGTTTCATTTTCAAAATTGTCTCCGTTTAAAACTAGATTTTTTTTTATCAAGGTAAGAAGCTCGACTACAGCAAACGGATGTGTTTGATTACATTAATTGAAAAAAAAAATATTATAAGAATTCTAATATTACAGATAAAATTTAAATAAATATTTATTTTAACTGCATATTTAATAAGAAGCGGATGTGTTTGATTATTTATTTTAATTAAAATAAAATTTTAGAAAAAATCACAATTTTACATACATGTAAGTTAATCTAGTTTGAGATTTTCTTAATGTTAAAAGCCGGAAAGAAAAAAAAATTTAGGATAGTTGTTAAATTTCTATATCCATCCCCTTCATCGGAGTTTTGGTGTTATTTCTATTTCATTTCGTTTTTGTCGATATATTTCATCTCTTACCTCATCTTACTTCCCAAAATCTCCCATGATTTTTAAAGTAATATACAATTGCAATTCAACTACATCGAAATAGCTATATCTTACGTTAAATTTTGAAAATGAATGTCAATGCTTGATTGCATGTATTGACGATGTAGTACATTTTTGCTTTGAACCATCCAATTCTTCCTTGAAAGCAGTCTACTCATCATGGTCAATGCCTCCGGTGCACCTGCCATTGAGCCTAGATGAGCCATGTTGGTCAGGGGAGCCGGCTCCTGGACATGGGTCAGGTCAGATATGGATCTCGGCTGTAGTGCGTGAAGTAGACTAGATCCAGTCTGGTTTAACATTCTTTGAGTTGAGAGAGGATTTGTAGATATGGGAACCAGGTGATTTTTGAGTTGTGTCTAAACTGAGTCATTTCTTGGACAAATGCAAAATTAAATACATATGACTTAGCTTCTAGATCATATTTGACAATCAAGCAGAATATGAAATGAAATTAGTTCTATATCGAGACAACAAGAGAAAATAAGTGCATCCTGTGACTTTGGATTACCAAAGTGCTAGGCCAATTCAAACTGTCAATGATCAATTTGCAGGTTATCAGAGAACATAGATGCTGTCTATCTGGTGTAGTGGTGTTTCATCTCACAACCGTATTCATTTTCGAAACAAATGTCACCATAAAATCTGTCCCCATGTAAATCAAAGATATTGCGACGGTTAAAGAGAAAAATTGCACTAAAATTCCTCACTAATGTCCCTCATCCATGGGATCGGGGCCTCCAGCTTGCTGCTTTGAGTCGCTGCTCTCGAGTTGCTTTAAAACAGAGTCTTCCAGTGCCTCCAGGAAGGAGATAACAGTGAATTTATCTGTCAAAAAGAAATCCAACCGAAAAACATAAGCAGCTAGTATTTTGAAAATACTTGAGGATACCAAACCGAGTTAAAAGTGAGTTTATGATCTGAAAATAGTGCATACGAGGAAATAAATTTTTGGTGCGAGTTGGATTTATAATGCAAATGACTTACATTTGCTAGGATCAATTCCAAACTGAGACAAATCAATTTGGCCTGTCTTTAGTACCTGCATGTAGGAGAATGGAAAAAACTGTAATTATGCATTTGAAAAAGTGAATGACATGTTCTTCATTTCCAGAGCACACGCCAGGTACTAGTCAGTAAAGAAAAGCAGAGGAGTGTGTTGCATGTCTTACGTAAGTGAAAGCGTCTACTTGTTGGTGAAAGGGAGGACTTTGCAACAATTCTATCAAGTCGGTCCTTGTTTGTTGACCCTGTAATTACAATAATATGAAGCAACAGTGCATTGTGAAAGAAAGAGGAGAGCTTCAAGCCTTCAAAGTTTACCTCTGGCAAATAGGGTGCTAATCGGTCTTCCACAGGTAATTGCTCAAGCAATGGAAGTACCAAATCCAGTTTCAACAGATCACCTAATCCTAGGCCTACATCAAAAAAGATTGGCCGGAATTATAAGATGATTTAGTAAGCAAAGCATGGGGTGTTTGGCAGCACAAAATAAATTGCTTTCTTTGAAATAATTGTGGGCTGAGGAAGCAATTAAGTGAGCAACTTTCCCAGCAAATGTGTATTTACAGCCAATGCATTTTCTATTTTGTATGCATGGAGGACAATTATGAAAGTGCCATGTAGATTAGTACAAAAGACCTGCTTAAACCGTTTTGAATAAGAATTCGACAACCATCCCATATCCAGAAACAGAAAGAAGATGAAAAAAGCACTGACGAGTCACATTTCTAAGACTATCAGTATAAAAATGATGTATCAGGCAAAGGTGGGATTTATTAACTATCTTTTAAAAATTCAATAGGAGGTTTTTAGTGTACAAAGGAGAATGCTATGCAAGTAAAATCCACATGGAAACGATTCACGTGTAAAATGCAGTGGATGATAAATGATACCCGAAACCATCATTTCCATTATCTCGTGATATGATCCTTGAGATAGACTTACAACTGAAAAGCACTTCACATCACTATCGTTTCCATCTCCATTACATCATGCTTTTTGTGCGAGTTGTAAGTGCTGGATTTAAATGGATGTAGTAATCCTAGAATTTGTATGGCAACCATATTGCTATACTTTTACATCATCAATTAAGATTTTCAAAAAAAATACGATGCAATTTTGACACGTTAAAAATTCAAAGAAACAAATTAATAGACAACAAGTAAGAAATACATGATCAGAATATAAGATCATTGGAACTAGTAAAGTTTGGTATAAAGAGTGACATTATAGCAGATTGAATCTAGTTTGCAAAACAAAGTTACTGGGTTCTGGATAAAAACATTAGTTTCTGATTAATATGCCACAAAAGATAATGGGCAGGGATGGGCCATAGGAAACAGATGACAACCAGAGGTTTTTCAGATGACCAAATTTAAATTCATGTACCACAAATAACAATTGTATTACCAGCATCGGGGTCTACAGCATCATCTGCAAAGCATTTCACAAGGGAAAAAGAGAGAAGACGTGTCAAAAGTTCAAGCCGCAGAGAATTTGAAGGAAAATAACAGAAGATCAAGAAGTCAATAAGCATAAAAAGGCCATACCTTGAGATCCAATACTACTCAATATTCTCTGTAAATCTGCCAATTTAACAGGGCCAAGTGATGATGTCACATCACTAGACACTTCTGCACCCATGCCTGGACTGATCAAATTCCCAGCCCTGAAAAAAGTGAGTACTAAATCAGCACCTAGGCAATGACATGTAGAATGAACAGGAAGATTTTGGACTGCAACTTTAAGCACCAAATATGCATACATCAGCTCTCAAGATGGACAACAACAGCCTCACTGAAACCATATTCATCTGCCTAACGGTTTAAGAGGTAATTATTATAACAATTAGCTCTCATCAAATACCTTTGCATTCAAGGGGGGAGGGGTGTTAGAAGTTATGCCCACTCAAAGGTGTGGGGGTTAATCCTCGAGTTTTTAGCTCAATCCTTTTCCCCTTATATTTTACTTTGCCTGCACTAAACAGCAGTTTCGTGCATATTAATTCAACTTAAGAGGAGTAAATGATCATGGTACATTACATATACAAAACTACCCTACGTACTCTTTGATAGTAAGGATGGAGGTTTTTCATTAATAATTGTGGTCACATCTGTGTAGATAACAGCTTTGGTAGACAAATATGATCATGGTACATTACATATGTTTCCCCTTATATTTCATTAATGATTAACAAATATGATCATGGAACATTACATATGTATGATCATGGAACATTACATATGTTTCCCCTTATATTTCATTAATGATTAACAAATATGATCATGGTCACATCAGTGTAGCTCATTCATTTCCCCTTATATTTCATTAATGATCATGGTACATTACATATGTTTTAAAGTGTCAATTAGTGGGACTGTTTTGACTTCTTTTAGCATTGAAAGTTAGGCTATCTTGGCCTATGTTTACAGTTGTATTGATGATTAACAAATGTTTCATCAATTAACTAAGAAGAATTAGTTATAGTTGCAGATTTCCCATAACTCTAAATCAATGGTGAAATGTGACAACCACCACGTAGCCTGGAAATCTCATATAGGCAAGATTGAGGAGAATCATTGCTGAAGATGGAACTAAGAATTTAGTGAATTCAAGAAAACATTTTAACAGGCAACCATGTAAACATCAAAATTTTGATAATATATACACATACCTTGATGATAGATCATCCTCAAGCATGGCTTCAAGAGGAAGAGAGCCTCCTGGTTCATCATCTTCAAGCAAATCTACAAATACAGAACAATTAAGGAGGTTAATCTTCTGAAAAACCCATCACCATAAGCAAAAGCAAAAACTATTACTTCACAAATATTTTGTACAGGCAAAGAATCCTACAAGTCATGCACTATTAAGGCATCAAACTAGGAATAAAAAGTGCCATCATAAGTGTAAAAGGTGAACATGAAAAAAAAGAGTAGAAAACCCACTACCCATGGGGGTGAGGAAAATGCAAGGTAGCAAACCAACCATATTTAGTCTATTTTAATATTTGCATAATGCCTGCCATGCACTTGTCATTCAAAGAGACGAATCTTCTAACACTACAAATGAAGCATATCATAGATAATGCTATATTTTTCTTTTGATTTATTTCCATGCACCTAAAAAGATCCCTCTTAAAGAGACAAATGCGACTTCTGAAAGCCATAACAATCTCATCTGCATGAATATACTTATTCAATACCTAATGGTTGATTGACATGCATGTTAAACAAGCGGCAGAGCTCTGAATCCCCGTCTGATTTTGGCTCCTAAAAATAAACATTTAAGACCATCGTCAGAGATGTAAAAACAAGTAAATGTACGTCACAATTTAAAATCTAAAGCAAAATATCCAACCTGCATCCAAAAGAAAAACTTGCGATCATCCGAGTTGAACTTTAGTATGTAAACCCTTCCAGATGTTTGGTCAACCTAAATTCAAGCAAAAAAGTAAACTCACTAACCCTTCCAGATATTCCCTTAATTAATCACTGTTCTATTGTCTGTACAATATGATGCGATGGATGTACTATGCTTTATCATCAATATAAAAAATATTGGTTCAAATGTTCCATTGCCAAACTCATGTACAACTATATGGTACAGAAAAGTACCCCTTACATCTTAAAAAATGACATTTTGTTTATTTTGTATATTTGGAGATTGGTTGTTTATTAGACAACTCTGGTCAATTGTTCACCCTCTTAAGTATTTTCAGCAGCAGCATTGGCCATTTGTATTACATGCCTTCGTGTCTAATGTGGCATTAGAGTATTTACTTTGTTGTTGGGTGTAATTCTAATATACATTTCCGACATCGGGTTTTTTGTTAATCCGGGATATTTTTTTTCTAGAATCTTCCACGAGCACATTCAGCACGTGCCTTCAGGGATCACTAGTACCCAATTAATCTTTAAGTAAAACAAGAAAAAAAAATTTACCTAGAGTTAGTACATTATAAATTTATGATGCAGTCTTAGCAGCACCTTTGTCAGTCCTATCAGGGTAAACATGCCCCTTCTTTCTAGTATACAAATAATATAGTTTCAGTCACCAGTGAAACAACAACGAACAAAACAAAATGATAGTTCTTGGGTTACCTTCTCAAAAACAGCTTCTTCTGGAAAGACAATCATGTCCTGTAAAACTGAGTCAAGACAAACAACGAACATAACAAGAACTGCAAACTTCGTACGAGCAATACACACAAAATGCAAAGAAAGGGGAGGAAGGAGGTAAAATTACTTGATAGAAACAAGAACGAAATACAGCCTTTTCCACTAAAAAGCTCTTCAGTATCAGCAACTTTTATTCTACTAGTTTATGCAACTTCAGTTGAATTTTCTTCTTGCAATTTTAGTGTTCACCTTTTCTTCATAAGACTGATTATTTTGAAGCCTTTTTACAAACGGAGTGAAAGAAAATGAGATGAGGGTATGATATAAAATAGAGGGTGAAAGATAAGCCAGCAAAAGCATTGAAGGAGAGAATTGAGATACCTATAACATTCTAAAATCAACGAACAAATATCCAATCAAATCCGTTATCAAGAAGAAACAAAACATAAAGGATCACCTAAAAAGAAACTAGCAAAAACAGTAAAATTATAAAAAGCTCAGAGAAATGTCTCTAAATGACACGATGGACCAAAATATAAGCTAAATAAAAACTTGAACCCAGAAAAGATAACTTGTTTGCTACCAATATAAGAAAAAGGAGTGCTTTGAACACAGTTATTTTGTCAGAGGTTCTTTTAAGTTGTGCGTAGTATAATTCCCTTTAGAAACCATGCAAATTCTTTTGACAAGTAAATCAATAGATTGTGTAGCACATGTACTCTAACCAATATCCAAAAATAAGACACAAGAGGTTTGTAGAAAAAGGATACATCATCGACCACATTCTGGACTCGGTCAAGCCACTGAAAATGGACCAATCCTTCCTCCCCCTACAAAAATTAAGTGGAATAATAAAGATTGATACACATGACCACATGGGTCACATAATTTCAGGAAATAATATTGTTCAATAAGATCCTTTTTAGATTAACTATAAGCAAAGGTCTTTAACATTACCCTTGTTAAGCGAATTAGTCCTTTCCGGGTATCTGGAACCACACGCTTTCCCTCAAGATGCATTTTACCGGCTCGAAATTCCAACAAAATCTGTTGTCAGCAAAGCAAATGCATATTAACAGCCACAAAACAGCATCTACGCATTTCTCCAGCCTATGACTATACCAAAGATGTATATGTTCTGCATTATTGGTAGAAAACACAGAACTAAGTGCAATAAGGATTCTCTCATTACAAACTTAAGACACAAAGAGGCTCAACAACATAAGAAAGAAAATTGTGATTACTGATTACCACATGAGTAAATCTGCTTTTGATTTAACATCAAAAGTAATAGAGCACAGCCACAAAATAAAGGTGCAAGAATTCTCTTATTACAAACATAAGACACAAAGAGACTCAACAATACAAGAAAGAAAAACTCTGAGTTTACTGATTAGCGCATAAATCATCATTTTGATTTAACGTCAAAAGTAAGATGAGCACGGCCACAAAATAGAATCAACAACTTTGAGATACTTCTCGTTTCTCTTGATATCAAAATATGACAAAGTATATAGCAAAACTGGAGGATGTGTTCAATAATATCCTTCTGTTTGTGCTCAAGAAAAGGGTTAACAATGAATGAGATCACAAAATCACCCAAAATGATTTTAGTAATATAAAAACCAATGCTAAAAATGAACAGAAAAATTGGTGTTTTTCATACACATGTTGAGATAATGTTTTCAAAAGTACCCCCACTCTAAAAACATGCAAGTGCTACAAGTTCAACACGTGGAAAAAGCCCCTGAACCCAAAACAAAAACTTTTAAATCAAGACAAGCCAAAACCAAGTAAGATCTAACTGAACCCTATTAGGATTTGACAGTTTCTGGGTAAAATCATGGAGCAGAAAGGCTTTCATAAAAGGCAGAGTTAGTATACTCAAGATTGTCTTGATGATGCTTGGTTCATCCTTTCATTTACCCATGTTTATGAATAAATTGAATCTGTTCCTCCCATGAGTCTATAGGCTTTGGAAAGAACAGAGGTTGAATGGTGTTGTCATACATTCATGTATTTGGTAGGCAAGAAATCCAGATCCTTTCTAAGTTCTGAAGTATGAGGTACAATTAAAGAAATTGGGTCACTTCTTTTTTAATTTGGTCTCCAACAGGCATTTTTTTCTATATTTTGCTTCTCTTTTTGGTGATAGAATTTGTTTTTAAAGATCGTCTTATTCCCTAATATAGTTACGGGTTTGTTTATCTGCTTAGACCAGTCATAAAAACCATTCAAAAAATGGTTGAAAGTGTAAAGTACTGCAAAAAGATGTATGAGGCCTTCAATAATGAGTTACAAGCTTGTCAAGAAGCTGTTACAAGTTCATGTCTTCTGTTTCCTTTGCCATATTCTGTTTTACATGACCAAAATTGAATCTTCAGATGTTTAGGTTGGTGAAAGACCTTGAGATTAATTAAGAGATGTTGGTTTAGCTAGGACAACATTGCACAAACAATTCACTTTATGGCATGATTTGTCAGGCAATAAGAACCTCCAGCGTGTACTCATTCTGCTTGCTTTTCTGGATTGAATCATAAACAAGGTGCGAGAAGAAAAAAAAAATGTGGTTGAAAAGCACTCACGACCCATAAAAGAGTACGGTTAACCCCCAAAATATCACAATTGCCAAACGTCGGCCTTGTGAAAAACAACAATTGAACGATGTCCTCATTTCCATCCCTTAATAATAGAGGATCATGACTACACACCCATAAACCAAACAAACTTGTACTACATTAAACTAGTGGAAACCTACAAATAAGCCCCTTACAAATTACAATACAAAAAATCATATAAGTGCAAGTACCTAGACACACTGATGTCCCTGTAATATACATTTAATTGTCAATAGAAAAGCATTTCAAGAAGATATAAAGTGCTTACCTGTGTATCTTGAGAAGTCTGTGCAATAGAATCCATACCTCTAGTTTTTGTTCCACTGCGTAATTAATAAAAATGAAAATATATTTACAAAAGTACAATAGTAGTCAGATGCGAATTCTACCAAGAGGAGGAAAGATTGGAAGCCATTAACAGGAAAGTGACAATCAATACAGTATAATTATTGAGAAGCCAAAGGTTGGCAGATTTACTAGAATTCCCCAGGTGTCCAGCCTTTGTTTGGTTACCATTAGCATATGACAATAAGAAGTCTTGCTACCTTTCCCTTAAAGGTGGGCAGATGCTCCTTCATGAAGCTACTGTGAGGGATCCTGTAATCTCCTAGGCCTCCCAGGGAAACCAGACTAACATAATCTCTAAGGAAGATCACAGCACAGATTCCATTATTTGCGGTAAAACAAAAATTAAAGTGTACCAAGTTATAAATTTCAAGTCATCTCATTAAATTCTATCAGTTCACACATAGCATTCATCGGTACAATCATCACCAACAAAAATTCAACCTTTTTGCGTCGTCCATGATTTAACCTACTGAATCAACATAATCTACAACAGAAAGAAAGTACCAGATAGTCGTACAAAATTGAATTCAAACAATATCCTATCCAGGGGGGGAAAGGGGAAGTTCGACTGAACGTGTTTCCCTAAATCAAGCATCAAAACTACAGAGTGATAATCCAAATATCCTTGAACTTAGATACTGCAAAACCCTAATCTGTAGGAAAAACACCAGGCCTAACTGAAACAATATTTAAGTTACCAAAAGCAAGACGGAATAATTCGTACCTCGTACCCGTGAAAACCGAAAAGAGAAAAATCTGAGCTTAGGTGACAGACAGCTGCCAGGCGATGGAGGAGATGAGGAGGATGGGCGAGTGGCGAGGACTGAAGGGGAAGACGACTGGATGGCAGAGTTAGAGATGCAAGCAGCGTACTTGGAACCGAACGAAAATCGGCGACGGGAGAACGGTGAAGTTAAGGTGGCGACGATCGACGGGAAACGAGCCGAAAGAGGCGTGGTGTCAGTCAGAAAACCGGAAGTGAAATAATGGACAGGGAAAGGGCGATCTAGAGTTTATCAAGGGACATATAAGTCGTAGATTGTTCACTTAATCACCCCTATGTTTCAACTTTGTACAAAATATCCCTAGTTCTCTTTTTTAATTTTTTTTTTGGAAACGGACAGTTGTTTGGTTGATCTACCTTCTAGAGATAGTCTTGCCTAAAACATTCTTGTGGATAATAATATGAAGTTCATATCATTAGAAAAGTTTTCAAATGGTCAACCAGTTACCGACACAATTGATTTCTATAAAACGTGTATGATCTGGATTTCGTCAAATAAGCAACGATTTAGCCTGGTATCGGATAATCATCTCAACCTCCCACGGACAAACTTTGAAAACCTTGGAGTGCTTTTTTTTTTAAATGGAAAGTGGTTAGATTAGTCTACCTCATAGAGGTAGTCCAACCTAAAACATCATTGCGAATGAGAACACGAAGTTCGGGATATTTAGAAAATTTGGTGTTGGGGTCGAGATTCTCAGATGGGTCAATTGGTTACAACGCAGTTGATTTATCTGAAAATATGCCTAATATGGATCTCATCAAAGAAACGAAGATCCAGTATGGAGTCGGATAAAATCATCTCGACCTCCTACGGACAGCTCCACAAACCTTGAAGTGTCTTGATTACATACATAATATCACCTTCGATTTCGGTCTTTTTAATTCGTAGTCTGATTGCTACCTTTAACCCGGATTGAGGGCAAAGGCTCCTCCTTTTTATGACCGAATTAAAATTATTTTTCTTTGCGTCGAGGCTAATAACATCACCATTGTGATTCCGAATTACATATCCAATAGATTGTTTCCCGAATCAAGTTTTGACCTATCAAAGTTAAGTTTAAAGAAGTCAGGTTTTGATTTATCTCATTTAACATTGTGTGTTTTTCCTTTTGATTGGATTATAGTTCTTTGGTTGTTTTATGTTATAATCGTCATCATCAGTTATGATAGTTTTCAAGTTCTGTATTTGGTTTTTAATGAAAATAATTATCTTATTATCAGAGTCCATAAATTCATTATTAAAGATAGTTTTGTTCCTGATGAACCAGATATTCCACCATACAGTTGTGAGGCACGCAAATTTGTTTGTTCCTATTTTGTTTTTGATTTCTTGTAGGATGACATGAGCTTTTTTATTTTTATTTTGGAGGTTAATTTTGTTAAGTTCGATAAAGATTGTTCTATTTATTTTGGCGATAATTTGCTTAGTGTGGGATAGTTAGTCAAAGAGCAGATATAACATGTACTCAAGATGATGGTTGCAAAGTTCACAGTGCCTTGTTACGGCAATCCTTCTTTCGTTGAGTTTTGCTTTTGTCGGTAGTCCGTTAATTGAAATTTTCCATATAAAATTTTTAATTATTGGTTGGGTATCCGGTTTCCAAATTCATTTACATAAATGGTTTGATTGGATATTTGATTCATCTTCAATCATATCGGAAGTCGAATTTGTAGAGAAACTATCCATTTTTACTACATCTCTAATATAGTCTATCATGTATCTCATTTTTGGGAATGATAATTTCTTTTATATTTCTCCTAATATCCGGGTTTATGATATTTTGTAGCTCGTTATTAATTTTGTTGTTATCCCAATTTCTTGAGTTATTTATAAAGTGACTAACTTTAATACTTGAGACAATTTGGTTGGTATTTTGGACCATTTTTATTAATGGTGTCGTTGTTACCCAATTATCGTGTCAAAAGTTGATGGTTTTTCCATTTTTAATTTGTCAAATGATTCCTTCTTTGAACTCGGTTTTAAGTTTCATAAGATTGTTCCATTGCCACGAAGCTTCACCTTTCAATTGGTAATGGAGAATGTTCTTATTCTTTATGTATTTTTCGTTGATAATTTTAACCCATAAATTGTTTGGATCTGCTAGAATTTTTCACATGAGTTTCATTTGTAGTGCTTTGTTTATGATTACAGATTTTCTAAACCCAAGACCGTCATTCTTTTTTTATTTACATATTGTGTCCTAGCTAATGATAGGTCTATGTTGGTCTCCTTTATTCCAGAAGAATCTTTTGTAAGTTTTATCAAGCTCCTCCAAGTTATGACTTTGGAGCATAAAACATTACATGGTGAATGTTGGTTTGGTAGTCATGTTGTGTTTTTATGAGTGTGTTTCTTCCTTTTTGTGAGAGTGAGTTTGCTTTCAATTTTAGAAGTTGTTGTTTAGCCTTAAGGTTAGTTTCACCAAAAGTTTATATTGTCACTCTTCCATTTATGATTGAGTATCCAAGATATTTATCAAGGGATGTAGTGTGACACATACTTAGAGCGTTTTTTTAATTGGTTAATATTACTATCGCTGGTATTTATTGTTGTTTGGAAAGCCGATTTTTTGGAAATTAATTTTCAATCCCGAGATAGAATAGTACATCTTCAGGATTTGCTTTACTCTTGGACAAGAGGCTACATTTGTGTGAGCAAGTATGATCATATCATCAGCGAATGATAAGAAGGGGATAAGTGTTGTTTGTAAGTCAATATGATTATTGTAATTGTTACAATAATCTATGGAGCATTTGTATAAGAACTTCCGCTCTTATAATAAAAATGTAAGGGTATAGGGGTTAGCTTGTCTTAGTCATTTCCCACGAAAGAATTGCTTTGTTGGCTCGTTATTCACGAGGGTAGAAAAAGAGATTGTAGAGATACACCCCTTAACCCATCCAACGAATTTATCACTAAAACCAACTGTTTAAGTATACAAATGATAAATTCTCAATTAACTTGAGCGTAAGCTTTTTCCATATATAGTTTAATGATTGCCCATCCTTCTTTGCTCTTTTTTGAACAAAAAGAGTAGAAAATTTTATGAGCAAGGAGGATAATAGCTCTATTAGCTACAAAAGCTCCCTGAAGAAGATGAATGAGTTTAGGCATGATCGGTGTTCTAAAAGGCGCGTGTAGGCTCCTGCCAATGTCCAGCACCTGAGGATGCTCAGACTCAGCCCTTGTGACTAGGCGCAACTAGGCACGCCTGATTGTGTTTTTATAAAAAAAACATTTAGCAATTCCAAAAGATAATGCTATCTTGCAAAAGTGCATAACTATGTCTTTTAATTCAAGTAGATTATTTTGAGTGACAAAAATAAATCATATCAATATATCATTTTAAGAAAATAACTTAGAAGAAATAATTTAAATATTAAAAACTATCAAATAGACATTATAAATTAATTATTACTGTAAATTTTATATTCCGAATACACCTTCCTAATAGAATTAGAATTATAATTCCTTTTTCAGTTCTTCCCTTTTAATATATATACCCTACGTGACTACAACCACAATAAAAAGACTATTCTCTGAACCTACTGCTCTCTTCAAATTTGTTATGTTCTACAATTATGTTATGTTGGTGTTGGTTGTTGCTCTTCTAATTCTTGCTTGTTTGTTCGTTGTTTTTGAACTATTGACTAATTAACTCTCATTAAACGAAGATTACAGTGGCTAATGACTAATTAACTCACTAACCGAAGACTATAGTTTCTAATTCTTGCTTGTTTATTGTTTTTGAACTACCAAGTTATTTGTTATATTGAAAAAAATCAATCAGGTGCGCCTAGGCACACTGCGCCTAGTGCCTAGGCTCTAAGGGACCCCAGCGCCTAGGTGCGCCTAAGGCTTTTTAGAATACTGGGCATGATTGATTCCAATCTTTGTGTTAAAACTTTAGCTATGATTTTATAAATTGTTGAGCAAAGACTTATAGGACTAAAGTGATTAATTGATGTGGGATTTTCCGTTTTAGGGATCATTGTAATAAAAGTATGATTGATTTGTTTTAGTATTTTTCCACTTTTGAAAAAAATTTCATTGCTTTGGACACATCGGTTCTCACAATATGCCAATATTTTTGATAAAATCCATCCGGCATACCATAAGGCCCGGGAGATTTATCACACCCAATATCGAAAGTTGCATTTATAATTTCTTCATTATTTGGGGGTTTTGTTAGGTGTAGGTTGTCCTTATGGCTAACTTCGTTTTTGATAAGTTGTAATTTCTCGTTGAGAAGTGCTTGATCAATTAGGGTTTTTTAAAATTTGCTTTGGAATTCCTTTTTGACTTCGACTCGAATATCAATTTCAAAAGTTAGAATTGATCCCATTCTAGTTGTGAATTCTTTTAGATGTGTACGATTTCTTCTTTCATTAGCAATACGATGAAAATATTTGGATTTGTGTCCATATTTTTCAAATGGTTGTGTTTTTCTATTTGTCTCCAATATCTTTGGTGCAAAGAAAGGAGTCGATTTTGTTTAGTAAGGAGATTTCTTTCGATGGTTTCACGGTTTTGGATCAACGTGGAATTTTGGTTACTTTGAATTTCTTGTAGTTTTGATTCAACATCTTTTAATTGCTTGAAAATATTGCCGAAATTATTTTTGCTCCATTCTTTCGATTTTATCTTGAGAAGATGGGGTTTTTTTGCAAGGTTATACATATCATTTTCCGGGAAAGAGGCTCACCATGTTTGTTAATTTTACAATATTTTCGAAGGATTTCCGTTTAGTCCACATCATCGAATTTAAGTTCTTCATGTCAAACTTCCCACTAAGCATACTCTTAGTTTTGTTGATCATGTCTTTGTTGCTACCTATTATGAACATGTCATTTACATATATACACAATATAATGTAACTATTATGTGTGTTTTTGTAGTAGATACATTTATCGCATTCATTTATGATGAATCCATTTGACATGATTCCACTGTCAAATTTCTCATGCATTGTTTAGGTGCTTGTTTAAGTCCGTATAAGGATTTGATAAGTCTACACACCTTATGTTCTTGTCCAGAAACAACATACCCCTCGAGTTGTTTCATGTAAATCTCCTCTTCCAAATCTCCATTTAGAAAGGCAAATTGGTGTATCTCTAGGTTTCTCAATGTTGTTATGCCTATCAACATTCTATTTATGTTATTCTCGTTACCGGAGAATATATGTCAAATAAATTGAGGCCTTCTTTCTTCAGGAATCTTTGCACTACAAGCCTAGCCTCGTGTTTATCAATGGAGCCATAGGTTTTCAACTTAGTTTTGAAGATCCATTTGCTTCCAAGTGCTTTACACCATTGCGGTAAGTCGACTAACTCCCATGTTTGATTTTGTATAATGGAGTCGATCTCACTTTTAATTGTTTCTTTCCAAGTAGGTGCATCTAGTGTGGACATAACTTTAATATAAGTTCTTGGTTCGTTCTGTAAAAGGTAAGCGATCACTAAAAGTTGTCTCTTTGCGAGCTCTTTTGTTTCTTCGAGGTTCAACCTCTTGTCGAGTTCTTTTGCTTTGTCGAGGTTCATTCTATATGTCCGCATCGGATACAAACATTCCGTCATCTCGTTCTTCACGAGTACGTTTAGGATAGTATTTATCCTCACATGGAAAGATGTCTTTAAAGAAAGACACATTCCGTAATTTCATGATTGTATTAATATGGATATCTACTATTTTCTGATTTGTGTACCAGAAATCGATAAGCGCTACTGTTATGTGCATATCGATGAATATACAATCAATAGTTTTAGGTATAATAGTGACTCTTTTTTGAGGTGGCATTGCCACATTTTTAGGCACCCACACTTTGAGGTATTTGTACGTTGGTACTCTACCATGTCAAAGTTCATAAGGCGTTTTGTCTGTTACCTTGTGAGGTATTTTGTTCAGGATGTAATTGGTGGTAAGCAAAGCCCCCCCCCCTAATGAACTGGACTAACCTAGATTCCTGTAACATTGTAGTTAGCATTTTCTTTAGAGTTCGGTTCTTTCGTTCCGCAACTCTATTGGATTATGGCGAGTAAGGAACGGTCATTCGATGTATTATCCCATGTTCTCTACAGAACACATTAAAGGGTTCATCATACTTTCATCCTCTATCACTTCAGATATTTTTTTATCCTTTTTCCAAGTTGATTATTTACTTCCAACTTGTACTCTTTAAACTTTTCCAAACTTTTATTCTAGCTTCTTAGCAAGTATATATACATGACAATATTTCGTACAATCATCTATGAAATTTACAAAGTACTTTTTACCCTCTCTCGTTTGTACAAACTTCAAATCACACAAATCTGTGTGTAAGCCGAGAGGTTCGGTTGTACGCTCCATTTATGGTGAAGGTGTTTTTGTGAGTTTTGCATGTATGCAGACTTCAACTTTGTTCTTATTTAGTTTGTATTTAGGTATTAGGTTCAAAATCATAAGTCATTGATTTGACTAGTAATTTATATACCTTTACTATTCATGCCAAACATTAAAAGACACAATGGATATGTAAATCGCAAACACCCAATATATTTATTGAATTTTGGATGATTGCCATTAGATAAGTTTTGACCATACCATCGTTTACATATAACTAACAATGAAAAATTCTCTAGACTGTATGTAGGTTGATTTAACCCTCAATCGTGCTATCAAGTATATTCAACCCATAGTCGTGTTATCAAGTATATCTCATGTAAGCTTTGAAATCACAGGGGAAGTGTGGCAAAGGTGAGATATCCTCTTTCCTAGATCAGGAAATCGGGCTGGCTCACGAGCCGCGAATGCGCCGCGCCGAGGCGCGCGCGTGGTCTAGCAACCGCTAGAATATCTCTCCATAAACTTAGTTAAACATAATATACTTATTCACATATATATGCTCATCAATCTCCACATTTTTTACGTGGGACAAGTTCCTTCACGATTAATTATCCCTAGGTGCATTTAATACACTCATCTTTGAGCATTAATTCCTCATTCAATTGGACGTTATTCTATACGTATGAATATACCAAATTGTAGCACTTGGAACCACAAAGCTAATGCTCCCGTTTTCCGGCGTAGATATTGGCCATAGTCCACCGGAAAATTACCCGGAAAAACCTTCCGGTGCAAGTTCACAAAAAATGATTCCAACATGTTCATGAGTCTTGATCAACTTTGACATTTATGTTGGAAATATGGAAAAAATTAAATCCCTTCTAATCAACATAAGCATTGAAAAGAGAAGCATTGAAAGAGGGGGGTCATTATCATCGATGTTGCTCAATTCATTATCAATATTGCTCACATTATGCTTGTCTTTTCCCTTGAGAGAAACCCTAACTTTTTTGTAGTGAAAGAGAAACATTGAAAAAATTTACGAGGGATTGAGTTGCTACTCAAACTAACAAGGCAACAAGAGTTCGATCATCTTCTTTTACAACGGTTCAGTGAGAAAAAAAAATTTCTATAAGTGGAGCAATTTTATGACCTACATGGTAGGCAACTTAACATGGAGTTAAAACCCTAGAAATTGACCTCTAGTACAATGAAGGTGCTCGAACAAAATATTTGTAGAAGCAAAGAATGTTAGTAATGGTGCAAATTTTAGTATGGATTTTTTTTTTTGTTTTTCATAATAAAATCCATTTAAATTTAATTTTTACTAAACATTCATACTAATTTTTTCTATAACCACAAATCTAAAAATCTATTTAAAAACATAACCCCAACTATAAATCTAATTTACTAAACACTCTCAACCCCCTACATTCCTACATTCACGGTGTTAATGCGAAAGTGTTAGATGGATAATTGTCGAATAATTACAAGTTATATAATCAAATCAAATAGCTTCTTATAATCATATAACTCAACAAAAATTACAACATCACATATATAACGTCCCAACATAACACATATGGACTCAAAAACCACGTAACTCCACCAAGCAATGTGAAATTCAAAAGCAAAAAGCAGGAAAAAGAAAAACAAACAAACAAAAAATAAATAAATAAATTTTATTGAAATAAATAAATATTTATTTTTTTTGTTAGAGATCGATGATTGATCAATGCTATTTTTGATCATATATTTGGGTGGTGAATTAGTCGATGAAGACGGAGTGTGAGGCTTGAAGATCGTCTTCATACATGGAAGGTGCAGACGAACACCAAGGATCATCTCCATCTGTAATGAATTGCATCCATGACTCGTCTTTGTCTTCTTCTATGCATGATGGCGATGAAATGGGGATATTAGGCGACGTCGTTTCATAGTAGCTGTTGTTAGGCTGAGATTGTGGGCTTTCTATGCATGGTAAGCTGCTGCTGCATTGTCCCTGCTGCTCTAGTTCCACGTCGTTGCATATTCCGTTCTTCTTGAACACACGGCAAAGTGCATACGAATCCTGTACATTGAAGGACTGTTTGGTAAACAAGAAGAACAAGAACAACGAAAGTACTTATATCTTTATTTGTTATAGTATTTACATATTTTATTTTTTCTAACCTAAACCCTTACAAGATTATAAAAAATCCTAAATGTCAATACATTTGGTATAATTATTTATTTTCCATTAGAAAACCTTATTAAACTAGTTTTGATCTATTTTTTTATGACATACGAAACACACACATCTATACTATTATTTTATTATAATTTTTATAAGGAGACAAAGTATTTTTTTATTATCTAAGTAAAAGATAGGTTTCTTAAGTGTTTATATATATCCACGTAAATTGGTATTGCAAAATTAACAAAAAAAAATGTAGTTTTATGAAGTTTCAGATCCTATTGTGTCTTAAATTTTCTTGTAAATAAAATTATACCTCAATTATGATGTATCTGAAACTTTTTTATTTTTTATTTTTTTTGAAAGCTTGTATCTGAAACCTAATATCAAATTTATAATAGTTGATATCTAATGCTGAAAATTCTACTTAAATTATGATATTTGAAACCTAATGTGTTTTTTTTAATCAATAAAGGGTTCTAATTTGTTTTACTAAATACGAAAGAAATGCATTTCGACAAATTTCCTCCGACAGAATTTAAGAACAATGGCCTAGTTAGATATATAATCAGTTTTTAGTTTCGATACGTTATATTAAACAATGTTATTATGAAGTAATTATTAACTTATACTAACTTTTAATTTCTTTACAAACACACATATATAAAAGTAATTAGAAGCATCGATGAGTGTATAGTGAGAAATGTAAGTGAATAAAGTGGCAAAAGTAAAAGAAGAGATGATCTCTTTCAAGATCAGCATGTATAAACTAAGATCTAAACTATGAGGGAAAGACAAAATAAAAATAACAAAGCCATTGCAGGGATTCTGCTTTTGTCTCATTTGATAAAAAGCACCTTCATCTACACGATAATTAACCCTAACAAGAAAGGAATATCTGCGCATTTTTTTATTATCTTATAATATAATAATATCAATATTTAATATTAATTTCACAATAAAATAAATCGAAATTCAGGTATATATATATATATATATCAAGCTATAGCTTGTAGCTTTAATTCTGCCATGCAAATCAAAACAATCATGCATGCGGTCAGAGGTCGAAAGATAGCCTAATTATATGGCTTTTTTTTAAAATCTTTTTGTTCTTTAAAACTTTCTATCTTGTACATTTTATTGTTGGCTTGTGTTTTTAAAGGAGTGATAACAATACAAAAGAGCAAGAACAAAGACCAAAAGAATCATAAAAGAAAAAGAAGTGTGTAAATTTCTTCATGTTCTTCCAAGTTTTAAGTCAATTACGTAATCATTTATTGTGTCATCATTATGTCATATGTAAACTAGATTATTTGCGAAAGAGTATTTGATATTCTTGCAATATATAAATAATTTCGAATAAAAATAAAGATTAGGTTAGGGCATATGCCAATATTTCTAATAAGAATGTTTTTTTTATATATATTTTTATTTGGGTTTAATGAAGCTATATATTGTTCTACATAAAATATGAAAAATGTATGATATTTATAATTATAACCAAATAATGATTATTTTATAGGTCCCATGTAAATTAAATTTAGGTTAAATTACTTACAATTTCATATATGCAGATCTCCCTTCCTATTTTTGTTCGAAATTGCACTACATTTGAAAATAATGTATTTTTCCTAAATTACAAGAACTTGAACTTGTATTTTAAATTTTAAGAAAATACAAACAATAACCAGAAAACTCTGAATTTAAATTTGAAACGACGAAGAGAGGAAGAAGACAGATCAGTAAAGTACAATTAAAGAAAACTATTAGCTTTGAAAGAGAATTATGCGTAAATAAAGGGGAGAAGAATATATATAATCAAATGTACTCATGATAAAGAAAAGTAATTACGGCTAAATGAAGGGTCAATATTGTACGTTATTTATTGCTTTACATAATAACCATGCAAATCCACTTACGGATATACGATCGAATTCGAAAAGACTGAAAAGCCATTGTAGATCAGTAAGAATTACCTGAATACCAGAAGTATATTGATCACAATCTTTATCATCAAGACGATACTCATGCATAACCCAATCAGTACGAATTCCCTGCGGAGCTCTACCTCTGTAATAAACAAGTGTCTTCTTCATCCCAATCGCCCGGTTCAAGCTTGTAACTCTACGATCTTTTCCGGTCGACTTCCAATACCCGGCTCGAGTCGCCCGGTTCGTCCTGAACCCGTTCGGATATTTCCGGTCTCTCGGGCCAAAAAAGTACCATTCTGGATCCCTACTAGGAAGAAACGACTTCTCTGCAGATCAATAACGATTAAAATTGTGATTTTTGAGGAAATTAATGAATATTTGAAACCCTAACCCTAGCGAAATTGAGTTGAGTTTAGGATTGAGAGAGATTATTAGGACCTGCTAACTCCCATGGTTCGCATTTGTAGAGATCGATTTCGGGAATGATGTCGAGCTCGATTTCCATGCCTGTGATTTTCCGCCGGAGATAGTAGTTGACGAGCTCTTCGTCAGTGGGGTGGAACCTGAAGCCTGGAGGCAATCCCACTGGCGACATTGATGTGTGTGTGTTGCAGCTTTGTGTTGCAGGAGGGAGATCGATCACTTGCTTGTTAACTGCTGTATTTATGACACTTTGGAGAGGGGGCTGTGTTGGCTTTTTTGGAGATTCTCTTATACATTCTCAAGGAAGCCATTTCTTCATTACTTACATTTTTGGCAAATTGCGAAAGTTAACACCAATTTTGGGATAATTGTGGAAATTAACTAAAACTCCTAGGTTGTGGAAAACATACTCACCAGTCACATATGAGAAGGTGACTCGGCACTCAGGTGAGTTGTCAGTGTTAAGCACACGTCTATTGCAACTTCCCCCATTCTTGGGCTTGTTTTATTATTATTTTTATTTTGCAATTTAAAAGCTAGCATATGTTAATCTTCACAATTATTCCTAAAGTTTGACTACTTCTTTTTTGCAATATTCTCCCCTTTAAAATTAAGGCCTTGTTTGTATCATTGAAAAATTCAAGGATACTAATACAATATATAATTTTCTTCTTCTTATATTTGTGTTTCAAGTATAATCCAAAGTGAAGAAATTAGAGAGGGTCGTAAGGGGTATTTGGCTCTCAAGATCGAAATGGCCAAAGCCTATGATAGGGTGGAATGGCTTTTTTTGGAGTATTGCATGAAGTCTATGGGTTTTAATGATCGTCGGGTTGATTTGATTATGAGGTGTGTTACCACTATCTCTTTTTCTGTGTTTATGGATGGGATCCCGACTCCCTCCTTTTTGTCCCATAGGGGTCTCAGACGGGGTGATCCCATCTCTCCCTTCCCATTCCTGATATGTGCTGAAGGTCTTTCGACTTTGTTAAGGGAAAGCGAGAGGTGTGGAAGATTATGTGGCATAAAAATTGCACCCTCTGCCCCTTGTATTTCACATCTCTTTTTTGCTTATGACAGTGTTATTTTTGTACAGGCAAATTGTCAACAGAGCAATGAAATATTTAATATCCTCCGTAAATACGGTGAAGCATCTGGCCAACAAGTGAACTTTGCAAAGTATGAGCTTTCTTTTAGCAACAATGTTAGCAGTGATAGAAGAGCTGAAGTGCAGGAGGTTCTTGGGGTGAGAGAGGTGGACCGTCATGAAAAATATTTGGGTCTCCCAACCATGATTGGTAGATCAAAGAAGGTGATTTTCAACACTGTCAGAGAGCTTGTATGGAAGAAATTGAGGGGTGGAAGGAATCTATGTTGAGTAGGGCATGTAAGGAGGTTTCGATTAAGGTTGTGGTACAAGCCATCCCCTCTTATACTATGTCTTGTTTCGAGATGCCAGTTGGGTTATGTATGGATCTTGAGAGGATAATGAGCCAATTTTGGCGGGGTTCCAATAATGGAAAGCGTAAGATTCATTGGGACTCATGGTCTAGGATGTGTATCTCTAAAGGGGACGGTGGTAGAGGTTTTAGAAGTATGCGAAGCTTCAATTTGGCTCTTCTGGCTAAACAGGGATGGCGACTAATTTCCGATCCATACTCGCTTTTTACACAGTTGATGAAAGCAAAATACTTTCCGTATGGAACGTTCTTGCAGACACAAGTTGGGTTTAGACCGAGTTTCACATGGCGTAGTATTATCAAAGGCCGCGAATTGTTAATGAAAGGTTTGTGCTGGATGGTAGGAAATGGTGCATCTCTTTCTATTTGGCATGATCAGTGGATACCACGGCGAGGAGGTTCAAACCAATCAACGAAAACATGATTTCGAGGAATGAGATGAGAGTTATTGAACTCATCGATTGGAACGACGGGACGTGGAAGGAAGAAGAGGTGTTTGATATCCTTGGAAGCTTTGATGGGGAAGTAGTGATGAAAATACCTTTGGTCAGTTGTGAACTCCAGGACGAACCCTATTGGTTTTATTCACCAAATGGTCTCTTTAATGTGAAATCAGCTTATCACATGGCACAAAATGATAGTGAATGGTCTACTGGGAGAGCTTGCTCATCGTCTAGCAGCGAAGGTGTCTCTATCTGGAAAGATCTGTGGAAAATTAAAATGCTCCCTAAGATCAAAGACTTTCTTTGGCGGGCATGTAATAACCCATTCCCTGCAAAGATTTGTTGTATAAAAGACGAGCGGTTCATGAGGACCCATGGTGTGACGTCTGTGGAAAGAGGGAAACGGTTATGCATGTGCTTTGGCATGTCCCAAGATATCAAGGATTTGGAAGTGTTTGCCTACTTTTCGGGTGTGGGGAGGGAGGGCGTTTTCAGTGTTGAATTGGTTTGATCTCTCTCTCTGACACTTTTTGTTGGTGGACAAGCAAATGTGGGTTGCTCTAATGTGGAGTATTTGGAGCGCAAGAACAAGAGAGTGCTCGGGAAGGATGATCTGAGTTGCGACGAGATAGTCAGGGTGGCGTCGGATAATGTGGCAGAGTTTGTTGGCCCACCTCCTTGCTTGAGTCATCGGGAGTTGGGGCCTTCTCCTCATTCCCACTGGAGGGGTCCACCCGGGGTAGTTATTAAGCTTAACAGCGATGCATCGGTTAAGAACTCGGGTATTTGTGGGGTCGGTGTTATCGCTCGCAATAGTGTTGGTTTGGTTCTGGGTGCGTCATCTAAGCGACTCTCGGGTCCAAGATCGGTTGAAATCGCTGAAGTGGAAGGATTGTTGTGGGCGCTTCATCTGGCTAAACTCCATGGTTGGACACAGATCATCTGTGAAACAGACTCATTGACACTTTTCAACAAATTGGAGCGCAACCAGGTGCAGAAGGGGCCTCTGAATAACATCCTGAAGGTGTTGTGCCTTTCTGCGGTGGGCTTTGACAGGTGTTCTTGGTCCTTCACTAGACGGAGCGGGAATGGTGATGCTCACTGGCTGACTAATTAACTTCCTTCTTCTCCTACTAATTTTCAGTCTTGTTTTGCTTTATCCTTGAAACTTAGTATTATTGTTGACGCTGGTGATATGGAAGAATGACTTTTTCTCCCCTCTCTCACAAAAAAAAAATGAAGAAATTAAAAAGGTAATTTATATAAAACAATTTTGAAATAATTAATTAAAAACATCTTATTATATAAAGATTTTGGAATAAAATAATTAATATATTCTAAATAAAATAATAAATTGAGGCTTTTTTGGACAATTAGTGCAAGATTCTTATCAATAAAAAAAAAACTATTGATGATTTTTTTAATAATAAATTGATGATTGAATTGGATGGTTTATATTGTACAACTTGAATTTACTTTAAAATTATAACATATGCATCTTTTCCCAAATCATAAATACGGAAAATTAATTTTATTTTGAGTGGATAGTATTTTATGTATTTTCACCCTTAAATTTTTTTGTTTTTTTTGTTTATATTGCTTTAACATAGTCTGGTGGTTTATTTCAAGTGTTTCTCCTCTAGTGGGTAATATTGCGTCCAGTTTAAAGCCCAAAGGTCCGGCCCGACAATCTGAAACAAGGACGACTAACATTCCACAATGGGTTGGCCCAATAAGCCTAAGCAGCGATGACCCACTCCCTGCATTCCCTCATTCTGCTCCATGGAAAGGAGGGAAAATACAAAAATCACCAACATATCATATTATTATCTAATACCTACTTCTTGGCCGAAGTGGGTATTTTTTGTCAACTAGCAAAGTAAATTAACAATTCCTATTGTGCCAATTTCCGAATCAGCAGATTGAATTGAAGAAAAGTAGTATCGGTTAGAGGGCTCGTTTGATATCGCTAGGAATTATTTCCGGTAACGAAATGGTTCTCAATCAATCAAAAACTATGTTTGTTTAGATGTATTTTTACACATGAAAGTAATCTAATCAATTTCATTTTCATTCCTTCCCCTTAATCGATTTCATTCCGTTTCCATTCCACCACTCAAATCAAACGAGCACTAAACCTCTAAATTACTCACTTATATAATCTCTTTAAACATGAAAGGGGGTAATTTAGAGCTTGTATTGAAATTATAACAAATAATCCCTTTAAAAATGTAAGTAAATTATTTTAAAAAAAATTATTATTATTATTATATTTTATTATCATGGCACCATGTTATTGTGTTATATTTTTGACAATTTTTTCATTCGATATTTTTAATACATTATTCACAACTGAAGTCAAATTTAAATATTAATATTTTCATTAACTCTAAATGTAAAATTTTATGTTGATGTGGATGGTTCCGTATCATATGCGTACGTCATTTTAACATTATCGATTCAATGTATTTTTCTTAGTCAAACTCCGAATTTCGTAAAGCTTCAACAATATCTAGCATTTAATATATTGTTTTATGGCATGGTAGAGCTTTAAATATGGATATTAATTATGCCAAAAATTATTGAATTTGAGTTAGAAATCAATCTAGGGAGAGACTGAGAGTAGAGGATTGAAATTGACAAAATAAAATAAAATATAATACTTATGTTGTATTTGAGGTTATATATCTCACTTTGGGTGGACTTAAAACACCTTCGTATCATAAACTATGGGGATTATTAGACGTACTGACAAAAATCACTATTTATCACCGTAACTACGCACTTCGCGTGCGTAGTTGACTGGTTTCCAACTACGCATATGTGGTGCGTAGTTGGAGTCCGGAAAAAATAAAAAAAATTGGAAAAAATGAACTGGGGTGCGTAGCTACGGTGTCAAATAGATATTTCCACCGGTACGTTTAGAAACCACGTAAACTATGAGTATATTTAACTATTTAAATCTTTAAAAAAAATGTATGAAAATGTGAGGAAATAGACATAATAATCTGCCTAACTCACAAATTAAGGCTATTTTTTTGTCCATTAATGGTGTTTTATATGAGTTATATAGTTTATAAAAGTAATTTAAATAAATATTAATGATTTTGAGATGGAAAAGAAAATTTTAAAATAATATCTTAAATAAAAAATATTCAGATAAAAAGTTATTTCCAACTCTGTGATAAAGATGTTTTTTAAGATGGTGAAGTGTTAGTATAAATATGAACGGGGCCCTAAACTCAACCACCCACTACAGGTAATGGTAATGTAACCATCGTTGCCAAATTGGCCATGTTCACAACCATCGGATCTCTAGGCTCTAGCCAACCATATCCAAATCCAATCAATGGATGAAAGAGAAAACACACAAACAAATTTAAAAAAGGCAAAAATAAAAAGTGAAAAAAAAAGTCTCTTTTGGTCTTTCTGTTCTTGAGAACACCAGAGATACGTCTCGGAACTCAAAAGAGAGAAAAAAGAGTTGCAGATTTGACTTTAACTTCTCCTTCTTCCCTATTTCTGTGCCATACCTGTTCCTTCCCGGTGCTTCCGTGGCGTTTTTTGTGTGACAACACAGAAACTCCGTTTGTAGTTTGTTTCATTCAGTTCATCTTTGTGAAGATCTGTATTGTTAGGTTGAGCTGCGAGTTTCTCGAATTCGGAACTGAGATCCGCCTATGAAGCCGTCAGCAACGACCAACGCAGCTTCGCCGTCGGTTGTGAGCTCCGATGAAGGTCTGATGTCACTCATTTCTAAATTAGATGCATGTCCCTCTTTTATCTAATTTGTTGACTATTCAATCAATTGTAATGCTAAATTTGTTTATCTTTTCTTTTTACGGTATTTTTTGCTATTTGGTTGACATTATCCTGCCGCTTATACTTCTAATTTTTCGTAAGGAATTTATTAGACATGTGATTCAATTTCATAATAACTAGGGAATTAGGAAGAACAGAGCCAATAGCAGGATGACACGTATATAACTTTGGGTCTAATCAAAAATTTGGCAGGTGAGAAAAAGAGCATTAATCCGGAGCTCTGGCAGGCTTGCGCCGGACCGCTTGTAAACCTACCGACTGCTGGGACCCACGTAATTTACTTCCCGCAAGGGCACAGTGAGCAGGTTTGTGTTGAATTTATGCTTGTAAACTGTCTAAACTCTGCACCTGTAGTTTCTCTCTGCCTTTGCTTGCTATCAGATGCAGTCGGCTTTCATTATTAATTACTTCAATAATTTCATGGCATTTTTATGTTGATGTGTTGACCTTCTAAACATGGATATATTGTAATTTGGTTTTAATAGAATATAATGAATTTGAATTTGTGAGTTTTCTATGTTGGCGTTTTGAAAATTTTGTGCGGTTTGTATTTTTCCAACAAGTTTGATTGCTTGATTGGCCATCAGTTAGGAAGAATTAGGTTATAGCTTTATTAGTGTCATTTGATACAATAGGTTTAGTAAATCGTGAAACAATTCTTGCTGATTGAAGTCTGAACCCTTTTGTGTAGTGACCTTTTCAGACAAACAATCTTACTAGTTATTTATAAGTATGCTCTTTGAGATTGGCTATCAACTTACAAGAAGTTTCCTTGTCCAGGTAGCAGCATCTATGAAGAAGGGCGTTGATGCTCAGATACCAAGTTATCCAAATTTGAGTTCTAAGCTACTTTGTATTCTGCACAATGTCACGTTGCATGTAAATCCACGTTCTTCCCTCTCTCTCTCTTAAGTCTGAATTAAGCAGCTTATAGCTAGTATCCTCTTGATGTATCTGGTTGAATTTGCTTATGATTGATTTTGTAGGCAGATCCGGAGACGGATGAAGTTTATGCTCAGATGACACTACAACCAGTTCCTTCAGTGAGTTTATAGGGGATATTGTCTTGTTAATTGACCTATGCCAAGGTAGCCTAAGTTATTAATTTGTACCCTGGCTTCTCTTGTTCTGCTTACAGTTTGATAGGGAAGCCCTGCTAAGGTCAGAGCTCTCGCTGAAGGTAAACAAGCCACAAACAGAATTCTTTTGTAAGACTTTAACCGCAAGTGATACGAGTACACATGGAGGGTTTTCTGTTCCACGTCGAGCAGCAGAGAAGATCTTCCCAACTCTTGTAAGTTCTACCAGATTTTCTTTTCTTGTTGCTTCAAAATGTAGGCTAATTGACATGATATATAGGATTTCTCTTTGCAACCACCTGCTCAAGAATTGACTGCCAGGGACTTGCATGACAATGTATGGACGTTCCGTCATGTCTATCGTGGTAGGCTCAATCTCTAAGTCAATCACTGCGCAATATAGCAATCTATCCTCTCCGTCTAAAAATAATCGTGGTTTTAGTCTGCATTTCTTTCTTATTTAAAAATAATTGTCATTTTATCTATTTTCTACTTTAGACATTTTTCCTTGTAAATTGTAGTTGTTTCGACTAAAGTAAAAAGAGTAGAGCAAATGAGCAATTAATATGGATATAGTCCCCCGGTCAATAACATAAGGTAATTTAGCTTTACAAACTTGATTAATTAATATATTACATTTTACCTTTGCTAGATGTTGAGTTACTATGGATATAGATCCCTTTTGTCATTTTATCTATTTTCTCTTTGAATTTTTAATTCACTTAACTAATACTTTCATTAAAAGATGTGTAAAATGCTAAACGCACATATTTCCGACCGGAGGGAGTCATAGTATGCGCGGCAGCGCGGCCCTCCTTAGAAGAGTGCAAAATGCTACAATGATAAAAGATTGTAGTACGGATCATTTCATGATAGATAGAGGTAACTCATAACATAGGTAGTAGCTGCACCATAAATAAAAACAAAAAGGATAGGGTCAAAATGCTAATTCATAAATATGCTAGTTCTGTATGAAAAAGTTCTAACAAGCTCGTTTCCTTTCCCAAGGACAACCAAAAAGGCACCTGCTCACAACTGGATGGAGCCATTTTATCAACGGGAAAAGGCTTATTGCTGGTGATTCAGTGCTATTTATCAGGTGAGGGTTGCACTATTTGTGTAAAATTAATACATTGATATAATTATATGCTGCTTGAAATAAGCTGACATGTTGGATCCATGAAAACAGAGATGAAAAAAGGGATCTACTCGTGGGCCTAAGAAGAGCTAATAGACAGCCTCAGAATTTATCGTTCTCAATGCTCTCCAGTGACAGCATGCATATCGGCGTACTAGCAGCCGCAGCCCATGCAGCATCCAACAATAGTCCATTTACGGTTTTTCATAATCCAAGGTAATCAATTTTCCCATCTTTTTTTGCCATTATATATAGGTATTTAGATGAACTATGAATCATATAGTCATCCTCCTAATATATATATTTGTTTGTTACGATTTGTGGTGATGTAGAGCTAGTCCTTCAGACTTTGTCATTCCTCTTGCTAAGTACTACAGGGCTGTTCAAAGCCAACAGATATCCATGGGCATGAGGTTTAGGATGTTGTTTGAAACAGATGAGTCGGAGACTCGAAGGTACGTATAATAACTCAAGGCACTGCATTTCCATAGGTGTTGTTTGAGAAATTGCTAATTTAGCAGCTTTCTCTTGACGCAGTTCCTTTCTCCCCTTTCTCTTCCTCTACATTTTAGTTTTGGCATTTTATAAGAACTGACAGATGAACTAATGAATTCATCAGGCACATGGGTACAATTACAGGTATTAGTGATTTGGACCCTATAAGGTGGAAAAACTCTCAATGGCGTAATTTGCAGGTTGATTTGCAAACCATACTTCTTCCTTTTTTTTTTTGTACAAATTATACATATATGGAAATTTATTTATTAATAAAGAGCGTAAGTGGCGTATACATTATTGCTGTTACGCACAGGTTGGTTGGGATGATTCAACGGGTGGGGAAAGGTGTAACCGCGTTTCCGCTTGGGAAATTGAACCTGTAACTGCTCCATTTTTCATATGTCCCCCGTTTTACGGTGCTAAGCATCCAAGGCAACCAGGTGAGGTTATTTTCTGTTGCATCTCCCGTGTTTCACAATTATTTTTTTTTAATCTTATTAGCTAACTTGATCCTGAGGTACTCTTCAGTGGAAATGCTTAGGGATTCTAAAAGTTTTGAGGTCTTCACATTGGAAATCCGATTCCATTAAATTTATAATTGGAATTATGTCCATACTGTACCGTGGAAAACTTTTCCCTCACCCTACATTGTATTTACCTGGTTACTAATTGTCTTGACATTAAGAAATGGAGACCAAGTTATGCATATGGTTTACATCCGAAGAAAGAAATATTGTATCAACAAAATCATTCATATATTGCTGCAATGCATGCATTAAGGATTTTTTTTCAGAGGCATCTCATGAATGAATTCTTTTGTGAACTAAGATGATGTATGTCAATATGCCTCAAGTAGTACATTTTGCGAGAGAATGGTTAGAAGTGAAAACATTTGTACAATTAGCAATACAAAAATTCTGGACCTATAACCGGGGCATAAAATGTTGCATTTTATCATAGTTCATATGTAAAAGCACAATATGCTGCACTAATAATACGAAGTGGGATACTTGGACTTGATATAAGAATTTTTATTGAGAACATTTTTCCCCTTCTTTGTAGATGACGATCCTTCTGAATTTGGCAACTTATTCAAGAGAACCATGCCTTGGCTTGGTAACGACGTCTACATGAGGGAGCCATATGCTTTAAATGGCTTCAGTCTAGCTCAACAGATGAACATGCGTCAAAATCCATCTTTGCCTAACGCGATACAAACAAATTTCCTCAATCCCTCACCTGGGTCTTCTCTGCAAAGCCATCCAGGTACTGACATTTCCAATCAACTAGGGTGTGCAGCACCACAGATAACTCAGCAGAACAATCTGCAGTTTAACGTGCCGAGGCAGATGCAGCCTATCCAACAACCTGATCAGTTGCAAAGTTCCCCAGCTCCAGCACATGCATTAGCTTCTGGTTTTCAACAACAGCAACAGTTGCATGATATTTCACAATCAAGGCAGAACTTGGTCAACCAAACTCTGACTTCAGGTCAAGTTCACTCTCAGATTCTTCAATCTCCCACAACAGTGCCAACCCCAAATGCACTTCCGAACACTTCACCTCTTCAAAATATTCACCTTCAAAGAAGCATAGCTCAAATCCCATTACAACAGCAGCAGCAAAAAATTTATGACGAGAGTTGGCAGAATGGTTTGGTGGCATCACAATTTCAGGTTACAAGCAATCATACTCAGCTCGAGTTATTGCAGAAATATGAGCAGCATCAGAAGTCACTGTCATCTCAACCGTCTTCCTTTCAGCACCCATCTCAATTACCTCATCTTCAAGATCCACAGAATCCCAGTGCGTCTCAGAGCTTGTGCAGTTCATTTGTCCCTTCTCAAGTAGAGACAATGCAACAGCTACAAGCTATACCTCAATCTCAGCCCCACACCATTGCACATCAGGTCAGCAGAAATAATGGTGAAAATAATCTTGTATTTGCTGAACTGCCGCAGATGTCAAAGCTTGGACAACAGCTACCTAGGATGATGTCTGATGTCCAGGATCACGTGGTAATGACTTCAAATTCAATCACAAATCACCCGCCTGTTTCTCGAAGCAATAATGTGGGTGATTTGATGGCTCAGTCTTCTGCTATAGTGACAAATGGTAGAAGTTTGGAAACAATGGCAACTATTGGCAGCTCGTCGACAAATAACCTTCCCAGTGCCATGATGACAGTCATGAATATGGGTCCTCAAATAACCAATGTGGGTGACGGGTTGAACCGGTCTTCTGCTATAGCATTGAATACAAATGGCGTTGAAACAATGGCGACCAATGGGAACTCATTCAATGATTTTCACCAGAAATCTGATATTAGGCCATCTGTCAATGTTTCAAAACCCCAAAACCAAGAACTATTTAGGCAACAGACTTATGGAAATGTCCCTGGAAGCCATCTCGATTATTTGGACACATCTTCTGCAACTTCAGCTTCTCTTTCTCAAGGTGATGCTCATTTAAGAGATAAAAATCAATGCAATGAGGTTCAGGCTGTATCTATAAGCAGGAACATTGACAGCCAACTGGCAACATCTGTGTCTCCTGAATCTCTGCTAACTAAGAGTATGATGGGATCAGTCAAGGACTTCTCCAACATGTCCTCAGGAGGTTTGCTAACAAACTATGAGAATTGCAATGACGCCCAACAGGAGCTATCATCCTCCATGGTGACACAGTCATTTGGGGTCCCAGATGTGCCATTCAGTTCAATTGATTCCGCCATGAGTGAAAGCCACTTGTTGAACAATGGTGCATGGGTCCCACCTCCGCAATATCAACGAATGAGGACATATACCAAGGTTTGCTTAAGCAGCTTTTGACTACATCCATTCTGTAATTTGTTTAACCAGGTTCACAAAGCTGAAACCTCTGATGTTTAGGTTTACAAGCGCGGAGCTGTAGGCAGATCAGTTGATGTAACCCGTTATTCAGGTTATGAAGAGCTGAAGCAAGATCTAGCTCGTAGATTTGGTATAGAGGGACAACTAGAAGACATGCGCAAGGTGGGATGGAAGCTTGTGTATGTTGACCATGAGAATGATGTATTACTAGTGGGAGATGACCCTTGGGAGTAAGTTCTCTTAACTCAAGCTCTGATTCTATTTATTGATCTTCTCTTTTTCGTACATTCTAACTCAAGACTATACTTATTTTTTAACTACCAACCTTATACTACATTGCCTTGTAGTCAATGTGTGACAACTGCATATCCGAAAAATGTCATTAGTGTATTCTCAAACTAAAAGGCCCCTTTTTTGACATTTTTTCTGTTCTGTGTTACTGCAATTTCTAAAACATAGGAAATCACTTATTGTCAATATAAAGAAGACCAACATTCTCTATTTTCCTTGTCACAACCTTTTCAGGGAGTTCATTAGATGTGTGCACTGCATCAAAATTCTGTCACCGCAAGAAGTGCAGCAGATGAGCCTGGACGGAGAACACGGGAATCTTCCCCTACCAAATCAAGCCTGCAGTAGCTCAGATGTGTGCACTGCATCATGACTGTTGTAATTTACAATCATGCCTGCTGCTGGGGTTTTCATTTTCAAGCCAAGTCTCGGCCTAGCATGGGCACGCAAACTACTCGCGGCAGTGCCAACTAGTGACTTTTGTGTGATCATAGATAGTGCCATTGATGTATAATTTCTTCCTTCTTTTGCCTGGTCATCCTTTGATCTTAGCCGAGCTCTTACAGTGTTGTGAAAAGGATAGCAACATATTGAAGGCAAGTTCTTACAGTGCTGTTAAAAGGGTAGCTCATTTCAAAGATATGGTATGACATTTATTTGACTATTGAGTGTACAAATGTGAAGTTTACTCTCACCCAAGTTGAAACTTACTTAGTTTCAAATTAATCAAGTGTGTTCCCTGCCCTCTTGAATTTTGTTTTCTTAACGGCTTAGCAGTAGAGCATCAGCATCCTTTTCTAGTCAGCTTGGTAGCATGTATGCAATTTTTAGCTGTAGGGTTCATTAATACATACTAGGTGAAGCCAGGACATGGAGACGTTACAATTTCAGGTGAGAATGTTGTTTTAGCCAGAAGGATTGATTAGGATGGACCATTAATAGAATGTTGTCTTAACCACAACTTTTTTTGGTGGGAAGGCACTTTAATTCCAATGGTTGTCTAAAGCTTTTGTATTTGTTCCATGTACAATAATGAACGAACTTCTTTGGTTTAAAAAAATTATGGCAAGGTTGGTGGAGCCTTTTATTATAGGTTTTGTTCATATATATAGCATAGGTAATTAGGTGTGCGTAAAATTGGAGCTACTCTTTGGTTCTTGATGTGTATGCCATTGATACGTAATTTTGATTTATCTTCGTCAATGGTCATCCTGCGACATTAACTTGAGGATTGTTAATTGATCCAAACAAGACGGATTCGTAATTTTATTAGATCTTACGTACTATGGTAACGTCTCACTGAAACTTCATCTCAAAATGCAAAAAAAAGAAAAAGAGAAGAAACACATAATATATGAATCACATTAACAAGGGGGTCAAAGATACACAAAACACATGTCACCAACAGAGCGCAAATAATTTAAATTGTATTGGTAAGAGTTGCACATGTTCATTTAAGGTTTCTTCTTAAGATGAAATATGTTGTCAAAAAAGCTTGAATGAGTTTGTTAGGCACACCCATCTAATTCATAACTTGGCTTGCACTCACAGTTTCAAGACTCTGAAGGTGCCGGTTTAGCTGGTCGCTCGTCTTGAGGTTTCATGGCTGGGAATAGGATTACTTCCTGTGAAACAAAGGAAACAAGATTTTAAAACCCGTGGTCATTCCTAAAGACCATCCGTGATCCAAAGAGGAAGAATGACAACTGACCTTAATGTTCTGAGAATCTGTAAACATCATCGTCAATCGATCAACACCTAAACCCCAACCGCCAGTAGGGGGAAGACCGTACTCAAGTGCAGTACAGAATGTTTCATCCAAGGCCATGGCTTCATCGTCGCCTGATTGCCGGTCCTGAAAAAGGTCAACAGCATCTTCAATAACACTATTCTACAGTGAAATTGATGCATAAATAGAAATAAAGCTAATTCAAGTAAGAATAAGAGAGGACCTTGAGTTGTTCGGCAAAACGTTGGCGTTGTACAACAGGGTCATTTAATTCAGTGTAAGCATTGCAGACCTGAAAGCATAAGAGAATACTTGAGTCAATTGTATATGAGCAGAGAACACAATATTACTCCTCCTTGACCGGTTAACCTACATACCTCATGTTTGTTGACAAACAATTCAAAACGTTCTGTCAAGCCAGGCTGTGATCTATGCCATTTAGCTAATGGACTCATTATCTCGGGATGATTAATAATGAAAGCTGGGTTCACACAGGTCTCCTCCAAGAAGTGACCGACCAACTAAAAATATAAAATAAACAGATCAGTATAAGTAAAATTACCATATATTCACAAAGTTCAAATCTAGGTTTAAAATTACTTACTTTATCCAACAGTCTGGTTGTTGTTTGTGGGGGAGGACACTTGACGTCATACTTGGCACATGCAGCAATTAGATATTTGTTGGTTTCCTCACTGGATAGATCCTTTGGTATATTAAGGTTGGCCATCTTCTCCAACTCCCCAATCATGTCAATCCTTCTGCAGAGTTAAAATGCCACAACAACATTGAATTTTCTTTTCAGCATACAGAATAAGTCAGAACAGCAAAGTACTGACGTATAAATCTGCGAACCTGAAAGGAGGGGTGAAATCGATCTCAATTGGATCCTTGTCTAGTCCATTCGCATGATACTTTATGACGTAACCACCAGTGAGTTCCTTCACCATCCCTGTTTAAAGTAACCTTTGAACACCAAGGCCAAGAGCAAGATAACCAAAATCATGCAGAGTAAAGCAGGAAATATACCACTTATCATCTTCTCAGTCATTTCCATCAGATCATTGTAGTCTGCAAAGGCCATATAGAACTCACATGTTGTAAACTCTGGATTATGAGTGAGATCAATTCCCTCGTTCCTGAATTGTTTACCAATTTCATACACTCGGTCCAATCCACCAACTACAAGCTGCTTAAGATAGAGTTCTGGTGCAATTCTCATGAATAGCCTCATATTAAGTTCATTGTGATGAGTTACAAATGGCCGAGCAGCTGCACCGCCGGCAATCATGTTCATCATTGGTGTTTCTACCTAGAAAAAAGAAAATAGAAGTTAAGCAAAACGAAATACAATTTCAATACACGCTACATATAGATTCAGCATGTGTCTGTTATGCTGTTGAAAATGCACGAAACAGCCCATTCTACCTTGACGGTAGTAAAGAATAAAATCCTAGTATAAAACTTATTTATTTCTCAGCAACTCAAAAATGATAAAAATTGGTGAAAGTCAACAAAAACAGGATAGTTGACTTTCTACATAAAACCATACAGTTTAAAATATTTCAGAGATGCATAAAGGGTTGGCATATGCATATTGGTGTGGAGTTTCAGAAGGATCAAGAGTCGAGACACGCAAAATCCCTTAGAATGCAAGGCAATAATGTATTGGAATTCCTTTACTGCAAGTTTATACAAAATCATGAAAAGCAAAGCAGCCCATACATACAGCTGATGCATCTGCCATGCAGTTCAGCATAAAACCGTAGGAAATTCAGTTTAACATGATATCAGGTCAAAGAATAATGTAATGCAATTACCTCCAAGAAATTCAAATTGTCGAGAAATCTCCTGATATATTGAATAATTCTAGACCGCGTCCTGAATATCTCAGCGACTTCAGAGTTCAACATCAAGTCGAGATATCTTTGACGATACCTAGTTTCCTATAAATAGAATAACTCCATTACCATCATATTTGAAGCATGGCATGCAAAATCCAATAGACTTTCTAAAAAATGTAATGCTTTATTTTGTGCTTTCAGTACAGAAAACATAAAGAGCAAGACAGAATGGATAAAGAAAATACAATTACAAAAGTGAATGTAACAAGTTCAGCTTTGAGTATTATAGAATAAAATGGTATTGTTGTTCATTAGCAACATCAAATATTAAAAAATACTATTTGTCTACAAAATTGTTCGTATAACATGTTCAGATCACCCCTTTATATAGTTCAAGACTTCAAGGATTTATTAAGTACCTGGTCCTTCAAGACATAATTCTCTGGATTTCTAACTTTTCCTGGAATCCATACTTCTGCCTTCTACAGATGAAATGAGCAAAAACTATAATC
Source organism: Fagopyrum tataricum (assembly GCA_002319775.1). Lineage (NCBI taxonomy): Eukaryota > Viridiplantae > Streptophyta > Magnoliopsida > Caryophyllales > Polygonaceae > Fagopyrum > Fagopyrum tataricum. The sequence goes on from CM008286.1 coordinate 12,658,910, forward strand.
ACTGCACAGATTGAAAATTCACATGGAGATAAACATCACACTTACATTGTTGTTATCTGATCCATGTCCAGCTTTCGGCTTAGGCATCATATGAAGACAATGAGATAAAGCCACAAATGATTTTGGAAATATTGAGAGCTCGCCTTTCTTAGTTTTTCCTACAGATGGTATGAAAATAAATATACATTAAGATAAACCTTTAACTGATTACACATTTACCAATACCATTAGCAATCAGAAATAATAAGAATTAAGGGGCCAGAGAAAAACCTGGAAACCCCGTAACACCAACAATATCACCACGCTTTACATTGCCATGAAACTTTGGAAACTCTGTTTCATCCAATTCAGATATCCTGTATAGCGAAAGAAAGTGGTCACTGGTCAAACAATCTTCATATATGCCTTTAAGATTTAAAAAACAGGTTGACCATGATTTATCAATGATATCATGATGACCTAAATTGGTCAGGGAAACAAATCACAGGTAAATTTTAATATCTTTATTTGATATCAAGGAAACAATTTGAAAGCCAGACCATGAATAATCAATGATATCATGATGACCTAAACCATTTATTACGGATTAAAACTAGCTTGTTTTCATCATTGGCAATCATCTCCTCATAAATTTCATTGGACAAAACAAAGCACGTTACATGGGAGTCAAACAGCCGGGTGTGTCCCACTGTTGGGGACCTATTGGTTGTTTCAAGGACCTACAGATATAGTTTCTGGTGTTACATGACCATGACAAGCAACCAGGCGGTGGTGCCTTTTTACAGTCCCACCATCATGGCACCCAACCAACAACATTTGGGATTGCACCATAGCTATACTCAGTTAAGTTACAAAAAATTTTACATTGAAATCTAATACCGAAGTTAGCAGATACAGTCACAAAGCTTTCAAATAGAAAATAAGATCTGGATTCTGGATGTATAGGCCAGTGTCTAAATGCTAAGACAAATGTCAACATATTTCATAATCTATACGGAAACAAATATAAACTAGAAACAGCAAAAGGACACGAGAAAACAGCAGGCAATACCTTGCATCAGCCATAACTTGAACTTTGGCACCCATTGAATGCAAATCATAGAAGATAAGTTTTGCAGAAGATGATCTCTTGCTCATAATTCTCCCTTAATAAAAGAAGATAAAAAATGAAGATTTAGGGTATTTCAAGAAACACCTACAATGACACCAGCAACATTTAAATGGAACATTAATTATACCAGCCAAGGACACTTGAACATCTTCAAGATGATCGCCGTTATTTAAGCTACCATATTTCTGTGAATACTCAACAACGGACATTGAGACAGAGAATTTATGTGGATATGGATTGATTCCAGCTTCCTTCAGGGGTGCAAGGTATTTCAGCCTATTTTCAAAATATTGCTGCCAGCAAGGAGGTCAACAATCTCATGAGAAATGAAAAGCCTACTAAACACTAGTATCATAATAAATCCTTATAAAAATTCAGTAACAACAGGTAGAGGAGGCCAAGTTGCTTACTGTGGGATCCATATCATCATCATCAGTTGCTTGGGCCTTTTGTGAGGCTGGCTTTGCAGCAGCCTAAACAAAGAGGGGAGAATTGAAAAAATAAATAACAATTATAAATAATACAACTACACATAAACATAAAAGGGCAGAAAAGCCACAAAATCGTGATGTTGATCTTAAATTCTCAATAAATCAAAATTACTCTTTGTTTTTGCTGTCACTGTAGTGAAATACGATGAACCACCTAATTTTGACTCCCGTGTCTTTCCTAATGTTATAACCACATAAGTTCCAAACTATGAACTTTGGAGGGTGACGATACCACAATCCGTTACCATTCCTTGACTCAGAAACGCGAATCCTATCTTTAAGTAAAATATGACAACTATGATATTTCCCCGTTCTTGTATTGTTTCCGTTCAGTGCAACATAGGTTCCAGCTAACATAACTCGTGAAATTCTATATAATCGTTTTATACGGATGCAAAGCAAATCATTACTTCAATTTGCAATTCATATACAAAGTTGAGGTATTAAATGAATAAAAAATACAAGAAAAAACAAAATGAATCAATTAGAGATAGATTTTAACCTGCTTGGCCTTCTCCTCCTCCTTCTTACGACGTTCCTCTTCTCGTTGCTTGTTCTTCTGTTGCTTCTTCCAAGCACTACAAGATACAAAATCCAAACTATTCAGCAAACAAAATTCAAAACAGAAAAATAAAACAAATAACAATTCAAACGCATATGATCAAGTGAACGTACCTCTTGCTAATCTGCTCAGGCTCCGATGGAGTAGCATCAGCATCAATCGACAAATTGGAAGCCATTTCTGCTACTTTCTCATCGACGTTCTCCATTTCCGTTGAACAAAGAAATGATGATGAACCGTTGAAACGATTAGGGTTTAAGTTACACCTGTATAAAGCACAGTGCAATTTTTTATATTTTCTGTTGGGCCGGACTACTAGATCTGGGCTGTCCATTCTGAAGCCCAAGATGATAGGTCGGGTTCAAGTTCGGAACATTTTTAATATTTACTGGTAGACTGTTCATAGGTCCGGACCTAAACAACGCGGACCAAAAATGGACCGAATTATTCGGTATAGGTTCGGTCCAAAATCGGTCCGGATAAACCGGAAAATCTGTGTTATTGTGCGCTGCGGAAAATCTTTGTTTCCGTATCAAAATTTGTAGGAAGATATGAAAGAAAAAACTAACACTAATCAGCAAAAGAGAACTATGGTGTGAGCCAGAGTATGTAGAAAGATATGAAAGATAAAACTAAGAGAATTATATACCATAGCAAATGCAATTTTACCACTAAACCATTCATGTATAACTGTACTAGTGTAATACCCGCACCTTGTGCGGGTTTTGAATAACAACAATGGGTTAGATCTATTAGTGTGCTATTAAATATATTGACATTATTTTGTTTTATATTTACATATATTTTTTTATATATATAAATGAATTATTAAGTAATTATTGATTAGTTCCAATGAAAATTGGACAAATTTTAGATAATATTTATAGATCGAAAAAGTAAAAATATAAATTTGTTAGGTAGAAAAATTTTACAATTAGAAAATAATTTGTCAATTGATAAAATATTAGTAAATTTATAATTCAAATAATCGTTTAAGAAAACAAACACTATATAAGTACGATTTTGTAGTTTAATTAAAAGAAATGTTGGATATATTTTTTCAATTCAAAAAAAATTATATAATTTATATGCACGATTGGTTGATAAATCTGATTGTAACTATAGGTGATTAATAATTCAATAATTTAAATTGAATATAAAAAAAAATCATGATAATACAGTTCAGTAAATTATCTTATAAATTAGAATACAAATAAACCAAAGTCGGGTTCAATCTCAAGATTGTACCCATGATTATCTTCTTAAATAAATTATATATACAAAAATACATAAAAATATATATATATATATATATATTATTTATTTTTAATACTCTAAAATAATTACCTAATTTTAAATCCATAACCACGTGAGATATGGCCAACTAAATATATTTTAAAAACCAATTATTTTTTAGCTATAATCAAATAAAAAACGTGAGATATGGCCAGCTAAATTTATTTTAAAAACCAATTTGAATATATACTTGAATAAAAAAAATTGTGCTGAGAAAATATTTGATTTTTAAAATTTTAATTATTTTGGTGAAGAGATATTGTTGGGTATTTTAATAATTTTTTAAAGAAATTAGTTTTTTAAATACCAATTTGATATATATACTTTTTCTATTTTTTTTGGGGCTTCGAGAAACGTGGGCGCGACACGTGGCAATAGAGGCTCCTCATTTAATAGATATATGATATGATATGATGATGATTTATTAAAATTAATATTGTTGAAAAGATATTATTGAATAAAAAATTTGAACAATTTTGTAACAATATTTCGATTTTTATTTTTTAAAAAAATTTATATTGCTAAAAAGATATTATTGAATAAAAAAATTGTGTTGAGAAAATATTTGATTTTTAAAATTTTAATTATTTTGGTGAAGAGATTTTGTTGGTATTTTAATAATTTTTTTAAAGAAATTAGTTTTTTAAATACCAATTTGATATATACTTTTTCTATTTTTTTTTGGGCTTCGAGAAACGTGGGCGCGACACGTGGAAATAGAGGCTCCTCCTTTAATAGATATATGATATATGATATGATATGATGATTTTTTAAAATTAATATTGTTGAAAAGATATTATTGAATAAAAAATTTGAACAATTTTGTAATAATATTTCAATTTTTTTTTTAAAAATTTTATATTGCTAAAGATATTATTGAATAAAAAAATTGTGTTGAGAAAATATTTGATTTTTAAAATTTTAATTATTTTGGTGAAGAGATATTGTTGGGTATTTTAATAATTTTTTTAAAGAAATTAGTTTCTTAAATGCCAATTTGATATATATTTTTTTTATTTTTTTTTGAGGCTTCGAAAATGTGGGCGCAACACGTGGCAATAGAGACTATATGATAAGACAGATAAATCTCCTCTCAATTCATGTATGTAAATTATGTAATCCTAGTTGATGAATTTACATGGAAATATGCTTATTTGCTATGCTTCTCACGACTTCAGGAGAACACGCAATGCAGGATTCTCTTTTTCTTTTTTTTTTTTTTGAATGAAAAAGCATATATATTAAAGTAAATCAAGGAGACAAAACTCAAGTACATATAGAGGAGCAAGTTGGAAAAACCTCTCCTTATTCCCAGAAGCAGGGAGTACTCTAGCCATATCACTGGCAAGCCTGTTACAATTGCGTGGTACATGGCAAAATTTAACTGAGTTGAATTCTCTCATCAATGTCTTAATATCATTCAACAGATCTCCATGGGTTCGACCACCGGACCACCGGTTGTCGACGATAGTGCATTAACTACGAATAAGCAATCCGACTCGATTATGACATCCGTTAAGCCCATCAAAATCGCTTCAGAGATTCCATCCTCGCCGCAACTGCCTCGGCCCACCACACTGGCCACTTCCCAGGGATTCTGTCCACCCTCGCGCCGGTAATGGAGCCCGTGGAGTCTCTGCAAACAGCCCCAAGTCCCATTCCGTCATTGCCGAGCATAGCCAGCGTCCACGTTGGTCTTCAAATACCCTTCATCCGGGAGGTTCCACTTGCGAACACTGCTGCAATTATTCAGCCTTTCTTTCCCCTATGGGAGGTTCCACTTGCGAACACTGCTGCAATTATTCAGCCTTTCTTTCCCCTATGGGAGGTTCCACTTGCGAACACTGCTGCAATTATTCAGCCTTTCTTTCCCTATTCTCTTTGTAATCTTCGTCCGGGGTGCCAGCATCTTTTTACTTTCTCTTAAAAAAAGAGAAATTCCTGTTGGTACTGTTGTGGGATATTCTGGATTTTGTCCATAACTTTTTTAAAGTTTGGTTAGTGCTTCTCATTTTTTGCTTCTTTTCGAATTTTGCCCATCCGTTAAAATCTCCCGCTAGCTATCACGATTTCTCTTGAAAAATAAAAGGATATTTAAAAAAAACAAAAAGAAAAAAGATATGCAACTATACATCGTCTCTCCCCTCTGAACGACAATCCAATTCTGCTCTGTAGGTTCGAAGAATATAAGAATATGCGTTTTCCAGGAATATTTTTTTGTTGAAGTATCACATTTCAAGTTGGTAACCCAAACATCAGATCTAGATGGCAACAGAGGCATGGTAGACCATGCATGGAGCCATGGTGTGATTTCTGATGAAACTCATAAGATCATCAACAAGAGTTGTGATTTTGATAGTAATGATCTGTGGAGAAATCATGAATGTAGCAATGCCATGGTAGAGATGCTGAAACAATAACAGCAAATTGATATTAAAAGCTTATATACTCCAATTTGCATTGACAATTATACAAATCTCACCATGGATCATTCACACAAGCTGTTTTTAAACACTTTCGTAATGATTCGTTCTTCAGGAAAGGTCAAGTTGGAGATTGGAAGAACTATCTGACGAAATGGCAAATAAGATTGATCAAATTACTAATAAGATTGGAACTTATGGCTAGACATTTTAATAAGTTCTTTGATCTAATCCGTGTGTTCGCTTTGTATGCTCGTAGTAGTCTTCTGTCATGTAATCTTCTTTTGTTTGTATCCTGGATAAACATTGTGTTACACTTGATAATTAGGGTTTCTTCTATGTTAGTATGACACAATATCAATGTAATTTCGCGAAAATAAGCACAACCTTGCACAATAGCATCAAGGAATATACCTCAAAGTTTGGTTTACAACATCATCATCTACAAATGGTCTTAAAGACCACATTAAGCAATAACCATCAAGTTCCTCAACAGAAGTCATCAAATTCAACGACGAAACAATCCTCTCCTGCATTACATAATCCTGCTTTACCATACCATAGATGACAGCCATGAAAGAGGCATATTCAGTAGCATCAACTTCCATTGAACTCAAGTATCCATCCTCGTCATCCTCACAACAGACATCAGATGAGCTTTTAAGTAACATCTTGACAGCACAACCATTATTATCCATAAGACGTTCGAGTTCACACATTATTTGTTCTGCTTTGCTTAGATGGTCCTTTAGTCCTTCAAAGCATGTATTCATCTTGCACATATGCGTCACTTTATAATCTGATTTGACCCAGCCTGTTGCTATATATGATCTCAACCTCTTAGTTTCATTTTCTTCAATGATGCTTGTAACCAATTCGGATTTCTCATTCATTGGATACCGTTGCAGTAGGACGAGCCCTTGTTGGAAGCCACACAGAAACTGTCCTCCGGCAGTAACTAATTGTTCGAACTTTGTGACTTGGGTAAGAAACTCGACAAAAATCTGAGTTATTTGAATGTTAGATTCATTATTTGTCTTCCCTTCTCTGTAATCCATTCTGCAATAGTAAACATAAGTTTGCTACGAATCATTATCCAAATGGACATTTCACTCATCACAATTACATAATTAGTACCATAAGATACATCAGATTATCCTCCCTGCTCATTTATACCACAGTATAAAGATAACTTTCATCAACATAACCACAAACATGCAATAGCCAACAACAATTGTATCAATTCACAATAGGGACACAAACTGTATCTTACTGAATCTCCCTGCTCATTTAAACCAGCATAAATTATAACGTTCATCGTTATAACCACAAACATGCAATAGCCAACAAAAATTGTACCAGTTCACAATAGTGAAAGTGTGAAACAAACTGTAAGTTATTGAATCACATCCATCAATTCTTTCAAACGCTTTTAAAGTTCAAATCGAGGTCTATGTAATAGCATAGCAATTAGAAACGTGAAACTTCAAACGGTTAGCTTGTTATATGATTCATTAGCATCCCCAAATAATTGTAATTCGAAACAGATTTGCATGAGAGAGGACGGATTAACGGGATTACAAAACAAACAAAAGTAACTCATACGCACAATCCTTTTCCGAATAATAAAATCGACAAGTACTCAAGTTCACGCTATTTGAGAAGAAACCTAAATTACTTAAGCAACAACTATCCCTGAAACCAACAATACAAACAGACAATTCAAGAGGAACACAGTGGCCGAAAGCTGCAGTGACCATAAATCACAGGTAAATTTTAATATCATAATTTGATATCAAGAAAACAATTTGAAAGCCAGACCATGAATTATCAATGATATCATGATGACCTAAACCATTTATTACGGATTAAAACTAGCTTGTTTTCATCATTGGCAATCATCTCCTCATAAATTTCATTGGGCAAAACAAAGCACGTTACATGGGAGTCAAACAGATGGGTGTGTCCCACTGTTGGGGACCTATTGGTTGTTTCAAGGACCTACAAAAATAGTTTCTGGTGTTACATGTCCATGACAAGTAACCAGACGGTGGTGCCTTTTTAGAGTCCCACCATCATGGCACCCAACCGACACCATTTGGGATTGCACCAAGCTGTACTCAGTTAAGTTACAACAAATTTTACATTGAAATCTAATACCGAAGATACTGTCACAAAGCTTTCAAATAGAAAATAAGATCTGGGTGTATAGGCCAGTGTCTAAATGCTAAGGCAAATGTCAACATATTTCATAGTCTATACAGAAACAAATCTAAACTAGAAACTGCAAAAGGACACGAGAAAACAGCAGGCAATACCTTGCATCACCCATAACTTGAACTTTGGCACCCAATGAATGCAAATCATAGAAGATAAGCTTTGCAGAAGATGATCTCTTGCTCATAATTCTCCCTTAGTAAAAGAAGATAAAAAATGAAGATGATCTCTTTGATTGGAGTTTTTCAGGCTTGTGTTTGATAGGTTAAGACATTACGAGATTTGATTAATGTGTCTACCACAAATTCACTTTGGAAGAAGTAGTACATAGAGTGAAGATAAAGGCGATGGTCAAGTATGTAGGAGAAGAAAGATGGAAAGGCAAAGGGGGTAAAAAAGATATTTGATTTTCCTTCATCCTGTAATCTATCAAAGTTCAGATTACAATTTCACCATAATTTCATCCCTTCATCTCCCAGCTTCATCTCCTTCATTCTCAACCAAACATGATTAAGCTCATAATCTCATCCCATCATCCTCAATTTAATCTTCATCCTTATAATCAAGCTTTACCAAACAGGATAATCATTCAAATTTCAAGAATTGAAGAATTAATCGACAAAGTGAATCAGTGGCGGAGCCAGGAAATATTCGAAGGGGGTACTGGACGACTTAATGAAATAAATGATGCTAAATTCACAAGTTGAATCACGAGAACTTTCCACTCGAGCTCTTTTTTTACCAATAACATCATCTCTAACATCACTTTCATTTGATGCCCCAACATTCACACTAAGAATTGAACTTGAGCACTCAACATTTGGAGTTGATACCTTCTTCCGAATAAGAAACTTATCCATATTGTAATCCTAATAATACAATTAACAAATCTTTCAAAAACAATCAAATTCAATCATCATATTAAACCTAATCACGTAATCAAACATTAATTTTCAATTCAATCAACAAATAAACAAATACCAAGAACTTTAACATAAATTTTCAATTCAATCGACAAATACCAACAAATTAAACCTAATCAACAAATACAACCAATTAAACATACAACTAAACAAATATTAATTTTTCAAATTGATTTAATATATAACTAATGAAAGTAATTATACCTTGATTAGTTGATTTACTCAGAAATCACACCACAGGTCCACAGCGGCATAGCAGTGAGCAGCACTTGAGGCTTGAGCAGCGGAGCAGCGAAGAGCCGAGAGGCGAGAGCGGCACGCCGTCTGCGAGGAGCCGAGAGAGAAGGCGACTAGGCGAGGTCGCGAGGTCGTGAGGAGCCGAGAGAGAAGGCGAGGTCGCGAGGAGCAGAGAGAGAGAAGGCGAGGTGAGAGCGCAGGCCGTCTGAAGCCGCAGGAGGCGAAGAGCAGAGTCGCGGCCCGCAGAGGTGAGAGGTTGGCTGATGGAGTGATGGTGTTTTAGGGTTTGTGGAAACTGGAAACGAGAGAGAAAGAGGCGGGCGTGCAGAGGCAGGCGAGCAGCTACGGTAGGGTTTTTTTTTTCCCTCCTTATCAAAACGACGGTCGTTTTGAAGGGTTTTTTTTAAATTTTTTTAAAAGAAATAAAAATTTACACTAGTGGATAAGATTATCCATGGGTAAGTGAATGATTTTCCGTCCTATTTCATGTACCGAATATTGTACCACCAATCAAATTACACCACGTATACACTAATTAAGGTGATTGAAATTAATAAAGGAGATGCAAATTTGAAAGACAAGTAAGTAGTTAATGAATGAGGCTAAGCCAAGTGATTCTTTGTTATGATAAAGAGTTAAAAAAAAAACAAACTAATTTCATTGTGGCTGCTTGGTAATTTAGACCCCTGTTTTCTTTTCTTTTGGATTTCGGTTGAGCTTTATCACAATTCTGATGAATAATCAATCGGAATTTTTCGGTGGAACAATATGCCTTCCATATACATGCTTCATTAGCGTCTAAGTTTCTTCCTCAAGATGCTTATGATGAATCTCTATTAATATTCATTCGAAAATTTATATACAATTTACAATCACTAATCCAAATATTTATACCAAATATTTATATTGTTGGATTTATACGTATATTATAACTTATTTTTAAACATGTATTAATAAAATATATTTTGTTTTTATTTTCCTAAACTAGCTCAACTATGAATTATCTATATAAACATACAATCAAATTACATAGAACACATCTCATTCGGCGAAATTCGAAAACATTATTATACATTTCTTTTAATCCGTGAATAATTATCCGATCTAATATGAGATAAATCATATTAGGATATTGGGTCTTGTGTCTAGTTTAACTTGATCATCCAAATATTCAGTGAGAATTAATAAATTCGCACAAAACAATGAATATTTTGAGAAAAAATTATTTTAATAACGTATAAACATATTTTAAACCCGTGCATTGAAATTGTCTATTCATCTAGTTAATAACAAAGTTAATGTTTTTACTTAATTTTAATCAATTCATCTAGTTAATAACAAAGTTAATGTTTTTACTTAATTTTAATCACCTTAATTAGTGTACATATGGCGTAATTTGATTGGTGGCACAATATTTAGTACAATAAATATACGATCCGGACTGGTTGGGTTCAGGCAACAAAACCCTTCTGTTTGGATGCATTTCATTTTCTAAATAAGATAAATACAAACACATTAAAAAACTTATAAAATTTAGATTTGGATCTGATTGTTCGATTAAAATAACATATAAATATGAATGTTATATTGATCGAGCTATTCGGACTCGGCTCATTCGTTTTCTAAATGAGCTAAATATAAACACATTTAAAATATAGGTTCGGCTCGTGCTATAAATAAGTAAAACTTGAGCATATCAATGCTCGATTCGTATAATAATCCTACTTACCTCACTTACTTGGGATCGGCTCAAACTTTTTAATCGGTATTAATAAGAACTTATTTTTAAGATTGGCTAAAAACTTTAAAATAACACTATTAGAGTTGTGTTTATGAACCGAAAAACTTGAACTCATAATCATTTATTTGCGTTTTGTTGGAATAATCAGTTCCCACATCGAAAGGTTGAGACTTCCGAGCCTTGTATATAAGATCGGTGGATTACTCCTCCGATTGCCAATTAGTTTTAGAATGAAACCTGTATCGGATTCTGACACGTTTAATTGCCCTCACTCCGTTTGAAAGCCCTTGTTCCCATTAATCAATACAACAAAGTTACACATGAACATTAAACGATGGATCTTCTCTAACATCGTGCATCAAATCGAAACACCAAAACTACACCATTTATGTAAAAGAATTTATACATTCACCTCAAGAAAAACATTGAATCAAATAAGAAACCCGGTGTAGTTTAACATTGGACATACCAAGTCCAATTCTCAATTGAATTGACAAATCTCTGAACAACTCGAGCAAGCATGTGCCCTTTTGCACGACATTGCCTCAATCATCCATCCTTCCAATCAACAAAACAAAACCCTACTCAAACCAAGATTATCAAGTAATGATCACCGTGAAATCATCGGACGTTCCTCTAGAAGATCTCCGGTCACCTTCACTCTTGTACGAGGAGGATGTTACTGAGTAGAAATCATCATCATCATTGTCTTTTTCTTTAACCTCTTCAATCTTCTCACAAGCCTCCTTAATATCCCATCTTTTCTCTACATCATCTTCACAACAAGTCAAACCAATAAACAACATCTTTTGCATTTCTCCAACACAATTTGACGCAAAACCCATGTTTTTATCAAACACTTGAGGATTTCTAGCATCATTCGAAAAATCTTTAACCCATCTCGATAAATCTACTTTGCTTCCTTGTTTTAAGTTTGTTGCCGGAAATTGACCCGTCATGACTTCGATGATGATGATTCCGAGCGACCAAACATCGGTTTTTTTGCTTATTCGGCTTTTGTTGACGAACTCCGGTGATTTGTAGGCTACCATGAGTTGTTGCGCACTTTCTTGATTGATCAATGGAATCAAGCCATAATCGTGAATTAGGGGATTTAAGGTTCCATCTAAGAGGATATTTGATGATTTAAGATGACCGTGAGGTGCCGTTAAGAGTGCTAACTCCTTGTAGATGTGTGCAAGACCTCTAGATACTCCTTTTATTATGTTCAATCTTGATGGCCAATCCAATGTTTGTACTTCTCTTGAATTATTGCCTGAAATATTGGTATGTAGACAAAAAGGTCAGAAGCTTACATGATCTTTGATGACATCTCAAAGTCAGAAGAAACCAAATGAAGAACATACCATGAAGATGCATAGCCAAACTTCCTTTAAGAACAAATGGAGAAACCAAAAGCTTCTCCTCTTTTCTATAGTAATAAGCCACCAAAGGCACAACATTCTTGTGCTCTATCCTACCTATCCTTCTCATATGCTCTTGGAACTCTTCTTTACCCACATTATTCATTTGCTTGAATCTCTTCACAACCATCATCGTCCCATTCACCAAACTAGCCTTATATGACGCACCAAAACACCCACTTCCCAATATCTGAGCTGAAGCCTTCAATAGATCTTGCAATTCAAACCTAACTCCATATTCTTTCACAAAGCAAAGCTTCGGACCATCGCCCCCCCTGCACGAGCCCTCATCGCCCCCGCTATCGTTTGTTGTCGGAACCAACTTCTTCATTGAACCGTCCACTTGTCGGCAGTGTTTCCCTTCCATTTCTTGGGAACTTCTTCTTTTACATATAAGCCCTAATAAAAGGAGGATGAGCATTAACACAGCAGCTATTGCTAAAAAAGTCGGGCTTATAGAGGTTGATCTGTCATCTTGTTCTTCATCTTCTTCTTCTTTTGATGATGGTGTTGCTAATGAAGGTATTGCTTGTTGTTCTTGATTAGGGCTTGGAGCTATTTTGCATGGTTCAAGTGGCATTCCACATACTCCTTTGTTTCCTAGTTCATACCCCCAAAATGAAAAGAAAATAAGGACATGTAATGGATCAATTATTGGTTCAGACTTTACGGTCTGGTTTATTCAAAGGTTTATTAAAATGTAATATATGTATACTTACCAATAAAAGCATTTGGGGTGATGCCCGAAAGACTTAAAGGAATAGGACCTTCCAATCTATTGTTAGCCAAACTGAAGTCTTGAAAAGACGTTTGTGCAAAATCAGGAATACCACCTTGAAATTGATTGCCTTCAAGCCTTAAATTCGCCAATTTGGGAACCTTGGTTAAAGAAACAGGAATTTTACCGGTAAACTTATTGTTAGCTAATAGTATTTTCCTAACCCTATTCAAACCACTAAAAGCTTCAGGATCTATATCACCTTCAAAAAGATTGCTTGAAAAGTAAATCGATTTCAAGCCCTTTAACCTCTTCACATTCGGCATTGGCCCTTCTAACTTATTGTTCATCAAACTTATAGTTCTTAATTGTTGTAGCTCGGAAAGAGCATCAATCTCTATCCTTCCGGAAAGACCCATGTTTTCGAGTCTTAACCCGTAAACATTACCGCCACGCGAACATATAAGACCGTCCCAATTGGCTTTGGTTGCGGAACAAGGAGGTTTCAAAGGATCCCAACTCGATAATGCCGTGCCATTGCTTAATGATTGCTTTAGCTTAAGAAGGGCTTCTTCGGATCTATAGGTTGCATAAGGCGTGTTAGCTTGTGAAGAAATGAGAAGAAATGTGATTAGGGTAATGGGATAATTATAAGCCATGTCTTTGCAAGGGAAGTTCATTTGTTTTTGTAAAGGGCAAGAGGATAATCTCTCTAACCCTTTACAAGGGCTTGCAACAAAATGAGAGATTTGCAATAATGGATGATTTTGTTGTAGCAAAGATTAGGGTTGAATGGAATGAAGGTAAATTTTGATGGGGTGAAAGAGGCGGGAAATCAAAGAAGAGAGGATGATTGAGAGATAGTCATAGGAGCTAAGGATAGTAAAGTTTAGAGATTTTCATGAAGATAATAATAAATCTAGCATGAGATATACACGGAGAACCTTCGATCTTCACGTAAAAGTGAAGATGAGGTAGACGTATAAATGAAATCAGATCGGGGATAGATGAAGCAAACTCGTCCGTGACAACTTTTCTTCCAAGTTTAATGTGTAAATCAATCCTTTTTTATAATAATTATGCTTATCTTCATTGAATAATAAAAGCCATAGGTTGTTGGAACAAAACAAACTCTTTATGTAATAAAAAACTAAATATAAATAAACTAAGAAAGTAAGTAAATATAAATAAGTTAAAGAATTCATATCCAAAAATATATCAAGATATAAACTACTATAAATATAATATCTTTAATATTATTTTTTCTTAATGTCTGTTAACGGTTATCATCAGATATTCAGATCCCCTCTCAACTTTTTTTTTTTTGGTGGAAATCCCCTCTCGACTTTGAACTTGTCATCAATCTCAAATTCATGGTCATTTCCTTGGAAGTGTACACATGGTTTACATCCTCCTGTATTTGCATCAATTTGATCTGTTTATTCCCCGGCAATTTCTCCTTCTTACGAGGTTGTTTTTCCATATAGGAAGATCTTTTTTAGCAATGGAATTGAAATCCCACAAATGTGGTCACAACTTAAACCAAAACATTTGTTGAAAACTCAAACTTGTCTTTGTTGATTGAAAAAATAAATTACACATAGAGAGGTATGGACAAACTTCTGTATTTTTAAGATAAAAAGCTTACCAAGATTATTATGTACATGAAAAGCATACATTAACAAGGAAAATAACTTAATACTCCCTCAAGTCGTAGTATAAATATCACATTGAGTATAAATATCACGAATACCCAATTTACGTAGAAGATAATGAAATTGTTTAAAAAGTTAGAACCAAATGCTTTTGTAAATATGTCGACAAGTTGATGTGCCGACCGAGTGTGAGATGTGACGATCATCCCCTTTACGTACATGATCACGGATAATATGACAATCGAATTGATTGTGTCGTAGGTATGTACTAAGGGAGCCACCTAAGTTATATTGAATATCATAGGAAAAAACATCCAAGGGAGTGGCAAGCCTTCGTATGGTTATTTAAAAGTTTTAAATATTGTTACCCGCTTTCCTCACCCAAAATAAATATTTAAAAGTTTTTCTAAAATAAAATAGAATTTCAACGATAACGCTAATAAACCTAGGAGTTTTAATGAATTGAATGAATTGAATGAATTGTATCATAATCTGGAATTTAAAGAACAAATAAATTATCCGAGTGAAGTTCAAACATCAAACGATCCGAGTGAAGTTCAAACATCAAACGATCCAACACTATGAACACCTTATTCAAATGTCAAGAAGTTTTTTTTTTCATCCTTCTCATTTGAACATGACTGAAACTTTAACAACCACAATATGTTACAAATCTGGCTGTTTCGAGATTCCGATAGCCCCAGAAGAGGTATCAAATCATCACAATAGCTGCCAATCATCTTCGTTTTCCTTAGCATCTTCGGAGTCCATTATATCACAAGACTCGGCATGTTCCTCACCAGCGAGTCCCTCAGACTGGTTTGTCGACTTCTGAGGATTAAGGGTCCGAGCCACTGTAAAGAGAGGGGCACCCTCGGATTCATCCGCAAGCTTGGATGCGCGTAAGCATAGATCATCAAAATCCTCTAATGAAAAACAATAGTAAAGCTCATCAGCCAACATTTACACGTTTAACATAAAAACTGTTGAGAAACAGTTTGTTTTCAGTTAATTTACCTTTGTCTCTGCAGTAGAAGCCAATAGCCAAGGAAGGATCAACACATTCGAGGGGCAAGTGTCGTAGCACACTGTTGGATGTTGCATGTGCATTAGCAACAGTAGCATAATAAGTCCAATGATAGATATGGTAGACTACTTACTTGCAGTGATATGATGACGTATCAGCCTCTAAGTCGTCTGTCTTGATCTTAACAACCTGATAAAGAATTCAGAGAATCAGAGGAACATCTTATAATTCTCACTCTGATCCTATATACAGATTTTAGAAGAGAAGAGGAAAGGGAGGAGAAGTTTCTGAAAATTTTTACTTGCAGTGATATGATGACGTAAGAACTGAGCAGGAAAAAGAAGAAAATAGAAGAGAGAAGAGGAAAGGGAGGAGAAGTTTCTAAAAAATTTCTTTAGAGTTTCCCCAGAGTTTCCGAAACATGACACATATAGCCTTCGAAGAGTTTCTGGGTAATGTGGATTAGCACATATTTGAAAGATAGCTACAGTGGAGACTTCTAGTGATGGCTAGATACAGTTTAGGACTCGATGGGTTCTAGTTCTGATATTTCAAAATTTTGAGGTTTAGTGCCAGGTTTTCTTCTTTTTTTCTACAAGATCAGATTCAAAGGATTTTGTTTGGTTTGAAACACATCAAGCAGCTATAGAACGCGTGGGCTGCAAAATGTCTCAGAGGCATTTGGAAACAAAAGGTGAAGATAAAAAAAAAAAACTTCAACGCATATACTAAAAAAGTGCATCCCCTTGCCCAGATATGAAGTTAAACAAAAAGTTTAGGATTGGGAAAGAGAGACCCGGGCAATGACGGTTGATGACATGCTTAGAAGCAGCTCACCAGTTATTTAGTTCAGGACAGCTTTTAAGGGGTTAGACAATAATAAAATGGGTACTCTTAGAAGACCTACTGGCTACTGAAGTATGAACCGGTTGACCTAAGTGATAAGCATTAATATTGATAAGCCTGTAAGACCTACTGAATATAAACCGACTGTATGTAGCAATATCTTCTAAAGATTATTTCAAAAATCTAATTCAGGAGACCAAGGAATGCTTTCCCGTCGGGGAAGCAATCCCTGCCTTGGGACAAATCTCCAAGAAAATGTCATAATGACAAAGGAGGTTCGCAAATTCCCAATCACTACCTAAGGATTTATCCCTGAGAAGAATTGTGACCGTAACATCACGAAAGCCCAGGACACTAACGAAACAAACAAGGAGAAAAAAAGAATAACTTTCAGTTGTGGCATATGGTCTAGCAGTAGCCATGAATCTTTGGAAAAATGCCATCAATCCCAGCATCCAACATATACACTTATATAGTTTAAGTCAACAAGAGAAGAAGCCTTGCAAAAGTTTTCTTACATGTTGAGTTTCATGAGGATCCAAGTAGAACGCCTGTCCATCTTGTACACCAACAATGTAAGTTGAGGCACCAGGTTTTCCGCCTAAGATGCCAAGGCTCTGTGGAAATGTAAATGTAGCAGCCAACAAAGGTTTATACCTGACAACAGCACAATCACAAGATTAAGTTTACAATTCCTTTCTCTGAGCTCATCAGTTACAACGTACAACAAATGGTAGGATGGTACACACATGCACCCACAATTTGTCAATATCATGAATCCAAGTAGTTGACGAATAATTCTGCTACCTAAGCCTGTCACCAAGCCAAACTTTATTTCCATATCACAGTTCAAACTTGTGAAAGCTTGGTTTCCAAGCGGTCATTTCTTCCACATCAGGCTCTATTCTCTATCTACCAAATGCAACTAGAAACAAATTCTAACAATAAATTGCACATAGAATGGCTTCATAGTACTTATCCAGCATTCTTAAGTCAAAATAAGAATAGGTAAAGCGTTTTTTAAATAAACCTAAACAATTTGTTAATAGAGAGACATGAGAAGATTTAGCTTGGAGCACAAATTAGAACAAGAATTGCTTTCTCACACTCCAGCTTAACTTCGGTTTCTTAAGAAGACTGAGAGATGCAGGAAAATATATGAGGGGAATCTTTGCAACTTCCTTCAATCTCTTCTTTGTATGATTATATTCTTGCTAGCAAAAGATTGCAATGTATTTTTATCTCTGAGCTGAATAACTGCTAATCTCACTAAATTCTTTTTATTTCCAAAGGAATTGCCTACATGTACTCCAAAGACGACCTTACTACTGATAAGTAGTAATGATTAATTATAGAAGTTTATTTGATTGGTCTGAGCCAGGGGATGCAAGGAAACCAGTAGGAACATTGATCACACAATTTCATCCATCCCAACCACTCATACCTGAGGTTTACTTTATCAAGCCCGAGTACCAAAGGAACAAGCAAGATGACGGGCAGCCATGCTTCACCTTCACTCCTTGCATGATCAGTGCAATGCATATAAACATCTTCAACACAGAGAACCGGAGCTCCACCACGTTCACCATCTTCATCACCAGATACTATATAGAAAGTCACAGATAACGAGTCCCCGACTTTTCTATCACGAACTAAAGTTTCCCATGTACGACACATGGCATATGGGCCAACCCATGAGCCAGCCGCTAAACCATAAGCTCTGCCAGCATTGACGAGATTGTGGATTGATAAAAATGATTCCTCTGAATCACCAAAGAGGTTCAAAATGGAAATATAATCTTGGTTGAGTTCCTGCACATTTACAATTCATCAGAACACATGAATCATTAACCATTTCCCGATTCAAAATTTAGCAATAACTTGATAGAAAACTAGACATAACCCACCTTATTCACAGATTTTCTCCAAGATCTCCCAAGCCGATGAACAACTAGTGCCTGTTCATTCAAAAGACATAAGCTAACTAAGTTTACAAAAAATCAGGAAGATAACTAAATCCGTAAGTAAATCCAAAGGAATGACTTTAGGCACTTGAATTCAGAATAATTCTGAAATCAAATCAAGGCGGCAGCTCACTTGAGCAACAAGCATTTGACTGCTACGAAGCATACATCCCCAGCCAGTGTCGCTTGTATACTTTGAATCCCTGATAACGTCAAAACCTGCAAAAGATAAGTTCAGTTACTTATCCTTAAAGAATGTAGCTTCAAAAATGGTCAGAGTGGAGATGTCAAGCATAAAAAGAGGAATCCTAGAATGGACAGTAAAACAAACCTTTACGATATGTGAATAAGAGTCTTGATGAGAAGTCTTCAACAAAAGCAGTAAACCTGCTACTGTCCACTGGGTCGCTATGAGGTGAATCTTCTGAAGATAGCTTGTAGCACACGCCTAAAAGCCATATGTCGCTATTGGAAGTAATACAATTGGTCTTGTTATACCCTAATACATGCTCTTTAAACCTCCTAAGTGAACCACTTGCCATAACTCTCTTTATTGCTGAAGCCCAACCATTAGTCCTATAACTAGTAGAATTCTTCTCACCAAGGGGTGTCCCCTTGCGTGCTTCAAATATGGAGAAGGGGGAAATGAAGATACTAGACAGATATTCAGCTTTAGCAGAATGCTTATCGGGCAGATTAGATGAACTAGTACCGCAATGATCCACAGTACCAGCCCCTTTGAAGTCACTCCTCATCACCTACTTGTACAGCAGCCAGTAGCTCATTTCTCCAAGTTATAAATGATCGGACTACACATACCTGAAAAAATTGCATCAATTGAATTTCAGTTTTTTGTAGAAACTAATTGGCATCACCTACTAAGAACAAGTCCCAAAGAGATTATATTACTTCACTCAGCAATCTTAGAATCTAAAATAAAATTAAACCTAAATGAAACGTAAAACTAATAACTTTATCCCAACTTA
Source organism: Fagopyrum tataricum (assembly GCA_002319775.1). Taxonomy (NCBI): domain Eukaryota; kingdom Viridiplantae; phylum Streptophyta; class Magnoliopsida; order Caryophyllales; family Polygonaceae; genus Fagopyrum; species Fagopyrum tataricum. Next base: position 12,678,531 of record CM008286.1, read on the forward strand.
AATTGCCACTTCAATAACACATTATAAATTTTCATCACAGTCAAGGATGTCAGGTTAAAGAAACAAAAGTGAAATGTTTTAATGAGAAAGAGGAAAAGGTAGCAGGCAAAATAGACAAGGAAATCTTTATTTGTATAGTAGGCCATGATATTTTGCCTAATCAAGGCCTCCTAAATTTCTCTTGAATTGACGTCTAGTATTCAGATATGAAATAATCGTCTACGCATTTTGGAGTACTGTCACAGTTACTATTACCATATTACCCCCCTTTCTATCTCTGCGGCACAATACTGCCAGATGAAACAGGCCTCCCAAAGAGGCTTGACCAAGGTATGGTCGGTATGGAGAATAAAAATATGGACTTTTGCCATGGATGGGCCTTGACTTATTTTTTAGTTGCAGGGATTCTAAAAAAATCATTAGAAGTAACCTCATTTGATCCTTGAGGTCAAAGACCTCTTTAGCTTGGAAGTACTGATGCAGTTTTAACTTCAACAGTTAAGATGTTAGTTTAAATGATAAATTTAGCATGAAATCAGTTACCAATTTCAGTTCCTGCTTTGGGCTGTGAAACTCATTTGTTGTTATTTATAGCTGGCACATCCATTCTTATAAGGTAATAACTGTCAATTAAACTTTTCTCCTCTCTCTCTGGCTTTGGAATTTGGATTTAGTAAATTTAGGGCCAGAGTTAAGCAGCTTTGAAACGTAGCCATAAAATTCTTCACCAGTCATTAACACATTACTTCCTAAAGTGGGGTGTGACTATAGAAATCATATATCTTCTTAGCATAAGTCTGGTATAAGTCTATAAGTTCATTATTTGCAGAAAGCCAAATATATCAATTCGAGATATCTTGTTTAGTTAGGAAGCTGAATACAAGGAGTTCAAAATGCCCAAATCAGAATGCACATTGGATTTCCGATTTCCCTTCTCCCTCTTGTTCAATAAGAATCAACACAATTCAAAACATCAACGGATCTCCCACTACGAATTCCAAACAAAGACTAACATGGACTACGAATCTGAACAACGAATTCCAAGGGATTATTATGGACTACTATGCAATTTCAACAAACATGGAAATTAACAAAACGAATTCCATGGGTAATCCAGAAATTCAAACATATGACATGAAATTGACGGATCAACAAGATCGAATAGCTGCAACACGGTTAGTGATTCCAACCTTTGCTGTGTGGCAAGAAATTTTGCTGAATCGTTGACCGAATGATGGAATTTACAATCGTTGTATCATTTGACAGCCCGATCCGGAAAAAGCGTTGGCTGATGTCAAACGAATGAAGAACAGATTGAGGACTTGGCCCTTGTTCTTCTTCTCCGTCAAAGGCAAAACCAGAACGGTGTCGTATCTGTGATTAGAGCCTCTAGTCTTTCTTCCCTGGTTTTACGAGTTCACAAGAAAAGGATTTCTTATAAGTTTCTTTTGCCCTTCAATTTATATAACTCACTTTTATAACACGTTTTCTATGTGGCTTACTTGTGTATTATGATGATCACCTCTCTTGTCGTATAATTAAAGATAGAAATATCAATCGGTCAACTCTACGATATAACATATTTGTTTAATTAATAATTGTTTAACTATATTCGAAATTGAACAAATATGTTAATTATTTAATTATATTTTAAATTGTTCAATTGTATGATCAATTGTTCAAATGTATTTAAAATTGTAAAAGTCGAACAATTTCGACCAATTGGTCGTACAGTTATACAATCTGAGATATATTTGACAATTGGACACACTTCTTTATTCAAAAATAATTTTAGTTGAACATACATGTTATATTTGAACAATTATTAATTTTTTCATATAAGAAAATTCACTTAAGATTAAGATTAAGATAAGTAGTGGTCATATACTCGTATGTGATGAAGAAATTATTGGAAAAAATTAATATCACCAATTAATTGTAACCAAATTTGAAAATTCACATTTATTTTTGGGTGAGATTGGAAGTATGTACTTTTTTTAGTGTAAAAAGAAAGTGTGTAGGATAAATTTATTAAATAAGTAAATATGCACCTATATAAGGATTAGGTTAAAATTTTGGGCTCTTTTTTTTCATTCACTGTTTCATTGAAACAACCGTCTCTCATCCTTCCCCGACGACAGAAAGCTTCAACGATTTTCGCAATGTCCATACCTGATTCTTCATCAAATTCAACACAGATCTCGTCATATCCTTATATGCTCCATCAATCAACTCAAATTCTTCCACAATTCTAGCCAAATTCAACAACGATCTTCCCGATTTTCAAACAACACTAATCGGAAGAGGAAAATTGGGATAATCCGAAATCAATCCTTCAACAACATTCTTCAAGACAATCGTTCACCTTCATTTAGTCAGGTATGAAAACTTTACTGATTTATATTATAATTTTGGTTGAATGTGGTTGAGATTGTCTTCCTTTTACCTCAAAAATTATGGTATTAAGATGTGTAAAGTGTTGCTGAGTATAATTGGGTAATAAATGAAGCTGAATTATGGTATTAAGATGTGTAAAGTGTTGCTGAGTATAATTGGGTAATAAATGAAGCTGAATTATGGTATTAAGATGTGTAAAGTGTTGCTGAGTATAATTGGGTAACAAATGATGCTGAATTATGGTATTAAGATGTGTAAAGTGTTGTTGAATATATTTGGGTAACAAACGATGCTAAATTATGGTATTAAGATGTGTAAAGTGTTGCTGAATATAATTGGGTAATAAATGAAGCTGAATTATGGTATTAAGATGTGTAAAGTGTTGTTGAGTATAATTGGGTAATAAATGAAGCTAAATTATGGTATTAAGATGTGTAAAGTGTTGCTGAGTATAATTGGGTAACAAATGATGCTTAATTTATGGTATTAAGATGTGTAAAGTGTTGTTGAGTATAGTTGGGTAACAAACGATGCTAAATTATGGTATTAAGATGTGTAAACTGTTGCTGAGGATAGTTGGGTAATAAATGAAGATAAATTTGGAGGCAAATGTGTAACAACTTATATTTTATATATCATAGTTATTGTTGATGAATATGTAATGAAAATTTGTTATACAGGAATGACGTTTCTATACGTTACGGCATATTTTGGAGGCAATTGGGTAGTTGAGGATGGAGAATGGAATTTTGTTGGAAATATCTCAAGTAAGCCATTGATTGTTGAAGAAGGAATTTCATTTGATGATCTAAAGACTTTGATTGTCTCACGGTTCAAAATATGTACATCAACGTATGAAGTTGAGTTATCGTACAAGAATCCTTTCTATTGCTCACTCCGTCCATTTGATGTTAATACATTAGAGGATTTTGAAGCTTTTGTGGAAATTAATAAAATGGAAAAGTTTTCTTGGAGTATTCCGTTGTGTATCAAAACAGTTGAAGTTGGATATTATTTGGGTAATGAAATTGTGGAAGATGAAATTGTGGAAGAGCCAATTAAGGAAGTTTTGACACTTGTATCACAAACAATGGATGTAGAGCCTCAAACTAAAGATTGGGTTACAGAAGATCAGGTAACAGAAGATTGGGTAACAGAAGATCGGGTAACAGAAGATTGGTTAACAGAAGATTGGAAAATTATGAAAGGTAAAACTTACAAGAACAAGACAAAAGTGAAGAACTCATTGTGTTTAAATGCAATAGTGGAATGTTCTCAATACAGAATAGTGAAATCAATAGTGAAGTGCATGGAACTACTTAATAATATAACAATGGTAAGTTTCATTTATCTTAACAATCAATTTCTATATGTATTTTAATTTAAGTTATATTTCTTGATTCACCTAGTTCATTGGGTATTTGACAAGAGAAACCGAGGGTTGGAGAGTTACTTCAAGAGATTTCCATTTCAACATGGGCGCTTGCATTCTCTCCGGCTAAAATGTACAACATTATGACCAGTAACAATGCTGAAAGTGTGAATAAAGTTTTGAAGGATGGAAGGGAGTATCCAGTTTTAGCATTGTTGGATGAGATTAGATAGTTCATGTGTAGATGGTTTGCAGAGCGTCGTAAGAAATCTAATGCTTGGGTAGATTTAGCTCCTCCAAATATTGAAGAAAAAATCCAAAAGAGGTTTGTAGAGTGTTCATACTACTTTGTTTACGTGATGGATGAGAATATATTGCAGTTTGAAGTACGAAAGGGAGAAGAACGTGAAATAGTTTGTTTGAAATTACGATGTTGTACATGCCACGAGTTCGACATTGAAGAAATTTCGTGTATTCATGTCATAGCTGCAGCCAAACGTGTGAATCAAAACCCATCTTCCCTCATTGGAAAATATTACACTTGTGAAAATTGGAAGGTTGGGTATGTGAAAACAATATATCATGGAATGTTCCTTTAGAAACTGCAATGTTGGCATGTGAGCCTCCTAAAAGGCGTAAAAGGACTGGAAGAATGCCAAAAGCTAGGATTAAAGCTTCATGGGAAAAGGATCGCAAGAGGAAATGTAGTTGTTGTGGTATAGTTGGACATAACAAAAAGACTTGTACAAATCAACCAAAGTAAGTTGTTTGGATGAGTAGGAAGTGGATTATGGACTCATTTTTACAGATTTTTTGAGGAAGTTTCGGAGTATGTTTTTACAGAGTTGTAATGAAAATTATTGTTACACAAGTGAAATTGTTTCTTTGATAATATTTTTAATACTTAAGCATGTAACTACTAGTTCAAACTTGTTATTAGTTAAAATCACAAGTTGTTGTCACCCAATGATTTAAAAGTTAAAAACAGTTACCAAACTTTTACATAAACTTACTACACAAACTTCATGAATGGTAACCTTATGAACTTTGACACAACTTTGACACAACTTTGATACCGTACTTTGTTACCCAACGTCAAAAATAATAACCCACTTTATTACCCAACGTAAATAACTGTTAACAGAATTTGTTACCCAAACGTTATTACCCAACGTTGTTACCCAAACTTATGAACTGTTAGCAACTGTGATACCATACTTTGTTACCCAACGTTGTTACCCAACCTTATGAACTTTGGTACCCAACTTTGTTACCCAACTATATTACCCAACTTTATTACCCAACCTTAAGAACTTTGATACCCAACTATATTACCTAACTTTGTTACCGAACTATATTACCCAACTTTATTACACAACCTTAAGAACTTTGTTATCCAACTATATTACCCAACTTTATTTCCCAACCTTAAGAAATTTGATACACAACTTTATTACACAATCTTAAAAAATGTTATCAAGTTTGAACAAAACGTAGATGTTCAAAAATTAAGACATAACTAGTTTTAAAAGCAAAACATAACTAGTTCATAAGTAAATATTCAGAAATCATTCAACTGTCGAGAAATCAGAATGTGACTACATCAAAATATACACCAAAACCCAACAGATTCAGAATGTGACTACATCAATCATCAAAATATACAACAAAACACAACAATTTCAGAATGTGGCATCATCAATCCAAGTTACTGCATCTCATAAGGCTTATGTCAATCCCTTACAAAAAGTACATTGGCAAGCTGTTCTCTATAGGCAGCAACATAATCGTCATTGATCATCGATAAATCATCACGGCCAGATGACAAGTACTGGATGTACTTGACTGTGAAAATTCCACAACTTCCCCTAAAATGTAACAATAGATTAATTTGAAACCATAATGAATTTATAAATAAATTTATATATGTAAATTGATAGAAAATGTATACATACCCGTCTATATTTATTGGACAGTTTGCCTTCCTTGCAACCTTGAACTGCTTTGACAAATTATCACCGAGCCTTGAATGCTTCCCATGAAGCCTCAACACATGAGGCAACATACAAGAAAGAGGCTTTAACAAATCAAGCAACTTGGAATCGGTGATCAGACCGGGCTGACAATCACATACATAAATGCACCAATGAAGGAGGTTGATCTCCAATGCAACCCAGTGGTTACCAAGTATGTGATATGGAGAATAGATGACATCAAAATCGTATAAATTCTTCCGGAAAAATGCCGGTTGATCTCCTGTTAATATATCATACAACTTCCCACCAAAATTTTCGTAGGCATCAGCACCTACCTCAGAAAATTCCTTAAAACGTATTTTGTTGCATGCATCTGCCCAGTTACAGCCTAAAATGGCAACACGGCCATAGATTCCGGGATACTCGATCACAGCTTTGCATAAAAGCATAATAAGCTCATCTATTTGCTGAAATAGGATAACACCAAAAAACAGAATTCAAGTATAAATAAAACCATAAAACTGTGCATTAGGTAACAAAAAAAATGTGTTACCTTATCCCAAATCTAGCCGCCCTTTTTTAATACGGCTTTCAAAGTTTTTGCAGACAAAGGATGAATATATCCTTGAATGCGAGCTTTGCCATCCATAGCTTTAATGAACTTGTACAACGATTCTGTCGTGGAGAGAAAGCTATGTTTTGGAACCTTAGGCAACTTAACTTTGCTCCTAAAAGGGGTCTTTTTGAACTGGCTTTCTTTGCGTAAACGCAAACTAACCCTCAGTTTTGGTTGTTCATCTGGAGCAATATCCTGCAAATTGAAAAAGATAAAAAAAACAGAATTATAACACAGGTACATAAAGTATAGTGTTACCCAAGTATATGTATATACCTTAGATTTTCCAACATCAACAATGACATTGGCATTGCCTTCACTACCTTCTACATTGCAAATTTCAACTGCAGCGGATTGAGGTTCCTTGTTTTCCACGTCCTCAACATTGGCCACTTCACCTGCTGCAGCTTGAGGTTCCTTGTCTTCCTCGTCCTCAAGATTTCCAACTTCAACTGCAGCATGGTCGGGTTTCTTAGACGAAGAAGCATCCCCGGTAGAAGCTGTTTTAATTACATTTTTTGATTCAATCCAGGACTTAAGTTTGTTAACAGTACGATTACTAGACGAGAATATTTCAGTATCAATTTTCTCATAGAGAACACCTAAATCTCTAGAGTAAGAAACCAAGTCTTCAAGTGCATTCCCTTGAAGTTGAAGTTGTTCAGCCAACTGAAGCTGCACATTCTTCACTTCATTCAGTTGATCAAGAATTAATGTTACTCAAGATGGTGTAGTCCCAACACTGCAGTGAAGAATAAATTTTTTTATTACATTACACTTGTAAAAAAGATAAAAAATACTGAGTAAAATATATACTCACGTAGCATCATCACCACCAATTGTGCCAATTGCATGATCAACAGGCTCCTGATCATCAGCAACTGAGGCAATCTGGGGAGCCTTACCCTTAGACCTTTTGGGGTAACTACAAAATCAGGAAAAATACAACTTTGTTAGCAATCTGTATTACCCAACCTTTTACCCAAACCTTATGAACTATTATCGTGAAGAAGGAGAAACAATCTTCCTTTTTTTCGATTCCTTCTTCACAGCAGGCTCGGAAGGTTCCGAAGGCTCAACAGGTTCAGCAGATGAAATAGCAAGAGCCTTGGTCTTAGACCTGATTGGGTAACTAAAAACATATTACAAAACATTTAATGTAATAACTATAACCAAAATCAACATAATAACTAAGAATATAAAATTTACCGTGAAGAAGGAGATGCAGGAGCGGACATATCAGCCTCCTGGAATGCCGTCTTCTTCGTCGTCTTCTTCTTCTTCTTCTTGTCAGCTGATTTTTGGGGAACAAGTTTAGAAACAACAAGTTTCTTAGGGGGATTAACAAAATCATCCCCATCAGATTCTTGTTCAACCGAAACTTTGATTTGTTTAGAACTGTCAAAAAATGAGAAAATTAAGTGAATTGAAAATAAGATAAATTAAATATATGAAATTGTACGAACCTTTGTTTCTGGACATCTTCACTGATTGCATTACAAATTTGAACAGAACAAGCATCCAAGCCCAACTCAAATAAATCTTTAAGTCTAGAATCTATACACTCATCATCCCACCAATCCATGTCATCATTCTGTTCACTAAACTCAAAAGATTTTATACTATCATCATCCAATGAAGAAACAACAACCTTAATATCACCATACCCAAAAGCTTTCCTAGATTGGGTACGTGACTGATACTTTAAAGTAAGTATTTTAGCAGTCGGATCAATGTGTGCAAACAAGGAAGCCAACGATGGAATGACCTCAAAAACCATTATCTAGAAACATGAAAAATTATAAGAATTAGTATAAAGCAAATAAAAATGAGACTAATATAAAACAAAATGTAACAAAGAACGGAACCTGCAAAGCAAGAGGAAAGCCGCCTATGTTATAGTTCAAGCTGACTCTTTCCTTTTCGGGATCACAAGATTGAAGAAAATGAAGAGTATGGGTAAAAGCATGATTCCCCCAGTTAAAAGTGTCAAACGCATCCATATCATTCACAAGATCAATAACAAACTGGGATATCATAGTCTTCTTATCCCTAGAAACTAATACTCCTTCAACAAACAAAATTAAAGTCATTTTCAACTTATTCGGAGATTCTGCAGGTTCAGTTTTATAGAGCTCTTCAAGGTGAGCAATTGTGCATCTATCATGGCCAACTGCATCTTTCATATCACAATGCTCCACTACCATTTGGTCAAAGTAGTCTGATTTTGAACAATCAAGACGAGTAATGATAGCAAACTCAATAATTCCAAATCGTAAAAGTTTGTTACCAATTCCAAACCACATAGATTTTTTTTTGTTGGTAACAACTTGACGAAGAAGTAGAAAATGAATAAGCTTGTTAGAAGTTCGAAGCTTATCTCCCATTTTGATTATGTCTTGAAAGATGCCATGTGAGAAAATGATTTTGTCACGAGGTGACAACCCTTCTAATAGAAATGGAATCAACGACATTCGAGAAAAGTTGTTGATTCGGAAATTCTCAATAGCTGGGGTCTCGGTAAAATCTATAATTAAACTTCAAAAAACAAAAACAATATTAGTAATTAATTTGGGTAATAAATGAGAGGTAGAGAGTACAGAAAGTACTCACTTGAAAGGATTTTGAACTGCTTGGTCTGGACGTGCTTAACTGCAACTGAAATAAGTATAAGAAAATATACAAATTCATAAACAACAATATATAAATTGCAAACTATCTATAAGCAGCTATTGTAAAAGAAGTATTCATTTGTATTGATGTTAGCCAGCTGCTCCACAACAAATATTGAACAGAAACAAGTACATAAAAGGACTTACATATTTTGAATTGTCAGGTTCATCTTGAAGAGATGCTTGATCTGTAGTAGACATTATAGTACCTGAGAAAATATAAGAAAACATAAGCCTATTACAAAACAGAGAAGAACCAATAATAATAAAAAAGACTATTACAACAGAACAAGAAAAAGAAAAAGACAATAATACACATTCAAAGGTAGGTACATTAAAGAAAACACCATATAAGACACAATTATGTGATAGACAAACATATTACACAAGACTATTGTCCTCAGTTAGTATTAGGAACCAAAAATGCAGGGGATAGTGTGAAGAGAAATTAAAACCTATTACACAAGACTATTGTCCTCAGTTAGTATTAGGAACCAAAAATGCAGGGGACAGTGTGAAGAGAAATTAAAACCTATTACACAAGACTATTGTCCTAAGTTAGTATTAGGAACCAAAAATGGACGGGACAGTGTGAAGAGAAATTAAAACTTATTACCCAAGCCTATTGTCCTCAGTTAGTGTTAGGAACCAAAAATGCACGGGACAGTGTGAAGAGAAATTCAAACCTATTACCCAAGACTATTGTCTCAGTTAGAGTTAGGAACCAAAAATGCACGGGACAGTGTGAAGAGAAATTCAAACATATTACCCAAGACTATAGTCCTCAGTTAGTGTGAAGACGTAATAAAAGAAGTGAAGAGTGCTCAGTTAAGTGTTAGGAACAAACCCTAGGTTGTGTGTTTAATTTATTCATAAGCAAGTCCATCATATTGTTAGGAAGAAAAACAACGACATGAAATTGATGACTTAGGATGAGGATAGATCAAAAAATGGAAGAACGGAAAAGTGTGAAGAGAAATGACGACATAGAACAAAGCAAAAACTTAGCATAAACAATAAAACCAAAAATAACGACAGAAACCATAATAGAAGAGTAAAACTAACCTTAATCGTTGACTGAATTGAAGATGAAGTAACTTAATCGTCAAAACGAAGATGAAGAGAGGAAATCGCAAAATAGAAGATGAAGAAACTGAAACAGGTAGAAGACAGTAGTGTGAATCACGTAATTAGAACGAAGAAGAAGAATAAATCGGAGAAGAAGAAAGAAGAGGAGCGAAGGAGACGAACCTGGTAAGTAGAAATCGCCAAGAAAATCGTCAGTAGGGTTCTCACCGAGAGAGAAGAGTAAGGGAGCGGGGAGAGAGAAGAGTGGAAAAAAAAAAAACCTATTTATACCTACACAATTAGTCTCACTAATTAATCAACCCTACATATTTTATACCAATACTAAAATAAGTGCATTTATAGCCCATTTAACTCTTTATTTTTATCATATTATTGAATATTCATAAATTATAAATTTAATATCATAAATAAAAAGTGAATAATACCGGTGTTAAAAATTAAAATTATATGAATAAAAATTTATTAAACTATAGTAGTTGTGTTTAACAATTGAAAGTATATATTTATTAAAAATTGAACTCGTAACTATCAAAATAATCAATTGTAAACCTATCATACAACACTACCGTCTAATTATCAAACGGAATGCATAAATACATGGCGGTAAAGTACACAAATGTACGACGATTTTGGATATCGGGATCGTCGTGGTTCCGAAAACCGTGGGGTTTCTGAAACCCTACAAAGTCACGGTTTCGGAACTTGTGGCCTTAGGGTTTCAAAACTCAAAAACGACATCGGCGGGGAGCGATTACGAGACGATAAAGTCAATCGAGAGCGGATCAAGACCGGAATCAACAACGGATCAAGGCGGTGATGATGGACGCCCATTCCAGAAACGAAAGTACAATCCGAGAGAGGTAAATTTGTGGTTTTTTTTATTATGATATTTATCGATTACAAATTTTTTATTACGAGTTTTTAGGTTAGATTTTGGTATATTTTGGTTTGAAATGAGTAATTTAGGTTGAAATCATGTAGAATAGGTTAGTTTAAGAGCAATCGGAACCAATTCGAGGTCTGAAACTCAAGCCCGAACGAACGTCATGGTTGACGTTCATTCGGGAAAGATGAACAGTGGCAACCACGGCCATGAGTTCCGTAACCGTGGTGCCACTGTTCGTTGAATAATGCATTTTATGCATTATTTTGAACTATAATGCAAACAATGCATTGTTTTGAATTATTCCACATTAAAATGATTTAAATTAAAATTAAAATTAAAATAAATCGAATTAAGTTGAAAAAAATCGAAATAAATTGAACTAATTTTAAATAAACTATTTTATAATCGATTTTGATTTATTAACATAATTTATAATAAATGAAAATAAAATGTATAAAATTATTTTAAATTATATTTTATTATATATAGTTTAACAAAATTATAATAATTGATTTTAATTATTTAAAAAACGTGACAATAGTTAATATTAACTAAATTACATTTAGTTAAATAAAGTATTAAATTGATATATTCTAAAATTAATTAATAATTATTTAAATTCAATTAAGTGTAGATATTAGAGGCGATGGAGCATAGGCGGTCTACGGTCTCGACTCGTAAAGCCCGCGCAGAGGCTTGAGTTACTGCGACACAGGACGTGCAGACACCGGTTCATGTGTTTCGACCACTCGGACCTTCATCTTCGGATCCATCTCCACGTGTCCGAGATGTAAATTTACCTGATCCTACGTATGACACCGATGATGAGGACGAGGAGGCGGTTGGGCCGTCATCTTCCATTATACAACCAAAGGAGCAAGTGGAGTTACCAGCTGAGGATGACGTGACTTGTTTGCACGAGCATACATACATACTAGTTGAGGAGGACATACGAGATATTCCATATGACGACCATGTGGAGGATGAATTTATTTCGGTTGATCGAGGTCACGTTGTTGCTAACACGGGGGCACCGTTAACTTAGGAGGTGTTGACATGCTATGGTAGTCACCGGACACGCGGTGTTTGGATGGAAGAGGTAGATAAATGGATCATTCTTTTAACAAATTCCCTTATATTATAAATTAAAGTAATAAAATGTTTATTTAAATGTAAACCTGTTTATGAAGAAGGATTTCAAGAATCCGGTTACAACACTTAGGCGATTGACAAACATCGGCCATTTGAGTGGGTGGATATCAGATGCTGATAAAGAGGACCCCACTTCTTGGTTTGCACTAGTCTCTTATAGTGGTCTGACTGATCTACTCAACATTTCCTTCACCGGTGTTAATCAGGCGCTCATCCATGTATTTCTAGAGAGATGGCATCGAGAGACTAGTAGTTTCCGCCTAGCTACCTTGGGGTGAGATGACCATTACTCTCCATGACATTGCTATTATCATGGGACTTAGGATTGATGAAGATGCCATGTTGACACCGCTCAATACACGGGAGCGTATTGTATGGTTGGCCAAGATTTTCCGTATTTTCAAGGGCGAGGTGGAGGCATATCATTCTAAGGTGTCTATCGATCTGAGGAGGACATAAGAGATTATACGTCACTCACCAGACACCCCAATTGATGAGATTGCTTCAGTCTTCCTCCTATTTTTCTTGGGGTCCACTTTGTTCATTGATAAGTCGACGAACAAGATCTGGCCGTGGTTGATTGATTTTGTTCGAGATCACGATCGCAGAGAGGATATGCACGGGGCACCGGTGTCTTTGCATATATCTACTGGTACTTACTACTATGAATTTAACTATTCTTGTTCATCTTTTCATTCTTTTTGTATTGATATTAATCCTTCTTTTTGAAAATTGTCGTATAGGATGATGCTTCATGGCTTAGGGTGAGGTCGATCGGTGGTTGTACATCTCTTTTACAGGTATTATTTTTTGAAATGAATAAATATGCATATGTTATAATAATTTAATTAATAATAACAAATAATTGTGTTTAGTTTTGGATATATTCGCATTTCCCCTCCCTGGGTTGTTCTGCGGCCAAGGATCCTGTATTACACGGAGCAGCTCAGTGGGCTTCGAGACTATCTGTCCCGAGGACACCATCACAGTCACTAGAGAGGCTGATATTGCTATGTACCCAAATAGACCAGATGAGAGCAGAGGACATCAAGTTTATGTAGAATTGGGATAAAGTTCTAGATTTTGAGGGCGAGTTTACGCTATCTACTTACAAAGGCACGATCCGGATTGGCGACATTATCAAGCCATACATGCTAGACCGGGTTCTCCGACATTTTGGATTTGTGCAAACCATCCCACTAGAGAGGATCACACCATACCTCGAGGTTCATCCGGAGACCGGAAAAGGTTACAAAGTCCGGTATAACTCCTTAGAGGACAAATGAGATGTTAGACACGAGGCCACTTGTAGCATCCTAATCTTCAATCCAACATTGTATAATTGTCTTATTGAGGCGACATTGTGGGGATCATCCAACTATAGTGACTTTAATATATTGCAGAGCTGGAAACCCAAATCGAGTTCACGTCCGACCTTGGAGCAATCTCGGGCATGCATTTAGCTTGAAACCCAACTATAGTAACTTCAATATATTGCAGAGCTTGATAACATGCTTTATTACCCTAGTTTAGGCATGCATTTTGGAAGATTTTCCCTTTCTGCACTCATGAATAAGCCTTAGTTTGTGTCATTTATGCTTGTTTTGATCTACTTTGCAAAAATAGATGTCTACACACTCTATTGGTGGTTTTGTAGGTGATTTGACACATTTCGGAGCTAAAACGATGCATATGAGGATCAAGCCTCGGAGTGGATGTCTTGAAGTGACCACACGTGTGAAGGAAAGGGCAAGGAATCAAGCAAAAGGACATGAAAGGAGACTTTGGAGCAATCTCGGGCAAGCACCTCGGCCGAGATCTATGATTTATTTTAATTGAAGGCGAAATCCACCAAGTCGAGAGCCATCTCGGCCTAAATCTCAGGGCGAGGCAAATCTCAGGCTTAAATTTCGGCCCGAGATCCCAACAGAAACCGCCCGAGATTTGCCCTAGTGAAGAATTCTTCAGCCGATGCGTGTATCTCGGCCCCGAATGCTGGCATCTCGCCCGATATTGGCCCCTTTTTACCTGACCCATGCTTTTTGGCAAAGGTTGGGGTATAAAAGGAAAGCATGAGGACTGACCTGGGGGATGAAATTTTAACCTAGAATCCCTTGGTAGCTTTGAGTTGTCTCCGACCTCTCTTCTGTTGAACCCAAAAACATATTCTTCTTCACATTTTCTAGAGCTTTTGGGAGAAAAATCATTGCTTTCTCTTGTATTTTAATACTATGATCAAGTTGCTTGTCTTTTTTCCTATTCATTTTCAGATTTTGATATGTTGATTGTTGGCTATAATCCTTGTGATTTTAGGGTGGATAGATCTTTATTTATGGCTTGGACTATGATGGATTAGGTTGTATGTTAGTTTTGGCATAGAAATGCTTGAAACCTTATGGTTGATTTGGAATGAATCTAGGTTAGAAGTTAGAACCTTCTATGCTAGCAAACTAAGTTGGAATAAAGACTTACCCGGTAATGTTCCTCCTTGGATATAGAAGTAGATGAACCATAGGTAATAGAGGTGAAAAACCCCTATTGGATTGAGATGTGCCGGCTTACTACCTAAGTTAGGTAATTCCCGAGACTTACCTGGTAAGTGGTTACTTAGTCCTTAGATAGAGAATCCGGTTTGTACCGAATTTCCGTCTTAGTTGTCTTGAGACTTACCCGGTTATAGGTAGTTAGGATTGGAATTAGATGATCTTGAGACTTACCCGGTAATCGATTATCACCGAAGAAACATCCATCCCTATAGCATTTCCTACCAAAGCTTTGCGAGTTGTCTTGAGTCCAATGTCATGAATAATGATCTTGAAACCTTAGAATCTATTTTTCCGATAATTTGATAGCCATTGTGTGTGTTTAGTCTTAATAATTGTTTTTTATTCAAATCGATATTTGATCAAGAACAAACCAAAACCAACCAAAAACATGAATCTTCTAACCCTTACTCCTTCTTTCTACTTCTTAGTCTAGACTTGTACTATCTTTGATCAATTTGTGCAAATCGAACCTCCAATGTCTTTGTGTTCGACCTTGGAATACTTGTTGTACTACGTAATGTTTCATACACTGTGGGTTCGCTCCTAGTTAGGTAATTATTACGAGTTATAAAACTAAGCATCTCGTGTCTTGTGAGCGTACGAGTCTTTGTCACTATGGACACGGATTTGTAGGTCATAATCTAGGTAACACTAGACACGAGGCCACGTGTAACATCCTAATCTTCAATCCAACATTGTATACTTGTCTTATTGAGGTGACATTGTGGGGATCATCCAACTATAGTGACTTCAATATATTGCAGAGCTTGAAACTCAACCCGAGTTCACGTTCGATCTTCCGAGAATGTGTCGGCGTCAATCGGCCAACAAACTCTTCAACCCATGTCTTTGTCTCTTTGGCTTTAGGTTATTTCTTTATACTCTACTTATTTTATTACAAGTTGGCTTCGCTTGAGAATGGACCAATTACTAAATCTTGGATGGAAATTTCTTTTATCGATTTCTTTAGGTAATTTATTATTAACAACTTCTTCTCAACTCCTTTTAGTATGTCCCTTCAACTTATCGGGAAGTGTATGGTTGTGCACTCCACATTTAACATGCAACGTCCATTTATCAAATTTTCTTTGTACGCCCTCAAGATCATATGAACACCCGTCTTTTATTGATTTATGTGCCTGGTTGGATATCAAGATCATCGTCTTTCTTCTTCCGAGGGAATCTAAAACGTTCGCATGCCATCCGAAACGTAACGAGCCCACTCCCGTTTCTCCATGACCTACTTGTGATTAACCCATATTCATAGTTCCTCCCATGAAACGAGCCCAATCAACCATTATCTCTTGATCGTAGAAATATCCGTTAATTTCAAACATACGAGTATAATCTTCATCACGAGAATATATCGGTAGACCTTAATTGAAAACAAATAGAATAAGAATTCTTTTTATCGGTATAATCATAAACTTATGAGAAAATTATTACCTCAAAGTGCGGAATAAATTCGTCCGCCTAACTAAATTTTGAATCATCGAACGAAATCAACATCTCTTCATCGTCTTGTGTTGCCATTTCCGCTACCAACTTTTTTGAGAGTTTGGGTGAATGTTTATTCACTTCGTATATCACTCTCAATATATAAGCCACCGAATATCAATAAAGTAAATTCCAACGGTCATATTACAACGTTCGAATTCCAACAACTACTTTTCAAAGTCAAGTTCAAAGCCTTCACGGTTTCTAGAACCGTGACGACCCCGGTTCCCGTGGTCTTTGTGCAGTTGTAAACTTTACCGCCGTGCCTTTATGATCGCTTTTATCAAATACACATACATTTTAAAAGTTATAATTAATTTTTTCATCTATGTGATATATAAAGAATTTAACTATTTACACCCCTAAATAGTCAATGTCTATTAAATATTGCTTGCTTTTTGGTTTTTATACTTTTTATCCCTATTTTTAACCAAATTACATTTCAGCTTTAATTTTATATATTGCACAAATTTACCCAAACTAACACACTTGATTTAATTATGGACTTTACGTGGTACTTGCTACCTTAGTATACTAACTATATTATGAATAATAAATTTTCTATGATCACAAGCCACCATGCTCCGTAATTAAAAAATTTAAATGAGAGAGTTTTGACTGTTACCTGGACGTAATATCACTAGACCTCCGTTGTTCTTGTAGCTTTCGGCTTTCTAAGGATTGCTAATCCTCAACCAGGATTACCTTAGTCCAAACACAACACATATATGTTTCGTTTCCCACCTCAGATCGTAGTCTCTCACTCAAATCTCTATTTTATAAGGATGAAGGAAATGTAATCAAGAAAATAAAGTATTCAAAACATAGCTTTCAGCTAAGTAGTTTTTCCTTACTTAAATACAAATTTTAATTGAATTTGAAAGAGGATTACATGCACTCAAACACACTAGAATCTAAAGACTCAACTCACTTCAAACACTTTAAGCTCGAAAGATTCATCAATGTGTTTTGATCTTAGAGTGAGGAGGAACCACTTCTCTATAAGCTCAAAATCGTTTCTCTTTCTCAGTTATATGTGTTTCTCACTCTTAGACTATATGGCTTTCGATGCCTTACAATGACTCACAAGGGGTCTATTTATAGAGTTGGAGAGGCATTGAATGTCTTTGCTCTATTACCATTTTACCCCCGACATGTATCATTGACTTTAACTCACTCATATGGCCAACAGTGCCAACGTTCAATAATTTAAAAAGAAATGGTTGAAAGAACATGACAAACTTTGAGGCAACACTCACAAGATTTATGTAGGCTTGTGGTGATGATGTTTTTGACTAATCCATACAATATTTGATGTTGTACGTTTCTTCTTCTCCGATACTATCTTCACATGATACATCATATTATCTTCATATCATGTACCAATATCTTCGTATGATATATTAGTATCCTCACTAATGGCTTCATAAATACTTTTTGCATATTCTTCGAGTTTTAGTCGATAAGTTGAAGTAAAATAAACTCCAAGTATATGATTTATTAATAAAAATCCTGTAATAAATAAACCCGATAATAAACTATAAACTCATATAAATTCATTTAGTTTATAAACCCTGGAGAGAAAAAAAAACAATCTACAAGTAAACATATCCTTAGGTTTAGTTTTATATTTTGATAGCACAACATTCGTTGTGACTAGATTATAAATAATGAAGGTCTTCACATAAGGTTTTGCAGGGTCTTGTTGCTAAAATTACTCCACCAGGTTGTTATGCTAGATTTAGAGAAGATAAACTTAAACGTTGTTATGCAAGATTTAGGGAAGATAAACTTAAACGTTGGAGTATAATTTAATTGTCAAAATTCACTCACTTTTTAGGTGAAGTTTTTGGAGTATAATTTAATGCTCAAAATTCACCCAATTTTAGGTGAAGTTTTATATACAACTTTACCCGGTTGTACAACCATACCTGCTAGCATGTGAAATTGATAAGACTTTTAGGTGAAGTTTTATATACAACTTTAGTCTAACTCCACCCGATTGTGTAACCGTACCCGCTAGCATGTGGAAATGATAAGGGTGCATGGACTGGACTATCATGGTCTCATACACAGTCCTGGCCATAATGATCCACTTTTAGGTGAAGTTTTATATACAACTTCGCAGAGTTGCACTTTTTTAGGTGAAGTTTTTGGAGTATAATTTAATGGTCAAAATTCACCACTTTTAGGTGAAGTTTTATATTCAACTTCCCCCGGTTGTACAATCGTACCTGATAGCATGTGAAATTGATCCTGATAGCATGTGAAATTGATAAGAATTTTAGGTAAAGTTTTATATACAACTTCAGTCTAACTCCACCCGATTGTGCAACTGTACCCGCTAGCATGTGGAAATGATAAAGTGTATGGACTGGACTGTCATGGTCTGATCCACAGTCGTGACCATAATGATCCACTTTTTGGTTTTTTTTAATATTATATGGGATAGTTTTTTAAATATTATACTGGTTCATTATGGTCCGATCTGATCTTACCCAAAACAAAACTACTATTTTTTTAAAAAATTATGAAAAGGGTAAAAAAGCGGTCCGGTAGCCAACCGGATCCGACAATAATGGTCAAAGACAATACCATAATTTCTGGTCTCGTTTTCTAGTCCAGTGCACAACCCTAATCAACCTTAACCGCGGACAAATAAGCCGGTTGTCGATGCCAAATTCGGACTTAAAATAAGCAGAGGTTGTCAATGCCAATCTCGGGCGGAGAAGCGCGCTTCACGTGAGCCCTGCAACTCAAATCACAATGGAGTTTCACAGTTCCACTAGTTTTGCTCTTAAAGCTGTTTACAAGGATTTTATAAGGGTAACGGTCACCCAAAACATACCCAAAGTTGGCACAAATCCGCCCAGCTGCGGCCTCAAAAAGATGCATTGTACAAGCTGCATGATTTAAAACACATCAAATGATACATCTCAAAATGAGTTGGTAAGTGAACTACACGCTGGTTTTGCGGGGGAAAAACACACACACGGAATGGTGTCCTTGTACGTGTACCATCATCTACTTCATGGCAATGCTGAGAGTATTGGACAAATATTTACCAACTCAGTAACCGGGAAAACTTGAGTTGAAATGAGCCAAATGCCATTTTTATAAAGGTAAACTAGAAGATAGACTCCAGAACGAGTTTAAGAGGCCACAATTAGTAAATCATCCTTCATACTTGTTACTCAGGTGTTTGCTTGACTGTCTGGGACAACATCAATAGATTGGGTATCTTCATCTTCTAATTGCAACTGACAAGCTAGCAGCTTTGCCTTTTTGAATTTCTGGGAACTTCTAAGGATTGATTCCATTGTCAAATTCTTTTGCATGGATCTACATAAATTGTTGAATGTTAGCAGTTACTCGTGTAAATAAAAATTATACTCAGCATTTTAGGTCTCACTATAAAGGCTAGTAACTAATTTTCTTTTCTCTATCACTTCCACACAATTTACATTATTCATAAGAAAACAAGAATGGATATGCATAAGAGCTTACACCTTCAAATGTTCTACAAGTATTTTGTAGTTTAGTGCTAAAGACAATAGGCGGGTATATTAACAAAGATCAAATCAATTCAACAGCTTAATGCACCACGAGATCAAGGCATAACACTGTAAACTACTTATTGCCATGCACTCAGACAAAATCAATTCTCATAGTAAATCATATGGGATTATGAGAATAGTCTTTTTAATGATACAAGTGAGCAAAATTTATGCAGTTGGGTTCAATATAAAATGGCAACTTACTTGGAGTACGCGGTTGACCGTCCATTTTCTGAATTTCCTACACGACATGAACACGCAATAAAGAAATTTTATAAATAGAGACTAAGAAGATCGGATGACTCTCAAACTTGGTCTATTAAGACAAGGAATATAAAGAGAAGAGCATGCATAAGAGTGCATATGATCAACAGAAATATTATATAAAACATTGCAAAAATACTGGATCATAAAATGTTAAATTACCTTGTTTTGGAGATACCCAACTTCCTCTACTTTCATCTTCTGTGTAATCTGAGGAGGAAACATGGTCATCGCGAGTAGTTTCTGTGGTTGAATCTGAAGCATCTCCTCCCCCTTTGTCTTCAGAGCTGGAGCTGCTTACATCTTTGAAAATTGAACTGCCCTTCGAAATCGAGCTTTTCTTATTTAATGGATTCTGGACAACCTTCTTTGCACTCTTATTCAAAGATTTACCAAGGATTGGTTGATGTTGCTTCATCTTTTGCAATTCTTTCACAGCTTTACCCTGACGTGACCTCTTTTTTAAATCATCTTTAGTTTTCAGAGCAGGAATTTCTAGGTCCTTTTCTCTAGTATCACCACAACCTCCATCAACTCCGTTTAAAATGATCTGCGCCTGTGTCGGCTGTATGGGCTCTACATCACTTTGACAGGTATCATCTGCTTTTTGCTGCAAATTGACATCATTTCCATAATTTGTGATAATGACTTCATCACCCCGGCCTTTGGTACTGGTCTCAGCAACAGCTTGAGAAGCGGAAATCAGAGACACATTATCAATCTGCTTAACAGGTGAAGATCTACCATCGTTCTCAGCTTCAGATCTTGACCAAGTAGACTTGGTCCTTTCCATGGATAATTCGGACATAGTCTTTAGTGGATGACTCTGCTTCTTCTTAAGTTTTTTTAATTTTTTTCCCTTGCTTCCATTGTCCTGTTCACGCTTCTGAATCGAACTTTGCTGTTCTGGTTCTACATCATCACTCCTTTGATTTGTAACAAAAACTTGATTATCCACCACCTCACCTTTAGCATTCTTCATCTCAATATCAGCATTAGCATCAGCCAACAAAGCTGCTTGTTTAATTTGTTCTTCAAATACAGAAGACAATTCTGGCTCATCATTCTTCTCAGCTACTGACTTCGAACAACCGGAGTTGCTACTATCACGTTTCGTGTTACTATTCAGCTTAGTTTTCTTCCTAGATCTGTTGTTCATAATCTCAGAACCCTCAAAACTTTTCTGGATTTGAGTTAGCTGCATGGGCTGTGCATCATTGTGGATGGTCTCATCATCTCCTTGATGGGGTTCGACATCACTCTCATTTTTTGTTGTGATAACTTCATCATCTACAGTCGCTTTAGTACACATCTTGTTCTCACTATCAACTTCAGCTATAACAACTGGAACAGCCTTGTCCGTCTGTTTGCGAGGTGAAGATAAAGACTCAATATTATCGTCTTTTTCAGATGCTGACTTTGACAAGGTAGATTCGCCCTTTTTAGGTTCCATGGTATCACTCTGATCTCTAGATGGAAACTCTAAAATGTTCTTCACTGCGGGAATTTGCTTCCGCTTAATTTTCTTCTTAGATTTTTGTGTTTGATTTTGCACCTTGATGTTAGAAATACCAGCTTCTTCGACGCCTACTCTATCCATTTTGATAGTGTCAAGCAGACCATCCCCAATATTCTGTCCTTTTAATGGTTTTGTCATTTCAGTCCCCCGATCCATATCTCCAAAGTCAGGTACACCTAGAAAAACAACAGAAAAATCAAATCATCTACGGTACAAATATCACATGAAAAGCATGGAGTAGGGAATCTCAAATACCCATAACATAAAAATTTTGTTTCAAACGAATATTTATGCATAAGAAAATATATTATGTCCTACCAAGTTCTTCATTCCTCTTTACATCAATTTCATGGGAGCCATCATCCCCTCTATTCTTTCTTTTCTTTGATTTCTTCATTCCAGATTCTAGGGCTATTCCAAATGGTGTAGCTCCCTTTTCATTGTCTCTAACATCAGGAACACCTATTCCAAATCCAGAAAATGAACCAATAGGCCATACAAATAAAACAAAAGAAATGGACATAACAAAGAATCCATAAAAGCGTGCATAATTTACAATAAGTTTGAGGACAGATTTATAATGCTTACGGTCAGCAACATTTTGATCCAAATTCTTCGCGACATCGAGCTTCTGACTTGCGGAATTCTTATCCATAAATCCATTTTCCACTGAATCATTTCTATTCAATGAAAGAGTATCTGCAGCAATGTTTCTCTTCTTTTTAATTTTATCCTTTTCTAAAGACCCTATATCCGAAGACTTGCTAACTAGATTAACAGATGTGACTTTGCCCTCCTTGCAAGAAGCATCATATATATCATTCACAAGGGCATTTAACCTCTCAGTAGAATCAGATGCTGTGCTTTTCACATTATCATCAGTAGTGAAATTGGTAACCAACTGCAGATTTTCAGACTTTGCTTCCTCAGACAGATGATCTGTTTGTAAATTTTTTTCATCCTTCTTGTAGGCTCTTTGCAATGGAGAAGCAAGAGAAAGACCATTAAACAGTCCCGGATCAGGAAGTAACTCAATATCGTAATGGCGAAATTGACTGGTGATATCAGCAAACAGGAACCAGTTATTTGCAGTCCCAGTAAACACACTTCTAGCCGGCATCACATCTGAGAGGGTATAAAGTTTCTGCTTGCGCTTTACCTACCACCAAACAAAGCAACAGATTCAACAAAAATGATCAACACCCTTTGTGTGCATATAACTGAACAATGGAAGGCACCCTACCAAGAAACATTACCTTTAAAGCATGAATATGAATATCGCCTAATTTCAGGAAGCATTTTGAATGTTCAGCCACTATTTTGCCTGTAACATAACAAATGTGGAAAGCATCAAGCAAAATGCTTATCTTTCCCCCTCACAAAAATGCAATCCTGAAAGTGGAAACTATATACTTCAAAATGATAAGTTTCCTAACTTTGGCGCTACAAACCCCTTTCTTTATATTTAACAAATTAAATAATGCTAAAATCTGAAAACCCTAAAAGCATTTAGGATGAAATAACTAAGGCAAATTGAGCAATTAGTAACCACAGACTGTATTGATAGCTTTAAAACCTAAAGAGCTTTTCTAGCGCAGATGAGAGAGCATACGCTTAAGGTCGAAAACGGTGTCGACGGAAGAGACTGGGATAGCAAGATGAGTGTCAAGATTGGTATCAACGAAAACCGCTTTGCCATCCGTTGCGTCTTCGCCATGTCCGTTTACATTCGCCATAGGTTGTGCTCCGGGAGATACTACAATGTGCCGTCACTGCAAGACTCGAAACCTAGAAGAAGCACATTGAAGGTTATTTGTCTGCATAGGAGAATAGTGCAGTCGTCTGCTATTTCAAAAACTGTTCAGCATCATTTTTTTCCTTTACAAAAATCTATCCATCAATATACAAAGCACATAATTATAATTTTATGTTAATTTTACATTAATTTTTATTGACCTTCATTAATTTATCGAATCACAGATTCACAAATAAATCCATCAGACATTCAAATAAAAAAATCATATCTAATTATATATAAATATTATTATTATCATTAAAACTCTTATTCATAACTATTATTATAATTTATAATTTTATTTTTGAATATTAAAGCATCAGTATTTAATATTATTATATTTATTCATAACTCATACATTTATATTAAATTGTTCGTGATTATGTTAAACAAATAGGTTTAAATACTTTGAAAGATTATATGTTATTGTAGTAGTATTACACAAACAATTATAAAGGAAAATTTAACGAAATTATATGTAATTATATTTATTTTTAATCCTTTCAAAAAAAATATTTATTTTTAATAATTATAATATTAATGAATGGTATTCGTTAAAACAACATTTTGACATGAGATTATAAATGTAATTTCAATTTTAATATATTATGATACCTTAAATCCTGATTATTTTAGTTAAAATAATACTAATAATAGTTATTATAATTACTTATCAGATAATATTATATACCTTATCATTATACATTGACTGAAATACATGAAAATAATTTTTTTTTAAATGATTGAATCAAGATTATAATTTTATATTCAACTTTTAAATAGTCTATATTGTTTTATACTTAAATATAAGTTATTACATCCTGGTCATTTTATTTGAAATAATACTAATAATAGTTATCCTAATTATTATTAGATAGTATTATATACATATTGATTGAAATAAATCGATGTAAGCGAACAAATTTTGTACTATGATTTGTAATTCGAGTTAAACACAAGTTAAATGTTTAAATATATTTTTTATATTCATTGAATTTAATTAAAAAAAATAAATTTAACAATACGGTAATAATTTTGCACATTTAGTACAACGTCCAAAACACTAGATTAGTATTTTATAAAGTATGAATAAGGTTAAAAATAAATAATTTAAAAATATGAACTATTCATAGTATGAAAAAATATTAATTTAAATGTATAGATAATTTTTAATCGTAAACTAGAACTCTTTTATTTACACTTTTTTTTCAAAATAATGATAAAATGAAAAGTATTTTCGAAGATAGGTCCGGAAAAAAAAACTAATTCCGGAAATAGGAAGGCACTTGAGGTTTGGGTAGGAATCACAGTCTAAAATGCGAATAAATCGTAGTTTCAGGCGGCCGTTTATATATATATATATATTAATCACAAAAAAACTCGCCGTCTGAGACGGCGAGTTCTTATTAATTTTTTTTGAAAAAAACAAACAAAAGAATGCATTTGTTTGTTTTACATAATGTTTGAAAACGTCGTGAACAAGAACAATAATTTTTGAATGCGTTATTAAAAAAAATAAAAACGTTTGTTCTTCTGTTTGAAAAAAACACACAAAAAAAGAACTCGCTGTCTGAGACGGCGAGTTCTTTGTAAATATTTTTAAAAAAAATAAAAAAAAGAAACGGCAGTTTGAAACTGCGATTTATTCGCAAACTCGCAGTTTCAGACTGCGACTCCTACCCGAACCTCGACTGCCTCTTATTTTCGAAATTAGTTTTTTTCCGTACCTAGAAATACTTTTCATTTTATCATTATTTTGGAAAAAATCCTTTTATTTACCCATTTTGCTAGATCTTTTTACCCATCTTATATCATTTTCAAAGAATGCCCATTTCTCAAACTTTTCCAATTCTCGCACCTATTTTATGAAATTTAAGAAGAAGAAAAAAATTACGGCCTAGATTTTGAAAAATGGGCATAAATCACTATACGACTTGTTTGCAAAGCGGTCTAGAATTATGCAAGGCCCACACAATTAGAGAAATGGGCTTTACTTGGAGCCCAGTACATGATATCATGGATTCTGCCAAAACATATACGATGCTAGGCTATAAGTTCATTTTTCTTTCAATTATCTCACCAAAAAAAATTTCTTTCAATTAATTTTCCCTATTTAATCATTTTTATAAAATAATATTTATCAAATTTTATAAAAATGATTCAAAGTGCACATTTAACGCATTTTGATTTTGATTTGATATTTATCAAATTTTCTTTCAATTAATTTTGCGTAAGGAAATTTATAGGACACGAATAGAAAGATTCAAAGTGCACATTTAACGCATTTTAAAGACGCTAAGTATTTTCAAGTTCAAAAGTTCAACGCATTTCGACGATGCTGGAGTTTCGATTAAATTTAGATAAAGTTAGAGGAAAAATATTATAAAAGTAGATTGACCGCCGTCGGAATGTGCAGGAGTTAAAAGAAAATCCAACAGCGTCCAATCTACTAAATTAAAAGAAATTCCGGCTATAGTATATATTTAATAGAAATATTTATTTATTTTTAAATTTTTTTATCAAATACAATCCGACGCTGTACAATCTACTCAATTAAATTTCGACATTTTAAATTGTCTACACTGTATTTTGTTAGTCTCAGTCATAAAATGAGTCGAAATATATTTTATCTTGAGAACATGTTGAAAATTTTCTTGACCCTGCTTAAAGTGTTGAAAAATATACCTTGTTTTGTAGTAGGGTACACATCAAAAACTATTATCAAATAAAAATCAAATTAGTTTTTTTTTTCCAACTAAAATTGATAGATTTTAACGTGAGTTTGTGATTTGGTTCAGAAGACTAGCGTCAAAACTAAGTGAATGTTTGACATAGTTTTTGACGTTTTGCATTTTTTGAAATCTATGTAATATTTGATTAAATTTTTTTTTTTTATTAGCTTAAATTTTTTCGAGAATTTTTAGAAAGATCTTTGAGCGTTTTAAAAAGTTACAGCTAAACAGCTTTCTATAAATTTTCATTAGTTTTTTTTTAAACAAATAGACTATTATGTCCTTATTTATATTGAGAGAGGTATTTATTATATTAACACAATGTATTATTTTTGGTAAAATCTTATATATATTATAGGAGGATCACTCCTTGCCACATGTCACACGGATGTCAAGTGTCATTTCAGCCTTTAATCACGACCCATTAAAATCTTATTTAATTTTATTCATTAAAAAATATATTTACATAAATATGTATAAAAATATAGATAAAAATATTAATTCCGTTGAAAAAATCTTTCAGCCAACCAAAAAATAAATCCCACAAGAAATCTAAACGTTTCATAAATTTCAATGACCAACAAAACAAAGATCTTCCCTAAGCAAATATTTATTAATGTATTAAATAATATTATATAATAGAAAAAAATATTAACATATGGACCAATATAATAAAGGGAAAAAATCATATAATGAGTTATTATACAATTAGATATTTTATTAATGTATTATATAATATTATATATAAAGTGTAAAAATATTTATTGTTTATTATCTAATCTATCTAATGACAACAAAATAATTTATATATAATCTCTTAGAGAAATAAATAACAAATAATATTTTAATCAAATCTCGTGTAAAGAACGAGTAATATACTAGTTTACCAATTAATCTTCTTTTACCAAATATTCAATTAGTTTTTCATACTTTATAAAACTATACCAAAAAAATTAACCAATTACACAATAAGCTTAAAATCATTCAAAAAGTTGAAGGTATTCAAAAAAAATTCTTTTTGTTGATCTGGTCCCAAAGAAAATATTAAGGAATTAAAGAATCATACTTTCATTATTAAACTAAAAAGCTAAAATTTAGAACAGAATCATTCAAAAATAGTTACAAAAATATTCCTTGAATATCTACCGTCAAAACCAAGCTAGTATACTTGCAATTTTATAGGCATTCTTTCATACCACAAATTAAGAGACTAAAATTCAAATCGTCTTTTATACGTGTTGTTCTTCCTTTGTATATATACTCGATCCTCATTAGAATTACAATCAACATCTACAAAAATAAATACTCAATAAACTCACATATCAACAAGTTTTTGTAAAAAATAAAAATTTAAGACACTTCCTACCAAAATGGCAAACAAATTTGTGGTATTGGCCTTAGTTTTCATGGCAATCGCTGCTTCTGCTACCTCCGTCACCGCTCAATCTCCGGCTGCAGCACCGGGCACCAGTCCTGCACCTGACGCGGGAGCCTCAACCGCCCCAACCGCATCTGTATTGCCTCCAACAGGTAATGCTCCGGCTGATGCTGTCACCACAACAACAGCGGAGCCATAGAGGTGTCGTTTTACGCCATCATCATCACCGACACATTCTTTCGACTTGATCGAAGAAATCAAAGGATTTTTGTAATTTTTTTCCTTTTATTATTATTTTTTAATATTGATAATTGTGTTTTTGATATGTAGATTTTTGTCATTTAATAAAAATATATTACAATAAGCCATGTAAGTATATTTATCATGCCGGTTTGGAATTTTGGGATGTTTTGGTCAATTTGTTCTAAAATACAAATTTACCATTTTATTCCTATATTAGAGCAAGGTTTGCGCGAGCCTTACTATATTTGAATCTTACTATCTTGTATTTGGACTGTGATTAATAAAAATATGATATGTCTCGTGAGTTTAGGTAAGCCGGTTTTAAGACTTGTGTCAAGTGTCAATTAAGCAACCTCATTACATTTGAGGAGAGTGTTGAGATGTGTGAACATATTGTCTCATTATATTTGAGGAAAGTGTTGAGATGTGTGTACATATTGTCCCACCTATCCTATACTAGATACGTAAGGGTAAAATATAAGTAAAGTAATTACTCATCCACTACTAAAAAATGGTTAATTTTTAAACGCTTAAGGTCCGACGCTTTGACATAGCGTCGAGGGTGTTTATGTACTTGCGCCCGCACTTAAATAATTATCGACGCTTTTTAGAGTCTTATTGACGAGAAATGAAAACTTGTGATGGGGAAAGAGTGAGTAATGCTCTCTCAGTCTCTCTATAGTCTATATCCTTGTAAACCCTAAGAGCATCTACAATGGTGTGTCCAATAATTTCTTATATTGTAATTAAGAAGAAGAAAAAATAAATAAAAGAGGGATGTGTCATAAAAATATGTAGAATCTTTCTTATTTATAGAGGGAAAGTTCTTTTTCCACGAACAATCCATGTAAAATAAAAAACATTGTAATAATTTGTATGAAAATTCTTTTTTAATTTTATTTTCCTTTTCTTAATTATACAATTAAAAACTTAGAGATTTTCATGAAATCTCCATCGTGGATGCTCCAACACTTTGGATCTCTCTCCAGTCGTCACCATCCATAATTAACCTTGACATTCTCGATCTCTTTGGTACGTATCTCATTCGTTCCTTACCTCGACATTCTCGATCTCTTTGGTATGATTCATGGGTGAGTTACTTACTAGTATTTTGGAGTATTCAATTTCGCTCTCTATCTTGTTCGATCGATTAAATCTTACTTTTTGTTTCAGTTTAGAGAAAATAGTTAGTTGTTCATTTGATTTCATTTTCAACATTTTATATCTATTTTACTAAAGTCGGGGTAGGCCTTTGGAGAGAGGCTTGTGATGGCGGTGTTGGAGTCCATGTGGAGTCCTGCTGCGGAGCGGTCAAGATCTTCTGTATCCCTCCTCATGTGTATCCTTGTATCCCTTTCGCATGATTGGTAGAATTCATATTATTTATTATTTTTCTCGTAAAGTAGTAAAACTTTAACCCTTAATTATTTAGCTTCAATCAATCACAACATAGGGATACATGTATCACTTGTATAAAGATGATACAGGAGATCTCAATTGGCTGCAGAGAAGATGGTTGTGGAGATAAAATTGAAGGTCTAGGAAGCAAAAAGGACACCTTTGGCTTTGAAGCTTGTCAGTAGAGGTGTGTAGATGAATGTTTATGTCCTCGGTTACAAATCAATATGTGAAGTTTATAACTGAATTTATGAAATGGATTATTTAATTGAGTTCTAATGAAAATATTTTAACATTAAGGTATCAAGATTAAATAGCTTATGTATGGATATGTTCTATGTTATTAAGTTTACTAACCCATGTAATTATATTTTATATATATATATGGTTTTTTTAGTTAAGCTATTAATATTTTTTTTTTGTTTGTTTCCGCTTAGTATTTCATTCACATTTTAAAAAATCACTTGCGCGGACAATCAGTTGTGAGAAACATAATATCTTCGTGTTGTATTTGGATTTTTGTTTCGGCACATAAAGTGTTGTTCATATCGATCACCTTATTTATGAAGCCGTCTATGTATTTTTATATTATTTCTTTACCAACTTGAGTCTTTTGTTTGTTGATATGTTATCATCACGAGTTTTAACTTCAATCTTGAAAACTTGAATCCCTTGAGGTTCCTTAAATAGTGTAGGTACTCCTAATATAAGGAAAGTCTCAATGCGAGATAAGGGAACATAATTGATATCAAATCCGAGTCAAGAACCAAGAACACGCCGTAAGGTTTTTCACTTAATAATATTCCCATGCTCAACGTGTTGATTGTGTTGTCTTCACATACATGTTTATGATATGTGTTTAGGTTTAATGGTGAGGATTAATGAGATCAAAATTCAATCACGCGCACGCACGCACATACATACATACATCATGCATGTGATGCACCTGTTATGAAAATTTTGGGTTAGTGATAAATAGTCGGGTTTGAGCCTTAGTTCCAATATGTTAGACTAAGCTGGCAAGGTTACATTTATTGGTATGTTACGGTTGACATATTATTGTCCAAGATTTTTAGGAATAATGACCAAGTATATGGAACATGTTTTGGTGGATACAACTTTGAGGATTTTTATAGAATTTTTGGAGTGGAACTTGGGTTTTATATTTTGCAATTGACTAACTAAGAGAAGGCTAACATAGTATTCTCGGGAAATTTTTTCATATTTTTTACAAGATGGTTAAGAATAGAAATGGAGGGCCAAAGCAGGTCTCTAACTAGTGTTGCATTTGAAACAAAAGGGGCTTCTTGTAACACCCTAAAATTCTAGAAACTCGGAATGTCACGGGCTAGGACCTCACAATGGGCCCGGACCTAGCTTGACAACAATTTCACCGGATCTTGCAACACAGATTAAGGAAACCGAATAACATTTATGCGTCTAAGATAGTCAGGAAAACGTCTAGGAAGCTTGTGGGACCATCCTCCTTGTACCTCACATAAGGACATGATCCTTCCCAAGGACCCATCACTCAAGCTAGAGCAAAGGAGATACAAGATGACACGTCTAGGAAGGTTGTTACACTAGCGTTTCATGGGGCCATGCATGAGTCACATGACCCTCCAAAGGCTCTAGTCCACCTCATGACCATTGCATCTCCATGTCTACAAAAGAGCAAGACCATGCAAACGTTGGAACATTCTATAGAAGCGTCTAAAGATCGGTTGCTGAAACCTAACGGCAAAGCTGAAGCAGATGACCTAGCGCCGAAGCAAAGTGACGGGCTCCATTTTGAGTGGATGTACTCGAGCGTCAAAGCAGAGCGCCAAGCGCTAGCCAAAGCGGATGCCCTAGTGCCGAAGCGGAGTGACGGCGCCAGGCAGAGCGGATGTGCTCGAGCGTTGAGGTGGAGTGCAAAGCGCCGAAGCAGAGCGTCGAGCGCCAAGCAGACGTGCCCTAGCGCCGAGCGCCTAGCGACAATGTCAAGCAGGCGTGCCTAGTGCCAAGGTGGAGCGTCGAGCGCCTAAGTGCCCTAATAGTTTGCCGGTTATGCCGTAGCTATCTAAGTGCCCTAATAATTTGCGGACTATGCCCTAATGTAATTGTGTCTGTGAAAATTGCCTAAGTTGGTTGAACTTTGTTTGTGTCAATCTAATCCAAGATTGGTTCTCTCAAGTTTCATCACCTACCTCCTCCTCGTGCTTTCTACACCATTGGAGCTTGTGTGAGGTTGTAGTGTGGATTTGGTTTAGGTAAGACATAGGTAAGGGTACGTCTTGACCTCTCGGTCAGGGTTCTATCTATAGATCTCATTGGTTCTCTCTTCTTCATTTGTTTTCCATTTATCGTCTCCATTGTTGAGTATAACCATCTTTGTCGAGTTTACTTGTGTTCTTAGTCCTTTTAGAGTCTCTTTTGAGTGAATCTCACACCAAGATAGGGCACCACGGGATATCCCCGTATCACTAAGCCACCCTTGTTGCTACATTCTTTGTCGCCGTGAGAACCTCGTTACTACTAGGAACATGAGTCGGCTCCACCTCCCTTCGTCTTAGACTAGAATCGGGGGAATCAAAACCCTCATCGGAGTAAGTCGCCGCCTGAGTCGCGCTAGAAGCCCCTTCCACCTTCGTTAAGCTTCGTCGGAGAAACAACCCATTGCCCACCCCTAGATCGGGGTTGAGGGTAATGATGCGTCCTTGGAGGTAACCAAGGATAACTCTGGATCTAGATCAAGCAAAGCTCCAACTACTCCTTGATTCTTTGTGCATCGTTGTATCGTTTCAGATCCAAAAGGGCGGAAGCGAGGAAGATGGATGGAGAAGCGAAGGTTGATTCGATCTAGAGAGATCGAATAAACCTTTTTGTGTGGATCGAATGTCGATTCTTATGAAGAATCCTCGAATATGGATTTCTTGGATCAAAGACGAGATCCAAGGAAGAAATTTGAGAGATAGAAGGGAGGTTTTATGTCCAAGCTAAGTAAGAGGAAAATCTTCTCAAAAACATAGTAATATTGAACATGCAAAATAAGTGAGGCAAGATATCCCTTATATAGAGAGTCTTGCCTACCTATGGGCCAACGGGCCAAATAAACATACATAACGAAAAGTCCAAAAAGGGGAAAACACTAAAAGATAAGATCAAAGGAAATATTCCATAAGTCCCTTTTATTACATAAAAAGGAAAACATGAAAGATATAGTACGAAAGTAAGCTAGCTTCATGCCATGGAGTCGGAAAAACGAGACATGCCACTAACGGGCCTAAGTGGCGTGGACGGGACCGGTAGCCTATGCCATGGTGGTGTAGAGACACGGCATGCCGGCAACGGGTCCAAGTGAAGAAGTGGTGCGGGCGATGATGGAGCCGGTGGCTCGGGCAATGGCCTTGGCTCGGGAGCGGGTGAGCGGTCCATCTGAGCGAACCCTCAAAGCCTCGTCCTCATCATCTACGGTCAACGTAAAAGGGACATCCAAGGTCGCATCAGTCCCCCCATCTTGGCTGTGAAACGTCCCCGTTTCACCATCGTCAAAGAGGGGCTCAACATAAGGGGCAAGATCTTTGACGTTGAACGTCGGGTGTACTCCGTAGGAATCCGGAAGCTCTAACTTGTATGCATTCGGGCCATGGCGGGCTATTTTGCGGAATGGGCCATCACAACGGTCCGAAAGTTTGCTCATGCGGCGAGTTGGAAAACGCTTCTTCCTTAGGTGGAGCCAAACAAGATCACCGAGCTCAAAAGAGACATCGCGGCAGCCCTTGTTGCGTTGTCCGGCAAGTTGGGCGGCACGACGTTCAAGTTGTGTCCTAGTCCTCTCATGAAGCTCAATGATTTGGGCGGCTCGGTTTGCGGCGATGATGTGTTCTCCGTTCTTGAGTGGATGGGGAGTAAAGTCCAACGGGGTGTGTGGATTAAGGCCGTAGACAACTTCAAATGGGGACAATTTAGTTGCCGTGTGCCTAGACCTGTTATACGAAAACTCCACAATAGAAAGTAAGTCCTCCCACCTACGTGGGTTGGTCCTAGTGGTGGCTCTAAGTAGAGCACCAAGAGTCCGATTGGTCAGCTCCGTTTGACCATCGGTTTGGGGGTGATAGCTACTTGAAAACAACAAGTTGGTTCCAAGTTTTCCCATAGAGTTCTCCAAAAGTGACTCACGAATTTACGTCCCGATCACTAACGATAGAACGTGCTATCCCATGTAAGCGCACGACATTGTCAAAGAACAAGGTGGCAACTTCACTATCATTTTGGGTGCTCTTACATGCAATGAAATGAGCCATTTTGCAGAAGCGATCGACTACCACAAAAATGGAGTATTTGCCTCGTTTTGACATAAGCAACCCGACCACAAAGTCCATGGATAGATCCTCCCAAGGTCCCATTGGTATAGGAAAAGGAGAATACATTTCATCCGGACCTTGGCGCGACTTTGCATGATGACATATGATACAACCCTTGCAAAACCGTGTCACATGCATGCGCACCCGGGGCCAAAAGAAATGCTCTTGGAGAGCGGAAAGGGTCTTGGTAGCACCGAAGTGACCATGGCCCTCATGAGCTTCCTTGATCAACAAATGGCGTATAGATGAGCGCGGAATGCAACGTTTTCAAGCTAGGAAAAGATAGCCATCATTAATAAAGAAAGACTCGTGCTCTCGGAGGTCAAGGCATTGTGCCCATATGTCCTTGAAGTCAAGATCCGTGGCATATAACTCTTTGATAAGAGCAAAACCATGTATCTTGATGTCCATATACACAAGAAGGGCATACCGGCAAGAAAGGGCATCGGCTACCACATTCTCCTTGCCTTTCTTATGCCAATGACATAAGAAAAGGTCTCTAAAAACTCTACCCAACTAGCATGGCGCCGACTTAGATTTGTTTGACTCTTGAGATACGAAAGAGCCGCATGATCGGAATGAATCACGAACTCCTTCGGCCACAAGTAATGTTGTCATGTCTTAAGACAACGAAATAGAGCATATAGTTCCTAGTCATATGTAGGGTAGTTGAGCGAAGGACCGGAAAGTTTTTCACTAAAGTAGGCAATTGGACGAGTCTCTTGTAAGAGAACTCCTCTAATGCCCACATTCGATGCATCACACTCTACCTCGAAAGTTTTCGAAAAGTTTGGGAGTTGGAGTAATGGTGCATTACAAAGGCGGTCTTTGAACGCATCAAACGCTCGAGCATGGATATCACGCCACTCAAACGTGACACCCTTGGTAGTAAGCTCATGGAGCGGTGCCGCTACCATGCTAAAGTCCTTGACAAAGCGTCGGTAGAAGCCCGCTAAGCCGAGAAAGGCTCGAACCATGGTGACCGTAGTAGGAGTAGGCCACTCCCGAATAGCACGAACTTTAGATTCGTCTACTCGTAGTCCGTTCTTAGACACAATATAGCTAAGAAAGATAGTGGTGTTTGAGAAAAAGACGCATTTTTCAACGTTGACATACAAGTGCTCTTGTCTAAGACACTCGATCACTTGGAGAAGGTACCCGATGTGATCCTCCAAAGACGTACTAAACACCAAAATATCATCAAAAAATGTGCCCAAGAATCAGCGCAAGACATGGTTCATGAGGCGCATGAAGGTGGATGGGGCGTTGGAGAGGCCAAATAGCAATACAAGCCATTCATAGAGTCCATACTTCGTCTTGAACACCGTCTTCCACTCGTCACCTTCGGCCATCCGGATTTGGTGGTAATCGCTCCGGAGATCAATTTTGGAGGAAATGGTGGCGCCGTGGAGCTCATCCAACATGTCATCAAGGTGCGGGATCAAGTGGCGGTATTTGACGGTGATTTGGTTGATGGCACGACAATCAACACACATCTGCCATGATCCGTCTTTCTTTGGCACTAATATGACCGGGACGGCACATGGTGATAAGGATTCACGCACATGTCCCCTGTCTAGGAGCTCTTGCACTTGACGTTGTAGCTCCTTTGTCTCTTCTAGACTTGCTCGGTACGCGGCACGGTTTGGCAAGGAAGAATCGGGCACAAAGTCAATTTGGTGTTCAATCCCTCAAATTGGTGGCAATCGGGTGGTAGGTCTTTGGGAATAATATCCTGAAATTCGGACAACAACAAAGACACCTCGTGTGACACATTGCTCGGGTCATGAGAAGTAGATAAACAAAACGGAACAAGCAAGAAACATGAAAACTTGCCTTCCATGACCGGTTACAAATCATGCCGGCGGGATAAGAGTATCCTCGGCTCACACCGTCCATGAATTACGTGGTCCGAAGATGGTAAAGGTGCGCTCGTAGGAACGATGCGGCCTTTACTACCTTTGGACTCGGTAGCATGGACAAGAGGGGCGGTGTTCCGGGATTTGGAAGTACTAGCACCTACAACATCGGGATTCCGAGGAGGGTCCGATGTTGCCGGCGCCTTAGCGGACTCATAGGTAGATTGTTGCCTCTTTCGTTCCGCATAGTAAACCAAAAATTCGTGCGGAGTCATAGGCAAAAGTGTGACCCGTTTTCCGTTATATTGGAACATGTACCGGTTAAGATAACCATCATAAAATGTTCGGTGATCGAATTGCCATGGTCGTCCTAATAGGACATGTGTGGCGTCCATCTTGATAACATCACAAAGGACTTTATCAACATAGGCGCCAATAGAAAACGTCGCCCAAGCTTGTTGTGTGACGGTCTCACACGCCTTATCGGAAATCCGTTGGAGTCCGTAAGGTGTTGGGTGGGGGGTCGTAGGCAACTTGAAGTGTTTTACCTACCACTCGTTCGTTGACAATATTGCAACAAGAACCCCCGTCAACAATGAGAGAAAGGCTCGTATTATTGACCAAGCAACGAGAGTGGAAGAGATTCTCGCGTTGATCAATAAGGATAAACTCTTTAATAGCCAAAATACGATGAGAAACAGTGGCTGATAATTTTTTATGTTGTTTTTTTTAGGATAACTTCAAGTTCTAGGTATATATGTTTCGGATGAGCTTCTCAGAGTAGGTGATCATCTGGACCCGCGTGTGCCTTAAGTTTTGGGAAGGTTGATGTGCTTTTGATCATCTTTGTGTTGTGATCTTGAGATCAAATCTATAAGGTTAGACCGGTTTTTATCTTCTTTTTTTTTTTGCATGGTTTAAAAATGCATATTACTACAACTATATACAAACTAAAGGTCGGATATGTTGTTTTATATTTTGTCGTACTCCTGTTGAAAGGTCCAATAGTGGAATTGTTGTCACGCTAAATCTGGTGGACCCATTGTATGGTTCACATCACAGTGACATCTTTGGTTTCAAATCCCGGGGTGTTACAAGTAGTCCAATTTTTATAATAATAATAATAATATTAATAATGGAGTAGATATATATATACTCCCTCTAATTCTAAATAATTATCATTAGAGTAAAAAACACACATATTAAAATAACTACAAGTTTAAGGTACAATAATTAATGATGTACAATAATTTTTAAAATTTGTATAAAAACAATGGTAGAATGTGGAGAGTTGTATGGAAAAAGATAAAATAGTGTTTTGAAAATACAAACGATAAATAAAAAATAAGTGAAATTTTATTTGTGAAAAGTTTGACTATTAAGTATACCTATAATTACATATGTTATTAACCAAAAATTTAAATCTTTAATGACAATTATTGGGAACGAGAGGGAGTACTTTATTTTTACTAATAAAAATGTAAAATCGTCAAAATAGTTTTTAATTATTTTAGAGGTTAGGGGGCATGTTAGATGTATCCATATATTTTATGTATAAAATTACCCAATTCGAGTGCATGATCAAATTACATCATTTAAAAAAGAAGAATTTTTTTTTCCCGGTTTCGGACTCTAAGTGCAAAATTGATTAAAATCAAATTTGCTTTCGAACCCTATTAAGGAATTGATTAAACTAAAATTTTCTTTCGCTTTCGCATTCTAAGTACGGATTTATAAACTGGACACTAATTCCGCACTTCGGATGCAAAATTAAAAAGATAATTAAATGAAATATATGAGTTCGTTTCAGCTCTACAATAAGTTTTCTTTATCGAACGACATGTTCATACCAGTGGACTAGTGGAGTAAGCAAAGACTATAGTTTAGTTATATAGATAGATTGTCAAACAACATGATTTTAGTTTGTTACTTTTGACATGCAAATTGTTGATACCATAATTAGACTTAAAATGTGTCTTGATAATATAAGACAAGGAAATTGTTAGATAAACTGAGTAATGAAGTAGTAGAAAGTGAATGAGTCTGAGTAGATAGTATTATTTTAATCGAATAAATCGAGTTTTAACATGCTCAAGATCATTTCATTTATAACAAATTCCAGTCTGAGTTTTTACAAATTAAATCATAACCAAATTTAAATAACTCGTCTCGTATTATTTTATCACTACAAGCAGCATGGCGCCATTTGCACGTTGGTCATTTCAAAAGATGAATTATAAGGCTAAGGGAATAAATGTCGATGGCGATGATTGGCCCAATGGGAATAATCAACCTAGCAACTGACAACCAAAGCATGGACTCAAACTTCTCAACATCCAAAAATATCTAAATTAAATAAAGACGTGGGAATCTTCGTTTCTCATAATTATACTTCTTTTATCTACACGGTCAAGATCTTCGGTATCCTCCTGATATGTATCCTTGTATCCCTATCACGTAATTGATGAGTTTTATATTATTTATTATTTTTCTCGTAAAATAGTAAAACTTTAATCCTTATTTATTTAGCATCAACCAATCACATGATAGGATACATGTATCACTTATACAGAAGATCCAATTGTCATCTACATATATAAGTATCTTTTATTCTTTTAAATACCATTTTTAACACATGTTAATAGTTATGAACTTATGGTTAATGATAATTATAATTAGAAGTAATTATATAAAAAAATTTGAAAAATATGATGAATATATATGGACAATATTCCTATTTTTTAAAAGTTAAGTAGATTGATTTTAATAAAAATGGCATCCAAAAATTAAAAAAGAATGCTAAATAAAATTTTAGATTATTCATTATAAAGCATGGACTTAAACTTCTGAATATGCAAACATCTAAATAAAACTAATATGTGGTAGGGTAGTTTCATTGTCACAAACTTCTAGCACCAACATAAATAAACATTTTTAAAAATATTCTTTATAATGTATAATAAGTATGATGTATGTTAAACAACTTTAATAAATGAAGAAATATAGACACTTTTATTTTATGATAACTTGCTTAAGTTTTGAAATTTTTTAAATGAAATGAAGATATATAGAAATAAAAAATGGATAGTAAAAAACTTGAGATTTTTTTGGTAGAATAATATATTTGTACTTGTGATGTTTCATTTGGATTGTGTGAAGAAGGATAAGAAGATAATTGTAGGAAAAAAACAATAACATAAATTTGATTAGGAAAAAAATATGTAAAGAGTTGTGTTTGCAGGTGGTCATTGTCAGTTCATCTATAGAAGGAGTTTAGACTTTGCACCAATAATTACATCCAAACACATGGTGTGCCTCAGAGAAAAAGGAAGCCTAACCATACTTCCATTTACAAGAAACCTAATTATAATATAGGTGGATTTGTTAGGATATGTTTGGTTTTGTTGTCAATGTTAAAACTTTTTAAGTTTTCTATAAAAAAAAATATTAAAAAAATTTAGTTAAATCCCATTTGATTAACACTACAACAATAATTTCATAATGTTTATTTCAACAATGAGAGTTATGTATATGTCAAGAATAGAAAGAAACAAACAAGTTCCTATGGGTTCAAGTCTGCAAAAATTTAGAATATTTTTCGTCATTAGAATTTTGTGGTTGATAAGGCGGCTCTTAACGCGGCCTCTTTGAAGGTGGCTAAGCATAAAAGGGCTTGTCTTGAAAACTAACATGTGTTTTTTCCGTTCGCTTTTGATACGTTTGGTTTCTTGCGCTTGATGCTGTCGAGGTTCTTAAGAGGGTGCAACGGGTCTTGCATGGTAATTTTGTTTCACCTAGATCTTCAAATGTAGTGTTTAGAAGGATCGGTTTTGCTATTCAGAAAGGGTTGGCGGCACAGCTTGATGCCCGCCTAACTTCTAACTCGATGTAATAATATGAAAATAATTTATTATTTATCAATGGTTATCAAAATTATAAATGTTATGTATGGGGTGTTTGAGGAGAGAGAGTTTATGTGAGTTTATCAAAGGTTAAAAAAATTATAAAAAAGGTATGTACGGGTGTTTGAGAATACAAGTTTATTAGAGATTATGAAAGCTTAGATTAATCTCATCTCGTAACCTATGTGGGAAAAGATTACGAAACTTATGATGGTTATTGGATGATTTTATTATAAATATAAGGCTAAACAGATAATTCTAGATGAAATCATAAAACTTCTTTAAAAAAATAGTTTTACATTTACATCAACTATAATAAGTTTTGTTCTCAAATACTATCAAATTTATAAATATTAAAAAAAATGTTAATAATTACTCAATAAGCTTTGTCATTTTCATTTTTAATAATATGTATGTCAGTGACGAAGTCCGAATTAAGCATATTTTTAAAGAAATCAAATGTGTTGTTAACCGATTGACTCATCTGAGAATTTCGACCCCAACACTAATTTTTCTCATTTTATAAAGATTCCGAATTTCTTGTCCTCATCCACGAGAATGTTTTAGGTTTACTCATAGAAAGTAGACAAATCTAACCACTTTACATAAAATAAAAAAAATGTCACTGACGTTAAAAATTGCCATAACCGGTTAAATAAGACTCAGTTTATTCAGATATGTGAGTTTAAAGGTATACTCACTTCATAAAGTGAATTAAGTATATAAAACAATATGCAATTAGTTTCCATAATTGAGCATATTGGTATTATACTTATGCATGGTTTTCTATTTTTAACATTATAGACGATTAAAATAAGGTATTAGCTACTCGCCTACTCATGACATTGAATATTTGGCTAGGATAGTTACGAAATATGATGAGTACAGGGTTGTGCAAGGGTTGTGACTAGATAGTCAGTTTCACGTTGATGTGCGAAATTACCGAAAAAGAGAAAAAATTCAACAAAAAAAGAAAGACAACACATATAATTTATAGTGGTTTATCCAAGAATGATTACGTCCATTTTTCCGTGACATTTTATTTAGGAGTTTTAGAATACAAATGTTTTAAGGATAATTGGGGCAAAGGAAATGCTATAATATTTAGAATAATGAAACTCTAGGGTTATACTTGAACGTCAAGTATAAGACTCAGCTAACTGAAAAAAAGAAAAAAAAGAAGAAGATAAGCCACATTCAAAGCATATTAACAAATCTCCACCTTGACTTTAATCCTCACGAACATACCGGATGTATTAGTCAATGCTCAAACCAACTCCTCTCTCTATCCAGATGTGCCCCTTGGACACTCAACAACTTCTAACATTTAGCAAGTCCAAATAATGTTGGAACTTGCTGCAAGGTACCAGCTTGGTGAACATATCAACAGGATTATCAATAGCCCCTACTTTCTTCACCTTGATCATCTTCTCACTTCTCAAAAAATGATACCTGATGTTAGTATGTTTAATCCTCTCATGACGAACATGGTCATTACCCAAATAAATTTCACTCAAACTATCACAATATACAATAGTTTGATCGTGGTGTATACCTATATCACTAACTAATCCCTTCAACCAAATTCCCTCTTTAATTGCTTCTATCAATGCCATGAACACTCATTTTGTGGTAGAAAAAGTAACTGTGGGTTGTAAGGTTGACTTCCAACTCACAATAGAACCCCCCAAGAGTGAAAACATAACCGGTCATAGATCTTTTAGAATCAACATCTCCTGCATAATCAGAATCTGAGTACTTTGTGACCAAACACTGTGTATGATGCGTCCTTGGAGGTAACCAAGGATAACTCCGGATCTAGATCAAGCAAAGCTCCAACTACTCCTTGATTCTTTGTGCAACGTTGTATCTTTTTAGATCGAAAAGGGCGGAAGCGATGAAGGTGGATGGAGAAGCGAAGGTTGATTCGTTCTAGAGGGATCGAATAAGTCTTTTTGTGTGGATCGAAGGTTGATTCTTAAGAAGATTCCTCGAATATGGATTTCTTGGATCAAAGACGAGATCCAAGGAAGAAATTTGAGAGATAGAAGAGAGGTTTGATCCCCTAGCTAAGTAAGAGAAATTCTACTCAAAAACTTAGTAATATATAACATGCTAAAATAAGTGAGGCAAGATATCCCTTATATAGAGAGTCTTGCCTACCTATGGGCCAACGGGCCAAACAAATACATAACGAAAAAGCCCAACAGGAAAAAACCCTAGAAAGATAAGATCAAAAGGGAATATTCTACAAGCAATATCCCTTTTATTACATAAAAAGGAAAACATGAAAAATATATTCCGAAAGTAAGCTAGCTTCATGCATTGGAGTCAGAAAGACGAGACATGCCGCTAACGGGCCTAAGTGGCGTGGACGGGACCGGTAGCCTATGCCATGGTGGTGTAGAGACACGACATACATGTAATGGATCCAAGTGAAGAAGTGGTGCGGGCGATGATGGAGCCGGTGGCTCGGGCGATGGGGAGCAGGTGAGCGGTCCATCTGAGCGAACCCTCAAAGCCTCGTCCTCATCATCTACGGTCAACGTAAAAGGGACATCCAAGGGCGCATCATTCCCCCCATCTTGGTTGTGAAACATCCCCGTTTCACCATCGTCAAAGAGAGACTCAACATAAGGGGCAAGGTCCTTGACGTTGAACGTCGGGTGTACTCCGTAGGAATCCGGAAGCTCTAACTTGTATGCATTCGCGACATGGCGGTCTAAGATGCGGAATGGGCCATCACCACGGTCCAAGAGCTTGCTCATGCGGCGAGTTGGAAGACGCTCCTTCCTTAGGTGGAGCCAAATAAGATCACCGGACTCAAAAGAGACGTCGTGGTGGCCCTTGTTGCGTTGTCCGGAAAGTTGGGAGGCACGACGTTCGAGTTATGTTCTAGTCCGCTCATGAAGCTCAATGATTTGTGCGGCTCGGTTTGCGGCAGTGATGTGTTCTCCGTCCTTGAGAGGGCGGGGGGTGAAGTCCAACGGGGTGTGTGGATTGAGGCCATAGACAACTTCAAATGGGGACAATTTAGTTGTCGTGTGCCTAGACCTGTTATACAAAAACTCCACAATAGAAAGTAAGTCCTCCCACCTACGTGGGTTGGTCCTAGTGGTGACTCTAAGTAGAGCACCAAGAGTCAGATTAGTCACCTTCGTTTGACCATCGGTTTGGGGGTGATAACTACTTGAAAACAACAAGTTGGTTCCAAGTTTTTCCCATAGCGTTCTCCAAAAGTGACTCACGAATTTCACGTCCCGATCACTAACGATAGAACGTGGTATCCCATGTAAGCGCTCCACATAGTCAAAGAACAAGGTGGCAACTTCAGTAGCATTTTGGGTGCTCTTACATGCAATGAAATGGACCATTTTGGAGAAGCGTTTCGATTACCACAAAAATGGAGTCTTTGTCTCATTTTGACATGGGTAACCCAACCACAAAGTCCATGGATAGATCCTCCCAAGGTCCCATTGGTATAGGCAAAGGAGAATACAATCCATCCGGACCTTGGCGCGACTTTGCATGATGACATGTGATGCAACCCTTGTAAAACCGTGTCACATGCATGCGCATCCGGGGCCAAAAGATGAGCGCGGAATGCAATCCTTGGTAGCACCGAAGTGACCATGACCCTCATGAGCTTCCTTGATCAACAAATGGCGTATAGATGAGCGCGGAATGCAAAGTTTTCCCGCTCGGAAAAGATAATCATCGTTAATAAAGAAAGACTCGTGCTCTCGGAGGTCGATGCATTGTGCTCATATGTCTTTAAGTCAAGATCCGTGGCATATAATTCTTTGATAAGAGCAAAGCCATGTATCTTGGCGTCCATATACACAAGAAGGGCATACCGGCGAGAAAGGGCATCGGCTACCACATTCTCCTTGCCTTTCTAATGCCGAATGACATAAGGAAAGGTCTCTAAAAACTCTACCCAACTAGCATGGCGCCGACTTAGATTTGTTTGACTCTTGAGATACGAAAGAGCCGCATGATCGGAATGAATCACGAACTCCTTCGGCCACAAGTAATGTTGTCAT
Organism: Fagopyrum tataricum; assembly: GCA_002319775.1. NCBI lineage: Eukaryota > Viridiplantae > Streptophyta > Magnoliopsida > Caryophyllales > Polygonaceae > Fagopyrum > Fagopyrum tataricum. The sequence goes on from CM008286.1 coordinate 12,721,773, forward strand.
GTCTTAAGACAACGAACTAGAGCATATAGTTCCTTGTCATATGTAGGGTAGTTGAGCGAAGGACCGGAAAGTTTTTCACTAAAGTAGGCAATTGGACGAGTCTCTTGTAAGAGAACTCCTCCAATTCCCACATTCGATGCATCACACTCCACCTCGAAAGTTTTCGAAAAGTTTGGGAGTTGGAGTAATGGTGCATTACAAAGGCGGTCTTTGAGCGCATCAAACGCTCGAGCATGGATATCACGCCACTCAAACGTGACACCCTTGGTAGTAAGCTCAAGTAGCGGTGCCGCTACCGTGCTAAAGTCCTTGACAAAGTGTCGGTAGAAGCCCGCTAAGCCGAGAAAGGCTCGGACCATGGTGACCGTAGTAGGAGTAGGCCACTCCCGAATAGCACGAACTTTGGATTCGTCTACTCGTAGTCCGTCCTTAGACACGACATAGCCAAGAAAGATAGTGGTGTCTGAGCAAAAGACGCATTTTTCAAAGTTGACATACAATTGCTCTTGTCTAAGGCACTCGACCACTTGGCGAAGGTGCCCAATGTGATCCTCCAAAGACGTACTAAACACCAAAATATCATCGAAATAAACAACGGCAAATGTACCCAAGAATCGGCGCAAGACATGGTTCATGAGGCGCGTGAAGGTGGATGAGGCGTTGGAGAGGCCAAATGGCATGACAAGCCATTCATCGAGTCCATACTTCGTCTTGAATACCGTCTTCCACTTGTCACCTTCGGCCATCTAGATTTGGTGGTAACCGCTCCAGAGATCAATTTTGGAGAATATGGTGGCGCCGTGGAGCTCATCCAACATGTCATCAAGGCGCGGGATCGGGTGACGGTATTTGACGGTGATTTGGTTTATGGCACGACAATCAACACACATCTGTCATGATCCGTCTTTCTTTGGTACTAATATGACCGGGACGGCACATGGTGATAAGGATTCACGCACATGTCCCCGGTCTAGGAACTCTTGCACTTGACGTTGTAGCTCATTTGCCTCTTCCGGACTTGCTCGGTACGCGACACGGTTTGGCAAGGAAGCACCGGGCACAAAGTCAATTTGGTGTTCAATCCCTCGGATTGGTGGCAAGCCGGGTGGTAGGTCTTTGGACATAATATCTTGAAATTCGGACAACAACAAAGACACCTCGTGTGGCACATTACTCGGGTCATGAGAAGTAGATAAACAAAATGGAACAAGCAAGAAACATGGAAACTTGCCTTCCATGACCGTTGCAAATCATGTCGTCGGGCTAAGAGTATCCTCGGCTCACACCGTCCTTGAATTACGGGGTCCGAAGATGGCAAAGGTGCGCTCGTAGGAACGATGCGGCCTTTACTACCTTTGGACTCGGTAGCATGGACAAGAGGGGCGGTGTTTCGAGATTTGAAAGTACTAGCACCTACAACATCGGGACTCCTAAGAGGTTTCGATGTTTCCGGCGCCTTAGGCGGACTCATCTACAGATTGTTGCCTCTTCCGTTCTGCATAGTCAACCATAATTTTGTGTGGAGTCATAGGCAAAAGTGTGACCCGTTTTCCATTATATTGGAACATGTACCGGTCAAGATAACCATCATGAAACGTTCGACGATCGAATTGCCATGGTCGTCCTAATAGGACATGTGTGGCGTCCATATTGATAACATCACCTAGGACCTTATCAACATAGGCGCCAATAGAAAACGTCACTCAAGCTTGTTGTGTGATGGTGTCACACGCCTTATCGAAAATCCATTGGAGTCCGTAAGTGTTGGGTGGGGGGTCGTAGGCAACTTGAAGTGTTTTACCACTCGTTCGTTGACAATATTGCAACAAGAACCCCCGTCAAGGATGAGAGAAAGGCTCGTATTATTGACCAAGTAACAAGAGTGGAAGAGATTCTCGCGTTGATCAATAATAAGGATAAACTCTTTAATAGCCAAAATACGACGAGAAACAAGAGTGAATTTACCGGGTTGTGCCGGGACGCAAGCAAGCTCGTCGTCACATGGTTCCATTCCAAAGTGCAGGTCGGCGTCTTGGTCATCCTCAATGATGATATCGCCATCTTGATGATCATCTTCGTCCTCGAAATATAATGGGTCGGCAAACAAAACCCCCTTGGTATTTGGATAATCAAGTTGAACGTGACAAAACCGCTACATTTGTAACACACGGGCTCCCTTTGGCGAGCCGCCGGTGAAGGTCCTTGTTGACCTCGAGCGGGAGGTGCCGGGGTTGCGGGGCCACGGTTTGGTGCCCTCTCGTTACCCGCTTGCCTATTGGATTGACCCGTCCGTTGGGCTCCTTTGGAAGCGTTGGCATCTAGAGAACTAGGCACATCTCGAGAACGTGTGTTAGAAGAATAAAGATATTGACTCGAGGAAGAATTATACCTAGAATACCGAGGCGCTTCGAGTTGTTGCTTGTAAAGCTTCATGGCGGCATGGCACAATGCTCCCAAATCCTTGTACGGGACAATCTTGAGTGGGCGCCGAATTGAAGTATTAAGCCCACTCACGAATTTGGTGCCAAGGGCAAAGGGGGAGGCCGAGACGCCGGAGTGAGGTTGTCTTGTTTGAACTCGGAGTGAGGTTGGCCACCGGAGTTTGGCCAGTAAGCCACCGGAGTGAGGTTGTCTTGTTTGAACTCGGCAATTTGCAACCGCATATCATTCTTGAAGTCCTCGGGCACGTACTTCTTGGTCATGACATAGATCAATTGCTCAAAGGTCGCAGTCGGTGCCCATCCTCGCCTCTCACGGGTGGTCTCATACCGGTTCCACCAAGACTTGGCATCTCCTTCAAAGTAAAGAGTTGCCGCCTCGATTTTCTCATATTCCTCCTCATAATGACAATGTTTCAAGGCTCGTTTCATATCCTACGCCCAATCAAGAAAAACACACGGATCATATTCACCATGAAAGATAGGGAATTTAACCTTACCTTCCCTACGAGCTCGGTAGGGGTCCGGGCGGAGCGGTGGAATGTAGGCATCATCGGCACGGGCTCTCTAGTGGCCGCCTTGAGGCCGTTGGCGCCCATGAACGGGTGGTTCATACCTAGGTGGGTTTGGGAGAGGCAACCATTCTTCACCTCGGTCTTGGTTCTGATAAGGGTCTATGATGGGTGGGTGCCATGGACGGTCATGTGCCACCCGCTCCAAGTCGGACTCGTCACCGGAGAACTCGTTGAAGTTGTTTTGCTCATCGTACTCGTCAAAGTCAAGGGTCATCGGTTTCCGGGTTGACCGTTGGTGATGGCGTCCGGAACGATCATTCTCACGACCATGATTGTTGGTCGAGTCGGGACGGTACCGGGGCTCTTCCCGGGTTTGACGGTCGGTACGTGGCACACTAGGTGGAGGTGGAGAAGGGACATATCGTTGGTGTTGAGGCTCATAATGCTTGTGCCGATTTTCCGTATCAACCATGCGGAAGTCATCTTGAGTCGGGTCGGGGAATTCTTCGTCCTCTTCATGGGACTCATTTCCGTCAAGAGGTAGGGGGCGTTGGCATTCAATGACGGACGCAAGCCGGGGACCGTTTGATGGTCCGGCTCCCAAAATTCCCTTGTCTTTGCGTTGTGCATCGGATGTGGAAGCATTGACCACGGTCTCAATCGGATTTGTTGGGGTGGGACGTTGGGCAAGCCGTAGGGCCTTAAGAGCTTCTAACTCTTTCTTCAAGGCAATGTTTTCTCGGGTCAAGACATCAAACTTTTGTTATGCCTTCAAAGCTTCCAATTCTTGCCTTATGGAGTCATTTTCGAGGGACAACAAAGCATTTTCTTGAGCCAAAAGTTCATTGGACTCTTGCGGACTAGAATCTTGAGAAGTTTCCATTTCAACGTTAGTCATTGCTCCAAATCAGCACACTATTGCAAGCAATCAAATGAGCAAGGTGACAAGTTAAGTCAACTTTACCCAAGTTCAAGTGCGTTATCGGGTTCTACTTTGGGGAAGGCCGTTTGGCGGTTAGGCAAGTAAGGCAAATCCAACAAAATTAAATCAATTACACACAAATAAACAAGTGATATTTTGCAAACGTATGTAAGAAAATGGAGAGACAGAAGATGGACGGATTGTTCAGTCGGCAAGCTTTGCTTGCTTTAGGTCTTTGGCCGTTTTGTAAAATCCGATTTTTCGGATGACCGGTTTGCCGGACGTCTTTTCACTTGTGTGTTTCGTTTCTTTGAAATGTTTTGAGCAACACTTTTCTTTTCTTTTTTCTTTTTTTTGAATACAAATCCGTATTGATGAAGAGTTTTTGCTTTTCTTGGAATATCAAATGCGAGATATCCGAACTTTTCGTTAACAAAAATACCTCAAGAAATTTGGTGAAATTAATTAACAAAATTGTCGGATTGGGTCGGTTAAAGAAAAAGACGGGTTTGATAAATGGTTTGATGGCAAACCAAATATCTCCTTTTTTTTGTTTTTCAAATTGATCAAAGGAAAAGAAAAAAAAAATTCAGAAAAAATGGATGAACATGATGAACAACATGAAGATCATGAAGAACATCATGAACAAACGAAGAACATCATGAACAAAAGGCTAAATAGGTTGAAGATAATAACGCACAAAAACAAGAGTAAAGAGAACTTAGCTTTGATCCCTTTGCTTTGATGTCATTTTGATGCGTCCTTGGAGGTAACCAAGGATAACTCCGGATCTAGATCAAGCAAATCTCTAACTACTCCTTGATTATTTGTGCAACATAGTATCTTTTTAGATCAAAAAGGGCGGAAGCGATGAAGGTGGATGGAGAAACGAAGGTTGATTCGATCTAGAGAGATCGAATAAGCCTTTTTGTGTGGATCGAAGGTTGATTCTTAAGAAGATTCCTCGAATATGGATTTCTTGGATCAAAGACGAGATCCAAGGAAGAAATTTGAGAGATAGAAGGGAGGTTTGATGTACAAGCTAAGTAAGAGGAAATTCTTCTAAAAAACTTAGTAATATTGAACATGCCAAAATAAGTGAGGCAAGATATCCCCTATATAGAGAGTCTTTCCTACCTTTGGGCCAACGGACCAAACAAATACATAAAGAAAAAGCCCAACAGGAAAACCCTAGAAAGATAAGATCAAAAGGGAATATTCTACAAGGAATATCCCTATTATTACATAAAAAGGAAAACATGAAAAATATAGTCCGAAAGTAAGCTAGCTTCATGTCATGGAGTCGGAAAGACGAGACATGCCGCTAACGGGCCTAAGTGGCGTGGACGGGACCGGTAGCCTATGCCATGGTGGTGTAGAGACATGGCATGCCGGTAAAGGATCCAAGTGAAGAAGTGGTGCGGGCGATGATGGAGCTGGTGGCTCGGGCGATGGCCTTGGCTCGGGAGCGGGTGAGCGGTCCATTTGAGCAAACCCTCAAATCCTCGTCCTCATCATCTACGGTCAAAATCAAAGGGACATCCAAGGGCGCATCAGTGTATCAACCCAAAAACGAGCATAATGTCAAATGTACCTCTAAGGTACCGAAATATCATCTTCACACCTTGCTAGTGTTCTTTTCCTAGTTGTGTGTTTGCTAATTTATGACTGTTCGCTGATTTTACACCCCTATAAACCTTTATCAATAATGATAAAGACCTATAAGTTAGTAAAACAAGGAAGGGATAATTTTATATTTATAACCTGTAAATAATTCCCTAAACAGCAACGAACCCACAGTGTATGGATCAATCACAGTAAAGGTAAGTATTCCAGGGTCGATCTCATGGACTGGGAGGATTAATATGCAGCGGTGATTAAATATAGAATAAATCTCAATTAAAGACAGAAGGTTGGAAAAGATAAGGGAAAGAAATCAAAAAGGTTTTGAAGAGGTTTTTAAGGACTCGCAATCAATTGTCACTTATTGATTGAAAGTCAAAACAAACAAATAAAAAGGAAACAAAGATAATCAAGTTAAAGGAAAGAAAATGGATTCCAATGGTTCAAAATCATTGTTTATACATATAGATTCAAGAAGACTCATAAAGATATATGGTAGAAAAGCCACAGGATGATCGTTTCTAGGCTGACAGTCTATTACCGGGTAAGTCTCAAGACTATCTAGTTTCAAACCAACTACTTATTATCGGGTAAGTCTCAAGGTAGAGAGGTAGGAAATTCTAAACAAACCAGACTACAAACTAAGGGAAAGGTAAACCATTACCGGGTAAGTCTCAGGTATTACCCTACTTAGCAAGGTATCAAAGCACATTCAACCAATAAAGGATAACCCTTTATTACCTATGATCAATCTCTCATGTATCTATGAAGGAATATCACCGGGTAAGTCTCAATTCCAACTTAGGTTACTAGCTAGAAGGATTCTAACTAGGTTCAAGAACAAGCCAACCATAGGATTTCTAGCAAGTCAAAGCCAAAACATAAAGCACAACATTCCATCATAATCCAAGGCATAAACAAATCCCTATCAACCTTGGAACCACAAGGTTCTAGCCAATAACAATCATATCAAAGAAAGACAAATAAATAAATAACAAAAAGGGAGAGAAAAAACTACTCAACTTCAATGCCTGAAAACCTTCAATCTTCTCAAATCTCGAATCAACAATGTATTTCCAACAAAACTCAATATAAAAGTCTGAAACTTTAATCTAAACTAATGAAGAACAATGGAGAAGAAGAAGGGAAGGGAAGGGAAAGGAGACGGCTCCCCCCTCTAAGGTTAACTCTGGGCGACTCCCAGCACACCTTGGAGTAAATCCAAGACTTCCTTTTATAATAAAAATCTAGCTAAAAAGATATTGGGCCTAAAAGGAAAAAGCCCGCAAATAAAATATAATTCTAAGGAAAAAAGCCCGCAAATAAAATATAATGCTAACTGAAGTAATCTCGGGCTGGATCTCGACCAAGATGCTCTTTAGTCGTTCCCTCCATGCCTTTAGCTTGATTCCTAGCCCTTTCCCGTGCACGTATGCTCGTTCCAATGCATCCACTTCGAGGCTTGATCCTCAAATACGTCGTTTTAGCTCCAAAATGTGTCAAATCACCTACAAAGCCACAAATAGTGTGTGTAGACATCTATTCTTGCAAAGTAGAACTAAACAAGCATAAATGGCACAAACTAAGGCTAAAACATGAATGCGGAAAGGGAAAATCTAACTAAATGCATGAGTAAACTAGGTCGATAAATCATGTTATCAATGACCCCGCAAATCCTTATCAATAATGATAAAAACTCAAAAGTTCACAAAAGACGAGAGGTGTAGTTTTAAATTTATAATTTGTAATAATCACTCAATAAGTAGCGAATCCACAGTGTATGCATCGTACGAAGTAGAGCAAGTATTCCAAGGTCGAACACAAGGAATAAGTAGTTCAATTTGCAACTAAGATCAATGATAGTGTTAAGCAAACAAACGATAAATGCAATTTGTAACTAAGAAATAGGTTGGAAAAGATAAGGGAAAGAAGATCAATATTTTTGAGAGGGTTTTTGGTTGTTCGCAATTGAATATTAGATTCAATCGAAAATAGTTTTATAAATCAAACAAACGAGAGATAATAGATTAACGGAAGAATGGATTCTAAGGATTCAAGATCATTGTTTATGACATATGGACTCAGGATAACTCAAATGATCTATGGTAGAAAAGCAACAAGGATGAATGTTTCTCCAGTGATGATCTATTACCGGGTAAGTAGCAAGATCATCTAGTTCCAATCCTAACTACCTATTACAGGGTAAGTCTCAAGGTATCTAGGGTGGAAATTCAATACAAACCGGATTATCTAACTAAGGATTAAGCAATCCCTTACCGGGTAAGTCTCGGGAATTACCTAACTTAGTTAGTAATCAGGCACATTCAATCCAATAGAGGTTTTCACCTCTATTACCTATGGTTAATCTAATTTTGTATCTAAGAAGGAATATCACCTGGGAAGTCACAATTCCAACTTAGGCTGTTAACTTAGAAGGTTCTAACCTAGATTCATCCCAAACAACCATACGGGTTTTAAGCAATTTAAACCAAATATAAAGTACAATCTATTCCATTATAATCCAAGCCATAAACAAATCTCTATTCACCTTGGAACCACAATAGTTATAGCCAATAATCATCATATCAAAATCAACAATTAATTCTAAGAAAGACAAATAATTCATGAAATGGAAATAACAAAGGAGGAAAAAGAAAGAACTTAGCTTTAATGACTGTAAATCCAACAAATGAAATAAATCTTCGATCAAAAAGTGTATCCGAACAAGGACTGACAAGAACGTCTAAAACTTTAATCTAAAATCGATGAAAAACTAATAATAACCATGATGGAGAAGACGGCAAGGTATGAGACGGCTCCCCCCTCTCTAGGGTAAAATCTAACTCTAACCGGACACACCTTGGAAGGTATTCAGGCATTCCTTTTATACCTAGTGCCGGCAAGGGCATCTTTAACCGTTATCTTCCAGGGTTTTAGGTACAGATCGGAATCGATTTAATTTATGTAATTTTTTCCTTTAATAAATAATTATATAATTCTATAATATATATTTCTATAAATATTTATATATATCTAGAGGATAATTATTTAAATATATCTTAGTGGATGTTGGATGTGGAATATATTTTAAGGAATTAGTAGAGAATGGTCAAAATAGTGGGAGTTTGGAACAAGTTGAGAGAACGTTGAGTTAGTTATGGAATCGGACTAAAACTATAAGAAATTAAGGTGATGGAAAACGATAGACAAAATACATGACTTCCGAGATAGCGGAATGTTAAGCAAAATGATTGTGAGAACGATACGGGAAGTTGGAATGGACGTCTAGGTCCGTGAACCTAGGTCGTAAAAAGTATCAGGGTATTGATGCTAGATATCATACTCTGTTTGATTTGAATTATAAATCGTGGAGTACTAAGGGTTGATACATCTTGCTCAGGATTCGGATCACTGGATGGTGAATCGCGAATAACGTTGGAAACCAGTACAGATAAGGTGAGTTCGTTGGACTCAGTTAGCTACCATGATGATATTGAGTGTGTACTAGGGTAGTGTGTGTGATATGTTTGTTAAATAAAATTAATTAACTAGACCATTTCTTTTATTTTTCTAAAGAGAGGTCCAAGTGTATTATAACGGGCCGTAACACTCTTTCTGGGCCGATGGTGCCGGAAGATTCCCCATGACCAGTCCATTAGCGTATACGGGGTATATGCATCGAAACCGGTCCTACCGGTTTACAGGGAAGGTGGCAAGGGTTGGGAGACCCTTGTGCTACCATGAAAAGTTGAACAATAGGATGACAAATTCCACCAAAAGAAAAGATAAGAATTGGGAAACTTTTTGTTGCATGTAGAGTGATTAATGTATTTCCTTATTTGTGATTGTGCTCTATTAGCCTTAGTATTAGAATTGTAGCTAACGGTTTTACCGTGTTGATTAGTCTTTGCAGGTTGTATCTCTACCGAGACATCGGGAGTGGAGTGGCTAGCAGAGATTTCTATACTAGGAGTTGTGGGCGTCTTTATTTAGTTTATTATCTTGTAGTAGATTTTATTTTCTTTCTATTGTTGGTTGTTGTAGCGACTAGAGTCTGTCAAATTTAAACTTGTTCTTCTTTTATAGGATTTTGGCTTTATAATATTTGTGTCTTGTTGCAAGGTCCGTTGTTGTTGTTGTCAAACTAAGGTTGAGACCCACTGTGAGGTCCTAGTCAGTAACACTCTGAGTTCCCAAAATTCGGGGTGGTACAACAATGGGTTTTAAACTCTGGATGGCAAGTCCTCCCTCCACCCTTATACCAGCTAGACTAATTGAATTGGGTAATCTATTGGTATTTTTATTAAGTTATGCTTAATATCTACTTACACAAACTAGTGTTACACAAACGTAACGTTCGATTTACGCATTGTTAAATACACAATTTCAGTTAAACAATGTTAATATCTGTAATTAACCAAATCGGCCATTTTCCGTCCGTTGTTTACACAAGTCTAGCTACACAAGTCCTAAAAGGTTCGTTGTTTACACAAGTCGATCTACACAAGCAATGCAATAATTAAATTTGAGCCAAATTTTAATAAACCTAGTTACACAAGTCCAAAAAAGTTATGTATTATTTCCATGAATATAAAAGATAAATAAAACAATAAGTGGGCAAACTTCATGTCATTGTTAGGTATGCCGCTTACCGGGTCATCTTAGTCGGGCCCACGGATGGCATCGCCATCCGGGGCGTATCAGCCAACACACCCTTATTCAATTTTTTGGTTGGCCATACACTTTCAACTAATTCAATGTATCATCCTCACTTCCTCCTTATCCGCCTCACACCCACCAAGAACACCAAAAATTACAAAGGTGTGTAATGATACGAGGACTTTGGTAACAAAAAGCAAGATATGGTGTAAGTTCAAGTTTCCTACAAAACACGTGTTAACAAAAATCCTCTTCACCATCCTAGAAAGAATGTGTTTCTTCCACCCTCATATTGTGATCCCGAATTACAAATCCAACAAATGTGATTCCCGAATTGTGTTTTATCCATCAAATTTAAGTTTAAAGAAGTCAGGTTTCGGTTTATCCCATTTAATATTGTGTTGTTTCGTTTTGTTTGGGTTATAATTAATTCTTTGGTTGTTGTTTTATGTTTTAATCGTCATCATCAGTTATGTTAGTTTCCAAGTTCTGTATTTAATTTTTGATGAACGTAATTGGCTTATTATTAGGACTTTTTAATATCCGATTTAAAAGTCAAGAAACCTTTTTTTTTGCTCATGTTCTTTTTCATATGATAAAAATCTCATAAGCAACAACATTGTCAGTAATAAGTCTTTTATAATAAGTCTTTTACAGTAATTTCTCATCCGACTTATATTCTTGATTAATCTAATTTGTTTATTACAACGTCCCAAGAAGTCCTTATATACATATTCCATACTACACATTAAAGTAGAATACATTTGTAATTTTTGTGTTTATTTTTACCATTTTAAAAAAATTGTATTTAGGTTTTGTTTTAAAATATAAAATTTTAAATCTATGAGATATTCAATACAAAAATATATATCAACGTAGAAATTATAGACACGTATTAATTAAATATTTTTGTATATATATATTATAATACTATTATATATTTTGGTTTTTATTTATAGGGTTATTTATTATTATCAATTACTGGTTTTATTGAATATTTTTATGGTTAGATTAGAAAAAAAATAGATTTAGGAAGAGAATAAAACATAAAACAATCCTGTGTAATTTTAAAATAATTATGGAATTAATATTATTAGTAAAAACATTATGACATTATATTATATTATATATATATATATATATATATATATATATATATATATATATATATATATATATATATATATATATATATATATAGGGATAGGATCAAGTAAGAACCAAAGTTACGGTAAAAAATAAGAACAAACCTCTGTCACTCGATTTAAAAAAATCAACGTCCGTGATTCAATTGTGTTTTTGTATATTAATTTTTCACCATTTATATTTTAGGATTGTTATATTTTGTTACCATTTTAATAGCAACATATTAACTACCATAATAAGTCTATACGTTTGACCTAGTAACCGATTATTTTCTTATGTCAACGTTCATGATTTAGTTATAATTTTGTATATTAATCATGGATTAAAATTGAATATATATATATATATATATATATAGGATCAAGTAGGAACCTATGTTTGTGTAGGATTAGGAACTTATTATAGCCCTATGATCTAATAAAATAAACTTTTCAGATTTGTGCCTAAATAAGGAAGATTTGTATAAAATATTTTAAAACTTATTAACCTACCTTATTTATTAATATGATATTTTTATTCCGATCTGAATATACATAATTACAATCGAAAAATAGTAATTCCAGTCAAAATATACCTATTCCGGTCGAAATATGCTATATTTCGATCTGATCAGTTATTCATGCTTGTTTTATATCGATTGAATTAACTAGATTATAATGTTTCGAACGTATTGTTCTAATTAATTATGACCGAAATGATCATTAAACTACTATATTTCGCGGGTAAAGGTAAATTCATAGAAACAAAAGTACTCATAAACCCAATATGGTTTATGAATACGAGTAACAAGGCATGTATACAAGGTGTCATACATGAAGTATACGATGCAAAACAATGAGATCTCAACACCCAAGGTCTTAAGGTGGACATGCAAGTCCCCGAGCAAAACCAAATACCCGTAATAAAATGATACATATAGTTCATACACTCATAATCAGTTGGATCAAACACAAAAGCCCATCAACCTTCGGCAAAGCCATCAGCAGATGGGGACCAAGAGATCTAAGCGTGACCAGCATGGCAGCATTATCACGATCAGACATCCCAACCTTCGGCATGGCCATCAGCAAGGAAGAGGCCGGTCACACCCGGGAAGAGTATCATTGTCAATCATGGGATCTCTCATGTCAGCAACGTAAACCAATAACTCACACACCAACTTTGGAAAGGAACTTCTCATGGAGGATCCTGAAAACATGAGATCTAATGAGCCGAACCAAAACGTCAATAGGAATACTATTGTCGTTAAAGACCATGGCATTCCTAGAATGTCATAAGTAGTAGATCGTAGACGAGAGGGCGTAGATCCTTTGTCGGCTCGTCTAACCTCTTCCATTAGCCGAATGCCTCATCCAATCAAGGGAAGACGAAATAGAAGTCAAGTTGCCATACATACCAAATACCTCACAAATTTGTCTCCAAATCTCTCTAGCATACGTGCATCCAAAAAATAGGTGGTCATGCAACTCACTAGCTCCTTTGCACCAACGGAAGGTCTGATCGATGTCAAGGAAAAAGAGTATATCTTTGGTAGAAAGGCGTCCAAGGATGGCCATCCATATAATGAAGCAATGTTTCGGCGTATTCCCCGAATCCCAAACCAATATGTACCAATCCACACTCTGTTCATGCTTTTTAAACGTATCATACACTCGAGTCACCAAAAAATTCTACCATGGCACCAGGAATGAAGAGTCTCAATCAAACTCATAGTTGGGTGCATGCATCTCACAATCTCATCTCTCGCCCCGATGATGACCTTGATCAAGGGTGAGTCACCTGGAGATAGCGGTGGTGTATCCACCTCACCTGGAGACTATCACGGCTGACGTGGATGTGTTGGTAGTGCTTACGCATGAAAGCCAGGTTCCGTGCAAGAAGATCAAAAATGCCAATACCACCTTCTTTCTTCAGCATGCAAATCCTCTTCCAAGCAACTTTCGTCAAACTCCAAAGGGAACTCCTACACATCCCAATCAAATGATCCATAACCAGGTTGTGGATAGGAAGAAGGGATAACCAAAAGCAAACATTTCCCTAGAGGACAATACGGATCAACTCAAGACGGTCAGTAAAGGAGAGGTGTCTCTTGTTCCAAGCATTAATATGTCTCCTAGTTCGCTCAATAAGGGGGGAATAGTCCACCAACCCGAGCTGATGGGGTGCAATCGGATGTCCAAATAACGGAAGGGAAATTCACCAACAGCAAAGCCGGAGATCTATATCAAGTCAATGGCCTCAGTATTAGAAACATAGGCAAGGTGGATAGATGACTTGGGTAAACTAAGTGCAAGCCCCGAGATCCTCTCAAAGCGGCGAAGGCAGCCCAACAAGATATGAGGCCTTGTCACCACAGTAGAGGAGGATAACATCATCAGCATACATCAAGTGGGCGGCCTCTACAATGTTGGTGAAACTGGAACTTAGTTATAGCAGTCTCATGACGAATCATCATAGAGAGGAACTCCATACAAATTACAAACAAGAGGGTGGAAGGGGGCATCCCTAGCGGAGGCCCCGTTGACCCTAGAAATGACCATGAGATTTCTTGTTAACCAGGATGGAGTAGGACGATGTAGTGATGCACTCCATTACCCAATCAATGAACCTGGTCGGAAACAAGAGCTCCGTCATGGCATGTCTCAAAAAGTCTCAAGAAAAGGTATCATGCACCTTAGCCAGATCAATCTTCAAGAAATCTTTCCTAGTATCTCTCTAGATGTTATACATCCGAAGAAGTTCCTAGACAAGGAAGATGTTGTTAGACATCAATCTCCCTATACCAAAAACAGATTGCATAGGATCAATCAGGTAAACAAGGCAAAAGTCAAGCCGGTTCGTCATGAGCTTGTTGATGATCATAATTGAAGTATCTATATATTATACTAAAGGAGAGATACAATGCATACGTGTTGCACTAACGTTCGTTCCGTAAACATGTCATGCATCAGCTTAATGACAACAAACTCAGTTCATAAAAATAAAATAAAAAAAAAACTAATATTATTACATTAAATTTTAATTTTACTATAATCACACATTTTATTTATTTACTTTTATAATCATTATAACTTCTATAATTAATAAATTTTATTTTCATTATGATTATAAAATTAGTTTTTTAAAAATAGATTATTTAAATATTTTTTATATTTATTGTAAATAAGAATACGTCTATTTTTGGCACATATTCATAAATAAAATCATATATTAAATATTGGTTTGTATTAGATAAAAATAAAAATAGTTTAAAATAAAAATAAACACAACGTATGAAAGAACACAAAGTTAATATACCTTAAAATAATGAATAGAATTTTAGGTCTAAAAACAAAAGATAATATTATATAAACTATTTAAAAAAAACATAATTAAAAAGGAAGGATGAGGTTGAAGGTAGCACATGGGGAAAAGTGAAAAGAAAAGGGGAAGTCTCTTTTAGCTTCTATCTCTCTTTTTGGCTTTCCTTTACCAATTACCCATACTCTCTCTAACCTTTTAGCCTTTTGCTGTGGTTGCACTCATCATCTCACCCACAAACAAAATTTCAAAAAATTCTTCTAAACAACAAAAACACACTCACACCCATTTTTAAAATAAACCCAAAATTGTATAATAAAAACAAAATAAAATTTTGAAAAAAGTTTTGAGAATGGTCTTCACTCTTCACTGCAACCATTGCACAAAAGTATACATGTGATTGCCTAACTTTTCAGTTTCCATCACCTGCATGTACTTCCTTCTAAACTGAAAGTCTTATGCTAAGAGCCTCTCCGCCACAAATATACATTCCATCCACATACATATAGCTTTGTAAATATGACTTTTATTGGTTTATATGTCACAATTAGGGCATATTTTGAAATGTTTCCAAAAGATTATGCTATTTTTTGTAATTATCAAAACTCACATGAGACATGACCCCGAGTTGTCTCACCCCGAATCACGTGGTGAATTCTTCGCTTCTCACCACTGAGTATGTATATGTTCGTGAATTACAATTCATGATATTATACATTTCTATCGGTTTATATGACTTTTTATCGGCTTATATGTTACAATTAGGGCATATTTTAAATATTTTCAAAATGTTATGCTATTTTTTTACAATTTATCAAAACCCACATGAGACATGACCCCGAATCACATTTCAAATTCTCCGCTTCTTACCCGAAATGTATGTTTTTCGTGAATTACCGTTCGTGATATTATACGTTTTTATAGGTTTATATGACTTTTCTCTGCTTATGTGTCACAATTGGGGTATTTTTGTAATATTTCCAAAAGATTGTGCTATGTTTTGTGATTTATCAAAATTCACATGAGACATGACCCCTTCTCAAATCTCAACTGGGTATGTATGTTTTAGTAAATTACAATTCATAATAATATCATAAGTTTTTTCGATTTCATGCTACATAGCAGCTTGTCAATGAATATTCTGATTTCCGGATGGATATATAAAATTAAAAAGGAAAGTTAAATAGAAAAAAGAAGTGGAAGGTTGGTTTTGTTTGTGAGAGCGACGGGAGCTTCTCTGGCATTAAAAATTTGCAATCCTATTCTTACCCACTGGGCACTGAAAAACATGGCATCTTATTTCATTCACTCGTATGCATTTAAAAGCCCTTCACCATGTCCAGAAAAAGCTGCGACTTACACAATATTTATTATTCCTCTTTATTCATAATATATTAATATATACACATCAAATTGCTCAATAGGAAATGTACATAGAATAACATAATTCAATAACTATCCTGGTAAAATATATAAAAAGATATTTATGAGATCCAAGAGTATTGATGTTACAAATTGTATTTAATTAAAAAATCTATGTATGAGTATTTTGTTGGATATAATTTGTCCAACATCGAAAGATTGAGACTATCCAGCTTAGTATATAAGGTCGGTGGGCTACTCCTTCTATTGTCAATTAGTTTTAGGATGGAACCTCATCGGATTTATGTGTTGGGCTTGGGCCGCTCTACCCGGTCCGTCTGTATCGGACTTTGACATATTTCATGTAAATAAAATTAATATTTCACATATTTATTTATACAAACACGAAGGTGAATAATAAGACTCTAAATTAGAGGTCGTGTGTATACGAACATACATGTGTGTAGGTCAAAACCCAACGCATGAGTTTGGTAGTCCACAAAGTCATAAACCTTATATACGAAGCTCGTAATTTCTTACATTGTTCAAATATGAAACCGCTTTAATACCATGTAAAATCCATCAAGTTGTGAATATATTATACATACGAGCTAGCGAACCTGCATGTTAATTATGCTCAAAACCAAAACATAATTCCAATTAGGTCTATCTTAAAATCAATTCGAGACAAGAGAATTAGTCTCTTTACCCAAAATAAAGATAGTCAACGAACCTAAACTCGAAATTTCTCCACTTTATTGCGTGAAAAGTTTAGTAACATACTTACTAGATTTTTGTTGAACGACATATACGGATTAATTCGGTGATTTAAAACGTAGTAGGAATTATGTAGGTAAATTGGTGAAGAAATATTATTAGCCTAATTAAAATTCCAGTATACATACTGAAATATAAAATGTGTATATTTGATAATGAACGGTAGAAAATACTTTAATGATTCAGGAAGAGTCACCTCCATATATCTGACGAGTGCACCCAACAAAGATCTTCAGATAGTCCAAAGAGAATCTGACCCAACCAAAACTATTGAGTATATGTGCAGACTCTTACTTATTTTATATTTCATTTCTATATAAATATATACATACATATATTTTTACTATTTATCTGCTCATTCAGTGAAAAAAAGTTACATCCTTCTTTTACCCATGGCTGTAAGTGTAACCGTGCGACCAAGTACCGGTCAATACTCACAACATGTTCAGGTAAAAAAAAAAACTTAAAAATAAATTATATATTTTTATTTTATTAAACTATGTCTAGACATTACGGTTCTTCACTCAAAATAATAAATAATGGTTAATATATAATAAGAAAAAATAAACATAATTAGCCTTTTTTATTCTAAAATACTTAAAAGAAAATAAATATTAAACGTAATCGATCACTTTATTTCTATTATTTAGGTTTATTAACAATTACATCATTTAGATATTATGCATATATGAACAATCAAACTTTAAAAATAAACTTCACTTAATTATACATTCAAGTATTAAACTTTTTCAAGACATTAGGGTTTTTCACGTACTCAAAAATAAAACGAAAGGTCAATATTGAAGCATATATAATTAGTGTCCGTTTGGTTGAAGTGGTGGAATGAAAACGGAATGAAATTAAATTGGTTAAGGGCAAGGAATGTAAATGTAATTAATTAGATTACTTTTATGTGTAAAAAGACATCTAAACAAACATAATTTTTTATTGATTCGGAATCATTCCGTTATCGGAAATAATTTCTAGCGATACCAAACGAGCCCTTAGTATGTATCATGTTAAAATTCATTAGGTTGCATACGAACTCATTGCTAGTTTTGCAATATCCCAACTTTAAATGAAAACTTATTACCTCTAACGTATCAAGTAAGTTTCATCAATTAGATATTACATCATCATTTCTATTTTGGATGAACAATCAAACTTACCCTAAATGTTTATAAATTAGAATCAACTTTTGGCTAGCTAGCTAGCCTAGGGCCTATACATAATGTACATGCATGCATACATTATATTTGAAGCTGCATAATATATATATATATATATATATATATATATATATATATATATATATATATATATATATATATATATATATAACTCGATCTTGTATAGTTTCACGTCTTGATTTTAATCGACCGACGCTATTTGAGCTGAATAATGAACATGCAGCCACATGTACGTAAGTTACAAAAAGATCTAAAAAGTCGATATAAAAAGAATACATATACATAACAGCTAGAGCTAGCTAGCTAAGATAAAGATCGAGAAAAGAAAAGAAAAGGAAACTTGTTATTATATTAAACTCAAGTGCGTGCATGCATGCATTATGAAATATTTAATCAACAAATATAACAAATTGCGTTACATATCCAACAATAACATATATCATCCAGTCACAAAAACAACGATCATAAAAATAGCGATCTTGCAACCCTATACGTGGCCATCAAACATATATAAAACTCCAACAAAAAAAACCCCAAAAACAAAGAACATATCATCGATTACAACATGAAACACAAATCAAGAACTGCAAAATAACCATAAGCTCAAAGGATCGATTAGATTAACTCATATCTTGATTCTCATCGTGAGGATTTTCATGAATCTCGTCGTCTTCATGCGAAGTGAAGATAGGGTTTGTTGAAACATAGCTGATCTGCTGAGGATTCGAGCCTTGATCGTTGATCATGTTAATGTTATTTGAATTGCATGTTTGGAAACGAGACTTGCAAGTGTGACAAGTGATATCGAGCAATGTTGAGCTGATTTTCTTCATTGCTTGCTCTCTAAGTGCGTGAGCTTTCTGCAACTCGCCTTGCGCGTGTTGTCTTATCCTCTTGGCTTCGGCAAACTCGCGCTCTGCTACCTCCATTTGACGCTTTGCCTCTCGTCTTGCCTCTTCTGCGTACGCCTTCTCTGTCATCGCTTGCCTTAGCTCCTCGTTGCTCTCTTCCCTCAGGGCCGACACCAACTCCGCCTACTCACAAACATAGTGAACCGGGTTATATTATATATGTAACACTAACAAGCTAGGAACACCCCAAATTCTAACTAGATAAGTTTTACATCACCTAATGACAATTTTTTTATAACTCATAAGGTTGGTAAAGGTAACAAATTGTTGATAAAGAGGTAAAAAGATCGTGCCGTGTAAATATGTGGTAAAGATCTCCTACAGTACAGTACTTTATCTCTTACTGTGCTACCTCCATCACACATTAAAAACATCCTACAATGTATATACTAAATGTACATCTAACCATATGTACCAAAATACTATATGTATATATATAGACTTATTCATGTAAGAAATATGTTTGTGGAAGTATATCTTCTATATTATTAACTAGTTTACTTTTCATTTCATGATAAATAAAGACTATCTTTTAAAAAATGAATTATTTTTTTGTAATCAAACAATTCTCCTCACCCTACCAATATATATATATATATATGGCAAAATGTAATGTTTATTGTACTACGATAATCAAGGTGATAATTAGGGAAATCGCGGTTAACTCACCTGTGATATTGCTTTGGGTTTCTCCACGGCCATTGTCGAATGATCGGTCTTGTCATTACTAAACTCGGACGAAGAACCAATCGAAAGCTGAAGATGAGTAGAAGAGTGGGTTTGATCCGGTTTAGTAGACCAAACCGCGGTTTCCCTATGATTATTATTTGACGAAGAAGGCAATAATTGAAGCTCCAAGCTACTTGAGCTACGGCTATTATTATTATTATTATCCTTATGAGCAAGCTTATCACCCGAGCTAGTTGTTGCAGCGGTCGGAATAGAACCAGATCTAGACAGACAAACTCCGGATTGCTGCAAATGGTCGGGTCGGAGTCGGCCCATATGACAAGCATCTTGATGCTCTATGAAGCTCTCAACTCTATACACAAAAATACAAAGTAGTAAGAAGATGATGATCGAATATAGACAAACTAATATTGTGTGGGGATGATGATAAGAAGAAGAAACAAAAATAAAATGGAGATGAAAGTTTTAATTTCAAAGCTTTCAAGATGTTTGAGATGGTGATTGGATAAATAGTAAGTTGCTATCATGCGATATGTCTTCAAAAGGTATAACAAACTTCTCAAGTTTAGGTTGTCTTCATGGATGGGTTTCATGATTATATGACAAACGTAAGATTGGAAATTTGATGCCATTGGTCTCCATGTATAATAATGAACTCTAAAGACAAACCACTAAATCCATTTCTTTCTTTGATTATATCTTAATAAATGTTCTTCCTTTTAAACTCTTCTGAACGTGGGTACGTACGTACATTCTCATCACATATCATCATTATTCTTAATTAAAACCTTAATTACTCTCTTTTAACGAATAACTATGACTTATATTTATATACTAATGAAAAAGACAAAATCCTCTCTTCAATACCCTCATCAGTCGTCATGGGCATAGGTAAAATGAACTAACCTTGAGAAGACTCGGCCGCAGTCGCAAGAGTGACCACGAGTACCGCAAGTCTTGAGGTGGGCCTTGTAATCAGACTGAACAGCATAAGCTTTAGAGCAACGAGCACAAACCCATTGTTTATGACTACTATGTTTCCGGCGGAAATGCTTCTTGATTCCGACGAGATCGCCGAGAGCGTGACAAGGATCATGATGGAGACACGTGGGTTCAGGGCAAACGTACACGCGTTTTCTTGACCCCGCCGGAGTTTCCCTCTTTAAAAGCTTCCATGGGACTTTATGTCGTCTCCGGTGCATCTGCAAATTCTGATCTCTCTGAAAGCCTTGATTACAGATCTCGCATACGTATCTATCAGATTCCAGCAACGTTCTCGGCGATAAAGATACAACCTCCGCATCCGGATCTACCAAACGCGAATTCAAATTCAAATTATTAGGTTAAACACTAAAGATTAAGTCTTTATAGGTAACCCTACCTGGAGTTCCGGCGGGGCGTCTCTTCCGCTTGTTGCCGCCGGAGTTGTCGATTTGCGGAGTCGGAGGGTCACCGGAGGAGGGAGGAGAAGAACTGTTGCTGTTACTGTTTGTATTGTCGACTAACATATTGAGAGGAAGTAGAAATATGTATGGCGATCGATATGTAATTTGGGGTTGATGTTTCGAAAAAGGAAATGGGGGAATTTTATTGAAAGAGAAGAGAGAGAGGGAGAGAGTGTGGGTTCTGAGCACAAAGGAAGAGGGGGAAGAGGAAGAAAAGAAAGGGAGCAGCTTTCGGTTCGCAGCAGCTTTCCTTTGCTTTTTGAAAAGGCTAATTTTTTCAATTTATTAAAAAATATATTAACTTTCAGCTTTCCTTTTTTCTCTTTCTTCATATCTTTCTAACCCCTTTTATGGGGTCTTTTTCTTTTAATAAGCATTGCCTTCGTAGGGTTGTTGCCTTAATGAAATGATCTTCTTAAAAAGGAGATATAAAGGGTTCGGTACTATGTGGATCAATCCTCTCATCCGTGGGTACCGGGTTACATATCGGGTGATTAATAATTTTTATTGTTTAATTATTCAAGTACTTTAAAAAACTATAATTGACACTTAAATTTTTATTTTTTTTAAACAATACTATCCGATTACAATATTAGACATTAGAATCGCGAAAAAAAATTGTTTACAATGAAGGAGTATGACTTTCATAAACCTTTCATGAAATAAAATTGTATCTACCTTTTTTACTCTTTATATTTTCAATAAATTAATTTTTCTAATCTCATATGACTCTTTGTATAGCCATTATTTTAAATACAAATTTTATAACTATTATGCATCAACAATATTTCATCTTCTGCTGTTAGTTTTCTAATTTTCCGTGATTTGTTAATTAATAAAAAATATTGAGAATCGGAGGGAGTAATTAGTATATATATATATATATATATATATATATATATTGATTATTTATTAAAAAAATATAATAGAATTCAAGCATTTTAATATTAAAATATCATGTTGGATAATTGAGTATGAAATACTATTATACACACATATTAGAATATTTTAGAAAATAATATATGATAAATATTTTCATAAATAAATTGTAAATTATATATATTTCAAGTGTTATAAGAATAAAATTTACCCCTATATGTAAATTAAAATAAGAACAATACTAGTAAAATAATCCATAAATATCTTATTTAACTACATTAGCATTTGTTAAAATGCGATATAATTTACTCATTTTTTAAGTTTATAAAATATTTTTTAAAAATGGATATCTTGGTTTGCTTGACAATTAAGTTTTTTCTTTTATTTTTATGAGTTAATTAAGACAACCAAACCGGTTCGATATATAAGTTTCATGTTTGAGTCCTGCATGATTGATATCCAGGGTTCAATATTTTTAGGTATGAATGATTTGTTCCTAAATTCTGTAAGATATTAATAATTTAAAAGACATATATTTGAATTGAATTAAATTGAATAATAATTTAGGGATAAATGCGGATCGGATATTGGCAATACGTGTAAGGAGAGAAACAATCATTCTGGTTGAAGGTTGAGCCCATAAGGAAAAGGAATATGAGTAAGAAAAGAAAAAAACATCCCCCACAAAGAAACAAATGCCCCTCATAATAGCCATCCTCTCTGTAATATTAATATCCTGCATGCATAAATACAAAACACCATCATCAATTTCATACACCTAAGCTTCTTTTATACTGCATAAATGCTTTTTCTTTGACTGTCTTTTTTTTTTTTTTTTCTTTTATTTACTACATATACGAGATTTTCTTCATCATTCTAGAATTTATTTTATTATTTTGGATTTTTTTTTGTTTTAATGCTATAAAAATAATGTAAATAATTTTGTTGATATTTTTTTAAAAATATTTATTATTATACTTGTTAGTTTTTAGGGATCAAGTTATGATTATATATTGTTTTAACGTATAAGTTAATTTGATATGAAATTGAGTAACATAAAAAATAAGTTTATAGGGCAATTACAAAGTAAAAAATCAAACATGCTCACGTGGAGGATGCTCCTTTTTATAAAAAGAAAAAGAAAAATAATAGCTCACAGTAAATTGCTCGATTTTAAGTGATCTGAAATAGTCTTGAGGAATTTTGAGATCTCATATTAAGAACCTAATTGTCATATAATTATGAAATATGAGCCAAATATAATTTAAATTTATAAAATGGTTAAAAAAAATACTAAGATTATAATGCAACTGAAGATAACAAAAAAAATGTGATTCTTGTGTTAAATCATATTAGTCAGGCTTAAATTGCTATATGAATTTTTTTGATGGAGTAATATGGGCTAATGTTAGCCCAATATGAAGCCCAACAAAATTTTTTTTCAGGAGCCCAATAAACTAGTTAAAATCCAATAATATATCTTATATGATCCAAATTGGAAGACGTTTAAAAGAGAGTGGGATTGAATTTCGAGTCTTAGTCTAAAAACAACAAACAAGAAATGAAATCATGAACGTATAAACCACCTGGATATTGTGCTACCTCCGGAAACTATCTCGAAAATTAAAAAATACAATCTTCCGAAACTTAAATTACAAGATAGACTATATTGAGCGGCTTACGATAAAGTTTGGTACTCTTCAAAGTCTTCAATAAACCTATTCCAAAAAAGAAAAGTGCGTGTAACCTTGGATAAATCCTAGGTTTGGGATTTAAATGTAATGCCTAAAATCAAAAGCTTTTTATGGAAATTATTTTGGATGGGATCCTACAAAAGAAAATTTGGACAAGAAAAAAAAAATTACAGTCCTAATGCAGTGTGATCTTTGTAACCATCATACCGAAAGTGCAAAAAACCTCTTTTTGGCATGCCCCCTTACGTTTCAATCGATTAATAATGCCAAAATCAACTGTCACTTAAAAAATTGCTACTCAAAAGATCAAAAACTAATCGATGATATTATGGAAATCAAAGGCTCCCTTTCTACTTGTGAACTAAAGCATCTTGTTGAAACTTGGTGGCTCGTCAAGAATGCCAAGAACCAAGTTATCTTTAACAAACAAAGAATTCCAAATGATTTATTTTATTTGGCTTCGGAAAATATTAATGATTGGGACAATGCTAACATGAACCTAACTAATAATAACAATAAACCCCCTAAACCTATAAGGGGAAAAAAAAATAAATGCAAAAAGCTAACCTAAATTTTGACGCTTTTAGAAATTTTTTGGGTTTATATGCTTTTGGTTTTATCATCTACAACTTTGTGGGCTCGTCTTTTGCTGTAGGTTTTGGTATATGTGATGTTGGCTATGTTTTGGAAGCTAAAACCATTTGCGCTTCGTGAGGGTCTCCAAAAGGGCGCGCTTCTTGGGTGTGTGAACTTAGAAGTAGAAGGTGACAATCTGGTGCTGGTTAATTATCTGAATCATATTTGGAAATCCCGTGGGAGGTGGACTTGATTATTTCGGAGATCTCCCTTCTGCTTGTTTGGTTCATGCGGATTATTGTTAACCAAATTTTAAGAAAAAAAACTCTATTGTTGATAGGCTAGCTATGCTTGGACACTCCTCAAGTTTGCGTTATGATTCATTGTCTCTCGTTGTTGAAGACCTCATCAGAAAGAATGCTTTAGGGCGGCCAATTTCTAGGAATTGACTTTCACTTTTTCCCACCCCTTGTATCAAAAAAAAACTACAAACAAGAATGAGATTATATTTAATAATATCATAATAGTCGGTATACATTGACTATATGAAAAAGAATAATATTTAAGTGAATGAGGATACGTGTTTCGGTTTTGGTCACGAGATGAGACTAAGGTCCCATGACTCCCATTCGGCACAAAACACGGATTATTTTGTGGGATTTTTATCCCTAATAATTGATAATTCAAGTGTAACTAAATTAAAAAAATTTATTGCAATAATCTTCAAAATAATTTAACTCCGAATAATTCCTCTATTAATCCCGAAAAAATGACGATACCGAACAACCCTGAGTCACTAAATATTTTCTCCTTCTCCATTTTCACTTTTTTGTTTTACGTCGTCGTATATGTATCATGCCTTTTTTTAGTTTGTACATTCTCCCTTGTATTTCTATTTTGATTGCGACTAATAAATCCACCTCTTTGTCAACTAGACATGTCTCTCTTATTCTATTAGCAAGAATTGAGGCAATCTCACTTCATGATATATCTATATATTTTGAATAAATTTGGATGTTATGAATTTATGATGAAAACAATATTGGTACTCTTTAAAAAAACGATTACAAATTTCAGTTTCAACTTTCAACCAATAAAAAAAAAGTCTTGTTTTTCATTGATATTATTAAAGGACCTATATTGTCCTCTTATAGGTAAGACTCATTTAACCAATTACTCATTTCAATTGAGATAAAACCAAATAGGAAAAAGCACCGTGTTAAGTTCAAATTCAACCTCTAGGTGACACCCGTCCAACTCAATGAACGAGGAAACTTGTGCTTTTTAAATGTATGATCAGTAAGTGTGGTTTCTCTTAAACCCCTTTATATTAAGAATTTCATTTACATCATTAATTGTTAAATTGAATGAGACGTGCAATATACTATAAAAAAAACTCCATCTGATCGATAAAATACGACATTATAATATTTGATATAATTTTTGATAAATATATCAAACAACAAAAAATGTACTTCTTTCCCCGTTAAATTTTACTACATATTAGTAATTATAATCTTTTATAACCAAGCAATGAAAAAAATAATAATAACGATACTCTAATAACTCTCGACCGCTTTCTTTGTTTCTCTCAATCGAAGCCTCCTTCTCACATGACACAATGTTCCCCTTTATGAGAGTTACATTTACCCTCTTGGTGTATCTCAACTTAACCTCTTAAGCATTTGAAGACTTTTGCAAGTTATGGACACCCTAATCGGTGCATCTCTTCTCTTTAATCCACCTATGAAGAATTTATTATCAATCGACAACCTTTCAGACCAAAATCTGAAAATCTAGCAACGTTAATGATAGATTGATAGATATGATTTTTTTAGTTTTTCTATGATTCGCTTTTGTAAAAAAAAAAACAAGGGGTCAATTTTTTTTTTGAGAATTGTATGAACTATTGGAAAAAACTTAAAACTTCAACCAAAATCTTTTTATTTCAAATTGTTTTGTCGTCTACAACATATGTTGAGACAATTGTCCAAACGATGCTTGTTCATTTCTACCCATTTGCTCCTGTTCAATTGTGGTAATTAACAAGGTGCTAGAGAATGACTTACTTAACCGTAAATTTATTTTTTTAATTAATTTGCGAATTGTCTATTATCACATGTTTAAGGTCCAAACAAGTCCTCTAAGACATTCGTGAAAGAAAAAAAAAAGTTTTTGTGTAGTAAAATGTCTTCAAATACTTGTCAAAAGGAAGAAAGAGAAGAAGAATAAATGAAATAATGTGTCTTCTTGGGTTGATGACCTTACTATCAATGGTGTCGTTCGAGTGTGGTATGATCGATTGTTTCGGATGAAGTTGCAATTATGTGTTCCCGTTTTGGTCGTGGTTGTTTTCGAGGTCTCCGAAGATCCTCATCTAGGTGGGGGAACGTTGTTAGATCCACATTTTTTCAAGTGGTGTATTTTCTCTTGTTGTGAATTATATTGTCCTGCTCCCCAGCGGTGAGACACGACGGTAGTTTGCCTACTCCGTGTTCTCTCCATGATTCCGTCATCTTCGAGATTTCAGCACCCTCTTCTTTAGTTTGATTGTTCCGTCTGTTCAGATGCTTCTGGTATTTTTTTTTTCTTTTTCGGATGTTGTTTTGCTATTCCATTTTTGGTGTCCTAATGATTTTTTCGGTTTTTTGACGACTCGGTACTCAAATATGCGTTCCGTAGTCTAATCCCTCGCCCTTACATAAAAAAAAAACAAAAAAAAACACAACACAACACAAAAAACATTGTACTGATGGAGTGATGGTGATTATTCCGGTAGTATTTATAAGATGTGAAGCCTATATATAACGACTTATAAGTTAAAAACTTGCAATTACAAGATAGTTCACCGGGCGAATCCCAAATTGAAGACAGACAACTTCGGTTCTCGACCGACTCTTCCCAGTGATCATGGGGTTCCACGGTACGAATCTTCTAGTTTTTTCTTCCCTCCTTCCATGGAAGTTTTCTAGTAAATCGGCTTAACCTGAGTATGCTGCCTTTCAGGCGACAAAAGCCGCCCTAGCAAGAAGCACAAATCCCACAAGGTTTTCTTCACAGCCCTTGATTTTAATTTAATCACTAATTGGTCGGAGGTTTAAGCATTGTTGATTCATGGTTGTAGGACGAGCACCGCGTGATGCAAGATGAGGATTTCTATCCTGAAGAATTTGACGAAGACAACAACCGTGATGGTATCTGATTGCTTATTCTATTACTCTTTCTAATTTGGGGCCTTTTCGGTTCCTATATGTGTAAATTTGACGTTGTTTGGGTTATTGATGAATAAGGTGAGGGGGAAATCACGAAGAGAGATTTCACTAAGTTGGAGCTTAAGCCTGACCATGTTAATCGCCCTCTATGGGCTTGTGCTGATGGGAGAATATTTCTTGAAACATTCTCTCCATTGTACAAACAAGCCTATGATTTCCTCATTGCCATAGCAGAGCCGGTTTGCAGGTAATATTTGGGATTTCTAATTGCTGTTGTAACTTAGGGTTTGCTTTGGTATCCATTATCTAGAAATGGGTATGGAATTGATATCACTAGAGAAAGAGTTTTGAGAGAAAGAATAGAAGAGGGATGAAATATATAAGATATGTGATACCACTACTTTTTGGAGCATATGAAAAATGGAGAAGACGTGTACACAAAAGCATACCAGAATATCAAATTGATATCAATATACTCATATACCAAACACTAGGTATGAATTTTTTTATGTCGATGCCATATATGATATCTAGGTATGGATACTAAACAGGCCCTTAGTTTATTTAGTTCATGTTTTACTGATTGGTTTAAATTGCTAATCAGGCCCGAGTCTATGCACGAGTACAACTTGACTCCGCATTCCTTATATGCTGCGGTGTCTGTTGGATTGGAGACTAATACAATAGTCAGTGTGTTGAACAAGCTCTCCAAAACCAAGCTTCCTCAAGAGATGATTGATTTTATCCATGCTTCTACTGCAAATTATGGTAAAGTGAAGCTTGTGCTTAAGAAAAATCGATACCTGATTGAGTCCCCATTTCCAGAGGCAAGTTATAATTTGACCACACTTCCATTGTGTAAAGTAATCAGGAATTTTTTTTATCATTTGACCTTAGTCTTCATAGATTTTGCCTCATTGCAGGTGTTGAAGAAACTGCTAAACGACGAGGTTATTGGCAGAGCTAGGATTGTTCCTGAGGTGAGTTTATATGCATTCTAGGTGAAGCAATTGGTGAAGTTTGCAAAAAGTTGCTTTACTGCTGTTGCTACTTAAAATCAAATATATCTACTCATTGTCATCTTTTTTGTAGGACGCACATGGAAATGGTGATTTTGTGCGCAACAAAGCGTTAGCTGAGGCTAGAAGTAGTCATGATGGCTTCTTGAATGAAGATGAGTTAGCTGCAGTTGCTGAAGAAAAAGAAACTCATTCGTTTGAAATTGATCCTGCTCAGGTGTGATTTGTTTTGATCTATAGATGCTTGTTGATACAGTGCAATCTTCATTCTTTTTTTAGTCATTTTTCTGACAGACCCAAAGGGCATCCAGCCATCTTACTCTCTTCTTCTTGATATGGATGACGTGTTCACTTAATCATTGTCATTGATAATTATGTCCTACAAAATTAGAATATGAAGCAAGGAAGACCCATTGTGATTATCGTGCACATGATCCTTGTTTGCTAACATTATGTACCTATGGAAGCTGGTAGATACATGTTGGATATATTATTCCGTTCCCTGAGAATTTCCAGATAAGGATGTTCAGGGAATTAGCTATTGACTTGATGTCTAGATCCTGGACAGTTTATGTAGAATGTGATACCTTGTCTGCTAGGAATATGTTAATAGCTTCTGAAGTGTCTGCTTGTTTGTGTGATAATGTTGTCATCTAGTCAATGTGTTTGCACATACACAAATACACATGACAAGTCAATTTTTACATGATGGTCTCAATCTCAAGATGAATGCGTCTCTGAACTTCAGATTTGAATATTAAATTATTTTGTGGCTGTTGCTTAAAACTGTGTTCAGGTTGAAAATGTAAAGCAGCGGTGCTTGCCAAATGCTTTAAATTATCCAATGCTGGAAGAGTATGATTTCCGCAATGATACTGTGAGTCCTTACTTTGTATGAATTGTGCATTTTGGTGCGTCAGCTGGAAGCTGCATATATATATCCTCACTTTATTAAACACAAAGATATTAAGGACTTTGCATCTGGATAGTATGTTATGTTGATGGCTGCCGTTTTTCAGGTTAACCCTGATCTTGATATGGAGTTGAAGCCACATGCACAACCACGTCCTTATCAGGAAAAGAGTCTTAGCAAAATGTTTGGGAATGGTATGTGGACCTAACTTTTGTGATTTTCATTATCTTACGCTAGCTCTTCACGAATAAGGTATGCTGTAAAAGTTAAAATATGAGCGTTTTTTTTCCTACACTGCTGAATCAAAAAATTGGCACAAACGATGTAAGTTTTCCCTCATCTTTTTTTGTATTCAGTTTCTATGTTTTTCAGCAAAATATAGAAAAAGGAAACTGGTTTTTGAGGCCTTTGGTCATTCCACTGTATTTGAAAAATATTTTCCCAGAGCTTGCTGCATTTATATTTTTCATGCATCATAGGGTTGGAGCTTGATGTGTGAATTAAATTTATCTAATAGTTTTCCACCTTCATCTTCTCTTCGAACTTGGAAATCTGCATACCTATTGCTTGATGTCAAGTTGGTCCCTTCCATTACACTTCCTCAAGATGTACTTCTGGATGGTTCTGATTCTGTTTTACTTATTCTAGACAGACTTTAACGCTGAAGTTATACTATTGCCAGGTAGAGCAAGGTCTGGCATTATAGTGCTGCCTTGTGGTGCAGGAAAATCTCTGGTTGGTGTCTCTGCAGCCAGCCGAATAAAGAAGAGCTGTCTTTGTTTAGCCACAAATGCTGTATCTGTGGATCAGTGGGCCTTCCAGTTTAAGCTTTGGTCTACAATCAAAGACGAACAGATTTGTCGTTTCACTTCTGATAGCAAAGAAAGATTTCGAGGTAATGCCGGAGTAGTTGTTACGACATATAATATGGTTGCTTTTGGTGGAAAACGATCCGAAGAATCTGAAAAGATCATTGAAGAAATTAGGAACAGAGAATGGGGGCTGCTTCTTATGGACGAGGTAATAGCATGACATGTGTATCATTGTGTTTGTTATTGTATAAACTTTTTTTTTTCTCCCAAAATACATATTTATTGGGTGTCTTCGGCTGTATATTGATCAGGTGCACGTGGTTCCTGCTCACATGTTTAGGAAAGTAATTAGTATCACAAAATCACATTGTAAACTTGGTCTAACAGGTATTTTATTTCCAGTTTCCCATTCAATATACTTCAAGAATATTATTGCACCTAGATAAATATTTGATGCTTTCAGATGGTATGGACCTGATGTTTCCTTTTCTCCAATATTGACATGTTGATGAACTGCAGCTACTTTGGTGAGAGAGGATGAGAGGATTACAGATCTGAACTTTCTCATCGGTCCCAAGTTGTATGAAGCAAATTGGTTGGATCTAGTGAAAGGAGGTTTCATTGCTAACGTGCAGTGTGCTGAAGTTTGGTGTCCAATGACAAAAGAGTTTTTTGCTGAGTATCTGAAAAAAGAGAATTCCAAGAAAAAACAGGTATTTTTTCATTCTATACCAACGACATCGTTTTTGAGACTTAGATGTCCAATTTTTTTCCTTCTATTTTTGGTTGGAATTAGCTATGAAACCTTGAATCTGGAAAAAATTTTCAGGTTCACTGCCACTAAATTCTTTTTATTGTCATGCATGAGTTATTTCGCGCATGAGCTGGCTATGTCCCAAGTATGTTCACATCTTGTTGAAACCTTTTTTCTCAGGCACTTTACGTGATGAATCCGAACAAATTCAGGGCATGTGAATTCCTTATCCGTTTCCATGAACAGCAGCGTGGTGATAAAATAATTGTGTTCGCAGACAACCTTTTTGCACTTACAGAGTATGCAATGAAGCTTCGGAAACCAATGATTTATGGTGCTACAAGGTTCGTTTTCTACTCATTTCCGTTCAGAGATTTTGATAGCCATGGCTGTGGTTTCTTATTCGTAAAATTTAGCTTTTCAATACTTACTCTAAGCTAAATTTTATGTATGATATGGGGAAAATTTGCATAGCCATTAAAAGGATTGCCGGAGTCCTATCAAATCACTTCTTTTGGATTGGCTCTAGGAGCCGAGTTCAAATTTTCATTCATAATATATTTTCCAGTCCTTACATCTCGGTTCCATTGAAAAATTCTGATCCTATCTAGAAGTCGTAATGAGGTGATTATATACTTCATCATGGCCCTCCCCTCACTGTTTTGT
Organism: Fagopyrum tataricum; assembly: GCA_002319775.1. Taxonomy (NCBI): domain Eukaryota; kingdom Viridiplantae; phylum Streptophyta; class Magnoliopsida; order Caryophyllales; family Polygonaceae; genus Fagopyrum; species Fagopyrum tataricum. Next base: position 12,753,276 of record CM008286.1, read on the forward strand.
TCAAAATTTGGGAGTTTCTGCAACAGTTCATATTAGTAGCATTTATTCCCAATATGTAATGCGGAGTTGACTGTCAAATATATATCTATAGATCTTATAATATGCAAATTACGAACCAAGGAAGTAGTTAGGGATTAGGATCCGTATAACCAAGGAAATATTTCTGTTAAGGTTGTGACAGGAATTGTTTGGGTGACATTGGTTAGTTAGAGTGAGACCATCCTTGGTATAAATAAGGCATTAGGGCTTCTAACTTAGCATTCAGAAATCATCTTTTTCAATAGGCTTTTGCCAAAGAACCTGTTAGGTTCCTACCGGTCTTTTGTAGAATAAACTCCAAGTTTACCCTTTGGCTTTGATTTCTCTTTTGATGTGTCTTGTGCTTGTGGTGATTCGTGTGTTTCCGATGTTATGCATAGATGATGTGAACATGATGCTCCACCAATAGTGCTTAAAAAGGTGGTCGAATCATGGATTCTTTTGAACAGTGCTGTTCTTTTGTTGTTGTTTCTCACTTCTCCCGTGTTTTTGCAGCCACGTTGAAAGGACAAAAATTCTGGAGGCTTTCAAAACCAGCCGTGATGTAAATACAGTTTTCCTTTCAAAGGTATGATTCTGTTACTTTGTTTGAACCATAGCTATTTTCATATGTACCTGTGCACTTGTTAGGATCTTGTGTATGTCTAATTACCAACTCTGACCCAACGTTACTTTAAAAATTAACTTCTGCAAGTGCAGTGTCTTTTTCGCACATGTTAGTTAGTATATTAGGAAGTTCCCAATGCCATCTATTGTGTTCTGAAGCATACTTCTGGCCTTTAGAGAAAGCCTTTAAAACCATTCATTTGAAACTGAGACATAATACATCTGTATACGCAGGTTGGTGATAACTCTATAGATATTCCTGAAGCAAATGTGATCATTCAAATCTCATCGCATGCTGGTTCAAGGCGTCAAGAAGCACAGCGACTTGGTCGTATTCTTAGAGCAAAGGTTTGTATCCTTTTTTATTGACATTTATCCATAGGAAAGAATTGGACAAACTTCTTTTCTTACGTATTTCAGAAGGGAAATTATTCATCTGTTGGGTAAATATTTGGTCAAATGACACGGATTTCCGTTCTTCTGAAGAAAATGCAAGCATATCTTCTATTTTATGGTTTACTGAAATTGGTGACAGGGAAAACTTGAGGATAGGATGGCAGGTGGAAAAGAAGAGTACAATGCATTCTTCTATTCTCTAGTGTCTACAGATACGCAGGAAATGTATTATTCAACAAAAAGACAACAGTTTTTGATCGATCAAGGGTACAGCTTCAAGGTAGTTCACATGAAGTAGTTCTCTTTAATTACAACTTTTGGAAACACTCACATTTCATATTCTTTTTATGATCATATTTCCATTTAGCGTGATTTGATCAATAAATGTCTATGACAGGTGATAACAAGTCTACCCCCTCCCGATTCAGGGGCTGAACTTAGCTATCACAAGCTTCAAGATCAGTTGGCTCTCCTTGGCAAGGTCTGCCGCATCTTTTAATTTATCAGTCTCTATTGCTTTTGAAATGATATTAAATGTTATATAAAATGCGAAACAGGTAATGACTGCGGGAGATGATATGGTTGGACTCGAGCAGTTGGAAGAAGATGCCGATGACATAGCTGTCATTAAAGCTCGTCGTTCCATGGGGTCAATGAGTGCCATGTCTGGTGCTCATGGCATGGTCTACATGGAATATAGGTACTGTATAAATAATGTTTGATTCATATGTATGTAGTACTAGGTTATCTTCTCTTATGTATATTGTTTTTGCTGATGTTAACAGCACGGGACAAAAGAGACCCGGACAAGGGATGTTGAAAAGCAACAAACCTAAAGATCCGACTAAAAGGCATCAGTTGTTCAAGAAACGCTTTGCGTGATTGGAGGGCTTTTTCTTACGTGTACTCTGCAGCTCTGCGTTAACCGTGGGCTTTTTCTGTAGAGAAAGTTGTGTTGTAATCAAGAAGGTTATAATCTATTTCTTGAATTTTGCTGCTGCTGTAACAAGACAAAAACAAGGTTTAAATAATCTCATGTTTTGCATGTTTTGGGGGCAATATAAACAGTAGGGCGTTAACGGGGCGGATCGCCGGATCTGGCTCACGGAGTGACCCATTCCGTATTTGCTGAGGGATTAAAGGTGGTACCTATTTCCCTCCATATCGGGTATCCGTCACCATATGAGAATCTCCATCCCTTCTAATTTTTCCCATTTATAGATATATTGGATTTTTTTTCGCTGAGTTATCTTCTAAAAATTTTCATTAATAAATTCACATGTTTAAATACAGAAACTCATTTATAGTGATAATATATTTAATATAAGAAATATTAATTTAATTTAATAAAAGTACTAAAAATATTTACAAATTATACTAAAAATTATAAATAGCTATTACTTTGTCCATGGGAATTCCAATTGGATCGGGTGGATCTTTAACCTCATTCTCATCCCCATACGGGCATACATCCTCTTTTCTTCTTTTTTTTCCTATTTCTATTTATTTTCTTTTATTTTGTGACGATGATCCCTGTTGCATTATGGGGACCGCTAAAAACATAAACAGTAGGTAAAAGTAACACTATTTTGTTTTTCTTGTTTATTTAACAGATTATTTCATTAGAACACTCATTGTACCTGTGATCAGTCGGAAATTAAACCGGTAAACAAGGAAACATCTCGAAATGGGGATTTTTAAGTGCGTGTTCGGTAATCCCAACTAAGTGCGTGTCAGTAATGCCAAAGTTAAAATTAACTAGTGGTGGCAGAAGATGTTAATTAGATTTTTTTAAATCTGTGAAAAGTTCACTGTGTATTAGTTTTTTTTTAAATCATGGAAAAGTCTAATGTAACGAGGATATGTTATATGATCAAAATCAATGGAGTATAATAAAAAATGGGCTTGATCCTAGTCAGCCCCAAGCCCAACAAGACCCATTATAATAGAGCCCAACAAACCAGTTAAAGTCCAATAAGATATGTTATTTGATCCAAGTCAAGATCATCTTAATAAAATGCACACAGGTATGCAACATGTGTCCAAGTAGATCAAACGTCTTTGGCATGTAGCTAAACTATTCAAGATTTCACCAAATCTATTGCTAGTCTTCGATTAATACTCTGCAGAATCTAAATCCAATTTAAAAGCAATGTATTTGCATTTTATAATCTTTTGAGCTACAATTACTTTACTCACTTATTTAGACAAAATATGTTTAAAACTTAATAATATTGGTCATCCTTTGTATTCAAGGGGATTAGATCATTAGCTACTACCTCTTCTCTTCTTGACTACTTTCACATTTTTGTAAAAGGTGAAGGCAATTTTCTAAGAATCCAATATTAAAAGATAATTCTCTATATTGTAGTGTACTTGGAATTTGTTTGGATATACATGATATATACACACATACACATAGTTTTTATTTATTGATTAAAAGTATTTAGAAATTTATTACATTAATAGTCTATTTTTTTAACAAAATATCAATTATAGAATATATTATAATATTTAGACAAAATATGTTTACCCTATATAACATATTCATATGTTTAAAACTTAATAGTATATTAGTGTACTCTCCGTTTCATTATAATTGTCCATCTACAATTTTGTACACATATTAATATAAACTAAAAATGTCAATTAAGATATTTTGTAATTAAATGTATTTTATGGTATTTTTATGGTCAATTATTTAATGCTTTATTATTATTTTTTTAAAATGTTGTAATTAAATGTATTTTTATGGTCAATTATTATTTTTTAAATGTAACAATTAAAATGAAGAAAGTGACTAAACATGACATTCATGCAGATCATTAGTGTATCTTTTTAAAATACTTTATTGATAAAATGATTTTTTTTTGTTTTATTTATTTATTTACTATGAGTAAATCATTGAATTTATAGTACCCATGGAAAGATTTAGGTATCGTCACACAACCCAAAAAGATTTAGGTAGTGCCACACCCAAATTAAATTTTAGGTAATATGAACAAGAGGAAAAAAAGAGTAACGGTTGTGTCAAAAGAACTTAAAAGGGCGAGAGCGTAATAAGTAAACCATCGTTACCTTCCGTTAGTTTTACTGCTAGCGTCGGTGGCCAATCCATTTCTCTATCTTCCCCTTTTCCTCGTTCCCCAACCCCAAGGACTACTATAAACAACCCTTCTCTCTTTCTCTTTTCTTCGCCTAGATCTCTCTCTTCTCTCTCCGGATCTCCGATCTCAGATCTCGCTTGTTGATTCGGGGGATCGTATCTGAGGAGGAAGAATTCGCGCTATGGCGATTCGTCGGGCCACCTTCGCTGTGGCCATTGTTCTTCTCACTAGCTGCTTCTTAGGTCAAGTGCGATCTGATGCGTCTGATCATCGGTACAAAGCCGGGGATGCAGTTCCTCTCTACGCTAACAAAGTTGGCCCTTTCCATAATCCTAGGTTGGATTTCTCTCTTTAACTATTAGATCTAGTCTTTCCGAAATGTTTTTAATTTGTTACGGGGTTTGTTTGTTTATTTGGATTTGGAGGTGAGTGAATGAGTCCTAACTTGAAAATTTGGCCTGATCCGGTTGTATACTGGTTCATTTTCGATTTAAAAGATGCTTAGGGGATATTAATTTGTTGAATCATGGGAAATTTATTATAATATACAGAAGATCTAATAGAATTCGACGTGGAGTAGTGCATCATTTGAGTGGAATCGGTTAATCTCAGCAGATCAGCGCGTCTTTCATGTGATATGTAGATCGTAACACTACTGGCCCTTCATACTTTTGACCTGGATTCAATGTTTATGAATTTTAACTGAAGAGATGCAGCCGGGAACTATAGTGCCTTGTCAATTCATTTGTGTATTTTTTATTGTTCCGGGTGTTCCAACCTGAAATGTTACTGATGTTGCTACGGGTCATGTACTTGTTTGGTTCAGCTAGTGTAGCTGGTGCTCTTTTGCTGCGACCATGTTGTTAGAGGTGTTCCTAGAGTTCACGATCTAATGATTCTGTATGAGTTTGTCTAGTAAAGATGATCACCTACCAAAACACTTTCAATGACTATAACCAAATTGATGTTCTTTTGCATCTTGATTTTTAAACACATTGTCGTTCTGTATTAATGCATGTGAAATGAGATCATACATCACACTAAACAGAATGCATTTCCTGTTGGAGGTCTACAGTATCACGTCTACTATTAACGTAGGAAATTTGCGAGGGTATTATGAGAATAGTTTGAACTTTTAGTTACTTGGGTCTTCTACCTTCTTCCTTGCTACTGATTATAGTTCTGTGTTTTTCTTCATTTGCAGTGAAACATATCGCTACTTTGATCTCCCTTTCTGCGCACCAGGTGTGCATATTCTATCCTTTATATGTCATGTTTTAATTACTGGAATTAGCTTATGTTTCTTATCTGTCAGTTGTAATTAATTGTAGAGCATGTGAAGGAGAAAAAAGAAGCCTTAGGTGAAGTATTGAATGGGGATCGTCTTGTTAGTGCTCCATACAAACTTGATTTTCTAGTAGACAAGGACTCTGAAGTTATTTGTAAGAAAAAGTTGTCAAGGGAAGAGGCATCGAAGTTCCGTGAAGCAGTTGCTAAGGATTATTACTTCCAGATGTATTATGATGATTTGCCAATCTGGGGTTTCCTGGGAAAGGTTGACAAAGAAGGCAAAGCAGAACCAGGGGAGTTCAAGTTTCTTCTATACAAGCATGTCCATTTTGATGTCTATTACAACAAGGATCGTGTTATTGAAATCAATGTCCGTACTGATCCAAACTCTCTGGTTGATATTACTGAAGACAAAGAGGTTGAGGTGGAGTTCATGTACACTGTGAAGTGGAAGGATACAAACACTCCTTTCGATAAGAGGATGGATAAATACTCACAGTCATCGTCCTTGCCTCATCACTTAGAGATTCACTGGTTCTCAATAATTAACTCCTGTGTGACGGTGCTTCTATTGACTGGATTCCTTGCTACAATATTGATGCGCGTCCTTAAAAACGATTTTGTCAAGTAAGATCATGCACTTTCTATATTGCATAATCCTTCAGCTATCTGTTCTTCTCTTTTCTTTCTTCTTTGGTGTTTTACATGATTCCTTCCATAGGTATGCCCATGATGAGGAAACCGCTGAGGATCAGGAAGAAACAGGATGGAAATACATCCACGGAGATGTATTCAGGTATCCCAAGCACAAGTCCTTGCTAGCAGCTGCTCTTGGGTCTGGCAGCCAGTTATTCACTCTGTGAGTGCATTCTCTTTCTAAACATGTCTGTTTATATTCTTGTAAATATAATTACAATTATAATCTGAAACCACATTTTTTGGTGCATTATACAGAACGGTCTTCATCTTTTTGCTTGCGCTGGTGGGAGTATTTTATCCATACAACAGAGGAGCCTTATTTACAGCTCTTGTTGTCATATATGCACTTACATCAGGAATTGCAGGCTTCACAGCAACTTCCTTTTACTGTCAACTGGAAGGAACAAACTGGGTACACTCTTTGTTTTCTCCTCGCATGGGTTTGTATTTGTAAATGTCATCTGGTATTCCAAATTTCCAAGTTCTAATTTAATTCTTCTGTATGGCAGGTCAGGAACCTGTTGTTAACGGGATGTCTCTTCTGTGGACCCTTGTTTCTAACATTTTGCTTCCTTAACACTGTTGCAATTGCTTACACTGCAACTGCTGCTCTTCCATTTGGCACTATTGTGGTCATTGTTCTGATATGGACACTTGTTACTTCCCCATTGTTAGTATTGGGTGGAATTGCAGGGAAGAATAGCAAGGCTGAGTTTCAAGCACCTTGTCGCACAACAAAGTACCCTAGAGAAATTCCAACACTGCCTTGGTACAGGGGAACTCTTCCACAGATGGCAATGGCTGGATTTTTGCCCTTCAGTGCTATCTATATAGAGCTCTACTATATATTTGCCAGTGTCTGGGGTCATAGGATTTACACCATCTACAGTATCTTGTTCATCGTCTTCATTATCCTTATTATTGTCACTGCTTTCATTACCGTGGCATTGACATACTTCCAACTTGCTGCTGAAGATCATGAATGGTGGTGGAGGTACGTAAAGTATTCTGTTTTATTGTCTTTCAAACGAGTTGTCCTTCCTGACACCTCTCCCCCTTTTTTACTGTTCTATCAAATGGTGGTAGTGTGGTACTAGTGAAGATACGTAATAATATTAAAAGGATTATAACAGGACGGTTAAAATTCTGACACTACTGTAATTATAGTATCACTTCTAGAGCTTCCAGGCATTGCTTATTTCAAATTTTGTACCCAAAAAAAAGTATAATTTTAATTTATAGGCATTTTGGGACAAAGAGTAGCTTAGGCGAAGAGAAGAGTGAAAAGATAATTCCTTTTTTCTTTTTTTCCGCTCTCTTTATAAACCACTTGACAAGGAGAAGACTATTGTAGCTTTGCAGAAAATGAACTAAGAGAACACGTGAATAGTTTGATTTGGTTTACAAGAGTCATAGTAACACAATCTGTTCTACTTGACTGTTGAAACAGATCATTTCTATGTGGCGGTTCAACTGGACTCTTTATTTACGGATACTGCCTCTACTACTACTATGCACGCTCCGACATGTCTGGTTTCATGCAAACATCGTTCTTCTTCGGTTACATGGCCTGTATTTGCTATGGTTTCTTCCTCATGCTGGGAACAGTTGGATTCCGTGCTGCACTGTTCTTTGTTCGCCATATATACCGATCCATCAAATGTGAATAAATTTGGCTGGCCCTTGTTGCAGTCAATGACGGTTCCTCGCTTCTTTTTTTTCCAGCCAGATCTCACCATACCCTTTTCATTCAGAGAGCAAATGACTCCGATTTTCACTTCAAAGACTTGCATCTCTACAGGTAGCATCTTTGATTACTTCAAAGACAGGATTTGTAAATTTATGCTTCATCGTGCTGTATCCCTTAAACGATCAATCCAGGAAATTCTGCATGTCAACTGCTGCTGCTTTTTTGTTTAAGGTTACTATTTAGTTGGAATTTCTCATTGCTATACAATCTTTATAAGTTGTAGTTTCCTTTGTTTTTGACTTGTAGTTCCTTTGAGAAAGACCAATAAATGTAGAACTTTTTGTACTCTGATTCTTACCAATCTTTATACTACTTGATTTCTATACTCTTGGCATAAAAGATTGGAAAATGGAAAGTTTGTTGCACCAACTTTTGACCATGAATTCTTGCAAATTGCGAAATAAAGGATGTTTGATGCAAAGTGAGCTACATGAGGTTCAATACATTACCTCCAAATACGTATTGTCAGAAAATGGTCCAAATTGTCATCACAATTCACAAATAAGAATTGTTCATACAAATCCCACTTACCTCCAAATATGATGTTGTCGGAAAATCATCAGAAATAAGGATTGTGCTTACAAACACCAAATACTAATCGTTGGAAATAAGAATTGTGCTTGCGAACATCCAAAGTACATGAATTATGAATTTAAAATCTCTAATAGTTTAAGTCACCGGGCATCATTTTATTTTATTTTTTGAAAATAAAAAGCGGTTAGGTTAGTTACCTCCTCGAGATTCCCAGATGGGCATCATTGATGTACGGAAAACTGGTGCAACTTATCCAACCATTTTTCTTAAACTACCCAGTTCATTCGTTTTTCTGATGTATAACAAAGTCCATTTAAGTTAAGCAAGCTGATCCTCTGGAAGGAACTTAAGAAGCTCGGTTTATATTCGAAAACTAGGGTTCCAATTAGCAAAAGGGAGAACTGTTTATAAACGTGATGCCAAACAAAGCCTTGATATGAATAAGAGAAAAACCCGCTTTCCTTTCAAAATAGCACAAGTGGAGTCCCCTGAGTTACACGTAAAACCATTCAACTTCACTGGACGTAAGCAAAATAAAGTACGCCATTAGTTGACAAAAGCGATTACGGAAGCCTAAAAGAATAGCCATAACTTAAGTCATATACAACAAAAATACCCAACATAACCCACCTCCCACTTCTCCTTCAGTTGCACATCAGCATACAAGGCAAGAGACCTACCAAATGCACAATTTCGCCATTCTAAACTACCATTCTTCACCGCGTAACGATACAATACAACTTGTCGGTAGAAGAGGAATTACCATCACATTCAAAATGACCAACAACCTTGTCGCGGATCAAGGCAGAGGGAGGTGGCAAGTACAGACCTGTTAAGTATGTTCAAATATCTTTTCATCGGTGAGTTGAATAATAATCAACGAAAAAAGAAAGATTTTATGGTAAAAAGCCTAACCTTTCAATGCTAAGATGATATGGGTTCGTAGGGATATGATAGCCAGGGGTGCTTCAAGGCCTCGGAAGCAGATGGACGCTTCTTTGGATCGACTTCCAGCAAGAAGGAAACAAACTCAATAAAGCCTTGGTCTCCCATGTGCAATCGATGCCTCATGGATGTCTTCTTTGGAATTAGATATTCCAGTCTATTGGTTTCCTGAAGAGAAGAATCGCCAAGTTACAGCGAAAAGTAGTTCTTGTGCAAGATATAATCATTCATAAACTGTTTGATACTGCTAAATAAGTAGATATTTGACCTGGTATCAGAAATTTTATGATACTAAACATGATAAAATACCTGGTTTCTTTCATATAACATGTGATTCTTAGTAAAATATTTGTAAGCATCTCGTCCTTTAACAAGCATCGCCTGGTCAATTGGACCGATGATCCCAATTACCCTTGCAAGTAATGTTGCAGCTGAATCGTTTTGGAAGAGGACCTATAAAATGTACAAAGTCAGAGCAAAATATCCTAGAGTTTTGATAATATTAAGTGCAATGCTCAAGTACTTTCTTCTATTTGTTTCCCAACAAAAGTGGCAGCCTATACCGCTAATGATGTTCAGTTTTCCATATTAAGGTAAGAAAATGTGGTGAAACTTACGAGCGTGCAAAACTACATTTAGACATCATTTTAGCTGGTAATTTTACAATTTAAATAGGATAACATTGTAATGGATATGAGCAAGCAGTTAATAAACATGAGATTCAAAGCTTCATAGAACAGTCTAAAAAAAAAGTTGAAGGAAAGGGCATTCATTCAGTCCAGAGCAAGAGCCATAAGTAGCAGATGGTGACCCCAGCTGAAGATTACAAAAAACACTTCCTGTGATTAGTAGGTGTATTGCATGTGCCAGGACATTAAGAAATCAAGGTTTAGAACATGCTATCAGCTTAATTTGGCGCAAACAGAGAGAAAGTACATAACTTTTAGGGGGAAAAAACTTCACTTCACATTTGAACCTTTCTCAATATATTATGTATATGTGTGTGCATGAAGATTCACATCCCTCTCTTTTCTTCCATTTTCTAGGCAAAATCTAAAGGGTTGTAATTGATGACTTTGCTAAACATTTTGGTAATGGATGATAGCCCTTGACTTCTATACAATACCGACTTGCCCCTCAAAAACACCATTATCCCAGTAAAGTTTGTGCACAAAAAGATACAACAAAATCAAGCCAAGTGTTTGGACACCACATTGAGTTTAGATCATAGGGGAGATGGATAAGCCTGAGATAAAAAAAAGAATGAAAGCCTTTTAACAAAAGCTGAACACACTACCCATTCACATAAATGTTATGGGCAATGAAACGTTGAAAAGGAAAGAAACAGCACAGCGATGAACACAACTTCACACTTAAATCGTCAAAATAAATAAATATGTACGAAAGAACTCACATTGCCAGTGCAAAGCTCAGCCAAGATGCATCCAAGTGACCAGATATCTATTTTCTTCTCGTATGGCAGTCCCAATATGACTTCTGGAGCACGGTAGGACCTTGACTGAACATATGAGCAAAGATGATCTGTTTCAAAGCAACTACTTCCTAGGTCAATGACCTTCACCTCACACCTGCTGTAGCTTTTGACTAAAATATTCTCAGGCTTCAAATCACAATGTATCAAGCCAAGGCCATGAAGAAAATTTAAAGCCTCCAATACTTGGATAGTAATTTTCTGCATTGACCGCATTAAATAAATTAATGATTCAGAGAAGCACCACAATAAAACTCTGTAGACAGTCCAGTTGACTTCCTAACCTGCAATCTGGGCATTGTGAAATAAACCTCTCCACCAGATTCCCTATTAAATTTATGGAACTCGTATAAATTTGCCTTGAGAAGTTCACAAACAATTAGTAGATGCTCCTGCAATGAAATACCATTTGCAAGCAGGCAATCAGATTATTCGTCTATAATTAATAAAATGATGTAGCATAAAATAACATTTGAAAAAACATTTGCCACGCATGATCCAGTAGCTATTTTAAACAACCGTAAGCTCAAGGACATACAAGTCAATCTTAGAAAAGAATATGAAGAACTATAATTGTGATAAATCATACAACCAAGGAATAACTAGCTGTGTCTTAAGATAAGCTTCAGAGATCAGAACATGTTGACTAATAACAACAAAGCATTAACATGTAACCCTATAAAATGGAAAAGTCAATCAATATACACTCATCCGAGTCATCCCCTAGACAGTAAACTATAATCACAAGGATCGAGAAACCTAGGAAGTAGGATCCGCTTATACAACAGGACTGAACTAGAATATCCACAAGGAATAACTAGCTGTGGCTTAAGTAGTGTTGCTTAACTTCTATCCAAGTTTGCAATTACTTTAAACCATTCATTCCACAGTGCAAGATTGATGTGTTGAATAGAAGACCAAGTGGATGGCCAGTGCACGAGCTACACTGTTTCCTTTTGTATTTCAATCGACACTAAATGAAGTAAATAAACAAAGACACCTAAATAATGGTTCAAAATTTAGTTTGAATGATTGGATAATTTTACTTCCAGAACATGAATCTTGAGAGAGGTTTCAAAATTCAAACTTTAAAAAAAATGCTTTACCCTGCAGATGTATCATAAAGTTCTGTTATCAGTGAACTAATCCAACTATGCTGCAATTAGAGGATGGCCCTACTATATTGTAAATAGAGAACAAGACACGGAAAATTATATGCCAGTACATCCACTCAATTCACAACTACGATGGGACATAAAAGCAAACAGGAAAAAAAAATTAATGCAACTTACACGATAATAGAAATAGTCATACAACCGAAGAATGTGATACTTGTCAGCAGGATCATGCCTGTTGATATACTTCAAAAGCTTTATTTCGTCGAGACTCTGATCAAAAAAATCCTTGTTGTTTTTTATTATTTTCACACAAACATCCATGCCAGTATGGAGATCATGAGCTTGAATAGCTTTACTGAATGCAGCAGATCCCAGGTATTCAGTAACATGATAACGTCCAGCTAGAACTGAATTTAGTATGACATGGAAGTTCTTATCCTCCTCAAAGCCAGTTCTTGAAAAGAAAGGAGAAAAGTATCAGAATAGAGAAAACACACTTGATCAGGCAAACCACAGAAAGGGAGGAGAGAAAGGCTTGCTAACACATACAGTACAGATCCAAAGAGTTGATAAACTTATTCAACGCATAAGGAATGCAGAATTTCTTTATTTGAATGATATGGTGCAAGAAATCAACAATGTTCAAGGCATCAAACATTTGATGATATAATCCCAGTAACTGTAGGTAGATTAAAGTACAATGTTATCCTCATCTGTGTCCTGACTAAATTCACCACACAGCTTCTAGAATCCAGTTTTATAGCAGTCATTGAAAGTGGAAGCATTTCACAAGTACACAAACAGTCCATAAAACAAAATAATCAATTTCTACCAGAGATATAAATTAGATCAAATAAATCTATTCAAAACTCAACCCACCAAAACCCATAAACTTGGTGAAATACATATTAAAAACAGCCAGACTTGACCTGTCCAAAGTTCCAAACTCCAATCCCAGAACATACAATTACTAAAAATATTTTTATAATACACGAGTTGTGGTTAAAGGGGTAAATTGGAAGAAGAAAATGAAGCTCTCCAATAATTTCTTTGAAGCTATCTCCATTAGCTTTTTAAAATCTCTACAAAAACCTCCTCGAAAATCTAATCTTCCAAATAAACTAATATGTCAAACATCATCAAGCTTTCTAAAATTTCAAAACTCCACAATAATCTATGCCGGACAGGCCCTAACCCAAAATCTACTATTCCAAAATGTTCAAAATACATATGAGCTTCGATAAGCACATATAAAAAAAAAACACTTACGAAATGACGAGAACACGGTTCTCTAAAAATAGCGGAAAGCCCGAATGCTCAATCCATATTCAACCCAAACCCAGCTTGTGCTACTCAAAATATCCCAAACCAAAACACCAACAGGTTTTGATAGAAACAGATATACAACATTATACTATTGCACTACATTAGCTGAATGCAAAAACAGAACATACAAGCTCGGCAATATCCTCATTCAAAATAATTTCAAATGCATTGCGTTATACAACAAAATAAATTCCTATTACACCATGACATTTCAAATGAAATACTAGCCCAATGCATATACTTGACCACTTTATGGACCCGTATGATTCTTGTAAGAAACTTTAGCAGGTCCTAATTGTAATTTATATAGACAAATTTTCAAGTCCTTTTATTTTATCTCAAGGACAACTTTTCCTTGCTGATGTTTGTTACCATGCAGTATGAGTGCTGTTTAGCATGTACAGAAATTTTCATAAGAGGAATTAATACAATTCCAACGACTGTTAATATGAAGTAGTTACAGTGGTTCTCAATAATCTTGACATGCAACCAATTTAGGAACTAATTTATCTGGACCCCGACATGTAAAATTACAATATAGTAAGAGCACATCATAACCAAAACTTCCAATAAGTCGTATATTATACACTTTAGCATCATCACCACCAAGACTTCAAATCAGTTGTATATTATATTGATTAGGGATTTAGGCTGAGAGTAAACGACTAACAATAGTTTTTGTATTTTCCAAATTCTTACATCCTTCTCGAACTAGTAAAGGAAACTAATGGATAATGTAAGCAGGCATCCAATGTTTATTTCATATCAAACATCCCCAGTTCCGAGACAAAGAGAAATTTACCTATTTTTCCGGTGTACAACTTTCAAATTGAAAGTCTCAAATTCCTCCTCCTGCAATTGTATTTGTCTTACTTGCTCTTGCACTGCAGCTGCCTCTTCATCTTCAAGTGATGCCCCGGGATCTTCTTCCCTCAAATTAGCAGCAATTTCATCATCATCATCCTTTGCTTGGTCTCTATCACTATGGCCATAATCTGAAGGATTTGAAGGACTAGATTCTGCTGACCGAATAATAGCCGCATCATTTTCATCACTAGAACTCCGAGCCGGTGAAAAACTACTTCTATGTCTATCAGAAGAAAGCATATCATCATTTGGCATCATAACTTTAAAATCACAGTCACTTTCATCTCCAACTTCAGGATCATTATTGTTCGACCATAATGATTTACTGGAGCCTACTTCCACCACCTGTGTACCAGTCACTTGAGGGAGAAACGAGAAGCCCTCGTCAGTATGATGTTTATCTTGCATGTACGCACTCTTAACATTTCCCATAATATGTTTGTCAGAATTATGCTTCTTTATTTTCTGAACTTTGACTGATTTATCATGATGCTTTTGGGTGGCGTCACTTTGAAGATGCCCTGACCCAACGATATCAGCACCACGATCAGAGTCCAAGTCGTCACCAACCCCACCAATCAAAGTTCTCTGGACACTGCTGCCAATATCAACATCATCACTGTTGATTCCAACACCGATTGATCGAACTGAACCATGATGCTCATTGCGCAAACGTGTATCATCAAGCACAGGCGTTCCACAATCATTTATAATGTCTCCATCTCCTAGCATTATAAGATCATCCGATTGTGTGACAAATCCTTTCCATACAGGTTCATGGTGCATCAAACTCAGCTCTTCCTCATCCATCAGTTGCCCATCATACTGTGTCGAGTGGTTAATACTATTTGTGCTGCCATAGATTTCAGTTACTGATAGTCCAAGAGGATCACCTGTAACTGATAACGGTTCCACATTTGTTGACAGCATGTATCGTTCACCAGAAAAATACGAATCTTCCTCGGCTAAAGATTGATTATCATCTTCAACTTTTGTCGGAGGCCTTTCCTGGGGGTCTGAAGTACTTCTATGAGCAGTTCCCTTCTCATTGTCACTAGGATAATCAATTTCATGTGCCAAGAACCAAGCCTCATCTTCAATAGGTTGTCTCGTGTAACCAACATCTTCATCATCTTCGTATTCATCAGAGTCCCAGTACTCATTTGGATAATCAATAGACTCACTTAATCCATCACCAACAGTTGCAAAGCCAGAAACTAGATCAGAAGTATCCTCTGCAATGCCTTGACTAATGGACAACCAGCTGCCTCCGGCAATCCTTCTCCCCCCTGTATTAAGATCTGAAAGATAAGCCACCTAGATGTTATGTGGATTTTTTCCGATTTTATATAAACGTTATGTGGATTTTTCATATTTTAAATCCAATGTTATCCAACTAGCTGTTAAGTCGATTTTTTCAAATTTCAAATCTAATGTTATCCAAGAGAAGGTGGTAGAGAAAAAGTAGGCATGAAGGATGAAAAGACAGGTACAAACATCATTTGATTGTGCGCAATCACTTTGTAAACAGTGACAAACCACGATTAATCATACTCTATCTTGCATATTACAATTGGCACTCAAATGATAGCATTTTCCAAGGGACTTCTAATATCAAACTATTAGATAAAAGCAGTAACATCAACACTGCACAATCACTAGATTGGAATGTTTCAGTAAATGAACATAAACAAAAAAAATCAAGAATTATGATCTACAACAAAAAAGATGGATTGTTAATTGTTGCCACGAGTGATACTCATACTTGCACAACTTTGTTGTACTGGTATGTTACTTCCCAAACTTGGTTGCTGGCTAAATAAACAATTTTGTTGCACAGGTATGTCTTTAACTACATGCATTCCTCTACATCAAGCTCCATAACTTGTTTTTAATTGTAGGTAGGATGCTTCAAACTCTTATCATTTCTATATTTAATAAAAAAATGCAACAGAGATTCCTCCTGTAAATTTTCAGACATGGATATTTCATATATATGTCCAAGCTTCCAGAAAAATATGTAAAAGTTGTTATCATTTCTATTTTCAAGGTCATGTTGAAATTTTATTGTACAAAATGAACTTATCTTTATCTACATGAATTGCTCAACATTAAGCTCCAGAACTTGTTTTTCATGGTAGGAAGGGTGCTTCAAGCTCTTATCATTTTGATTTCCAGAATAAGGATGCAAAATTTGGGAGATGAAAGTTAGCTCTAATGTGAAGGCTTTAATATGGTTTATTGAACAAAATAGCAAATATAGGATTTATAGAAAACATTGATACATTAATGCACTGCTATATATTCTAGTTGTGCTATGTGAAATGTGGATAACTGAACATATCATTGACCTATACTTTATTACTTTCTATCACCTTATTCTTAATTAATCACTCATATTTTTCCTAGGATTTTGTATGGAAACAATATCACAAACTACAACTTTATTAATTATTACATGATATATTACATGTAAATTATATTTAGTAATGAACTAATGAAGTAAAACATATCTTGCAAAAAGAAGAAGAACCTTTGAACTACACAGGCTCTCTATACCAAATGACAGGCATCTAGAAAACATCCAGTGAGACATGAGAGCATTCCTTATATCTCTTACACTTAGATATTGAATCAAAATAACATATATGAGTGCATGTAGAATAGATAGATCTAATCAACAGCAAGAGGTATATAATCAAGAACTACAATGGAACCAGTCATTCTACAGAACCGTTGACAGACAACATGACTTGTAAATTGTACAGAAGCTACCTGAAGAGTTGATCTCTTGTCCAACAGGAATGTCCAAGAATGTCCCTATAAGGTAGTTATTGTCACCAACATCGAGTGGTAAGTTTTGTCCATGTGGATCAAACTTGTCCTCCCAATTAGTACTGATTGATTTGTCTTCTGACTTAAGTCTCACAGGTGGCAATCTGGGCAATTCTTCCTTCTGCTCTTCAGAATCAAGTACCAAGCCCAAATTAGGATTACTTTGAGCATAGATACCTTGAAGCTGTCTAAGATACAAAGATCGCCCAACCTCGTCTACCTGTCCCTTTATTGCAGCTCTAACGTCAGCAACTTCTGTCTTTCTGGTCCCGTCCTTTCTCACCCCAGAACCAATAAAACTGTCAGACGCCGGAATGTGCATTCCGGATAATGGGAAGACGGTCTTGACTGGACATTCTTTCAGTTGGCCTGGAAATGAACTAGAAGTTGTGTCTTTTTTTGTCCATCCATCATCTATAGGATCTTCAGAGTACGAAGTAACATCATTTAATGGCTGATTAACATCTACAACATCAATTACAGCATTACTCTGACATTTTGGATCTTCATTAGCTTTACTGGTACTTCCAATCCAGGATTTTCTCTGGTTATCCATCACAATCCTCTCTTGAACAGATCCAGAACCACTTTTATCCTTGTCAGCTGCAGCAGTGTGATACTTTGTTTTGTCTGGTTTCTGTGACTTTAAAAGTTCTGGCTTCAAAAAACTGCTGCCACCTAGACATGGATCAACAGAACCAGCATTTGGATCAAACTCCCATGAGTGCAAATCCAGCACAGGTTCTTCTGAACCTTTAGAAAAGGTGAAGTTTTCAGCACTCCTGGATATTTCACTAGAAACATTCTGATCAGCACTAGAAGTGGTCCGCCATTTGCCCTCAAATCCATACCCGGTGGCCGCACATTCAATCTCTTTCACAATGAGCTCATCAGAAGGTTCACCTCGTTGATTAAAACTCATCTCTCGTTTTTTTACAAGTTGCTTTCCAGTATTTTCTTGTTCCGCCTCTGTGCCATCCTTTTTATCTAGAGAATGTTTCTGGAAACCATTTACAGCTGGTCGGGAACCCAATTCATTACGCAAGGCAGCCTCTGCATGTGTAAATCCATTTCTTTGTAGAAAATCTAAAATAGTATCAATTGAGCCTGAATTATCCATTACCAATTATCAACGCCAACAAGCTGGTGGTAGTCCTCACTTGAGCAAAACAAAACCTAAAAAGGGGGGGAACTGTTTGTCAATAGCTGATTAAATATTCATCTAGACATACTTAACCCTAAACCCACACAAAATTGCAAGCATACCAAAAAATAATATACGGAAACCACCAGATAGAGGCACAAAATTGTCAAATCTCAGTTGGTAAAATAACAAAAAAGCGTTATACCTTGACAATCGCAAAACAGGGACAATAAGACTATGTGTCTGCAAAACAAAATATCTTTCCAACACTTGCACAGTACCACCTCACTTCATCATGCACCATATCAAATCTCAGTCTACTCTTAGACACCAACATCTTCTTCCATATCTTTTAAGCCTCTGTTATTGTCTTCTCTCTGTTAATCGACCACCATCAGTTCAGTTGTACAACCATCTGTTTGTAAATTATCTATATGATCTTACCAGCTAATCAGCCTTTCAAAATCAAGGGGAAAAAAAAGTAAATATATCCATACATCTAAAAAACAACAGAAAGTTCAAGGTCGTTGATAATCAAAGTAGCAGCATGGTTCGCCCCTTCCCTCTAAATAAAAAATTGAAAACCCACATCCCTTCCGCATTTAATTTTATCCTTGCATCGCAAACAATCGCCTTGGTACCCATTACAACGTTCCAAAAACTACCGAAGCGAAAGAACATGCAATAACCTATAGCATTTCATAGCCTAAAAGCCTCCAGATCTAAGTACTAGAAATCAAAAGCATTGGCTTACCCATTGCGCACAGAGCGAACTCCCCCAAAACGAGAATATTAGCCTCGTTCGTAATCGCTTGATTGGATTCCAATGCCTGGAAGGACTCGATTGGTCCCCGGAATGAATGAGATTTGCAACTTCTAGGGCACCAAATTTGGCCTTGGACTCTACGCCCTGATGAAAATTTTCAGATAAATCGTTTCAGCTTGAGAGATTTTCGAATTTTTTGGCTCGATTCCCGTCTGCCTAATTGGAGCATTCGACAAGGTTAGGGCTTGAATTCAACCAGAGAAAGACAAAGAGGGACGAGGCAACGGAGAGATGGAGAGTGGGGAACGAGTATGTCATACTACTCGCTGGCCTTTTTCGTTAATTTTTATTTTTCATTTCCTCGAATTCGGTTTTCTAGGAATGTACAAGTTTTATCCGAATCGGAAAAAACAGAACGGACCGGATATTCTGGACCGGGCCTCGACCCGTGTTTTGCATATTTTGTACAGGTTCGGGTTAGACCGGATTCGCTCCTTCATTGTCTAGAATAGGTTGAGCATGAAATGGAATAGGACGGATTGAGATTGTCTCGCATCTCATCCCGGCTATCATATAGCGACGGGTTCGGGACAGGTCTTGTGTTTTTAGATTGAAGACTGTTGGGGTCTATTTCGGTTGGGACCGGGACGAGATTAATCTCGCATGACCTATATAATTTGTTTTTAGTTTAAATTTTAAAATTTATGCAAACAAATATTCACTGCTATAATGTTTAAAAGGAAAGGCATCAAAATAGAATGGCGCAAGAGATTTTACGAAACATATAAACATGTCTAAAGTCTAAACATTCAAAATAAAATTTAAGAACAAAATTACACAATGATTATTCCTCCATAATCTATGGAGTTCACCTTTCCTTTGGTCTTTTGTAGATGGAGGTGGACAATTTATTTTTTTCAAAACAAGATGGATGTGGATAATTATCTATATATATACCTTTACAAAAGTAGGCGGCGTTGATGACGACGTGGTGGCCTCACAAATTTTCTCGAAATATTTTTTTTACTAGATCACTAATTACGCCAATAAATCTTTTTTTTATTAAAATTAGATTTTAAAAAATAATTATGTCGGTTATCCTTGTAACAAACATAAAGATTTGATCAATATCAATCATTCAATCTTGATGGAGAAGCTCTATTTTAACATATAATTTTAATAAATAAAAAAAAAGTAAAACTTGTGGATATTCTCACAAAAAAAAACTTTTCGGATAAGTTATTTTGTAACGTAAAACTTGTAAGAGAAGATTTATTGTAACTCCGCTTTACTTTTCAATATATATATATATATATATATGTATGGATCACATAATTGTGGTGGATTCATAAATCTTTCACGGTCCTATACGCAAGAATCATTTTTGTTATTACAGGTAAACATTCAATTGCTTCATCTTGAAAAACAAAAAATTTCATTGTTGTGTCTTTGTGCTATTGGTTAATTATGTCATATAAAATTTTATTAATATCTATGTTAAAAAAATTTAAAAAATACTTTTTTATGTATATCTTTATTTCGAACCAATTACATATGTTTGACGGTATTCTTTGTTTATATCATTAGAATACGCTAAGTTTCAAATCATTATTTATTAACAAGTACGTATCATGCAAGGCACGGACTGTGAACTATTTTTTGCTTAAAACGGTGTTTTCATATATTTTACAGGTAAAAAGTACAAAAGAGTTTAAAGTACAAGATATTTGATAGTAAATAACAAAAAAAGATAACAAATTATAATAAAACTAAATAGTTCAATAATCATACCTTGCTCGACACAAAATAGAATTTCGTATTTTTAGTTTTTGGTTTATCATCTTTATCAACAACCCCCGCAAACTACGTAGTATTAATTCTACAAGCCTATTTTATAACTTTCGGTTTACTATTTGTCAATTAAGGCTTAAATATTTATTTTATATTTAAAATTTTAAATATGTGAAACGGAATGGACCTAGTGGGATGAAGAAGGTAAGCCTCATATCCCATCCCGCAACTTTTTGGTTGGACGCGATGGGATTTATACTTTTTTTATGAAAAACACCGGGATCGGGATTTGTGGGATTTGTGTTCATCCCTAGTGATAGCATGTGATGTCACACATATCCAACTAATAAATACACTTGAATGACATGTGTACATACTAGGTGAAGGCTATATAATTCCCAATAGAAGGGTTGTGTCACCGTAAATATATGTATTCCGGTCAAGTCGTATCCTCGAGGATTATGTTATACTCCCCTTACTCTAAGAATATTTAAAAGAAATCATCCATAAAAACTTCCATGATGTTTTCAATATATTCAGAAAAGATAGACATCATGCATCTCTGGAAAGTGGCACGAGCATTACATAAACCAAAAGGCATTTCCCTATAAGCAAAAGTTCCTCAAGGACAAGTAAAAGTAGTGTTTACCTAGTTGTTGATTTGAGCTCTCAAATTTCTCAATTACCTTTAAAGGTGGAAAAAGTGAAAAACATAGAAAAGTGAAAAACCAAATTACCTTTAATTTGGTTGGCTTGAATAATAACATAAGATCAATAGCACTGATTTTCCAAACACCTTAGTGTTTATATAATAATACTGATTAGTAAAACTACTTTTGTTTAAGATGACTATAATTAACTTAGGGTTTCTTGTAGCAGTTTCGTTTTGCGTAATTTCTACTATTGCAGACCGGCGATGGATGTTAAAAAGTCTGATATATGTTGAATATGCACAAGGGGTGCGATTGATCATGGTGCCGATCCTACTAGAATGATGTGTTTGGATGCATACCCTACTAGGATGAAATACATAGTTTGATTGCTTATAGTTTATGGATTGTTGATAAAGTGTTATATAAGCTAAGTTAATCTGTTATTTTCTAGGCTGATTTCATCTAGCTAAATGTAATATATGATTTTCAGTTTCCCCCCCCCCCCCCCCCCCTAATTTCAACTAGCTAAATGTGTAATCTATCATTTTCTTTGTTTAGTTTCTGGACTGTTAATGCATTTAGAATGTTATGATGTGTTTGGATGCATGCCCTACTAGGATAAATTACATAGTTTGATTGATGATAGTTTCTAGAAAGTGTTATATTAGCTAAGTTAATTTGTTATTTTCTAAGCTGATTTCATCAAGCTGAATGAAATGTATCATTTTTTGTTTTTTTTCCTTCCTGATTTCAGCTAGCTAAATGTGTAATCTATCATTTTCTCTGTTTAGTTTCTGGACTGTTAATGCATTTAGAATGTTATGATGTGTTTGGATGCATACCCTACTAGGATGAAATACATAGTTTGATTGTTGATAGTTTCCGGACTGTTGATAAAGTGTTATATTAGCTAAGCTATATGTTATTTTTTAGGCTGATTTCTTCTAGCTAAATGTAATATATCATTTTCTGTTTTTTTTTTCCTTCTGATTTCAGCTAGCTAAATGTGTAATCTATAATTTTCTCTATTTAGTTTCTAGACTGTCAAATTTTGGACTGTTTGGACTGTATAGTTCATATAAATTTGTGAAAAAAAACATACTCACTTGATGAAATTGATGAGATTCAAAAGGAGTGTTTGGAATATATACTTCGACTCGTATTTTAGGTATGAGTTGAATTTTGCATTGAGTACATAAGACAATACTCAAACTTCATCCTTGTTTAGATTCTTTCATTTTTGAGTAAAATTTTACTTTGTTATTTTTATAATTATTATTTTTTCTCTCTTTTACAGATATTTGGCTAGTGGTGAAATTTTTTGGCTATGAAGCCTCCAAGAAAAGTGAATGAATTGGCTAGCTAGAATTTACTATGGTAGATTTCAGTGCATTTGGAATGATGATCGAACACCGTAAGACATGCTTAGTGACATTTTTATTAAGTTTAGAAATATGATTTATACATTTTTAGTATGTCATGTCCTTAGAAATACTTTTTTTGATAATGTTAATGAGAATATTGGTTGTGTATTGATTGAAATGAATTGTGTTGAATGATGTCAACTTTATTTCACACATCGTTTATATATATATATATATATATATATATATATATATATATATATATATATATATATATATATATATATATATATATTATTTCTAAGAATAAAAATAGGCTTTTAAATTTAACATACATCAAATACGCCGGATGACATAGATCCGGCATATATAAGCATCACGATCTAGAAATATATATTTTCACAACAAATACCCCGGATATTTAATTACTAGATAGTCCAGATATTAATCTGGGGTATTAACAACCAAATACACTGTACTATAAAACCTATATACGCCGGATGTTAATCCGCCTTATATACTACCAAATACCCCGGATATGTTTCGGGCAAATACTCCGGATATAAATATATCCGCCATGTATACCTTCAAATACGCCGGATATATCGAATATTATATATCGCGGATATATATATATCCGGGGTATATAGTATCAAATACACCGGATATATAAACAAGCGTTAAATGGCTGGATTTTTGTACATACTATATACGGCGGATGTAGAAAGGAAACGCCCGGGGTATATGCTAAAGGACCAAATACATCTCCAACCTTTACGCCGGATGTAGTCCGGCGTATATAGTCCCAAATATCCGGGGTATTTGACCTTTTTTGTAGTAGTGTATACCCGTCTAGGTAGCAAAAGTAGAAGTGTTGATTGGGCTAGTCTTTCCAACATTTGGTCAATGAAGGGTAGGGGGAAGTGATCTTAATTTCCTGGTAGCATGATTCAACTTCCTATAGTCAATGCACATTCTCCACCTTGTCACAATCCTAGTAGGAATCAACTCATTCTTCTCATTGGTTATGACGGTCATCCCACCTTTCTTAGGTACAACATGTACTAGGCTCACCCACTTACTATCCGAGATAGGGAAAATTATCGCTGCATCTAGCAACTTAAGGATCTCCTTCTTAACCATCTCTTTCATGTTAGGATTTAATCTTGTTTGAGGTTCAATAGAAGGTCTATGTCCATCTTCCAACATTATACTATGTACGCACATAGAAGGATTTATCCCTATAAGGTCATCAATAGTGTACCCCAAAGTTTTTCAATTCACCCTAAGTTCATTCAATAACTTCTCAAGTTCAAGTTCATTCAAGCTAGCACTAACAATGACGGGATAAGACAAGTTAGAACCAAGAAAAGCGTACCTTAGATGTGTTGGAAGTGGTTTCATCTCAACCTTAGGAGGTTCCGACGCTTCTTCTTAGATTTCGGGTCGAGACAGAAGTTTATGTAAAGATACCTCGGTCGAGGTACATGATCTCGGGCCGAGACACTCTGAGTCTCGCCCGAGATTTTTGAGTCTCGGTCGAGATGATTAGTGTCTCGACAGGAGGTCCAACTCTCTGTCGTAAAATCTCAGCCCGAGATTTCTTCAATCTCCATGAGCTCTTCGAATTCAGCTCCTTCGTCGACTGGAAGTATGCTTAGAGCTTGGATTTCTTCAAAACGTTCATCTTTTTTCTCCACTATCATGATCCTCATGGTCAAAACCTGCTCAAGAGTATTTGAAAATAGAATTGAATCAACCGTTTCTCAAGCATCTTCATCATCTCCAAGGATGTTGTACATATCATCTTCAAACACTGGTCCCTTAATCAAATGAGAGAGTTTAAATTGTACAACTTCCTCATCAATTTTGAATGTAAGAGTGACTCCCTTACAATCTACTTGACATCTAGAGGTGGCAAGGAAAGGTCTCCCTAAAATAATAGAAACAGGGCAATCAACTGAAATATCAAGAACTACAAAGTTAATAGGGATGAAAAACTTCTCTAGTTGGATGGAAACATCCTCAATGATTCCCACAGGGCGTGTGGTAGTCTTGTTTGCCATGCAAAGAGTCATCCTCACAAGCTTTGGTTCTCCAAGTCCAACTCCGGGTCATTTTGACTTCTCCAGATTCCTCTAGCTTTCTCTTGTTGGAGAGGATTTCCTTCAAGAATTTCCCATAGACAAGCATCTCTAGAATAGCATCAACAAAAGGATGTTAATTTACAATTTATTCAAATGGTCAAGGAACTTACCAAAGTGCTTGTCCAATTGAGCTCTTGCTCGGGATTTAGGAAAAGGAAGTGGTGGCTAGCTTGTATGGAGGAGGAGGAATGGAGACAACTTCTTTTTCTTTAGGCTTCTCTTCCATGACTTGTTTTCCTTTATCCATTGCCTTTGGTTGTGGATCATTTGTCTCCAATCCACTTCTAGTAAGGATTGTCATGACTTGTCCTTTAGGATTGTTTTCAGTCTTTCCAAGAAGTTTTCATGGATTTCTCTGAGCTTCTCCGGCTTTCTTAAACACTTGAATTCCCAAAAATTATTGGGCTTTGGTAACACTAGTGATTGTACTCTCTAGATTTTCCATCATACCCATCAATTGCTCAAACATTGCTTCAACTCGATCTTTTGGTTGATGGGATTCAGCTGGTTTGGATGGATGACCTGCATTACTATAAGAAGTAGGAGGGTTCAAAGCACCCTCGAGATTAGAATAAGAAAAACCAAGATGATTATGGTTTTATAGTTATTTCCCTGGTTATTCCTATTGTAATTGTTATTGTGATAACCTCTCTGGAAGTTACCTTTACCCATGTAATTTGCATCTTCTTCCTTGGATGTTACCTGCGCTTCAGCTTGTTGTACTTTCACGTTAGATGCAAATAGTTCTTTCAAAGTTTTAATTTCAATATGTAAAGCATCTAACCTTGCATATGTCCGGGTACTTTCACTTACCTCATAGACTCCAGGTCTAGTTCTGCTGATATTTCACCTTTCCTGTGAGAGTACTTTTCAATCACCAAAGCTTGCTTCTAAACAAAGTCTCAAGCTTCATTACTGGTTTCTCCATGAAAGTACCTCCAAAAAGCAATTGTAACTTGAATTGAGTATCCTCATCAAGTCCCTTGAAGTAAAATCTCTAGCAACTCAATCTTGGTGATCCCATAATGAGGACAATACAGCATAAGGTCCTTGAACCTCTCCCAAGACTTGAACAAACTCTCCTTATCCTTCATTACAAAGACATTTATCTTTCCTCTAAGTTCAGTAGTCTTGGAAGGTGGGAAGAATTTGGTGAGGAATTCAGTAGTCATCTCTTTCCAAGTGTTAATCCGCCCGTTTGGTATTGATTGATACCATGCTAGAGCTTTATCCTTAAGAGAAAAAGAAAAACCTCTTAGCTTATGATTGTTACCTTCCATACGGGACGGTCTCACCGTATCCATTAGAACCTCGTAGTTCATCAAGTGTTGATGAGGAGATTATGTCTCTATCCCTCCAAATTGATTCTAGCGAATCATTTGGAGTGCATGCGGTCGCAACTCATGCTCGTGGGCTGCGGGATCTCCAAAGTTAACTCCAGGACGGTTAACTCTGGGGCAAGATCCATTCTCTGTCCAAGTGTTTGTGGAAGCTCCACAACGGGCTGGTATAGGAGAGGTCTGAGAGAAGCTAGAGGTGGAACACGTGGAGGTGGAGCACGTGGAGGTGCTTCATTTCGAGGCAGCTCTATTGGTTGCACTAGAGCTTGCATTTCACGTTGGGCACGAAGCATCTCTATTATTTGTGCTCTAACCTCATCCATCTCTCTTCTATTTAATTCCTCTCTTTCTCTAGCAGTCCGTCTTTCAACTTCTAGTTGCTCTAAAGCTTCTTCAAGATCCGCTTCGAAATCTCTAATGTGAGCCATTTTAGAAGCTTTCTAGGCCTTTAGTCTCTGTCGCAGCGTCTTTTCAGGTTCGGGATCGTATGAAAATAGTTCTTTCGAACCCCGATCTCCTTGCATACACTGTGAAAGGAACCTAGAGCCCTGAAAATTCCAAAAACAAACACAAAAGCGAGATCAATAGTACAAGAAAGACTTACACTATAAGAAATCAAAACGCAAATCAAATGAATTAATCCCCGACAACGGCGCCAAAAACTTTTTCGCTATTTTTACACCCCTATAAACCCTTATCAATAAAGATTCACAAGATAGTAAAACCACGATATGAATTAAATTTATAAAACTCGCAATAAACACTCAATTGTAGTGAACCCACAATGTATGGATCATATGCAGGATGAGTAAGTACTTCAAGGTCGATCTCAGGGATTAAATGAATGATTTGCAATAATGATCCAAAATAGAGTGATCTAGAAATTAGAAAAAGGTTGGAAAAGAAGGGAAGAAGGAGCAAATGTTTTTGAATGCTTTTGTGAAGTTCGCAATCAAATATCAAATTCGATTGAAAACTCAATAAAGCAAACACACAATCAATCAATTAATGGAGAAAACGGATTCCAAGGATTCAAGGTCATTGTTTACACACATGGACTCAGGATAACTCTCGAGGCATCTATGGTTGACAAGCCACAGGGAAGAACGTTTCTAAACTGATGGTCTATTACCGGGTAAGTCTCAAGAACACCTAGTTCCGGTCCCAACCACCTATTACCGGGTAAGTCTCAAGGTAGAGAGGAGGGAAATTCTAAACAAACCAGATTAACCACTAAGGATCAGGTAAACCTTTACCGGGTAAGTCTCAGGAATTACCTAACTCAGCAGGAAATCTAAGCACACTCAACCCAATAGAGGTTGTCACTTCTATTACCTATGATCAGTACTCTTAAGTATCTAAGAAGGGACATCACAGGTATGTCTCAATTCCAACTTAGGTTGCTAGCTAGAAGGATTCTAACTAGGTTCAAATCCAAACTAAATACTAGGATTTCAAGGCTATTCAAATCAACATCAACATAAACTATTCCATCATAGTCCAAGGCATAAACAAATCCCTATTCACCTTGGAACCACAAGGTTTCTAGCCAATAATCAACATAATAAAATCAACAATTAATTCAATTGAGAAATGCATAAAAGATGAAATAACAAAAGGAATAAAGAAAGTACTCAACTTTATTAATCTAAAACCAACAAAATGACAAATTCCAGTATCGCACAGCGTATCTGAACTGAGTGAAATAAAAAAGGCTGAATCTTTCCTAAAATTCAATGAAGTTCAACAATGGTGAAAATTGTGAAGAACAAGGGGAAGGGAAAAAGCAGCGCTCTCAATATGAGCTTAATTGAAGAATAATTCGGAACCGTGGAAAATAATTGGAGCTTTCCTTTATACCCAACAACCTTCCAAAGACTCGGGCTGGGCTAAAAGGAATCCAAAAATATATATCCGGCGCTCAGGAAATCTCGGTCAAGAATCTCGCCCGAGATGGTTACGGTCGGGGCCGAGATTTCGACTTCGTCTTCAGCGTCCAAGGCATCTCGGTTAGGTCAATCTCGCCCGAGATGGTTACGGTCGGGGCCGAGTTTTCGACTTCGTCTTCAACGTCCAAGGCATCTCGGTCAGGTCAACCGAGATCACAACCGAGATGATGCCCGAGATTTTGCAATCGAAAGTCCCAACCTCGACTGAGGTGCATGGGTCTCGCCCGAGATTCGGCCGAGATACATAAATCTTGGCCGAGATGTCTCTAGGTCTCGGGTGCTTCGTCTCGTTTGATCTAAGCTCGTCTTCTCCTCCTTTCCCGTGCCTGCATGATCGCTCCAAAACATCCATTCCGAGGCTTAATCCTCAAATGCATCGTTTTAGCTCCAGAACACGCCAAATTACCTACAATGTCACCAAAAGTATGTGTAGACATCCATACTTGCAAATTAGCACTAAACAAGCATAAAGAACACAAACTAAGGCTAAAACATGCATGCGGAAAGATGAAATCTACCTATGTGCTCTACTAAACTAGGTCGATAAATCATGTTATCATGTTTCTTCCGTTCGCTTTCGATACGTTTGGTTTTCTTGCGCCTGATGCCGTCGATATTCTCAAGAGGGTGCAACAGGTCTTGCATGGTAATTTTGTGTCACCTAGGACTTCAGATGTAGTGTTTAGGAGGATCGGATTTGCTATTCAGAAAGGGTTGGCGGCACAACTTATTGTCTAAATTCTAACTTAATGTAAAAAAGATGTTATGTGACAAAAAAAATGTAAAAGAAAATGTAAATTTCTAGTTTATTTGGTGACTAACTACTTATAACTAAAATATTTTTTTGTTAAGGTAATATAAATTTTTTATCTTTTGTATTTGTTGATCATTATAACTATTTAAATTAAGTTACTTATTATCTCCGCTTCATAACGTTGTTAAGAATTTTGTATAACAGGTTCAATTTAAAATCTTCACTAAAATCCACATTAATTAGATTATGTAGCTTTTATTTGTTGCGATTAATTCAAGTAAGGAGTGCTTTCTCGTAAAAATTATAAAATTGTCACTGCGATCCTCTTTTAAAAAACAGAATTTTATAAAGACAAAATTGTCGAATGAACTTCGTATAATTGCAAAAATGCTACCGCACTCTCTAGAACTTATTAAATAACGTGGATAGTTGGATCAAACATGTCAATAATACATATCACTCCGTACGGCCGTACCGGAAAATAGCTCCGCATCTGAACCGATTCCTTATTTGGTTTAAAATAAATTTATTTTTAACTTAAACTATTGAAACTAATTTAAACTTAATTGTATAACATTCACAAAGTCAAAAATTCAACTAATAAAAAATTAGATAAAAAAAGTAAATGAATAATTATGAAGACTAATTAACCAAAATATAATGGACACCACATAAAATTACATAAAAAAATTGGTTACCAAATTTTTTTCAAAACCTCGTGGATACATGATAAATTTCCAGAAAAAATAAAATAAAATTTCATAGTTATATCGTACATTACGTGGTAGGTAGTTTAATTTTATTTTGAGAAGATTTTAATATTATTTTAATGATTTATATAAACATTTGGGACCATATATTTGATTGACAAAAAATTTGAACTGAGAATAGTATATCTTCACTCTATGCATGATTCCTAGTTTTCACATATAAACCTTGGCATCAATGACTTTCTGATACCTGCTCCTCTGGTCCGGTGTCCCCTCTCGAGCTCTAATAATGTCGGCACTGGAAACTTCAGAAATTGACGAGGAGAAGAATGTCTGGGAGGGGCTTCTGAGAAGAATGCTGCCGGTAGGGGCGCCGTTGCCTGATGAAGAACACCTCGATTACTCCATCTCGGTCGATTACGTTGGTCCTCCACTTCTTTCTACGTCGAATGTGAAGAGAGATGGTTTGCACTTTGGTTCGAGTTCTTCGAATGCTTCTGATCCGTGGAAGAACCCTACTTCGACTACCGTGGCGCGCAAGGGGAAGCTTTCGTCCAAGTTTAGTAGAGTGCGAGGTGAGAATGTGATGAGAGATTGGCACCGGGTTTCGCAGTCAGGGATTGAGAAGCTATATGACCTTCCGACAAATCGGAATTTAGGGATAAAGAGTGAAGATGCCGAGGAATCGATCGATACTGATTCGAATTCGATGTTTAGTTTGAAATCCTTGTCGATTTCGGGTGATCAGATTGATTTTCAAAACGAGATTTCGCAGGCTAGGGCTGTGGAAGGTGAGGAGATCTCCAATTTGGATTCTGATTCGAGGATCAGTTTGAGATCATTGTTTGCGTCAAGTTCTCAGAGCGGCAATTCAAATGAGAATTCGAAGCCTGCTGACGGATATGGGGCAGAATTTAGGGATCTAGATTTAGTTTTAGAAGGAGAGCCGACATACAAGGGGGAACCGGAAACTAATAAGAAGAATCATCCGAATGGTGGCGTTGAACACTCAACCGAGCAGTCTAGTAGTCCTGACGGAGTGTTATCCGATGCTATTCCTAAAGAGGGAAGTAGGAAGAAAGGTGTTTGTACTAGGTGCAGGAAAGGCAGTAGGTTGAGTGTGAGAGAAAGTTGCATTGTATGTGGTGCTAGATATTGTAGAAACTGTGTCCTTAAAGCAATGGGTTCAATGCCAGAGGGAAGGAAATGCGTAAGCTGCATTGGGCAGCCGGTAAACGAGACTAAGCGTGATAGGTTGGGGAAGAATTCAAGGTTGTTGTCGAGGATGTTTAATCCTTTAGAAGTGAAACAGATTTTGAAGGCAGAGAGGGAGTGTTTGGCTAATCAACTTAGGCCAGAACAGGTTGTTGTGAACGGGAACCAGTTAACACAAGAGGAGTTATCAGAGCTTTTGGGTTCCAAATCGCCTCCACGGTTTTTGAAACCCGGGAGTTATT
The DNA here is from genome assembly GCA_002319775.1 of Fagopyrum tataricum. Lineage (NCBI taxonomy): Eukaryota > Viridiplantae > Streptophyta > Magnoliopsida > Caryophyllales > Polygonaceae > Fagopyrum > Fagopyrum tataricum. The sequence continues at coordinate 12,784,355 of CM008286.1, forward strand.
GGTATGATAAAGACTCAGGGCTGTGGGGTAAGGTAATAGTGGAGATCGTTTGATGCTTCATGTTTGATGTAGTCACTTCTCGATATTTTCTTTTATGATCTTTGACGTGATTTCGTTTTTGCTTTTGATGATTTGGATTTAGGAGGGGGAAAAACCTGATAGAGTTATAACTTCCAAATTAAATGTTGGTAGCAAGCTACAAAAGGATGCAAGCAATGGCAAAACACAAGTTTTCATAAATGGCCGTGAAGTTACAAAGATTGAGCTCAGAGTGTTGAAGGTATACTGCTAACATAGGGAAACATACATGGGTTATAACAGTGGTTCAATAAGTTAATGAATCATTACTGATTTACTGTCACTGAACTTGTACATCAGACGGTCTTTGATTGTGTTATTTTCCTGCGACATGACAATAATATTTGCATATACAGTGAAGTAGCTTAACTGCATAGTTTTCCTCCATTTGTTATTTCAGCTGGCAAAGGTACAATGCCCTCCTGATACTCACTTTTGGGTTTATGATGATGGATCATATGAGGAGGAAGGTCAAAATAACATCAAGGGAAATATTTGGCAAAAGGTCATGTCATGCTTTTTAATTATTATATATTTGATATTTGTAAAGCCAGTAGACCAGTTCTTATTCCTGTTGTGGTTTGTCGGCTGTTAGTTGTTACAAGTGGCTAATAATCATCCTAAGATTATCTTGTTCTTTATGTTAGGCAGGCATCCACTCGTATGATGTGTTCGTTGCTGTCGTTGCCTGTGCCTGCTGGAAATTTTGACTGTTCTAGAGAAGAAAATTCTCCATGTCCAAGCACTCAAATAGCGGAGTACTGGGAACAAGGTAGACTTCAGAAACTTCTATTGCTTGGTTTAGGAGGATCTGGGACCAGTACAATCTTTAAGCAGGTATGGTAGATTTGCATCTTATATCTTATTTTGGCTTCATATATACTTCATTAAATATATTAGACATGTGATGATTTTATGATATATATGTTTTTATAAGTTTTTTTTTCAATATATGCTTATTCAGTTATTCAGCCTCCCTTAATGGTTTAGTTTATTTTTCTGCTGTCAAAGATCTTTACAGCTCCAATACATCTCTACTCTGAGTTCTCTTTAGTAGAAGGCTGAAGAGGATTGATATGTACTTTTGCTTGTTGGTAGGGATGAGGAAGTGCAGGAAAGTGACTGATAGAATGGAGGTAGGAAAAATATCCAAAACAATGTGAATTATGTGATAGAATGGGAGAGTTCAAGGAGCTGAAAAGTTGTATCTTAAGACATGGAACAGTTTATGTGTGATTGAATGGCCTGTAGTTTTTCCCCCTTGTTACGTGTGTGTGTGTGTGTGTGTATTGTGGTATTTTGACGGTCTCCTAAAGACTATTGATATCCTTCTGAAGTGAAGCACTATCTTATTTCTATAAAATGCAAACATTGTCCTCATATTGCATGTCTGGATGACCACTGTCATCCTATGTAAAGTTAGTTCTTAATTAAGGCATGCCTGATATTGTTAAAACTTTCATATAAAAGAGAAAGCGACCTTATTTAAAATGAAAATGAACAATCAATATTATATATTTTTGTAAAATTATTTGAAACAGAAAAGGTCAAGGAAATGAACATGATTTTGGGTATTTGGGATGAGAAACATAGCCTCTTTCTCATGAGATTATTTTCAGTTTTGAATGCAGTTTCATTATACATTTATTCAATTTTAGCCTTTTAAATTAGTTTTACCTTAATGGCCGTTGCAAAATCTTTAGCTGGGATGCGTTTTTCTCTCAATTTTAATATACTTTTCATCTGGAAAGCTTTTTCAATGTTTCTCATACATCGTTTCAACTGTTTCTTATAATTTTTGTTGAACAGGCAAAGTTCTTGTATGGAAACCATTTTACAATGGAGGAGCTACAAAATATAAAATCAGTAATCCAGAGTAGTTTGTACAAGTACCTTGGTGTTCTACTTGAGGGCCGAGAACGCTTTGAAGAGGAGGCTTTGACGAAGATGCGGGATGGTACAGGTTCTTACCTATTTGCCTATTTTTGTGCTTATTTGTTGCCAAGTTGTGGATCTCGGTGGGAGATCTAGAGATGATTACAAATTTCCTAAAGTTGCTCCTAAACAGTAATACGGGTGAGCTTGCTTTGGGAAGGGGTTCATTTTGGATACTGTATCTGGCCTGTCATAAATGAACAGGCTTTCCTTCGTAGGGTAATTCCTTTGAACCAAGGCCTTTTAACCCTTTGACCTCAACTATAGAGTTCTTTCAGCTACTTCAGTTAGTCATCACTGGCACAATGGAAGATAATAAAGTAATAAAATTTATAAAACTGGTAATAGCAAAAATGAACTGCATCTGAACCTTAATGCAACTGCATCAGTGAAATTCCTCCAAACATCGTGGGGATGGGGCCATTTAATCTGCCCTGTTCTAGAGCATTTCCTAAGGTATGTTTCTGTAGTTCTGTCAGGTGACATCCTTAGGATCCTCAAAGTTATATAGCACTTGGTAATATTTAGCCAGAGTAGCTTGACAAGTCATTTCCCAATAATTACTCTCCCACGAATATCGGTTATTCTATTACATAGCAAATAATGACCAGGTTTAAATTGAACTGAACGAGTAGCTAGATGCCTAGTTTGTCTTGACAGCAGATTTGCAAACTTCTGAAGCTGTCAATTCACAAGGCTTCTTAACTGTGAACAGGTCTAGAGTATGTTAAGCATTGCATTACAAGCAAAATCATTTCAGCTTGGATGGGACTGTACTATTTTTTATGTAAAATGCTAATTGATGCGGAATAAATGAGCAGGCTTAAACTAGATGCCTAGTTTGTCTTGACAGCAGATTTGCAAACTTCTGAAACTGTCAATTCACAAGGCTTCTTAACTGTGAACAGGTCTAGAGTATGTTAAGCATTGCATTACAATTTACAAGCAAAATCATTTCAGCTTGGATGGGACTGTACTATTTTTTATGTAAAATGCTAATTGATGCGGAATAAATGTTGAAGCAGATGGATGATGAACGATTTAAAAGTTCAAAATCAAAGCATAGAGCTAAGCTAAGAAACAGCAATGAACTGAAGAATGCACAATTTCTGTAAAAGTAAAGGATTCAGTGTATTATATGGAATTATTCAGGTGCCCAAGTGATAATGGATCCTTTGAAACCAAATGATGAACACACAATGTTTTTCCCCCTTTTATCCTTCCTGAAAAAGCTTGAGACAGATAATGCTTGTCATTCATTAAATGGCTACACTAAATCTTGCAAGGATCTTGTTGAATCTCTTTTCTTCCTAAATTGTGGTGGATGCAACCTTGGGCACCAGTCTTACTTCTTGTTATTATTACTTGTAATATCTTTAGGAACGTCACAAGCAAATTGGACGTGATTTAAGTTAATACTTGGTATTGGGATAATATGATTTCAGTGTGAAATTTTCTTGCTATTGATCAAAATGCTCCATTCTGTTGGGTTCAGGAGGAATGGTAGTTGGCGAGAGAACACAATGCTTGTATACTCTTCGGCCAAGACTAAAGAAACAGGCTGACTGGATATTAGAAATTATGGCTTCTGGAGACTTGGATACTTTTTTTCCTGCTGCAACACGTGAGTACGCCCCTCTTGTAGAAGAGCTTTGGAAGGATGTTGCTATTCAGGAGACTTATAAGAGAAAAGAGGAATTGCCTTTCCTTCCTGACGTTGCCGAGTACTTCTTAAATCGGGTATGCCTAAACTAATTGATTTCTGCATCGAGTATTACTGACAATGTGGAATAAACCGAAACTTAGTGATACAACTCAGCAAAACAACAAGCATCCAAAGGGTTATGATTATAATAGCTTCACTTTTTTTTCCTAAGTTGTTTTTATTAGTGTGGTACATTTCATTTTGTTGGAGACCTTACCTGCAATGGAACAACTCTCAGCTCTGTATTAGTAGTGCTTGAAACCTTCTCGGATCCTGCTATTGTTTCAGGCTGTCACCTCGAAAAACTAGGATGTCCAACGATCCACGAGCATTCACAAAATCCGCAAACTGTATACTACAATATAAACTCGTTTAGAATCCCTGCAAGCCACCAATGCCTAGTAGAAGAATTTGAATTTAAATGGTTATGTGATGAAGATTATATCAATTTAAGATATTGATTAATTTCTGCAGGCTGTTGAGATTTCTAGTAATGATTATGAACCTTCAGAGAAGGACATCTTGTATGCCGAAGGAGTCCCTCAAAGCAATGGTCTTGCATCTTTTGACTTCTCATTTGATAGTGAGAATTCAACATCGGAAATCTATGACAATAATGAATTCCCAGCACTGTTGACCAAGTAAGTTTTCATTACTCCCGGTATATATTCAGAACAAATGTGTTACGAACCAAAAAATGAGAGTAAAACCGATATCAATCTTGAGTGCTAGAATCTCACTATCAGCCAATTTTGATAACTTTTCTGTTCATTATTTAATTTCAATATTAAATTATCCAGGAATACAATCTGCAGGTCCACCTTTTATGATATGAAAACAGAATAACTAACTCCTAATGGCTAATATTAATAAAAGACTTAATCCTAAAAAATCAGCAACTAAAGTTGAAAAATGAGGAATATAAACATAATTAACTAAGTCTATCATAATTTGCATCTGGGTTTGTATCAAATTGCCACTGATTTTGCATCTTGACCTTCCACCATTCCTTTTGCTTCTATCTTATGTTTTTCAGGTTCCAATTAATTCGTATAAATACAAAAATATTACAAGACGGGTGCAAATGGTTAGAAATGTTCGAAGATGTGAGAGCCGTAATCTTTTGCGTTGCTCTTTCAGATTACGATGAAATGTGGGCAGATGGAAATGGTTATCATAACAAAATGATGGTGAGCAAAGAACTATTCGAAAGCTTGGTAAAACATCCTTCATTTAGAGACGCCACCTTTGTGTTGTTCCTAAACAAATACGACGCCTTAGAAGAAAAGATTTGCCAAGTACCCTTAACATTTTGTGAATGGTTTGAGGATTTCTATCCAGTGAGGGCTCATCATAACGGCCGTGCTCAAGCAAGCCAAGCATATTACTACATGGCTGTTAAGTTCAAAGACCTTTACACCTCTATAACTGGTCGGAAACTTTTCGTTTGGCCAACGAAAGCCCTGGATTGTACCTCGGTAGATGAAGCTTTCAGGTACGTTAGGGAAGTTATAAAGTGGGAGGATGTTAAAAACGACATGATGCTTTACCCCGCGAATGAGGATTCTTTCTGTAGTACTGAAATGTGTGATGGTTTTGTGTAAAGCAAGGATTGAGTTGTTGAAAGCTTCAATAATCCTGTGGTTTTTGCAGATGATTAGGTTTGTAAAATTCTTAAGAATTCAGTTGTACAGGAGTTGTGGATATTGAAGTGATAGTATATGCAATTAAACACTCAAAAGATAGTTAAGAGCTAAGGTTTTGATAGATGATAGACCTGTTTATGTTAATTACTTAAGGTGAAGTCAATTCAATGAGTTATGAGTGACTTGAAAACAAGGAGAATATATCTTTACCTTTTTTCCTTTTTCCAACCGAAAGAACAAATTCTTGTAGATTACCATATATAATCGAACTTATTTTCCCTTTTATTCTATAAGGGGTAGATTCTCTTATACCATCCAAGGTGTTGTGTGATCGATTATTATAAATATAAAATATACATTGTCAGATAAAATATGTGTTAAAAAAAGTATAAAAGATGAGCGATTTTAAAAAATATACAACACGTCCAATGAGAATAATGCATTTTTAAATAAAACCACATCGAACACGCTATTATGAATAGTATGTTTATTGGGGAGCATTTTGTAAAGGCTTCGATTTAGGTTCAAATAAACCTTCTATAAGAAATGTTTTGTTGTTATACTTTCATTGTTATGTTTTGGGGAGACCTTAGACTTTAGCAAAAATATCCGATTCGGATAAACCGATCTACAACTGACTCGAATATCTAATCCAAAAATATTCAATAGTTATAATCTGGATTCGAGAGATTTTTTTCCGGATCACCGAATTTGATATATGACCATAGTGTTCGGAGATGTTTAGAAGCATTTTAATTTCTTTATTTGGAGGATTGTTCTTGTTCTTGCCCGCATTATGTGAAATGTGAATGAGTTATGAGTCACAACACTTGTCCGAAAATTTTCTCCGGTATAACTTGTACACAACTAAACGAAAATCTAAGTACAATCGAATAATTATGTTAATAGATTTAAATATCTATGAGTTATTGAGAAAACACACTATATATTGTATGGGTATGTGCCTGAGGCTCACAACACATTACATGATCTTGCATTTTGTTAATGTAATTCAACTTGTTATAATCGAATACTCGTGTTTAATAACATACATATTTGTTTATATCAACGGTGATATTTGATTGTAACATGACCGTACTTCTAAGATTCATCTTTGTTACAAATAGGATGTAATATCATACATATCCTTGTATAATTGTATTGGCATCTAATAAACTGAGGTTATTTTAGAGTTAAACTAGGTAGATTATATTTCTACGTAATCAATATATTTACTTAAATGTGTCATTGTAATTCCATATTTATAGGATTTAACACATTTTACCCCGTCATTTATCATGGTATTGGAGCGTTTTGTATCATAGCAACTTTTTCGATTCAACACTATATTTTGCCAACTTGAACATGCATTGTTCATATATAAAATAATAAAATCACCGGCTTTGTCAGGGTCCAAAATCATCAGCCAATACCATCATTGTCCGAGAGCATCATCTATTTCGTTTGAAGACAACAATGACTTCGTCCTAAATAAGAATGTGTTTGCGAATAAGATCCATCAAACACTCAGTTAAATATTTTTATTTATTTCAATCTTTAGCACTTATCATACTAGCCTACACTTTTATGTAATGATCAATATCTTTACCTAAATATCTCATTGTAATTTTTTTTATCTGTATGATTTTACAACATCAATAAAATTTGTAGTTTCATTCCACAATTTAGTTACAACCTAATATTATGAAATTCTTATTTCCTGTGATATACATCCGTTGATACAAGCAAGACTATTATGACATAAATGTGAGATGTAATATACAAATTTGTTTGAGTTTTCTTTTCAACCGCTTTACTTGGTGATATATGATAAAGAAAGTTTACGTATTATTTATCATTGGTAAGTTTTATGATCGATCAAACATTATATAAGAATTTGGCCTACTTGATTTTTTTTAGCCAACTTGATTTGTACCTACAAAAGGAAACACCTGGATGGACGTTGTGGGTCGAGGTGGTCAAGTGCAGTGTGGGGGTTGGGGTTTGATTAGGCCCTGCCTAACATGTATATGTTATGCGTAATTGTAATTCAAGATTCATCATACTCGATCACGATACGATAATTTAAATAGGATAACATCTCGTTCGATTGGACAATCTAGTTCATAAGGCAAATGAAACATAAAAATAAAATAAAATTTTATATCGAAAATGAGATGCTTTACTTTTCGTTATCGAAATTATAATCAAATGGACAAGCTAACGTAACTTTATATAATAAGTGTAGCTCACTTATGTAAACATTGAATAAGTTAGTTGGTGCTAGCTATACGCAAGATGATGATATAAGCATGGATGTTTATTGAGTAGAATAAATTGATCTTTAGTGTGTTTATGTTTAATTTGATTAAAATCAAGCCGAGTTCGAGTTTAGCTTAAGTTATAATTAGTATTAAAAATTTATTTATATTATACTCGTTTAGTTAAATGAACAAGACCTAACCACCTTCAAGTAGCTTGACTAATGGATTCTTATTCAAGTCAAACGAGTTGAGATGAAGTTAAAACTACATTTTAACTACCTTAAAATCGTGTCATATTAGAAAGTGACCGGGTTTTGGGCTCGAGTAACTCAATTCGTTCATGTAACAAACCTAATGATAAGTTTAGGGGCTGTCCAGTAGGTTGAAATTTCATATTTTCTCATTAAATGGGTAATTTTGGGATAATACATATTTGACAGTAGCTTTTATGTAATTTATCCTCGTTGAAAAAAGTTCGCGGCAATTCCCGCTGCCAGACAACGCGAACAAAGGAACAAGTCACAGTCTCACAAGACTCACAGTCCTTTTAGCTTTCACAAAGCCCCACTTTTTGTTCATATGCGATTCGCTACAGGATCCCTCCTAACAAATGCTTCAATACGATGAATAATTTGTCTTCACCTCTGATCTGATGTCTATATATTCATCCGATCGTCTCTCCAATTCAATGAGCAACAGATCTAGCAAACAAAAATGCAATCGGAGGAAGCCACAGGCCGCGATTACTCTTCATCTGTTTCCTCCGAGGAGGAAGAGGATGATTCGATGGAGACGAAAGCGGCGGAGCGGTGGTGGAAGCGGTGGTGCTCGGCGCTGATGACGAAAGATCAACCAGGCTTGTTCGAGATTGGTCGATTTAGAAGCACCAGAATGAGGAGGAGGAGGTTTCCGGCGAGAAATGGCTCTCACCGACGCCCGCACAAGTTCATCGTTCGTCCTGATAGCTGGTAACACTTTATTCACACTAAAAGCTCGATCAAAGTTGAGCCTAATGCTCTATTTGGATATTGACTTAATTTTTGGTTGAAATTAATGTTAATCCGCTTTGCATTAAAACGTTTTTCTCTTGCAAATATATAACAGTAAATAAATTTACTTTGTGGATATTTTCAACTTTCTACATATTTTATCTATCAATTAAATAAGCTCTAAATAAAAATACTGTGGATGATCTTATTGTTTGAATAAGAAAAAAGTAACTCTGGCAGATTATGCCTCAAATCTTTTTTGTTCACAATAATCCTAAGATCAAATATTTGTAAATTGTTGTTGTGTCTAGGGGTAAAAAAGAATCTATTCCAAATTTGCATATCATTCTCGAGAAGCTAGTTCTGGCCTCTGGATAATTTACACAAAATTTCTTTGAATATGTTTTTTTTAAAATAAAATTATCACCAGATTACAATGTTACAAAGATAACCTTTTAATAATATTTTTTATTAAAATAAAAATTTAAGGAAAATATAATTAAAATAGAGTATGTTTTATGTAACAACTTCCGGATGGTTTTTGTATAATATTTTAAGAGAAATCTGGTGAGAGGGGTCCACAGTTTCACTCTTACATGAACAAAAATTCAACAATTCCATCCGGAAGGTGTTTTGTTGTCTATGGCTGCTGCATTAATGGATTCACAATCAAAATCGCTCTGTATATCATAATAATGGATATGCATGAAAATCTTGACGAAGGGCGTACACGGCATGGAAGCAGTTCATACTGGTATGGGCAGTGTACTCATCCTTCTTCACTCCCATGGAGTTTGGATTCTTCAGAGGTTTGCCGGAAAACCTCTTCTTCCTTGACATTGCCGGTCAAATCGCCTTCCTCATCGACATAGTCATCTCCTTCTTCCTTGCCTACCGCGATTCCTCCTCTTACCGTTTGGTTTACGATCGTCGACTCATCGCCCTCAGGTCTTTATTTCTATCTCATTCGTACCTTCCGTACTTAATTCGATGATTTTACTTTAGTATCTACTACTCGCAAGTCGCAATCAAATTTATGTCTCTGATTTCTGTAATTCGTCATCAAAATTAGGTATCTAAAGTCGAGATTCCTGATTGATTTTCTTGGTTGCCTTCCATGGGATGCTATTTATAAGGTAAACTTTTTCTTCTGAAGTATGTGCATAATTATCTAAACTAATACGATGTATGTAGTTATTAGCCATTGTAGCACTACAGAGGAATCAAAACCAGTATAAATACGTTGCTGTTTGGAGCCATTCTTAGTCAATATCAGAAGTATTCGTGTTTTTGATATCAATATACACTTCATATTTTATATTCCAAACAAGTTCATTTATGATTATGAAAGCAGGCCTCTGGAAGAAATGAGAAAGTAAGGTATATGTTATGGATCAGGCTAAGCCGGGCATGCAGGGTGACAGAATTTTTTGACAGATTGGAAAAGGACATTCGAATCAATTACCTCTTCACTAGAATTGTTAAGCTCTTTGTTGTCGAGTTATATTGCACGCACACAGCTGCCTGCATTTTCTATTACTTAGCTACCACATTACCGATTTCACAAGAGGGCTATACATGGATCGGTAGCTTGAAGATGGGTGACTATACATACTCAAATTTCAGGGAGATTGACCTTTGGAAGCGTTACGTTACATCTTTGTACTTTGCCATTGTTACCATGGCTACTGTTGGTAAGAAGAGTTAGGAATTTTTTGGATGCATAATACAAGGTTCATACTACATATTTTATGGCCTTAAAATACATTTCAGCAGAAGTGTTGTTTGGACAGTTTGCATTATAATATAGTATTGGCAAACACCGGTTAAGAACATTTCATTTAAAATATATATACTACATTCTACTTTAAATGCTACATAATTAAATATTAAAACCTGAAATTACATTATTGCATAATAATACATGAAATCCAAACAGGCACTTGTATGCCTGTCTGGATTTTGTTTTTAAAGTTTTTTATTTGGCATTTGCACGCATAGATTGGAGTTTTTAATGCATCTTTGGCATTTATTTCGCTTGAATCTCTTTTGCAGAAGTAGTTATGCATAAATTTTCCTTCTATTTTAAACCAATTTCTTGTTGTTGATTATGGACAGTGATTCTGCTAGAGAAACAGACTCTTTTTGTGCATAAATAAATTTGGTCAGTGGATGAATATATAACTTTTATGCTATAATTCGCTGCCTTGTCTATTATAATATTGTCCTTATCTGTATATGTTCTAGTATTTCTTCCGCATTTTCTATAAATTTAACCAATCTCCTCTGTGCCTTAAACTGGTTCCAGTTAAATCTGATGTCTGTGTAAGTAACTGACCTTCCAAATGCAGGTTATGGAGAGATACATGCAGTTAATGTAAGAGAAATGATATTCGTAATGGTATACGTCTCATTTGACATGATCCTGGGGGCTTACTTGCTGGGTAACATGGCTGCATTGATAGTGAAGGGGTCCAGGACTGAGAGATTTAGGGACAAAACTTCCGATCTTATCAACTACGTTAACAAACACAAACTTGGAACCAGTTTGAGTAACCAGATCAAGCATCACTTATGGCTGCAGTACGAGAGCAGCTATGCTCAGGACGCGGTTCTTCAGGACCTTCCGATCTCTATTCGTGCAAAGGTATCCTTGAACACTGCAAATATATGCTCTATGTACAAGTTCTTCCTTGCAAATGTGTGTACTGTCACATTAAGTTAGCTTGTATCTTTCCCTCTTTTTTTTCTGGAGATGGACGTTAACTACATAAATAGGACAAGTTAGCTCAAAGGCTCTTGTATGCTTACTTTTTGTGGCTCATCTAATATTTGATAACTGCTGACTATCCTTTTCCGCGATACTATAAGTTAGCTTATATGGTGAGCTAAATATGTTCTTTATCTAATTGTTTAAATTTTGGATATCTTCATTTTGTTTCTGGTTTAGATATCGCAAAAGCTATATGAGCCTCACATTAAAGAGATGCCTCTTTTCAAGGGTTGTTCTCCTGGTTTCATCAAAGAAATTGTAAGTCATTTACCATTTGTAAACTGTTGAATTAATCGGATGTTTTTCATGGATGAATATGCATCACCTTCTAAGTTACTTCTCATATTGTACATATAAAATATATAATCACTTTACACTATAATTCATGGAACTGTTCAATTTTATTTATTTTATTTATTTATTAATGAAGAGCATAAATAATTTGTTTGCCGTTCAATTGGATCAACAGGCCACAAGAGTCCACGAGGAAGATTTTCTTCCTGGTGAGGTGATAGTAGAACAAGGAGTTTTTGTCAATCAAATTTACTTCCTTTGCTATGGTAAAGTGGTGAGTTGATTGAGTCCTTTCTGAAATTCTGTTATTTACACATGTAGATTCATCAAATTATATGAGTTGATCCAAAAGCACGGATTAAACCATCCAAACTGAAAGGGATACCTTCAAATGCAATCTTGATAACCTTTTTTTAGATGAATGCGACATTATTTTTCCTGCACCTTTCTAATGTCAGTATGATTGTATTAAAACTCAACTACATTTTTTCTCAACAGGAATTGGTTGAAAAATCTTATGATGAAGTCGGTGAATCAAATTCATATCAACAAAATTATACCTCTTTGGGAGACATGTCTGTACTCTGCAACATTCCAGAGCCATGCACGGTTCAAGTACGTGAACTATGCCGACTTCTGAGGGTTGACAAACGGCCGTTTATGGATCTGCTGGACACCTATTTCACTGATGGGCGGATTTTGCTGAACAATTTCTTGGAGGTTAGGTGCTGCCTGTTTTCGTAATTTGTCAAAGTTACTTGGTGTATCTATACAGGTCAGACTAGATAAGAGTTGGTTTGTTCGTGACCAGGGCAAAGAGGCAAATATACGGAAGAAACTTATGGATTCTGAGATCACGTTGCAGATAAGAAAATACGAATCAGATTCCGCAACAAGGCTGAACAGTTCAGTTTATGATGGAGATCTTTGTAGGTTGAAGCATTTAGTAAATGCTGGAGCAGATCCAAGCAAAGCAGATTATGATGGTAGAACGCCTCTGGTAATTAGCACCTTTAATTGCATGTTAATTATAAGTACATTTATGGGATGAATATTAAGTGATATGTGGGATCTAAGGTGTAAGTGACACGATAGTAAACAGAGATCAGGGAGTATTCTAAAAGAAGATAATGATCTAACATTTCAATAGTTGCGCCCTCACATCCTCCTTTTACAAGGCAATAGCTAGTGGTTGTTTGGTATAGTTTTTTCATTTGATCATTAGAGCTTTGCAAATATTTGAAAGCTAATGTGTTCTGTTTGGCACAAGCTACAATATTCTGGTGATTAGGTTTTAAGTGATTTTCAAGAGGTTTCTCACTAGGTTACCATTTTTCCTTGCATTTACGAACCCCCTCTCCATGTAAAATTTTCATTGTTTTAACATTTGCTCTGTCAGTAATATCACTCATAAGATCCACCAAAAATTTCTTTTTGCCAAAAATTAACTAGGTTTTTCATTAGATTTTACAAAACTCTTTGAAAAACTACACAAACAACTAGTTAAAACTCTCAAAAAACTTGTTTAACCGAATAGGACCTTAACTGATATTTTGTCTCCACATGTCTTTCAACTTGTCAGTCTCTTAGATCTTAGAATGTCAAGTGTTGCTTTCTTATATACAAAGTGTGGCCATGACCTTGTTTATTTCTTCATTTACTGGTGATAGCATTTAGCTGCCTCCAAGGGACACAAGGACATTATACACTTTCTTCTACAACAGCTCGTGCCTGTCAATATTCTAGGTAGTCACATCCTCAATATATCATTAGTGAATGCTTCCTTCTACTTAAACTGTACCGAACTTAACTAGTTCTCTGGATATCCAGATAATTTTGGACAGACTCCACTGTTCGAGGCCATCAAGAACGGTCATGATGAGGCTGCCTTTCTGCTTGTGGATGCTAACGCCACTCTAACACTGGATGATGATGGAGAATGCCTGTGTAAAACCGTGGCGAGAAAGGATTCCGAGTTCTTGAGAAGAATTCTGAGTGTAGGAATCAACCCAAATGCAAAGAACTTTGATCTTAGGACACCCCTTCATGTTGCTGCATCACAAGGCTTACACTCTATTGCCACTATGCTTTTAGAAGCCGGAGCTAGTGTCTTCTCTAAGGACAGGTATAAATTTTTGTTTAATGTCACTGAACTTCCTAAGTTAAAGCTTGATATAAGTTAAGGCTTAAGAGTTTAGTTAAGTTATAAATATAACGTGTTCTTGGAAATGGATCATCTTTACGCTGATTTCTTGCACTTGACTGTAGATGATTGATTCATATACTAATTATAGACTCTAGGTTGAAATTATCCTGGCATTTTATGCAAAAACTTGTGTGCTTCCATAGATTTCGTAAAATGGAGAGGATTGTTTCAGGTTAGTATTTTTGTTCATGTAGTAACATAAATATGTGTTCTTTGCAGGTGGGGAAATACTCCTTTAGATGATGCTCGTGTTGGCGGTGATAGAAATTTGATCAACTTAATGCAATCCTACGCATCTACTTATGAAATACAAGGTACATGACTTATTTTTGTACCAAAAACATGTCTTCGCATTTAGGCATTGGTATCACGCTCGTGTTGTCAAAAAATCAACCTTCGTCTACATACCGAACCATAACATGAAGAGAGGTTCATTGTTAAACGCGCAAGGGTAAACGTAAAGTAGGTACAATAAAAGAAGGTAGATATAGAAACAAATGAGAAAGTAGTCAGTATAATGTGTTCCACACGTCCATATGTTACATGTGCACAAGAAATTCAACGGACAAGTCCAGTGAAGTTCTATTCTTAAAGTAGTCCTCCGAATTATATCCTAAGATCGATCTTGTTGTTTGCAGGGAGAGTGGACAAGAAAGATGCCTGAAAACGAAAAAACATGTTTCCACTATCGCAGTCAATGTATTCATATAAATGAAGACATCAGAGCGAGTAATTTTACAGGGGCAGTTGTATGTTCACTGATGTATGGCCAAAGTTGCCCGTGAACAAGTGACCAGAAGTTACAATGATGTTCCTAATATATTGTTTGTATATTATTTATTAATGATTAGATACAATCTTTGTTAGGATCAGACCAAACTCAATCGCAATCGACTATTAGATACAGTCCCCATGGCCGAGTTATGGGGAGTGTTACATGGGCTTAAGTTAGCTTGGAAGTGTGGTTATCGTGCCGTGGAACTGGAAACAGATTCACAGTTGGTAACTATACTCCTTAGTAAAGATATTCACCGGAGCCATCCGCTTGCTAGTCTGGTACATAGTTGCCAAGACTTTTTGAAAAGGAACTGGAGTATCCAATTCCGCCACATTTTCCGTGAAGCTAATCCCGTCGCGGATTGGTTAACTTCGTTAGCTTTAAAGTTTCCTATTGGTTTGCATGTATTGTTTGACCCTCCGGAGGGTATTATGAACCTTATTAATCATGATGTAAGGGGTCGGGCTATCCCGTATGATGACTACTTAGCCTTCTTTCATTAATAATAAACTGCGACTAGATGCGCCGGAGACCACTTACTCTCCTTCCACCAAAAAAAAACAACGATTAGGCATAGCACAACAATAGAGAACTCGCACACAAATAGATTTCACACCGGAATTCATTTCCACTATTAATAATGATGTACACACAAATCCCAAATTTGTTCAACATGAACGAAACTCTTCAAATATATAACTCATTTAAGTCAATTATATGCAAAAATAATCCCTTTTAAGAAAAAAAATAAAATAACTAATGTAATTCAGTTATAATAACTTCATTATATTTGAAAGTGTGCCAAACGGAAGTTAATGAAAAATGAAATAAATTAATTCCTAAATTTATTGGCTATTTGGTTTTTTTTCTACTGTATTCTGTAACAAAAGCATAAACATTTTTATTTTCTGTTCTTTAACAAAAAAAATAACTCCATTTACTTTAGTTATAATAACTTCATTTAATTTTTACCTTTTATTTTCTATCCTTTAGTAAAAAATTTGGTTGTACTCACTTAACATATTCAAATTTCTAAACTTATGCAAATTATATGATTCCCACCCAGAAAATTATTTAAAAAAAAAGTTTTATAATTTGATTTGATTCACCTCACAGAAAACTTTCCCTTGGCTCTTTTTTGTACCAGTTTGAAAATTCAACCGTGGTCTCGACTTTTCCTGATAGTTAATTACAGGTTACAGCAAAATAACTTGCTAATCTGTCACTTCATAGTTGCGTCAAACAACATACAAGCAATAATTTGGTTGTACGTACTCCATTGAGAAAATAATCAAGCAATTAAACAAAAAGGCCAACGCTTATTAGATGATCAGAAGAAAATTACATTCAATCAAATTTAGCTCCAGCAATTATCATGACAGCTTCCTGTTTCACACCGTAATCAGCAATTCTCAATAGATTTGTTTTCTGATGTTACAATATAACACGAATCTGAAATCAAAAGGCAGCCAACAAAGTAACAAAAAAAAACTACATAAAACATGAAGAAAAAACACTCTTTCCACCACTCATTTCTGCTATAGCGCATATTCTCTTTTGACAATTTTGTCAAGACATCTAAACAAAATGTGAATAGAACAAGTTCCATTGTTGCGGATGGCAATTCCTTCTGAGCTTTGCCCACGACTATGAGGAATTGTATCCAAACACGTGACAAAAGGATGTGATTTATCAGCAACAGTGGCTTAAAATCCAGCACAAGCAACTCACCTCGTACAATGTCGCCAACAGTGACAAAGACTCTCTAGATTAATGAATATCAGAAAGATTTGTTGTAAGAAGATGTTATTCTTCTTCGGGTAACTGAAATTCAAGATCTAGCTTCCGCTTTAGATGCGTTCTATCAGCACTGCACAGAAAGGGAATGTTATTCAGCAGAATCAAAGTAAATTATATACATAACAAACTATTATTAAGCTGAATAATCAGTGCACAACAAACGCAAACAATTGATATATACAACACAAGTATTTCGTAACTCCACAATCATGCTCTATTGTTAAGCTGATCAATCACTCCACACAGGTATTTCATAATTCTAGTCATACCCCTTGAACGCATAACTCCCACAATCATGCTATTGTTAAGCTGATTAATTAAGCACGTGTATTTCATAATTCCAGTCATACACCTTGAATGCATGCCCATCTTAGAAATATCCATTAGCTTCACTTATTATCCTATGGCCTATGGGCAGGCCTATGGCAAACAAAAGTAATGTGTTAAAATCTACAATTATAGATGCCTTCTGCTGTTCTGCAATGGGGGGAAGGTGCCTACACATATATTGTTACCAAATATGAAATATAGTTCAAATTTCCAAAAAGTATATGATTTGATTGGGGGAAAATCATCAAATAAATTGCTTACCTGTTAATAGTTGGCCTAGGTGGAGGCCTTGTTGATCCAAAGGCAGAAAAATCCACCGACATTGGCATAGAACCATTCATACTTGAATTCTGACTAGCCAACAGTTTTTTTTCGTCAATATGGCCATCGTGATGAGAACCTTCTTCATTTCCATCACCTCGATTGGGCATTACTCTCCTTTGTTTCTTGGGGGGTGAAAATACAATAGGCCCGTCATGAGAATTCATGTCATGACCCTTAGAACTCGTGGATTCCCCTTTACGTGCTGGTCTGGGTAATGACGCAGGATTTGTAGGAAGAGGTAGAGAAGTGAAATACCTGATCATGTGCAACGGGAAATCAAGGCAGTTAAAAGAGATGGGGTCATATCAGAATATGATAGGAAGAAACAAATTCGTCTTCAAAACTTGGTAACAATCTGATTCTTTTTTCTAAGAGATAGAAGTTACCTATGCTCTAATGCCTGTTGGGCAGTAATTCTAGCTTTTGGGTCATAAGTGAACATCTTTGATAACAAATCTAATGCATCATCACTTGCCATTGGGAACACGGTACGCATTCCCTGTGGATTAGAAGGGCCAAATTCCACATAATCAGGAAGGTAAATCCTATCAGGCCACTGCGAATCCTTCGGAGTCCCAAACTGTTGAAAAATTTTCCCTAATTGATCAATATCGCTTGAACCCTGCATGCAAGCTTAAACAGTTAGTCAAAAGAAAGCATCACGATGAAAAACAATGGTGCTTAAAGTATTCATAAGGTGGGTCGGGTCTACTAGAAAGCTGCAAATGCAACTAATGAGACAGCTACTTAATATATATTGTTGTTTATTTATCAATCCAAAGCAGTGTCGCAGGCCTCAATCGATCAGATAATGCAAATTCTTGTTTAACTTCAGCAGCCTCCAATGTGGCATTACCTCAGTTTAATATCCTCAGTTTTATCTCGATTTTGCTAATTTCTTCACTGAAACAGTATACTAGGCCAACTATTCTTCTATACGTATCAAGAGACATGTTATGTGTAAATGGAGTTTACTCAGCATACAACTTCTGAATTGATCAAAAGAGCAGACTAGATTCGTAAGCATGTGATGGAAATGAGGATGATTTAAGGAAATTAGGATATGCATTCTACTAGGGTACTATATAATGGCAAGAATAGTTTGCACA
The DNA here is from genome assembly GCA_002319775.1 of Fagopyrum tataricum. Classification (NCBI taxonomy): domain Eukaryota; kingdom Viridiplantae; phylum Streptophyta; class Magnoliopsida; order Caryophyllales; family Polygonaceae; genus Fagopyrum; species Fagopyrum tataricum. Next base: position 12,802,586 of record CM008286.1, read on the forward strand.
GGAGAGTATATAGCATAGCTGAACCATTTGATCTATAGCACTTCCGCACAAAGAATATCATTCATCAAATTGAGCAAGATGAAATAATATCAGAATTAGTGTAACATTGAGACACATCAATAAGCGAAAACCCCATCAAATTTCAGAAAATCATATGAGAACTTTCAGATATAATTGAAACTGGCACTTCCAAACAGAAAAATTAATCATGTGTCAAGTACGTAATATGAACAGCAACATAAATCATGTTATCAATAACTGAGTCTGGATGACAAGGAGAACACTGGGAAGCACGGCTATTTTTGACTTTGCATGCATAATATGCTAAAAAAATTTAGTACAGATTTTAAAAATCAGACAGGTAGCTTCCAAACAATTGTGTCGACATCTACAGGACTGTGCAGAATAAGAAAAGTGTAGTTCGATAGTTCCTTACCGGTAGAAAAGGTTTTCGCAGTAGAAGCTCCGCGAATACACAAGCAGCACCCCAAACATCAACTGCAGGACCATATTGCTTAGTGCCAAACAACAACTCAGGTGCTCTGTACCATCTAGCAAAAACCTGTCATACGTGGGAATCAAGAAGAACTGATAGGTCAGATTCTTATTACATTGTTTTACAAGAATAACTTAGCATTATATTTAATGTAATTGAGGCTCAGACACCATGCATTAATTATGGAGGGAGGGCGAGAGCCGAGAGGGAGCACCATAAAAATGGGATTGTAATAAAACTTACCTGATGGGTGAACCTTCTGTCTGGACTCCCAAATATGCGAGCCAACCCAAAATCTGCTAATTTAAGCTGCCCATCAGCACCAATCAGCAAGTTATTTGGCTTCATATCCCTGGCATAATTAAGCCATTACAAGAATTAAAACTCAATTAAGTAAGCAGGGGTGTCAAATCTTGCTTCCTTTGGATTAAAGTACCTGTGTAAAACCCACTTCTTGTGGCAAAAGGCAAGTGCTTTCAGTGTCATCTGAAGGTAGGACTTTGTGTCAGCCGGAGAAAGAACTATATTTCTATCACGGATAACAGCCTCGAGATCACTTTCCATGAACTCAAATACAAGATTTAAATTCCCCTTGTGAGGGAAAGCATCAATCAATTCTATGATATTTGGATGTTTCAGCTCCTTCAACAATTTTATTTCCCTAAGGGCAGTAAAGTTTACACCTTCCTTCTGTTTTCCAAGACGAATCTTCTTGATAGCTACAACTTGGTTTGTCTGCAAAACTCAGACAAAAACATCCCTTAGAGCTAAACAATTCAATCACTTATTTTATCCATTGGAGCATAGTGGTGATGAACCCCATTCATCAACTTTATAAATAGTTTGTACAGATAGCTGGGATAAGAATTTACAAATAATCGGTGTACAAGCCATGCTAAATTATACATAAACACTCCAATTGTCAGAAGGTTCAACTGAAGCAGGGATTTGCAATCTTCAAATCTTTACTGTGGCAATATAATCAGAAATAATCAAGAAATAATTCATAAATGAGCTACAATTAACCATTTGCAAGGAAAACTTCACTCTCTTGTCATTTAAAAGCAACAAACAGCCATATTCTGATATGACCCCATCTCAAAAAGGCATAGGAAGACCGGTTAACCGCAACAAACAGCCATATATTTCAAATTCTTCACTTCCTAATACCGTAAACAATCAAACGAACTTAAACCTACAATCCATCAACGGTAAACAAAATTACAGATCGTGCAAAGCACAGAAGTGTGAGGGTTTACATGGGTATCGATAGCCTTGTAGACAACACCGTAGGTACCTTCCCCGAGAATCTCGCGTTTCAAGTATCGATCAGCCACTATCTTCGTTTCTCCTTGCTGATCCTCCGCCATAACCATTGAAATCTTAAATTCCCTCAGTCTCAGTTGGGTTTGTCCAAAACCGAAAAAAAAAAGATAAACCCTAGTTCTTGTACTTTCCCCCTTCTTGACAAAGCAACTCCAATCTGTTAGGGTTTATGGATTGGAGATCATGGGAATTGGGAGGGGAAAGGGAACGAAGGGTGAGAGCGAAACAAAGACTTTGTAACGACAAAGGGAAAGGCAATTCCAAATTTCCAAGTTCCTGTCAATGGCCTGTGTGTTTTGAGTAGGAAGAATTAAAGATATTATGCTTAGAAGAAAAAAACAATTTGCGTCAACAAAAGCAATTATTTTATGAGAGCAGTCAGCAGTGTGATTTTTATATGGGACTTTTAAAATCTGAAGTGTTATGGTACGATAGGAAGAAAAAATAATCAGAACAATTAGGATAGGTAGAGATGTGTACGGGGATTTAGAAGGCAATATAATAACATGAAAGTTCTCGAAGTGCTGTCCAAATAGCACCGTAGAATAATCGGTACAACTTAATTAGGTCTTATGAAATGTTGAAAGACGAAACTCCAATGAAGTGTTTTCCATCAAACAGAGCCGTCAAGAATACACGACTTCGACTAAACACGATTTGATGTAAATTAAAAGTAGAACTATTGATTATACGTGTTTATATTTTCGAATGAGATCTTCATTGTTACCTTTGAGATAATTCCTGATCCTTGTCAATACTTAGTTTTTCCAAGCAAGTATGCTCTAAACTGTAATGGAAAAAAAAATAATCTAGGTTTTGAGACTCAAGTGATCAACATATCAAAGTCGTAATTATAAAGAGAAAGAGAGGATAATGTTGAATGGTACAAGTAGACCTTGGTATCCCCGGACCCGGGCCAGACTTTGGGAGAAAAATTACCCGTTTCCCCGGGTCAAGGGTCTTGTTCGTACCCGTCCGAGATGGACTTCGGCCCAGACGGGTGGGTCCCATTTTATTTTTTTGAAAAATTAAAAAAAAATACATATTAGTTAGATGTAAAATAAATAAATTTATAACACATAAACCAAAGTACCGGTAGACTTGGGTCGCAAACCTAAACCGCCGGTTTAGGTTTGGCCTAAACCTAAACCGGCTATTCCCAACCTAAACCGCCGGTTTTATTAAAATTATAAATAAATAAAAAACCGGAATTGAATTTTTTTTTAAAAAGGCTTGAACCGGTTTCTTGGTTGCCTACCTATCATCTCGGGGTTAAGAGGAATCAAAGTCCACATAGTTCTCTTACCTTGACTTACCTTTTTCAGACTTCCGAGTTCTTTTCGTTACCTCGCTTACCTTTCGGCATCTGACTCGGAAGCAATGCTGCCGTCTTCGGAGTCGGAATCCGATTTTGAGTCATACAGCGGGGCATTCCGTTGTTTCCGCTTCGCACCCTTATCCAATCTTGAATACAAACTTGTATCTCCAACTTCTTGGGCTTCAATTGGGTTATCTTGTAACCAAGTCTGTTCCCGCCTTGGCTAAACGCTTGCTCCACGACAACCGTTGATGCGGGCACGGTCATGAGTTGTTGTACAATTCTCACTAATATTGGATATTTCGGGGCTAGTTTCTTCCAGCAATCCAAAAATATCGAAAGAATCACTATCAAAACTAAAACATGTAGTTAGATAATATTGATATTTCGCATTTGAGGATGAATGTCTTGGTGTTTTTCTTTTTTTTTTTGGCTAAAATTGTTGTGCTTTTGAAAGAAAAGAAGATGAAGAAAAAGAGGGAGTAGGAGTAGGAGTAGATGCGGCGGGAGAAGAGCTAGTTTCCAATTTCAGTGCTAATATTTTGCATAATGGTGAAATAATGATGTCATCATCTACTAACACACAAACAATCATAATAAGCAATCAACAAATCGGAAACACCATCAAATTTAAGTCTATGATAAAAAAAAAACGGCGGTTACAAGATAAATCATGAGGATTTCTTTGTAATATTTTAGTCATTTAATTTTCGTTCCATATAAAGCATCTACAAGGGTTGGTACAAACGCAACTCTTGTAAAAAAAACTTTGTAACGAATGGCTTCTTCAAGTAATTAGTAAGTAGAGTTCCCACGAGTTCCAATGTCTTTTGAAAAAACAATTGGATGAACATTATTAGTTAAACATAATGTTCTCCATTTTTTTCTCAAATCAGAGTTGTGCCAAATATGATTAATAATGTTGGTGATGGGTTAGCATATTTGCTAAAATCTTAAGTTCATCTTGAACACTTAAGTTTAAAGTATGACATGCACATCTTTGATGAGTATAAGGAGTTCACAAATATTTTCTCGCCCCTCGACCAAATGGTTTACGGTGGCGGTGTTTGTGGATGCATCATCAAAATAATATGAAAAAACTCGATGTTTTAAATTAAATTATTGTAAAACGTTTTTATCAATCTTGCAATGTTTGGTGCATCATGTATTGCGTTGAAATGGTGAAATTCAATAACATATTTATGCAAAAACATATCGTTATTAATAAATGTAAAGCAATGCCCATGTAAAAATATTTTTGGGATTGTGTACTCTAAATATCACTACAAATAGATACTTGATACTCAAAAGATGTAAAAATCAAAAAAAAAACACTTTCTTTTGTAGGTAAGATTTAGTTACCAATTTTGGAAACGGTTTTGTGAGAAGTTGGTATTTAGTGTTATTTGCTCTAACTTCTTCGTATTCGGAATAAGAAAATGGGAATGCGTGAGAATATACATCATCGGCTAATCCTAAACTTTCTTCACTATGGTTATACATAAATAAAGGAGATTGAGATTGAGAGGAAGAAGATGCAAACGCGTGGGAAAGTTGTGATTGTCCGTGTGATATCCCTAGCTTTTCAGGATGGACATTTGTCATGTGCGTTTTCAAAGTATAGTAGCCACCCTTGATCCTCCACTTTTACACCTTTGGACAATAGTTGCATGGAACTTGACAATACTCGTCCACCGGCAACCCCTTCTTGTAATGCTTCGTAAAAATCTCGGATGTAAGCATTTTTGGTGGGGGTAGATGTCGTCGTGGTGGCATTTCGGTATTTTCGGGATTTCCGGACATTTGAGTTTCACTTTATTGGGTGCTAGGGAAGAATTGAGAAGAGATGTGGTCACTTGGGTTTGCCATTATGAGAATACGAGAGATGTATTCAAGAAAGAGGAGAGTCGAGACTTGAGAGATGATTCGAGAAAGACAAGATGAAGATGGTGTGGATTTAGATAAAGAGGGGTTGGGTATTTATATGCAATTAGGAATGAGTTAGATATGTTTTTTAATTATAAAAACCACTTCTAACGGTTATATAGCCGTTGGAGTAGAGCACACCAACTGTTATAATAATATAGCCGTTGGCAGGTAGCAACATAACATATATAATGTCGTTGCGTTTACTGTCAAACCGACGGTTTGGACAGTTTTTCGGCTATAACGCATATAATTACAAGCATATAAAGTGATAGTAAAAGATTACATAAAATCATGAATAACCTAAAATATCTTAATATTATCACTAATTGATAATGTAATTACTCTTTCCTAATATACCCCCATAGTTGAAGCGGGAGTTTTCGAACGCTGAAAATTGAACAAAGATAATTAAAGAGGAAATAGTATAACTATTTTTTAAACTTATGTGATGACGTGGAAGAGGGCAAGAAGTCGTTGCATTGAAGACACCAACTTTGTATGGGTTGAGCCGGAGTTTATGTTCGGGCAAAAGTTAATCCCGATTGTGTTTGTTGGACGACGTCAATCCGACTTAGTTGCTTCGGATGAATCCAGTGTTGTTCTCGGACGAGCCTATGATGCTTTCATACAATATTGAAGTTTGTTGCGTTCGGATGAGACCGAATTTAGTTCGGGAGAAGACCGATGCTTGAAGGTTTGAAATTGTACTAAGCCGGTGTGGGTAGAGATCCGGACAATGCCGGCTTTAAGCTGATGGAAGGTGGTGATGGACATGGCCATGGAAGTATGACACATTTATAGGTTGGATCGAGTGTCGTTCGGCAAAGACCTCTGATACCATGACAAATTTAGGGTTTGATAAACCCATAAATGTTATGGGAGAAGACCACACATATTATTAATATCATTGGCCGTTTATACAGAGAATTACAATCATATATAGTGATAATAAACGATTACGTAAAATCAGGAATAACCTAAAATATCTTAATATTATCATTGATTGATAATGTAATTATTATTTCCTAATACCAACTACATTAATTTATGACTTTGAATTGATTATATAATTGTTGGATGTATGTCTATATGAGTTATGGTAATATTTGGATTATTTCTTGCAAAATGAAAGAGCCAAGTTTGAAATCTTCCTTTAGTATATTTTATTTAAGGTGTCGATGACAAAATGCGATAGTCGAGTCACTCATACATCCATATTAAGTTCGATGTGAATAATAGGCGTTGTCTCGGGTACGTGACAATCAACGGGTGACAACTAACAACCATTGATGTATGTCAAGCAAAGTCCTAACCACGTAAAATCGGATATAGTTTTTTTATCGCATTATTAGACTTACATTTAATTGTGAAATTGTCAATTGAGAACGACCTTGTATGCATGGTGTGGTGTTCTTAAATCTGGAATTGTTTTATTACTTATCTTATCCTTATTCCCCAATCCCCATCTCTCAAATTATGTGGTATTGGTTCATAAAAATACAATATTTCCCCATCTTTTACTATTATTGTTTTATGTTGATTTATGAGGTAACTGATCAATATGTGCCCTTAAGGCTTATCGGCCTTGCTAAGGAATTTCACTTTTTTCGCTTCGCTTTTGCTTTTGTGTTATTATTTATTCTTTTTAATTAAAAATTCGAGTCTTGCGCCCAATCGGCATGTCTTTGTTTTTGTCTTTGTTTGCTTTGTTTTACTCTTTATTCATATTTTTATTGTTTATTTAGTTTTTTAATTAATTTGTCAAATCAAGACCTACATAGTCTTCATTGTGCACGATTTTGACTCCACATACTACGATGGATCTTGTAAATTATTTGCGAGATTTGAAGCTTACATTTAAGCCCTCATCATCATTAGAATGACGGGAAGTACTTTTGCTTATGTTAGAAAATCACATCCGACGTATGTGTGATGATCATTTTAATGCTTTAGCTATGTTATTTTCTTCGACAAGGACCGAGGCCCGTCCGAGGAGAGTTTCATTCACAATGTACGTACTTCCGCGTGTATATGAGCTATCTTTACTAGATTTAAGGGTGTGTTTGATAAGAGATGATGTTTTTTTATAAGATTACTTTGGATAATGATTATAAAGGATTATATGTTATAAAATGAGTTTATTTATTTAAAATAAACTATGGTATGGTGTTTAGTAAGGGCTTTTACTAGGTTTATATTATAACACTTTACCATAATACCCTCATAAAATATTATGTTTTTTCACATTATGTGAATTCATCTAGAAGGAGATGTCCTTACCTATTCGTCCACAATTCTTTGGAACAACCTATATGGCAACACAAACGAAGGGGGAAAAAATACAAAAGCTGATTTTCTTTTTTAATCCCATATTTGAACTTGATACAAGAGGAAACCCTACGGTATCATATTGTGCCGATCAATTGAATAGCATTTCGGACCTTCGGTTCAAAACAAATTCAACTAAATAACACATAGTCAATGAACACATTTGCAAGACGATAAGAAATTTCTTTTGGGCGGTTCAGGACACCTATGACTTCATTCAAATAAGCTTTGACAGTAAGAAATTTCTTCTTGACGGAGCAAACACTAAGTGAGGATGCGCTTTATTTGTATAAGGAGAAGCCATATCTATCGAGTGAGAAAGGGAACGCTTTAATATTGTGTTGAGAGAGAAGAATTGAATGGTATCAAGTGTTTGAAAGAATGAGAGTTTGAAAATATGTGATTTTTTTATAAGGTATCACAGATATTTAGAAGAAATTAATCCATAATGTAACTTTAGGTACTAGAGGTTTTAATTTGAGGTTATTTCTACTCATATAACCCAAAAAATAATCCAATTTATAATATTCGTGTACAATCAAATATATACACATAATTAATCCCTATAACCTCTTATCAACACATCCTAAATTAATACCGATTACCGAGTATATGAGTATATGACTGTTTGTATTTCAAAAAAGCACAATATTACCCATTTTATTTGAGCAAATATTAAATTACTACCCGATTATTGGCGGACCGGTTAGAGCATTGAGTAGACTGTTTTCTTGACCACCATGCCAATTACCGAGTAGTACGTCAGTTTCACAATTCGACACATTATTTTTCACTCTTGCGTTAAATTTCAGCAACCACTCCATTATTCTAACCTCACTGTAAATGGCCAATGAACGTGATGGAAGTGACATTATGACATTGCAGTTTCCTTGATTGGGCTACGCACTCTCTCTCTCTTCCCAACTGTACCTTCTCCAACCCACATGCAAAATAAGGAAAGAAAGTAATGGCCAAGTTAATTGCTTCTACTACCCATACTCACATACAAGTTCCAACTTTCTTCATCTTCCAAATTCTATTGGACTACCCAGAAGTGAAGTAGCCCTATTCTTTGCTCTTCTTCCAAGGTAAACAATAATGTAATTTCAATAAAGAAGATAAATTTTGTCCTGCGTGGTTGTAATTTGCTCGGTTGAAAGCAACAGGCATGTCATTGATCTTTTGAAGTTTGGAAGTACTTTCTGGGTTGTTTCCGTGCTCTTTTTTCCCTGATCACTCATGTGAGAGTGTTATTGGCTTTGAGAATTTGTTGCGTTTCTTGTCTTCAAAACCCAGATGTAAATTACCCACTTTTTGCACATTTCTTGTTCATTCTCAAAGGTAAAATGACAAAAGCAAGTACTCAGATGAAGCCCATTTCTTTTAAATATTGTTTACATTAGTTGACTTACTGGATAATGCAGTTTGTTTCTGTAAATGTTTACACTTTTGCTAACTTTCTGCTCTTCCTGAAGCCAAATTCTTCTAATAATGTTTACCCTTGTTGATTTTTTCAGTATAACTACAACATTAGGTGATTTAGTAGTGGTTGCAGTTTGCGTTGTAGAAAAAGAAAAGGCACGTAATTTCAGTGATGCCATAAAAACAGTTTGCAAGTAGTAGATTTAGGGTTGTTCTGAAATGTTCGGGCATTGAAATTTTGTTGTGTTTCTTGTTTAATTTCTAGGGTTGGATGGTGCCTGATGGGTGTTGCTGTGACTTGTGATCCCGGGGTAACTAGGAGGGGAGAAATGAAAGGTAATGGTGGCTGTGTTGTTTCATCAGAGAGCGAGTATGCTCCAACGGAGGACACAGTTTTGGCATTGCTGGAGATTTTGGTGGATCCTTTGCTCCCTTCAGCATCTTCTTTAGCCAGAAACAAAGCCCTTTCTTCTGCTCAAAAAGAATCTGTGGCCAAGCAGGTCTCTTTCTTTGTGTGAAGTTCTAATAACAATGCTTTCCTTTCATTTGAATGCATTTATTTTTATTAAGTTTGTTTATTTTTCATTGTTATTTGCCACAAATATAAAGAGGGGAGGCATTTCAGATATGGTCACCCAAGGGTTTGTGAACTGAGAATGGGGTTGTGAGACGGTGGGATATGAAATGAAAGAAGGGAAAAAAGCGTAAATGAATAAACCTTTAACCAAACAATCTGCCGATGAGGGGATGAGTGTTGGTCCAACCTAGATAGCTCAATAAGTTAGGTGATTAGCTAACTTTGTTTGGCTTGATTTTAGTTAATGTATGCCTTTTCTTGGGTTTAATAGCTTCTTAAGTTTTTATGGTAATCCCATTCTCATTTAGGTGCAAAAGCAGTAGTGTTGTTTACTACTGGAAAAAAGAGGCGAGGGATTTCGGAAATCACCACCTGAGGGCTTGTGAACTGAGAATTAGGCTGTGAGATGTTGCTTTGCTGTATGAGATATGAAATGAAAGAAGGAATAAAAAGCATATATGATAAATCTTTTCATTTGTGGGTTACAACTTACAAGTCCTAAACAACAACCTACATAGCTCAATAAGGTGGTTAGCTAAGATGTTAATTAATGTATGCATTGCATGATAATATTTAGTTACTCATGTTTCTTCTTGGGTTTAACAACTTCTTATGGTAATCCCATTTTCTTTATTTAGGTGCAAGCGGTAGTGTTACTCTATGACTACTATCATAGACAATGTAACCCCGAGCTTGAATTTTTGGACCATGTCTCCTTCTGCAAGTTGGCTGTGGTTTTGAAGCCGAGTCTCCTTCTATTTATGAAAGTTATAAAGAAAAATGACGACAGTGAGGTGGATGATCCAGACAAGCTGTCTTTAACAGATAAAATGATCATGGAAGGATGCGATATATCTAAATGTCTAGAAACATCAAAGGCTGGAATTGAAGAATGGCCAATTGATAAAGTTGCTGTTTTCTTAGTTGATTCTACTAAGAACTGCTGTTTTTTATTGCACAGTTCTAACACCCAAGGGGTTTGGTCAGTCATTGAGAAAGAACATAGTCTTAATACCTGTCTTGAAGGAGTAGTGGAAGAGAAAGTTAGAAGTAAGAAGAAGAGAATCACTAAGAAACCACTTAAGGAAAACCAAAGTGTTGATGAAATTGGCCTTCGGCTACTTGCATTTGCGGCTGTCAAGGAAACTTGTGGTATTTTTATTATCTATTTTCAAAAGTGAATCTGTTTTATTTTCAATTACTTGTCTATATCCTTCTGCTCATGTTTTATTTTCATTTACTTGTCTGTCTGTGAACCTATGTTATGTCGTGTTCTGTTTGAGTATTTCATTTTTTCTTTTTGGATGATCATCAGGGTGTAATCAGAAGGACCTTGCAATTCTGGAAAGCCATACTGTGTATTCCCTTAGCAAAGTAAAGACTGCTGTTCGTTTTTACATAATGCAGTGCAAGCGGACAAAAGAAGAGGATGACTATGTTCCAATAAAAGATGTTCTTGACAGGTTTGATACTGTTTATACAGAAATTAAAAAAAATCTAGAAAATGATATAAATGACATCTCATGTCAAAAGAGCTTTGAAAAGAAAAGGAAATCTTGATTTCTTTCAATGTGATTTAATATACTAACCTCCCAAGATACCGTTGCACCATTCATTCATTCTTTACTAAATTGATGAGATAAAACAAATAAATCTCTTTCATGAAAAGTGGAATTTTCCATTTTGAGATTTATACGTAAAAATATGTTGGACATCAATTCTAACTAGAGTAGTGAACATACCAATCAGATTGCTCAAGTTTATGATTATCTGTTAAAATTCTGTGCTTCATTAAAGTGGGTCTAATCATGGTGCTCTAATCAGTCTCCAAGGTCCTCTGGTGATGAAAGAATCATGCAGTTGGGTGACAACTTCTGTTGTTGAATATTTCCCCTTGCTTCCTTATGCTGATATACTCTCAGATTGGTTTTCTAGGTAAATCCACACCTTCTTACAACATTGAAGCGTAATTATACAGTAGTTTCTTTCTTGTGAGCTGTATCTGTTTCTTAAGTTAACTATGTGGCTGTTTGATTGATAATCATCCTTAATAATAAAAATCCTTTTACAGGCCTTGACATACCTGTTGTAAAAAAACTGATTAACATAGTTTGAACTTCAAAGGCTTTTTTGTGAAAAAACTAATGAGTATCTTTAACAATTTTTGCAAATAAAATAATGGTCGGAAATAGAGGCAATGAATAGAGAGAAGTTTCTTTATTGAGAGACTATTTCCTACAGAATTTCCTTAAATTGTAAGCAAAAGAATGATCTTTTTTTGTCCAATGATTGAGTTAATTTCTTTGAGATGATCTGTTCCTATGTTTTTTTAATCAACATATCCTTTGTTGAATATTAGATCTTCTGGATCTTTTTTCTTGTGTAAGAATGCTGATTTAGACACATTTCTGATCATATTGGCTCTGTATTATCAACTAACGTCCCTATCATTGTTGTCAGAGAACCAACCTCACATGAAGCAGAGTCTGAGCAAGAAAATGGCGAGCAACCATCCTCAGATTCTAAAGGTGAAGATAACAATGAGAAGGATCAGTTTCAGAAAGTTGCCTCTATCTCAAACGAAGTAACTCCACCTTGTAAAGTGTCACCAAAAGAAAATCTAGAGGCCCAAAATTCTAATGCAGAAGCAAAGACAAACTCTATCCCAAATGGAGTAACTGCACCCTGTGATACAGGACGGGCGGTTAACATTGTTAACAGTGTAACACGCAGTAACCCTCTGTTGCATATTACTCAAGTATTAAAGAAGAATGATAGAGCTGAGGAACCCGTGGAAACAGTAGTTTATACTAAGAGAAGAAAGTATGTGGATAAAGACAAATCGGGTGAAAATTTGAGTTGCAAGCTGAAATTAGTCAGTGCAGAATGTTTTGTGCAAAAGGATAATGTAATTTCTGTATCTGGCTTGTCAAATAACATGCAAATTGATGAGCCTGTGGCCTCTTCTGTTGATTGCTCGGTGGATGGCAAAAATAGGAAGAGTAGTCCGCCTTCCTCTCCTACTGATGCTCTTACAAAGGCATGTATATTTTCTTTATAAGTATAATGCATGACATTGTTATGATGTATTCATCTGATCAAAACCTTGTAATTTGTAGGAAGAAATTGTTTCGACGTGTCAAAAGAACTGTGAGCAAAATGGAGAAAGTAGAAGTGTGCAATTGAAGGCTGATTTGTCCTGTGATGATGGAGTGCAGATTAATGCAATGATTCCGTTTCAATCTAAGCCCAGAGAACTTGATAAGATACAGAAAATTATATCTTTGAGAGAAAATTTGCTATCAGAAGCTGCTCTTAAGGCTCTTCACAGAAAGAGGGACATGTTGGTAAAGTCTTACATGATATATTTACATGCAAATGCTGTAATTTTGAACACTCAAATACTTAGTTAACTCTATATCTCTCAAATATTCAATGAACATGTTCATTTCTCTTTTGCCTCCATATTTGCATATTTCTGCTTACTGCAAATACTTAGCTGATGTTTTTTGTGATGATCGTGGACAATGCAGTCTCATCAGCGACGAAGTATTGAGGATGAATTTGCTCTTTGCAATAGAGACATTCAAGCAATCTTTAATGGTATGATTCTTTGACAGCATTCATGAGCTATTTCTTGCTTTTTATGTTCCAACCTAAATTTTGGATGACTTACCGCCTCATTTGACTATAACTCAGTGGCATAATTGTAAATTAAAAGTGCACACTCTACTGTAACAGATGTAACCTCTTTTCAGCTGTCAATTAAGAGTAGATTAAGTTGCACATTATGGTGGCATATTGCATTCTTTCTAGAAAGAAAATTATTTTACATGAGAGAATGTTTGTACAGGCAGTGAAGATGATTTGGGAGTTAAATTAGACTCAGTCATTGAAGGTTGCAATTTTGAATATCCAAGCAAATGCATATCTGATCACGGGAGGATGTACCGGCATTCACAGGATCAGAGCACCCAAAAATACCTGAAAGGGAAGAGACTTTGTGAAGCGAATTTGAGTGTACAAAATCCTTGTCAAGTAAGTTAGATATTTGTGTAACATTAATTTATGCATGAGAGGAAAAAATTGTTTGATTCACAACTGTGACAGATACGATTAATGATACGATTGCAAAGAGAAAGTTCTGAACCATTCACCAACTTAAGCTATCATGACATAGAAATGTACCCGCTTCAGCTTAGCTCCCGTTTGGTTGTAACTCCGAAACGAATTTAGTCCATATGTGTATTTTTGTTCACGAAAATTAATCAAATTCTACTATAATTACTTTAAACCACAATGAATGATTCTAAAAAAAATTCAGGAACAAGGGTATACATATGGACTAGATTCATTTCCATTCTGTTTTCGGAGTTAAACCAAACGGGTCCTTAATGTGTCTACTTAGCCTTTTCATTAGTCTATTATAGCTTCAAAAATATTTCCTTTAATAGTTCTTCATAATCCAGGAGTTGGATGATATATGCCATGAGAACTGTTGGGATTTACCAACGTACAATTTATCGACTTCTAATGGTAAGATCCTCACACTCATCTCCATAAACACATTGTTAAGCGTAGCAGCTCTTGTCTGTACTTAATCTGTGTCTTCTCCCTTGGTTTCAGGTGCATATCAGGCTGGTGTTACTGTGAAAGGAGTTGATTTCGAGTGCTCGAGCATAGGAAGCACGTGCAACACTCCACGTGAGGCTAGGGAGACGGCTGCGTCTTCTGTGCTGACCAAGTTGCGTGACATGGCCACGAAACCATCCTAGCTTGAGCCTCTCTGTGTTGTATAGTTAATGTGCATGGGTCATTGATCTTGACTGTGATTTTAGCTTACCTAACTAATACAGTTATGTTAGGACCGTGAATTGCACACTTTATTTTATTTGCACACTTTTGGTGATGGAGTAGTTACTATGGGTGGTTTCCGGTAATTATGAAAAGAACGGGCAATTAGTTGCAAATAACCCTATATAATGGGCGGTTTCCGGTGATTTAATTATTAGTTAGGGTCTGTTTGGTATTGTATTCTTGGGGATTCATTTAGATTCTTTTCTACGGGATTGTTGAAGATAAAATTTTTGAGTTGTTTGGCATGAGATAGAGGTACAAGATTGTATTCTTCATTTAGATTCTTTTTGTAACATAATCTCCAAAAAACAATCTTGAAAAATGAAGATTCTAGGAGATTGTAGGATTGTCTACTTTCCATGTCTTTCATACCCTAACAATCTATCTCAATAAACTTATACCAAACACTCAAAAATAAAAATCCCTAATAATCTCCATCTACAATAATCCCAATAATCTCCATCCCCAAGAATCTAAAAAAAAGAATTCCAAAAATCACAATCTGATACCAAACAGGACCTTAGTTGTAAATTACTAAAAAAAAGCAAAATTAATAAAATGAAAATACATTAGAGCATCCACAACCCATAAATTTATTTAGAGTTTCCTATTGTACTTTTTAATATTTTCTTTCCTCCACCTCACTTTAAAAACATATCAATTGATATATCTCACAATGGAGAAATCAACTCAAACATATTTAAATATTGTCATAAGATATATTTGGTTAACATCATTTTTTTCCAACTATTTTACACTAGCTTTAGAATAAAAGTAGATTAACATCCAAACAACCCATTTGAAATTGTCAAAAATGGACAGAAGAACTCCTCAAAAGCAATTTGAAAGAACTTTGAGCTCCTAGGCCCCCTATACATAAGTTCTCTATTAAAATATGTTTTTACTGATAATTTTTATATTAAACAAATAATAAGAAACCCATAGTCTCAAACGTTGTGATACTCTTCGGAAATGACACATGACATAAATTAATGAGAAAATAACATGAATAATGATAAATTGAAACATAAACAACGACGTCAGTTTTAATATAAATATTTTAATATACATTAATAAAGATCAAGTTGAGCAAAAATATAGAGACCCAAAGGGCACTTCATAACCGAAAGTTGAGTGATTGCATTAACGCTATCCTGAATAAAATAAAGCTCAACACAATCAAGGTGCAAACATCGAATGCATCTCAATCAACCGTGGAGAAACCCTCGAGCTTTTGAAACACGAGTCTCAATCACTCATTGCCTTTACATATTGCCTTCTCTATTACATTTTTATTAATTAAATCAAACAGATTCAAAACAAATAAGTATTAAATCTCAACTTTTCTTAGTACGTTGTTACTCTTTCTTTTCTGAATAAACAAAAATAAGAATTTATAATATACATATTTTCATTTATTTATTTATAAATATGTTTCATAAACATATATGATTTATTAAGAAAAGCTAATTTACTTTTATTTTAATTTAATTCTAAAATTATAATATAATTTTGATTTTTATCATAGAAGAACAAAATTTTAGTGGAACTAAACATCAATTTTTGTATCATCGGGAAAGGAAATACAAAAATTTGTTATAATAGAAACACTTATGTTGAATAAGCTTGATATTTTATTTAACTTAATCAAA
This sequence comes from Fagopyrum tataricum, assembly GCA_002319775.1. Classification (NCBI taxonomy): domain Eukaryota; kingdom Viridiplantae; phylum Streptophyta; class Magnoliopsida; order Caryophyllales; family Polygonaceae; genus Fagopyrum; species Fagopyrum tataricum. The sequence goes on from CM008286.1 coordinate 12,818,491, forward strand.
TTTGGTAATTAATTTAGTTAATCCATAAATTGAAATCTAAATTATACTAAGACTTGAAGCTTAAAATAGATTTTTAATAAATATAACTAAGTAATTAAGTAATTTATTTTTGAAAATTTTGAATTATTATACGAAACAAATCAAGCTATTTATTTCGAAAAGAGTAACAACAAAAGTTTATAATTTGATATTGATTTGTTTTGATCTAATCGGCTAAATTTAAGATTAGTATTGTTAAACCGATCAATAACAAAAAGGAAACGGAAAGACAATAGATAAATGTAACAGGTGATCCGAACTCTTTAAACACCTGCTACAAAGTCCTAAATTCCTAACGCGGAAAATCGTATCTCTATTTATGCGCAACTTTTTATTTTAACTCTTTAACTAGTTAACAATATTCTCACTAACGCTGATTGTCGATGATTATCTAACAATAACAGATGTGTTACATTCACTTCCACCGAGTCAACAAATAAATAATAATAAAAAAAAACCTTGATCATAAAACATCAAGCGAGTTAGATCAGTAAATTCAGTAATCACCAATTTCTCAACTTATTTAGTTCGGAACGGCAGACCAGGCTGTCGTTTTATAGCATCATAAGGTCTTCAGTGACCAGGAATCCTTACCGGCTTACCCTCATTCGCGTTTTCCTTTAACGGCTCCGAACCTTTCTTCTCCAAAACCCAAACCCCTGTATAAGTCTCGCCCTTTCCTTCCCCTGTCCATATCGAACGCACCCCCAAAAAAGGGGCCATTGAACTAGGGCAATCAAACACTGAAACTCGCTCCTCATTTTCCTACACCTCAAACAAATTAGGGTTTCCGACTATCTCTCCCTCTAGCAACCGCCATGCACATGTTTGATTGACTACTCGGAACGAGCAAAGGGGTAATAAATCGTACACAGTTGCCATGCACTCTAAAGGATCTGGTGGAGTGCAGGCGGCCGATGAGAATGGAGGAGCAGCTGCTCTTAATACCAACGACGGCGTGGCCTTGCGTAGCAGCGATCGGCTTAGAAGAAGGCCGAAGGTGTATGGGAGGACCTTCTACTATTACAACTCAAATTCTATGATTCGTCCTAAGAAGAAGAAACCTAAGGCTAGGACTACTGCTGCTCATATCGCTAAGATGCTTAGGCCTGGCTCCCGTTCTCTACATCGCCGTAATCGTAATTCCAACACTAATTCCAACAATGTACGTGTTTCCCGTTTTCGTTTCTTTCCTTATTTCTGTGTTTCATTGGGTTTAGAAGGAAGTAGAGTTTTGGACGAGACTTGCAAAGGAAACATTAGTGTTAGAAGTTTTTCCGTCCAAAACTCGTTGGATTTGGATTTGGTTGAAATTGAGGATGGTTGTGTTATGACTGTGAGGAATCATGATGAAATTTTGAATACTCAATAGATGATTGTGTTTGATGCTATTTAGAGGATTCAAATTAGGGATTTAGTTGGAATGCAACGATGAATTCTTGTCCTCTCCACCTCCACCATCAGAGACCTGTTTCCATGGGAGGAGGGACCCTTTTCCTCTTCCTGCCCTCCATCCAATATTAAATTGACTTCTCCTTGATCACAAAATTGAAGCAATCTAATTGACAGTAGCACAATTTTTACAATTAAAAATTGATCTTTAAGAGTTATGTGTGTGTGTGAATGGAGGATGAAAATAAGTGTGGAACAAAATGTGGAGGGTGAAGCAGTAAGAAGAGGAAGTTGGGTAGGGTGGAGGAGGAGGAGGATGAAGTAAAAGGCCATTCGAAGTGGGAGAAGATGGATCAAAACAAGGATAGTTGATACTGAGGTTAAAACTGGTATTGGAAACAATTCCCATGAGTAAGAGGAATTCAGTTGAAAATAAATGAAAAATCCTGAACAAACACCAAGAATTAGTCAGGGTCCTTAGGGATCATACACCTAGGTACTCACAGCCACAGGCATGCCCCATTGCCCCTTATTAGGCGCTCAAGGTGCACTAAGACGCACCTTTGGGTGCCTGATGTTTATTTTTGTAAACAAATCAGTAAAATAATTTTTTTACAAAAATAGTTTGTTCATATTTACAAAAATAATAACTTAAGGAAATTAATATACATTTAGAATTAACTCAAATAATTATTATATTAACTAAGGAAATAAATAATGCCATTACTTATTACTGAAATCTGAATTATATCTTCTAACTCTTCTAATCCTATTCAAACTATACGTCTCCTATTGGTTAAATGGTTCCACCCCTGGCCCCTGTACATTCCTTGGTCCCCTTCCCCTCCCATATAAATACAAGTCCTCTGCTGTTGCATTTCCAGTAGAAGGTTAGAATATAGCAGCTAACTAACTAACAACCGATTGCATTATCCTTATGAAATATCTTTTTAAAGTTCCTATTTCTTGCTCTTCTTTTTTTTTCGAATTGCCAAGTTATTTGTTCGCTTTAGTAAGAATTTAGTTTTTTTCCCTTAAAATCTGTAATCAGGCACGCCTAGTACTTTCTAGAACAATGCTTTAATGTCAAATTTCCTTTCCTTTTCACACTGAACAAATGTTCAGATTACAATAAGACTTATCCCCCCAATCTTATATGGTTATGTTTAGTGTTCGATGTTTTTCCTTGTATCTGCTCTGGATGTGGGTTCATTTTTTCAATTATTACTTTACTTGTGAACTAGTTCTAGTTACCTACTGTAGTATACCGATATCAAAATAACGAGGAAGAAAATGAAAATGGAATGTAAATTTAGCGCCTGAAGAATGCTGGAAAGAATACCTCTAATGTGGTAATGAAGTTATGTACCAATATACCACGTGAGAATGTAATGTTATCATAATCAAGACTGTTCTGAAAGGACAGTCTTACTTCTGAAAGGACCTCACAGTTGCTAGGCAGAATATGTTTCCCCTATAATATTGTGTTGGGACTTTATATGTTTGAGATTCTTCTATTTCCTATGGTTATTATTTATTGGAACTGATTGTAATATTACTTTGTTGTAAATTTTTTTTTATAATGAATTCAGTTTGAGATATGCAGCTCTTATTTATCCCATGGTTACTCTGTCTTCTATCATTGCCTTCTCTTTTCAGTTAGATGTCTCCAGTCTTAGGCGCTCTACTAGAAAGAGGAGGGCTTCAGTCAATCTTGGAGATTACACTGACAGCTCTGGCACAGATGAGGACCTTATGGTGTGTATTTTTTTTTATGTGTTCTTATGTTTGGAGGTCGTTTTATTGTTTTATATGCTAGATCCCATAAGTATGCCTTTCACCTGATTTTTTAACATGCTGTCTTATTTGATACTTCAATTTTCTGCTTTTTTTGTTATCCAGAAACCCAGCAGGTACAGGACCAGAAGCCGACTTGATAACACTGTAACCCAAAATGACTTATCACCTCCGAAGCACAACAAGATAATTGATAAGAAAATGGCACCTAGAAGGGAAGGTTTACGTCCTCGCCGCTCAAAAGGAGATGTAAGAGGACAATTGAACATAGCATTTCATGATGATGAAGGTTCTTCTGAAGAAAAGATGGAGGAAGATGAAACTGAGAATGGGATTGATGATGATAATGATGTTGATGAAGTAGAGGGTGATGATGAGGGCGAAGGCGAGGGTGAAGGTGAAGATGAGGGTGAGGGTGAGGGTGAAGATGAAAGAGATGATGGTGATGATGAAGAGGGAGAGGAAGAACAAGATGGGCGTAGGCGTTATGATCTTAGAAACCGTGCAGAAGTACGCAGACTTTCTATGGAGGAAGCAAAGCAAAGACAGAGATCTCCTCGTAGAGTCTTACACCAAGGTATGGGAACTAAAATCAACAGGGATGTGAGGAAGGGTGGATCAAGAGTTCATAAGCGTCACCGCTTCACCAGAGCTGATGATTCTGATGATTCACTCCTCGTGGATGAACCAGACCAAGGTCCTGGTATACCCTGGGGACGAGGTGGTAGCAGATCTGGCCAGCCTTGGCTTTTAGGTGGTTTAGATGCGCATGGGCCGACATCATGGGGATTGAATCTTGCTGCTGCATCTGGTTGGGGTCATCAGAGTGATGCTTATTCTTCTTTGACATCTGGAGTTCAGACTGCCGGTCCAAGCTCTAAAGGTGGGGCAGATATCCAACCTGTGCAGGTTGATGAAAATGTGAGTTTTGAAGATATAGGTGGGCTTTCTGATTACATTGATTCTTTAAAAGAGATGGTATTCTTTCCGTTGCTCTACCCGGAATTTTTTGCAAGTTACAACATCACCCCTCCTCGAGGTGTTCTATTGTGTGGCCCTCCCGGAACTGGGAAAACACTTATAGCAAGGGCTTTAGCTTCTGCTGCTTCAAGGGCTGGTCAGAAGGTGAGTTTCTACATGCGAAAAGGAGCTGATGTATTGAGCAAGTGGGTTGGAGAGGCTGAACGGCAGTTGAAACTTCTTTTTGAAGAAGCACAAAGAAACCAACCTGCTATCATTTTCTTTGATGAAATAGACGGACTTGCTCCAGTCAGGTCAAGTAAGCAAGAACAAATCCACAATTCCATTGTGTCAACTTTGCTAGCTTTAATGGATGGTCTTGATTCACGTGGTCAAGTTGTCTTGATTGGGGCAACAAATAGGATTGATGCCATTGATGGAGCCTTGCGCCGTCCTGGTCGATTTGATCGCGAATTTAACTTCTCGTTGCCTGGCTGTGAAGCACGTGCAGAGATATTGAACATCCATACCCGTAAATGGAAGCATCCTCCATCTGAGGAACTGAGGAGGGAACTTGCAACTAGTTGTGTAGGTTATTGTGGAGCTGATCTAAAGGCCCTCTGCACTGAAGCTGCCATACGCGCTTTTCGTGAAAAATATCCTCAGGTTTACACCAGTGATGACAAATTTGTTATAGATGTCGACTCTGTGAGGGTTCAAAAGCCTCACTTTGTTGATGCCATGTTGACAATTACTCCTGCAGCCCATAGAGGCTCAATTGTGCACTCTAGGCCGTTATCATCTGCTGTTGCACCTTGTCTTCACAGACACCTGAGGAAGGCAATGGAATGCATTTCAGATGTTTTCCCTTTCACTTCAGTTGCATCAGAGCTGACTAAACTTTCTGTGCTTTCTTACGGCTCTGCAATCCCTCTTGTCTATAGGCCCCGCTTTTTGCTCTGTGGAAGTGAAGGTGTTGGGCTGGTAATTTTTTTCTACGTAGTTTCTATCAACATGAACCCATCCATCCTAGTTGGCGCAAATGACTATATTTACTCACTTCTTTAGTTTGACAGGATCATCTAGGGCCTGCAATTTTACATGAACTGGAAAAGTTTCCGGTTCACTCTCTCGCGCTTCCATCTCTCCTTTCCGATCCTAGTGCAAAGACACCTGAGGAGGCATTGGTACATATATTTGGTGAAGCAAGGAGAACCACACCTTCTATACTTTACGTACCACAATTCAATCAGTGGTGGGATAACGTGAGTGCATGTTCTTATAGCTGTTAGATATGTCTGCTAGTTCCTGTACAAGAGTTAGCAATCAAAAAAATATTTGGGCTTTCAAAATGTACACTGATTTTGCTGCATTGTGTTTCAGGCACATGAACAGCTCAAGGCTGTTCTTATAACTCTCTTAGAGGAGTTGCCATCAGACTCTCCAATATTACTTCTTGGAACATCTTCAGCTTCAGACGTTGAGACAAATGAGCAGTTATTTCCTCGCCGTAGTATGTATGTTTTTCTACTATCCTTTTGTTTTTACTTCTTGCTGAGGTTCAAAAATGTTTAAGATATATCTAATGATCTAAATTAATTGTGTTGCGTGAAACATTCTTCTGTTAAAATGGAAAAAGGGTATCTAGAGCATAATGATTGATTTAAGCATGAACGACAAAATTGTAATCCAATAACAACCCATTAGTCTTTTTAGCAGGCTTGATCAGACATTTGTGGTGGCAGTGGTAACAATATTCTTAGAACCTTTTAGTTACAACTAAAATAAATATATGACTCAAAAGGGTAACTGGTATACTTTATTATTAGACTAACTTTCAGAACCAAAAAGGTCCATCAAAGAACATTTGAGCAAGTGTGTATTTTCCTGCACAATGCTGATAATGGCATGTCACTCACAAGTGGGTAACTTGGGTTTCTGATTCTGCTGTTTAATATATTGCATATAAAAATGTTTGGATGTTAAACATGTAAATTTTATTAGTTATGTTTCTCATTTGCTTATCTTTTGTTTCACAGGTATGAATTGGGGAATCCAACAGCTGAAGATAGGTCTTTATTTTTCCACCGTCTAGCTGAAGCTGCTTTGTCAGTGTCTATAGAGGAGAGAGTCGCAAGGTCACATGACCAAGTGTCACTTCCAGAACTCCCAAAAGCTCCTAAAGTGGCTAGTGGTCCAAAGGCTTCTGAGCTGAAATCAAAAGTAGAAGCAGAGCAACATGCACTACGTCGTTTACGCATGTGCCTTAGGGATGTTTGTAACCGGTGAGATCCTCTAAACCGTTTATTGTCTCCTCTTCTTTCAGATTTGCGTACAATAAGTCTTATTTGCTACAAGTCTTTATGCCTCTATAATATTATCTGTCTTTAAAAAATGTATATTTTAGGGTAGCTGTCGGCAGATACATTTGCACAGAAGGACTTTATGAATTCACCTTGCAAGTAAATGAAGCATTGTTGGCAATATAACTGTTAATTCAGCTAAATTTGGGATGTAAGAAATTTCAAGTATTTTTCCGCTTATGCAAATAGTTGTGGGCTTGTGGACCAACTGACCAAGTTTTGGGAGGTTTAAAAATGAATGACTAAAACTTTGGGACACGGGACTTTGTATTAGTTTTATAGAAATATGTAACATATGTTTACCAAAAAGCTGTTTCCCTTGTCGATTCTTTACTTCTGAGCTTACTTTGTCTGGTTGGTGATCGTGCATTTTTTAACTGTTGGCCTCTTATAAGTTGAAAAGGATTTTCCCAGCAGAGTTCCAAAGATCAAGAATGTTTTTAATCTTAGCTTAACAATTTACTTCTTGAGAAGTCGGAATTTTCTTCTTTGGGTCCATTCTTCAGTTTCTGGTTTCGATAATAACCTTAAATGAACTCTGCGCTTTCAAAGTTTGGGGAGGATGCAATATATTTAGAGGGCCATAGTCTGCCATCCTCCTGTCATTTGAACTTGCTGTGACTTATAAAATGCATAGTTCTTCTAACTTTGAAGCGATCACTTTACAAGCAATGAAGGATGGAATTTTAACCTTTCATGTTTCTTTAGGAAGGACTCATACTTTGTTGTTTAAAGCTAGTTCAAACTCCAATGTGATTTTGTCCTGGACGTCTCGTTTGACTAACCATTCTGAAATCCCACTGTTTATAATTATTGCTTTATATAAATCTTGCTTCTGCTCTTAGCATTGAACTTGAAGTAGAAGTTCAATCTGATTCTGATCTCATTCTAACTTGCTTGGCACTAATGAATCTTCAGCTATCAACTTATGATTTTTCTATAATCATAATTTTGGATCCCCTAAAACTTTCCCTTTCAGGATGTTATATGACAAGCGTTTCAGCGCGTTCCATTTTCCAGTAATGGATGATGATGCACCAAACTACCACACAATAATTCAAACTCCCATGGACGTGGCTACATTACTGCAACATGTAGACTCTGGGCAGTATATTACATGTGCGGCCTTCTTGCAAGATGTTGACCTGATATTGAACAATGCTAAGGTATGGAAATTGTTTACAGGTAAATTTATGAAGTCTCATTTCATTTAGTTGGAGCTGGCTACTCTGTCCAAATGACAACTTTTTCTTAGAATAATTTCCTTAGTATTTCCTTGTCAATATCCTAGCCCCCAAATCCAATCTTTTGTGTGAGACTAATTGATGCATTCATGTTCAAAGTGTTTCTAAATTAATCTATCCGGCCAAAGTAGTTATTTGCTAGAACATATATGCATTCAATGGAGTATATGAAATGTAAGGGAATTATATGGAATATTTGCAAATTATCTCTAGAAATATGATATAAAAAGGGAATGCGAACTTGCAACGTGGCTTAAAAAAGAGGATGTCTAAGGGGTGTCTTTGGATCTTCACTTAGATATAGGTTTTTGTTTTTGTAAATTAGATACAATACCTAAAATATGTGCTGTTAAAAGCTCTATATAGATACATGTGCCAAGCCCTTTTACAAATATGTATGCCATCATAGAAATATAAACTTTATGGTGTTATACATATAGGTTAGATCGAATTTAGACCTAAACATTATATAACTGTTGAATCGACCAGATAAATGAATTGAAGCAAATTGAGGATGAAATTTAATAAAGCATCAATAATCTTTCGGAGATGAAAGAGAAAAAACAGCGGAAAGGGAGGGAGGAAGGGAGAAGAGGGGAGAAAAAAAGGGATTAAAGCTTTTATAGGGTATTTTTGAAAATTTGGCGGTTAATTTCTCAATTTCATTGGTTATCCAACCAAAAATTTATATTTGAAAATAGGAAACAAGGTATTTTTGTAAAAAAATATTTTACTGATTTTGTTAGACAATAGAAGGAAGGCGCCTCATCGCCTAGGATGCGCATCTTTGAAGGGGCTACACTTGTATTACATGAAGGTGCATGACCCCTTCTAGGGCGTGTACCTTCTAGAACACTGGGCCACATACGGGTACTTCATGTATCCTCAGCAGACCTTCTAGAACACTGGGCCATTCATGTGTCCTCAGCAGACCTCTTCAGGGAATTCATACAGTATTACATTTATTTGCAATCACTTGATAAATTGTCGTACCTCTTATTTATTCAGTAAAAAATAGAAGAGAAATTAATTATAATGTAAGGGGATAATAGCCTTGATCAGGGTTTTGTAACTTTACGTGGTGATGTCTTTCTCTACTGGGCCAATTGTTTAAAATTTGATGTAGTAGCTTTTCTTCTTTTCAGGCTTATAACGGTGATGATTACAATGGATCTAGGATTGTCAGTCGAGCATACGAACTTCGCGATACAGTATGTGTGCTCTTCATTTTATACTGTTTATTTATTCCGTTTATCCCTCCTTTGTTGATTTGCATGAATCGTGATCTGAATGCTTTAGTCATTCAATTTCCTATCCTGAATTTTGTAGGTGCATGGGATGTTGGCTCAAATGGACCCTGCCCTGGTAGCATTCTGTGATAAAATAGCTGCTCAGGGTGGGCCTACTCAATTGCCTGATGATTCAGGGATCTCTATTCCTCGACCGCCTGTGGTTCAGATTGTTACTACAACAAGGGCGAGTGCCAGACTCCGTAATGTCCAACCAGAGGTCAATGTGGATCAGAGTTACGAAACACTAAAAAGGCTAAAGAAGAATGTTGAACCTGCACATGAAAGTAAGATTTCATTCTTGTTTACGCGTCCAGAAATGTGAAACTTCAAATCAGTTAGTGGACAATCACAATAATCTTGCTGATGCATTAGTTTTCAATTTTAAAAAAAAATTACACTCCTGTGAACTTCAAATCAGTTAGTGGACAATCACAATCCCTCTGATAAAGAATGTAGTAGGATGACTTCCTTGCATTTTTCCTCTCTCTGCTAGCCATAGTAACTATTTTGTTTTGTGTAAATTATGGATCAAACTTTGGGTCTATTTGGATATAATCACAATCCCTCTTTCTCTGCTAGCCATAGTAACAATTTTGTTTCGTGTAAATTGTGGATAAAACCTTGGGTCTATTTGGATATAATCACAATCCCTCTTTCTCTGCTAGCCATAGTAACAATTTTGTTTCGTGTAAATTGTGGATAAAACCTTGGGTCTATTTGGATATAATCACAATCCCTCTTTCTCTTCTAGCCAAACATAACTTTTGCCGAAAGGTATTAGACAATAGATCATGTTATTTAAAATCTGCATTTTGCCCAAACAAGTCCCTATTTTTCTCATCGTTGTTGAGTGAGCTACTATCATTCTTACATGGTGAAATTTGTCTACATTTCACCTAACTGACTGAATTTTCATAACCTGGTGACTTCAGCAATTACAGGAGAGGAGAAATCACGGCCTCAGGACATCCCACAAGCAAAAGCAACACAAGAAACCGAAACAAACACTACGAGTGAAGCAAGATCAGAGGGTTCGCCCATAGAGATCAACCATTCAGAAGTTCCTGCTGATGGGCCTTCTGAAGATGCAAATCATGTTCACCCAGAAGATGACGTGACCATGTCGGATGTGGATACTTCAGGTGAAATCGAGTCAATCAAGCAGCAGTTTGTGGTTCTCACTGAAGGCTACGGGGTTCCGCAGCTTGAAAGGATTTACACAAGTGTGATAAGAGGGGTCTTCAGGATTGAAAATGTAGGGTCTGCAGGCAAGTCTAGGTCCTCAATTATTCAGTTCTTGTTGGATTTTTGTAAAGACTTGTCCAATTTCTGACATCTTGACTGCATTCTCCCCACAAATTTTTATCTACTCTCAAAATTTCTGCTGACCCTTGTAAAAATTCGGGATTCTGTTGTTTTGATGGCAAATGCCGAGTTTTTATAACCCTTGTGACTCGATCTCTCTTTCTTTCTCACTTTCTTCTTTTCTATTTTATATTGTCTCAAGTTATTCTATCCATTAAGGGGCCGTTCGCTGGTGGAATATTAAGGAAATGAAAGGGCCCAAGGGAACTAAAAATTTTCAGACTCTAGGGAATGAAATGGGGAATTTTCGACCCAGAATCGACTGTTTGTACGGGTTTATGTTTAATAACACATTTATATAGTATATGTATATCACTTCGTCGAGCTTTGTGCAAAATGGTAAAAACAATTATATGGCATAACACTTACTTTATCAGCGAGTTAAGATTCCAACGTACATTTTTCTGCAGTTAATAGGAAACAAATTTCATCTGGGAAGTTCTTTGAATCCATGTAGTTTGGTTTGAGGCTCGAACAGTACTCGAGCATTTTTAGCAATAGTTCCCAAGTTCGATGTAACTATGTGAAGACCATTCATCCACACTGTCGTCCCAAAGTATCTGTACATAAGTTCAATTTGCCTCTCAATATACTCCACATTGAGGGTGATTACGGATTACCAACACCAAAACTAGTGGAACTGAGCAAGTATAAGACGACATCATAACACAACTGCTTGTGGGGAGAAGTCAGTGATCTCCATCTGCAAACCCTTCCAGACATGTTGGCACCTTTCCCACTTTACTTTAACACGGCTCCAGAAATCTATTGACCATGGTTCATCGGAACCTTTCATGCTAAACTCGTAAGGCACCGAGAAACTGTGAATACGTACTTATAATGATTATCAGAGGCATTTGATCTCTATCGAAGTTTGTACCATTTATGCAGGATTGGTGCAATTCAAGAGAATTTACCTCATTATTTCCTCAAGTTGTGATTTATCATTGCCACGGACATTTCTGCAAAAAAGGTGAATTCAAAGCACATATAAGTCATTAACACATCAGATGGGATCAACCCAAATCTTCCATGGATAGAACAGTGAGAGGAAGAATTGAGAGTTTCCTCTCATTTCTTCATCTCCCCTTCCTAAAAAAGTGTTACCCAAGAAGGAAAATGAGTACCTGTCATTTAACTTTCAATATCTAAACAATCTGTTTGGACCTTTTTTTTTCTGGAAACTTTTTTTTCTCCTTATTGTATAACATGTCTCCTCTAGCCTAGAATCAGACTGTTGTCAGAGTGCAGCATAATTTCATGTGTTAATAGCACAGAGTTCCATAATTTTCCAAAGGCTAAGAGAACTTATATGAGCTATCACTCATCATCTCTTGCAGCTGAGGCTTTAGCAGTGTGATTTCTAGTCCAACAAACCATACTGGAATAGAACAGTTCCTTTTCCACAATGTTTGCATCCCTGTTTTCAGTGTAACCCATATAAAAAAAACAGCAGTGCTACATACTTTCACTCTATTTATAAGAATTGGTTTCTCAAGATCTTGTGCCCCCAATTACTCAGCTTTTTTTTGTATTATTGGCAGTTGGCACAGCTTATAAATTGCAACCTTGCAGCCAACGCTTTTACGATCCGGCCCGATTACCCTACAGCTGAGTAATTGGGGGGAGAATTACCCTACAGCTGGACCGTGGACCGGACCATTAAAAAAAAACGGTCCAGCCCGATTTTACAATCCGGTTCAAAAGTGCACAGCTATATAGTAGTATGATTTTTAGGCCAAAAATGATATTGGAATTGAACAGTTCACTCTTACAATGTTTGCATCTATATTCAGTGTAAACCCACAATTTGGTACACGTTAGTGCTACAGACTTATACTCTATTCATAAGAAATTGTTTCACTAGATTTTGTGCCCCCAATTACTCTATTTTCTTTGTATTATTTGCAGCTTATCAACTGCAGCCTTACATCTGAGGCTTAAGCAGTATGATTTCCATGCCAGCAAACCGTATTGGGATAGAACAGTTCCATTCTCACAATATTTGCATCCCTATTTTCAGTGTAACCCACAATTTGGTACACATTAATGCGACATACTTTCACTCTATTCATAATAAATGGTCTCTCAAAAATTACCGCCCCCAATTGCTCAGTTTTCTTTGCATTATTGGCAGCGTATCAATTGCAGCCTCGCAGCTGAGGCTTTAGCAGTATGATTTCCAGGCCAGCAAACCATACTAGAATAGAAGAGTTCTTCTCACAATGTTTACACTGAAACACACAGTTTGGTACAGATTAATGCAACATACTTCCACTCTATTCATAAGAAATTGTTTCTCAAGAGTTTGTGCCCACAATTACTCAGTTTTCTTGGTACTATTGGAAGCTTATCATTTACATCCTTGCAGCTGAGGCCTTAGCAGTAAGATTTCCAAGCCAGCAAACTATACTAGAATAGAACAGTTCCTATCGCACAATGTTTACATCCCTACTTTCAGTGTAACCCACAATTTAGTATGCATAATAAATGGTTTCTCAAGAGTTTATGTTCCCAATCACTCAATTTTCTCTGTACAATTGGCAGCTTATCAACTGCAGCCTTGCAAATGAGGCTTTAGCGGGTATGATTTCCAGGCCAGTAAGCCATACTAGTATAGAACAGTTCCTTTCTCACAATGTGAAACCCACAAATGTGGTACACATTAGTGCAACATACTTTCACTCTATTCATAAGAAATTGCTTCTCAAGAGTTTGTGCCCCCAATCACTCAGTTTTTGTGTGTATTATTGGCAGTTTATCAATTGCAGATTTGCAGCTGAGGCTTTAGCAATATGATTTCCCAGCTAACAAATCATACTAGAATAGAACAGTTCCTTTCTCACAATGTTTTCACTGAAGCCCACAATTTGGTACACATTAGTGCTACATACTTTCGCTCTAATCGTAAGAACTGGTTTCTCAATAGTGTGTGCCCCCAGTTACTCAGTTTTCTTTGTACTATTGGTAGATACAGTCATCTTTTACTTAATTTGGAGTTTGTATATACTTAGAGACCTCAGCCTATAAAAAATAGAATATCAATATTATTATTACATCAAAAAATGAAAAATGTAATGGAGATTAAAGTACTGAACAGCATACATGCAGGCTAGAACTTTGAAGATCCGAAGGGACTTTGCTGATAAATTACGCAGAGCATCTGGAATGTGGTCCTTGTCAAACAAGTACACAACAGGATAATATAGAAGCCACCTAACACAGCCATAACCAAGATTGTTAGCAAATGACCTTGTTTCATGCAAGTGTAATATGGACTTGCATGGATGCTAAAGTGAACCCACTATGCTAAGATGGAAGGATTGCAATGTTTAACTAAATTAAAATTCATGAAAATCACAGCAATTTTACTTTCCCTCTAGGAACAATTCACCCCCTTGATGGATTAGGGAAAATATGGTTTTACCTATTAATTTATCATGTATAACCAACTTTATCCTGGAAAAGATTCATTCACTAATCCACTAGACTGCAACAGGGCACCATCCCACTGCAGACACCCTTTTCTATTCTAATACAACAGCATACCAGGCCACAATACTCACCGGGTACATGGAATATTATCCTTCAAATCATGCATTTATGCAATGCATGTAATATAAAAGGAATAAAACTTACCCATTTATTGACGGTATTGTAACCAGAGTATCTTGCATGTAGCTGCTGAGATCAATAACCTCGGAGAATTTGGAAGTCTCTAGCATAGAACTAGAGGCTTTGGTGTTGCCTGCAGAACATTTAGTGTGATGCTGAAGTACATTATAGTTCACTCCACTGTCCCTGAATATGGAAGAAAAGAACTTCTGACACAACACCAGCTGCATTGCTGCTGACTTTTCAGAAGTTCCTGATATCATCTAGATATGAAGATGAAAAAAAAAAAAGATTTACAAGAGATGATGCTGACTTTTCAGAACTTTCAAATTTGACATGATTATTATGGCTTTATTTCTTAAGTTTACCTTCAAAGGATCATCTTCAAGATCCACAAAGAGTTGTCCTTTTACAGAATATAAACTCCAGCTTATATACGCCGCAAATTCACCAACATTTACCATGTATATCATATCTTCGATAACCATTACCCGCAATTGCTCAAAAATAGCCAACTCCTGAAACAAGGAGCAAAAATTATAAGAATAAACAAATAAACCTGTTGTACTTGGCTACAAATTTGCAACCTAGATGCATGAAATGTTAGTAAGCATCATAAATTACATGATAGCATATTATGATTATAAATGACAACAGCTAGTTCCAAACACTACACAGAAACTTAGCCGAGCAAACAGACTTATGACATGCTACAAACAAGTACTTCTGATGATGAATCAACCTTGATGTACATGTACGGTTTGGAATTATTGTAACCGGAAATTCGAATGAATGAATGAATATAATACTGTTCAACGAAATGAAATCTATCATCAGCACCAGAGCACCTCTCTACCCTTGTAGAAGAACTACGCAAAGTCAATAAAGAAGCAACATCATTCAAGCGTTCTGGAATCAAGCAATAATTACTACAAAAAACGAATATAAGACAAGGTAAAAGTTAGCAACATAGTTCTTGAAACTTTTTTTTGAATTACACTGGACACCAAGACAGCAACAATTGAGTTTCTCGGCTCCGCCGCAAGAGACGTTAATAAAAAGTACCTTTTGTGCATGTGAAAGAAAGCCGCATAAATTTCCTTGCAATTCAGGCATCTTTCCACCATAATCCACCATCACAACAGGCCTCATTCCCGTGCATAGCGCAAGGACATCTAGATTCAGGCAAGCAAGATAATGTTATTCCTCCGAACTTCTCGAAAGCCCATTAGTAAAGATGGATTGAGCATGATCAAGTGAACTAGTTTAGTAGGAGAGCTTTAAGCTTCAATTCTTCAAATCTTGATTGAAAATAGAGAATGCTGCTAAGAAAATCAATGGACCTATCTGAAGTCGACGCTTAGCGTAGGATTTAAGGCGCCATTTGACATGAGCGAGAGAAGAATCCAACACCGACAACGCTGCTTCCACCTCTGCAACCTCTGTGATTATCGTCATCTATGGAGAAGATGAAGATCTGGAGCTTGATCCCTAGGCGAAACCCTAATTAGCGCAGTTAATATCTTGTGAGAAGCGTCGCAGGAACTAAACAAGACTAGTCAGTCCTTTCTTAGAGGTTTTCGTTGTTTAGTATATTTTGACAATCAGTCTATCAAACGGCCACTTTATAGTTGTAACCCATCAACCTCTTATAGTTCTCAATCTCAAAGTCATCATCAACCTCTTATGAATGAATGTTTTGAAAGGTAAAATTTATATAAAGAACGAATTTATCCTGTTTTGAGACTTAAATTTTTGAACTAGGGATATATTATAAATGTCTAATTTTAATTAATTTGGAGCTATTTTCATTAGTTAAAATTGAAAGAAGTTTGATGACATCTAACACTAGGTTTAGTCACTATTTAGTTGAAATGGACAAGTTCGTGTTATGTATGTCCAACAAACCCTTTAATCCATTTATTGGAAAAAAAAAAAATTACATTATATTCTCTTGATAGTTGACTCTAACAAAGTAATTGTGCGTCTAAGGTCATACTCCACAACCCAACATACTAACCATTGTAATCAGAATTTGGGTTCGGGTATAATACTATCTTATTACTCTGAAAATGCTAGGTACACAAAAATACAATGTTTCAAAAACAAACCCAACTTATTATTGTTAGATGAATGCAAACCGAACATGGTCCATTGATAACCACAAATGTAAACTGAATTTTTTGCTGTAGTGTTGTCAATTGAACTCGGACAACGGTAGATCAATCTGTAAATGTTTTTGAACCAAACCATGTAAATATAATGCACGTTCAGTAGACTCGTAGCTTGAGACGGATGTACTTATGTTGCACATTATGTTTCAACAGAAGCTGCAGCAGCAAATACAATATATAGTGCACAATTACATCTCAATTTATCCCAATATGTAGCTGACAAGCAAGTTGCTATAAACTCAGCTACATATAGAGCTCCAAAAGGAGCACTTTAACATATTTATTACACCATATATGAACTTGCACAGTGCAGTATTGTGATGATGCAAATCAACAAGCTACGATCTCAGTTTCGGTAACTGCAACATAAGGTTATAGCTAGCTACTACATGCTTAAGTAGCTATATGCACAACGTGTAACGATTACACAGAATGCCGATGTAGACTCATGGGTCATGACTCATGAGTGTTCAACCAAGATCAGGAACGATGAAGAACTCTTCCTCGTCTTCTTGAATCTCAATCCTCGGTTTCTTGTTGGACAAGCTAGTCTTACCGGCTCTAAATGGAACCGTGTTGTATGGTTGTTGTGACATGGGGAGTTGTGGGACTTCAGCTGCAACCAAGGTCTCGTGTGATATCTGTTCTCCAAAGAAGGTGGCATCTGTCCACCAGTCCATCTCCCCTAGTTCAAGCGGTCCTTTCTGTGGTGTAAAACAAGGTTGTGAGAGAAATATCCAACTTATTTATCAGCCATTTGAATATATGGTATCTATTTTCTGTATTTTATTCTCCACATGCTTGATAGAAAATTTCTAGTAGTATAATGACATGCCCCTTCAAAGCCAGGGACAATGACAACTTATTTTGCCAATTGACAGTAACTAGAACTGTACAACCTAGAAGGACTAAACCGTCAAATGATGAACCCCAAGGCTACCAGACCAGTCCAACCATATTGACAAATCAAAGCGCTAAGCAATCTCTAGTGATCTTTATGTCACAATTTCCAGGTACTAAAGTAAATCTAAGCTAAGAAGTTTGGTAGTCAGATATCTAACAACATCGACTAAATATCATAAGAGTATGAAACAAGCCGTGAATATAAAATATAGTAGCAGCTTGAGATTAAAAAAAGAAACAAAGTTGAAGAGCAAATTTTGAGGACCTTATTGGCAGATTCAAGCTCAGAAAACTCCAGCAGATCATCAACAGCCCATGCAGGAGATGGAATGGTAGCAGGCTGGTTCACATCTGGTTTAATGGAGATTTGTTGTGCATTATGATTGGATGGATCGATGCAGTTCTTTTCAGCTTCCTTTGAGCATTTTGACTCCAAAGCCACTCTAATGCCTGTAGCTAGATACCTCTGATGGCCTCCAGCAAGGCTACTGGCCAAGTGAATCGATTGGTCGCAATCCTGACAGAAGAGAGCTCTGTCTTCCACGCAAAAAATAAAAGCAGCCTTCTCCTGAAAACAAAAACATCCAGAAGATCAAAAACTGAAGTTAAATTATCAATCGCAGGTTCACATGTTCATATAATCATATGTGTTTAGCATTGGCCTAGTAACAGGAAACAGTAACATCTAGACCGGGAAATCAAAAACTAAAGCTGAAATATCAATTCAGATTCGGATTTTTGCATTAGGAAAAGAGTAACATCAAGCCAAACTTTGCTCATGTAGATTCAAACAATTAGTTAACAGCTTAACATATATAGAGTCACGTTTTTTTTTCCAGATTTGTGTTACCAAATTGGGCCAACTTCATGATTTATATCTGATGCTCACCGCCAACATCAGTGCTTAAGATGAATTCATTCAGCACACGTGATGCACGATCATCAACCAATTAATATAGAGCTATTCTATGGTTTTAGAACATCTAGCTATTATATGGGTTTTAGAACATCTAGCTATTCTATGGTTTTAGAACATATCACAGATCTTCAAACTTCTAACCGTAGGAATAATCGGTTCCCATCAAACATACCCTGCCATAAAGCTAGCAAACGAAACAGTCAAACAGATCTCAGTTAATTATATCACAATAAATCCAGTCCAAAATCATCAGTATCAAATACAGATCTCGAAAGTACTATGTTAGAAACCGAAAAAAGCAAAGATCAGGGATGATTACTTGGCAAATATCACAGGAAGGTAGCTTATTAGAAAGCGTATGAAGCTGAAGCCTCTGATGCTTGCTAGCTAGCTTGTTAGCAGCATGAACCTCCACATCGCACTTGGCGCACAGTGCGGCTTCATCCGCACAACATATCACCGTCGCATGCCTCTTCTCACACACATCGCACTGAATCTTCATCTTGTCTAATCAATATCACCCTAGCCGTGCAAAGCAAACTCCACCTCAGAAATACACCAATTGAAGCAGAATTCCCGAGTCAAAACAGAGATTATTGTAAATCGTTACAAGATTTCACATGAAAACCGGTAATGATTGTGAATTGTCACAATATACCAGGAGGATGAGAGGAGTAGGAAGAGAAGAAAGATTTTGGTGTAGAGTAGAACTTGGAATTTAATGAGAACTGACGAGTGTAGAAGGAAGAGGAAGGACGGAAGAAGATGAGGGAAATCAACTGTAGGGTAGGCATTCGGTACAGCAAAGCAACTGAGTTTGTGTGGGGACTTGCGCTTTTTTTGTGGCTGTGGATTTCTCACAGCTTTATGGTAGGGTCCACCCTCGCCTGTTTGCACTCAGCAGTAAAGATATTCTGTCGCTACCGCATATTAATATCATCACAAATTACATAAAATCTTCCTTCAAAATAAATATCACCACTTAAATTTCTATTCTTTGCAAAATTATTTTTTAAATAAAATTTTATTTTAATTAACCACCTACCATTCGCTTGATAATTTCGTGAAACTTGTTTAATAGCCGTACATCTCACACAATATTATAAATTTTAATTAAATATTTTTTATAAATTGGGATTTTAATTATTCATATTTAAAAATTCATGAAAATATTGTAAAATATTTTTATCATAAGTTAAATTTAAAACAAAATTTTGTAGAATTAATAAATAACCGCCTTCGTGAGATATGACAACAAAAATTTTAATGGGCTATTTGAATTTTGAGTGTGAAAAGGTAAGTTGATTGCGGGCATACATGTGATATAAATCTTAACTTTTTTTTTTGTCTATTCCATTGCAAAGAATCTACATATTATTTTTCCAATAATTAATTTAAATTATTTATGTTAAAATCTCGAATCTCGTTCCATGAAAAAAAAAGAAAAAAGTTGATAATTATTCTCAACGATAATATTTTCTTAAGCCTCCATTTTGCACTTAGGCTTCGAGTAAAACTTGTTAAATAAATGTAAATAGATCTAAAATATATTTAGATTTGTTATAATTTTAAAAACGTGTAACATAATAAATTTCTAGACGTATACATTAAATTCAGAGGGATATCTTTAAAATTATCTTGATTTTTATAGTTTTATATACCAAAATTTAACTTCAATTCTCCTAATTTTTTAAAGTCATCCTACGCATCATATACGTCAAGCAAAAAGTTCATGTCATTGATAGCATAGTCGAATATATATATATATATATATTTATCTTGAGAAAAAAAAAACAACTAATTAAACAATTGAAATTATATTTTATTCAACAAAATGGATATTATCATATTTATAATTTAATTAAATCTAAAAAATAATGTGTAACATGTGATTTATTTAGACCATATCTATCGAATTAATTAAAATGCGTCAACATGACGAAATGTAAATGTTTTAAATGTGGGAGATGAAATTTGACGTGACTTTACAAATAAACGGTACATGCTAGCTGAATGACGTGATTACATTTTTACATCAAGTGAGTAAATTCAAGGACTGTTGTTGTACATAGATATAGATGATAAATGTATTAGAAATTTTAAATAGTTAAATAACATATCTAAAATTTATTTTATAAATTAATTATACATCACATCGATGAGACTCTCTGTAATTCTTTAATTTTGATGTCGTTTGTTTGGAGACAAACTTTATTTATTTATTATCAATAACAATTTATTATGTGCTCTTAATAGTTTTTGATGTTATTGGCAACAATGTATTTCGTGACTTTCGTCACATCTTGTCTACAAAGTTACTGTTTTAAGTTTCAACATATCCATTCAATATATACATTGATTTGTTAAAAACATAACTATAACCTCATAATTGTCATCGGAGAAACTCAGAACTTCAAAGTCAACTTCACTATGAAGTTAAAAAGCAAACATCAATGGAGCCTACAATCCCTACATTTCAAAGTGATCTAAAGAGCACTAACATTATCCACTTTGGCTTCCCACCTGAGATACTCATTTTTCCTATTATTCTTCAATTAAAGGAGGACCATTCTTCCTTTAATCTACCCACGAGGGTCAAACATAAGAGTATAGTCAACATTTCAACAAATACAGCATCTCCCGGACCAGATCAAAATCTGCAACCTAACCCTGCTTAGAAGTTCTACAATTTTCATTTTTCAAAGAAACATGCTCAGACCAAAATCTGCAATCTAGCATAAATCACCTGAAAACTTGAGTTCCTACCTCTACTATGACATAAAAATACAAATAAATCCAGATAACCTAGCCGTACAAACGATGAATTCAATCTTTTGGGCTAGGAGCTTTCTTAACAGATGCATTTTCTATCTGACTTGGAGACGGGATTGATCCACCAAATTTTATATCCTCAGCATGTTGTTCCTGCTGCAACTGTGACAGCAATTGCTGGTGCATCTGTTGTTGCCTTAGCTGGTTTAGAGGATGTTGTTGTTGTTGCTGAAACTGATGCTGTTGTTTTTGAGGATGAATCTGAAGCTGTTGAAGTTGTTGGGTGGTCAAATGAGTTTGCATCATCTGGTTGCTGGGATAGAATGGCTGGCTTGTTCCGAACGATGAAGGATAGTTCATCATAGGACCTCCACTCGGGATGGCTTGACCCGTCAACCTTCTCAAATGTTGTATCTCGTCTTTCAGTGCATTGTTTAATGCTGTTGATGTCACAAGGTAAGAATAGTTATGATACAAACCCAAGCTACAAATTCTACCAGATTTAATAATTATCTTTATTTTTCTCAGTTTCCAGTTACTTTACTTAATTTCCCCCATTTTTCCCCACTTTGTCCATGTTTCTAATTGCTTTGTTGTAATAGCTAAAATTCTATGATTATCTTTTTATTCATTATTAAAAGTTAGCTATTTATATCCTCTTATAAAAGGAGGAACTACTGCATAAAAGGAGGAACTACTGCATTTATTGAGACTCGGACTTGAGTCCTGAAGTGGGATACGGATTCTGAGGATCCCTCAGTTTGGCTGAACAGCAAGGTTCGTACATTCAGATTTTATCCCTTTTCAGGTTCCTAACATTAGCTGGCCAAAGGTGCAGACTTGTACATCTCTTATGCTTTTACATAGAAGAGGCATTCCAAGGGAAGAATATTAGCCACTTAAGGCATGGTAGCTGAAAAGAAAAACTGATATGTGAAAGAAAAGGGAAGTTAAGTGCAGAAAGAAGTAGGGCATACCATCTTGCAAGTTAACTTGCTGTTCCACTGTCTGCAAGCGCAGTTTTAGTTCATTGTTTTCAACACTCAGGCCATTTGTATCTCTCTGCACATGAGAAAGCGAAATTGAATCATATTTTGCAAAAATGATATGTACCTGAGGTACTGAATCCAACAGAATTTGACAAATCAATGTTTCAGCACATATAGATATCCCTATTTAGCTAGGAAATACAAGTCAAACGAGTGTCACCAGAAGTTGAATGCTCGGTTACAGAAAATAGTGAAAAAATGGCATTACCTGCAAAAGAGTCAACTGAGCAGATAAGGAGGTCGCTTCTGTTTGAAGAGTTTGAACTTTGCGTTCCAGCTCAGCTATGTATCTCAGTTTTCTTTCCTTTGACCTTGCAGCTGACTGCCTATTTGCTAAGATCCTATTACAAGCCCAGAAAACATATAACTTTAACTGTTCACTCTCAAATAAATGCATCAAAGATTTGGTATTATGCAATGAACGAGTATTCAAGAGCAAGACCAAAAACATTAAGCATTACTCGATGCAGAAAGTGCCTACGGCTTAACAACAATGATAAGAATTGCGCAGAGGCTTTTAGCAGAACAACCACTCAAGGGCAAGAAAAAGACTCGCAACTAAGGAGAAGCAGCAATCACAAGTAACTAATGACCAAGGCTTATGGATGTGGACAATCAACAATAGAATTGTAATTTCAATAATACAACAATTCTATCCTACATCAACTATTCAAATTTAACAGCAGCAATCAGCGTGGTGCAGCAAAAGTTTGGTCAATTGGCCATCAGAGTTGTAATATCAATAGAACAACTTGCTTTACGCCTGCGTCAAAGAAACAATAGAGAAGCTCCTTGTTCACTAATACCTTGTATTAACGACATAAAATCTGTTTACAAATAGCAACATGAACAAATATGCCATATGACACCCACTAATGCATATGGTAGGAACTCTACCACATGCTGCATGGGTTCATTTCGACAATAAAACCTACTAGGGTCTAGTGACAAACTAGCGGCAAGTTTATTTACCAATGCATGTCATAAGGATTATAAACTAATGTAAATTATAGTTCCAGCAATACACTGAAAATATTTTATTTTACTTACGATTCTTAACTGCATAAACATTATCCAAATCAACTAGTGAAAGAACCTTATAAGTGATAATGATCAAAGAAATCATATTTGTGGTTGCATCAGCAAAAGGTTGTTCTATTGTATACTAAAATATCAGAAAATTACATATCCAAGAGTACAATAGCAACCAAATCATCAGCAGATCAATTTAAGAGTATCTTACCCATAATTTTTTCATCTTACTAGACATTGTTATACTAAGGACAATATCTCATAAGCCTACACAGCGCTGGATTAATCACATAGTATAAACAGGTTGCATATTAACCACGACATTGCAGGTGATAACAGTTAAATCGCAAACCATGATAACATCTCAGAAAGTCAAAACATTGCAGGTGATAGCAGTTAATTATGTTTTGACAGCTAACAAAATACCTCTTTGCACGTTTAGGATCTATAAGCGCAAGCTCAGCAATTTTAGCAGCTGACATAGCCTTCTTAACAGCAGCAGATGAAGAATCCTCACCACCAGAAACAAGCATCTCGGTCTTAATGGAGGTGGACCCATCCATTGACTGGCTATGCTGGTGCCTAATCCTCGGAGGCTTGCTCGAGCCAACATCATCACCACCCGAATGCGGAGGCAGTCCCGCCTGGGCCGCTGAAGATGGCTCACCGACCTGAAACGCAGAGGTAGCCGAAGAGGAGTTGAACTTATCCATGTCAATAAACATAGAGAACAGATCCTCCTCCGTTTCATCCGAAAGCGACGGTCCATCAGCTATACCCACAACGCCAAGATCACTGTCGAAGTTAATGTCATCAGGGAGAGTGAGGATTTCAGAGTGTGCTCGCCGATGACCGATTTTCTTTGCCGGAGTATCATGCATTCGGCTAAGATCGTGACTGAACATACCAAACTCCGGCACCATTGCCGACGACGACGAAATTCCCTGGTCAGATGGCTCCAGCTTGACATTGAGCGCTGAGAATCTTCCCGACGGCGGTAATCCGTCTCCTCCTCCATGGCCAACCTTGCTAGTAATGTCCTTCTCCATTAACAAATCTTGATCCGGAAACCCTAAATTGGCCCGCTTTCGGCGGAAGAAAATGGGAGATTTTGCTCGAATAAACGGATTAGAATGCAAATGCGAGACAAGAGGCTAAGGAAGAGAGACCTAGATTGGATAATTGAGGACTGAGAGATGGGAAGAATAGTGAAGAAATGGAACAGGGAGGTGTGAGATATTCGATTCAGACAGATGTGAACTAGGACAGAGAGAAAGGGGAATTAGGGATTTTGGCCAGGCTGGTAATAGAAGAAAAGAATCGCACAAGGGCACGAGTGAAACGGGGAAGAAGATGTTTAAAAGGACCATTTGGTATAGAAGAAATCAGTGGAAATATGTTTATTTTGTAAATTAGGATTTTTATTTTTTTTTATTGGTAAATTTCGGATGGTACCCTCGTGGTTTAGGATATTTCGGATTTTTGTCCAATATTTTTTTGGAGTCCGAACGGTGCCTTTAAGTTTTATACTTTTTCGGATTTTGTCCAAATTCACTTGACAACTCAAACACTCCTTATGTTTCAATGAAAAAAAAGAAGGAAGAAAACAAAAAGAAAATAATTAGAGTAAATTTTAATCATATTCTCAAACTACTCTAACACTCATCTCCTCTATTATAGCTCCTTCGCTCCTCACTCCATCTTCGGGCTAGGGCTCTCTCCTCCATCCTCCATCGAGGGCTAGAGCTCCGTCGCTCCTTCACTCCTCACTTTATACAAAACATTGCAAAGCGCGATGGGTCTAAACTGATTTATACGCTCCGGTTTTTCCACCTTTGCAATCACCTACCTCTCTAGCCACCGAATCTCCCACCACTGACCAACATTTTTGAAAGAAAATCGGTTGAAATCCATCAACGCCCGGTGCTTTATAAGCCCCATTCCATTAACCGCATGCCAAATTTCCTTCTGCTCCATAGGCAAGCTAAGTTTCTGCCACATCTCATCTTGGATAGGTGGGAAGCCATTACCCTGCAATGGATAATGGGCCGAAACTTCAGCAGCATTCATATTGTAAAGAAGTTTGCAAAAAATAACTGCAAAATCCTCAAGCTTCTTTCCATTGTCTTTCCAAGTATTTTCGTCTATCATAAGGTCTTCAACTCTATTCCGACTAGGGTTGAGCAGATTGCGATTTGGTTGACCGAATCGCAACCAAATCGCAACCACAACCGCACTTTGTGGTTGTGGTTTGCGGTTGACAAATTTAGCGTTTGCGGTTTCAAACCGCAAAACCACTTTCTCAGTCTAAAGACTCTAAACTGAAGTGCTGCGCTTTACACTTTTACGGCTGCTAACTTGCTGGATGTTGCCCTAGTCTCCTCGCGCCGCGGCCCTCGACAGTCGACAACCTCACGGTCCTCACCTCCGTTTCCTCTCGCAGCCTCGTCGGTCTTCCCAGCCGGCACCGTCGGTCTTCCCTCTCGCGGACCTCGCCTCGTCGGTCTTCCCTCTTGCGGACCTCGCCTCCTCGGTAATTGTCGCCCGACTGCTACTTCTTCCTCTTCTCAGTCCTCCTCGCCCGATTGCTACTTCTTCCTCCTCGGTGAGTCTTCTTTTGTCTTCTTCATTTCTTCTACTTAGGTAGTTAGGTTAGTTATGAAATTGCTACTGGAAGTCTGGAATTGGGGAATTGCTGGTTTTGCTACTGAAATTGCTTCCTCATTTCTTCTTCTGTTCTTCATGTCCTCCTCGGCTGCTACTGAAATTGCTATTGGATTTGGCGAAGTGCGGTTGCGGTTTTTGCGGTTCGAACCGCACAAACTGCGGTTTGCGGTTCGAACCGCAACCGAATCGCAAACCGATGCGGTTTGAACCGCAACCGAACCACATATTGCGGTTTGCGATTCAAATATTCCTATTTTGCGGTGGCGGTTTTGGACCGCTGCTCGGCCCTAATTCCGGCCTCGTTTGATGATGGTGGACATGTGGAAATATTTAGTATTACGATCTCCTAAGCATAACCACTATTCCCTTGACTTTTGAAACCACAACATTTCTTCTTGATTTAGCGTAGTATCAAACTCTAACCTCAGCTCTCTTTCCTGTCTAGAGAGCGCATCAGAGGTACTCAGATTCGGGTCACTTTGGATGGCGATTAACTTGTCCATAAGCTTAACTTTCATGTGAAAAATATTACCAAACACAAGTCTATTCCAGGTTAGCAAACGTAATTTAAAAGTTTGAAGTGCGGTGATAACCTGAGAATTATTCTCCCAACAATCGTCAAAAATAGGAAGAAAATCGGGGTGTGCCATCCAAGCCGCTTCAAACCTGAATGAGCGTCTTTTTGGCTTACAACAAACATCCGGATTGAGGCGGAGGAGTAGAGGAGCATAATCCGAAGAGAATCTAGCAAGGTGTCGAACATATGCATTCTCCCAGAGAGTCCGAGCCTCCTGGTTGAAAAGAATTTTGTCTAAGCGTTTGAAGACGTGTTGGTGAGAGGTACTCCCATTCTCCCAAGTGTACTCCGATCACGTGAAACCCGAATCAATGAGCTTGTGGTTACTAATAAGACTTCCAAAAGTGTTTGAATCCAAGTGTATGCCACCCGAACCTCCCTTTCTTTCATGACCAAATAAAATGCAGTTAAAATCCCCTCCAAGGATAAGGGGACCATTAATATTATCAAGCTCTTCCCAGAAAATTTTGCGCAGATTGGTTTTAGGTGGCGCATAAACAACAACCAGATGATAGGGAGAAGAACTTTTAAGAAAATTAATTGTAGACTGGGATTTGTTACATTCCTAAAAGGTAGATTATAACCGAAAACACAATTGTTTTAAGTTTACTAATGCAATGCCCGCACCTTGTGCGGGTGATTTTAATTATTATATTTTATGTTTATTTGTTCATATAATTAAAATTCATGCATCAAATATTATGATAATAGTTTATCTATTTTATAACCCGAACCTTGTGTGGAGTTAAATTTTAATAATTTCTAAACATTCGTAAATTATAATGTATAGCCGAAGAGAAAGTAAACGAATGGTAACGAAAGCCGAAGATTGAAAATCGGTAAAAAAAGAAAAAGAAAAAAGAATGATAGCAACATGGACGTATTTGGTGAAAAACGATTGATAGTCGAAAATAAGATAAAGATGATGCCGAATAGAAAAAAAGAAGAATGATATCAAAAGGATAACAACATAGAGAATAATTTGGAAAAGATACGACGAAGCCACCTAAATATATCTTCAAATCCTTGGAACTCTGATCAATATGGGAAAATGAAAACTCGAATGGAAGACGATGGGATATGATCTGTATATATAATTTGATAATTTTAACGTACATGAAAAGTTTAGGTTTTATTGTAAACTAACGTACAAGAGAAGCCGATAGATATTATTGATCTTAATTATTTTAGAAAAATATTTATCTCAGAAAAATTGAGAGGCCGTCACGTCACTAAAAAGAGACAACTCTTTTAGTATAGGTATATAGATTATTTAAAATTCTAATTAATTTAAAATATTTAAATTCATGTAATGAAAATTTAATAATATATATTTTTTAGATTAAATACTCAATATTCAACCTCTCATGTTCTGTTTATTTTTTTTGAATATGGAAAAACAAGATATACTTCTCAACTGGGCTTAGGACCATTCAGCCCAATTCATAGCCTTGCCTTGTTCATTCCTTTAATGGGATTGAGGCTCAATACGAAGACTACCTACTCCAGAGTCCAGTTACACCTTTACACCTTTTCTACGCGTCTGTCGTCTTTTTTCCCACCACTTCCTGGTTCCCCCTTCTCGAATTCCCCACCTTCTCTCTCTCTTCCCATCTCCTCTCGAAACCACAGCGAAGAGAACAAAAATATTCCAAGTTCTCAATTCATCCTCGCCAATTTTTTGTGTTAAAAATTCGAGAGACGAAGACCAGGAATCTGCTGCGTGATCGGTCTGTGCGTCTTTACTCGACCAATTTTAGTCCACTTTAGCTGTTTATTTTTTCCAATTGTTGTGCGGTTGAGAATTAGGGTTTGTTCAATCGATTGCTCCCTTTGGAGTTTTGGTAAAAAGCCAAAGACGGTGATGTATTAGGGCTTTTTATTTATGGTTTTTGTTTATGCAGTTTTGATAATCTTATGTGCTCTGTAGTCCTATTTGGATATAGAAGGAGCTCTTGATTGTATCCTGTACCCTTCAAACTTGGATTAACGGATTTTGTTTTTTTCTTTCTTCTTTCTATATCTTTGTTTATTAGTTCATCGTTCTGCCCAGGTTTGGTAACTATTCTTCAGGTTTTTTTTATATAATGTTCTGAAAAAAGAGAGGATATAACGATTAAAAAAGCAAAAAATTTTAGAAGAAAAAAGGAAGTGTTGTGGTGGAATATCGCTACAATCTTGGAAAAAATAGGGTGAGACAGTAAAAATTATATCCTCAATGGCTGCCAAGGAAGGGAATCGCCAGAATAACGGGCAACGATTGGGCATCACAGAGCCTATCTCATGGGGTGGACCATCAGAGGATGACGTGATAAGAAGCCAGGAACTAGAAAAGGTAGTTTGTGATTTATAACTTTTTTGTCAGTTTTATTGTTTTACTATTAATGCTACAGGGGAATTCTGAAATGAGAAACTTTTGATTTTCAGTACTTGGCAGCTGCTGGACTGTATGAGAGTCAAGATGAGGCTGTTAGAAGGGAGGAAGTATTGGGACGGTTGGACCAGGTTATTTTGTAGTTCTGCTTATGCTTCTTGTTAACCGACTGATGTTTCAGGGTTTATTCTTATTTTATCCTTCATGTCACAGATTGTGAAGGTTTGGGTGAAAAAGATCACCCGTGCTAGGGGATATAATGAACAGATGGTTCAAGAAGCAAATGCTAAAATATTCACATTTGGTTCTTACAGACTTGGGGTATGATTAAACATTTATTAATTTGTATTTGGCATTCTGACTCCAAATTGTTTGTGCAGATGTATCTGAATTGAATCTTCTGCAAGTTGAGTGTTATGCAGTTTGTCCCCTTTAGTTTCCTTGATCTATACTTTACCTGTGACGATTTTAGAAAATTGAAGGTATTTTCGTGTAAACTAAGAAATAAAAACATGACTTTCGAGTTTTGAGAATATTCAGTAACAGGAAATGGAATCATATATTCTTTAAATTATGAAAACAGGGAGAAACAATGAAGTGAATGAACTATAAATTTATCGTTGTCCTGTGACTGATACTATCATATGAAATTGTGGTTATTTACTTATATCTTGATTTATATACTTAATATTCATTAGGATAATTTTTTTTTGGTATATAGCCTTAGTGGGAGCATAAAATAAGAACATAAAGCAAGTCTTCTTCCAGTACTCAAGATGGTGGAGACAGGTTTATAGCTGTAGACACTTCTGTGGATACATGTAAATGGGATGTATACATTTACTTTACAAAGGTTCCGAAACAGACTAAGAGCACATTATCACTATCAATTAGTATCAGTACCAATATGTTACAATCATGATTACCAAACACACCCTATATTTTTAAGACCTTAGATTTATTCAGAAGATGAAGTGCAGTGTAATGGGTGCTTTAGTTTGTAATTTGTAGTTTCTCTTTCATTTGAGAAGCGGTTCTTTCCCTTTATTCACTTTTTGTTGTTTTCTTCATGAAATAATAAACGGTTATGTAGTTATCATATTGCCAGAAAGGAGGTATTAGTTATTTGATATTCTCGGCTGATGTAGATGATTCTGTTATCAAGTAACACCAGTGTGCTAATGGTAAACAAAGTTAGATAATATTACTTATATTTGGAAGTATTAGGTCATCATCTGGATTAGAATCCAAATCCTTCTGAAGTTAATTTGGATTTTTACTTCATAACAACTTTACAAGCTGCCTTTGTTCAATCATCAGTGTATTTTGTTTCTTTTCAATTCTTAGGTTCATGGTCCTGGAGCAGATATTGACACACTCTGTGTGGGGCCCAAGCATGCTACAAGAGAAGTAAGATTCTGTCTAGTGCTATTTGTCTATTGCTTTCAGCTTTTTCTCACTGTTTTTGTTTAATGATTCAATATAGGAGGATTTTTTTGGTGAACTTCATGATATGCTATCAGATATGCCTGAGGTGTCAGAATTGGTGGGTGTTAGAGATGCTCATGTACCTGTAATGAGATTTAATTTCTGTGGTGTTTCCATAGACCTTCTTTATGCAAGATTGGCAATCTGGATGATTCCCGAGGTAAAGATGGACTGACAAGGTTTTCTTCGTTGCCTTATCAAAGTTTTAATAGTCAATTCAGTTGCTTATGTGACAGCCAATTATCCCTAGCAGCCTCACCAATTTGTTACCATGCGATTTACACTCACATGCTTCATCCTTCCGCCCTGCATGTGCAACTAGATTCCACAACCATAAAAGATCTTTATTGTAGTTCAACAATATTATTTACTGTGGATACATTGCCTAACATTTGTCTTTGAGGGGCTAAATGAATGTGCACATATTTAACATTTTTTTGAAGAATTTATGGAACTACCCAAAGTTGGTTTCTGTTTCCTCTTTCTTTATGTAAGCTCCAACTATCTGTTTTCCCATTTCTAGACTCTTGGATAATTCTTTTTCTTATAGACTGAATACTCATTGCACCCTAATGAAGATTTTTTCAGTTAAGGACTTTTATTGTAGAATGTTTTTAAGAAAAACCAATTTCTCTGTGTTCCAAAATTAGTTTCAGCTTCTTTTGTCGTTTGAGGACCATTTCGTTACTTAGTTTTCTTTTAGATTGAATAATAATGTGTTTCCTTAAAATATTTGGAAGTACTCATTTTTGTTTCAGGATGCTCTGAGAAAGCAGTTATAAATGTGTCATTGATGTCTTATATGTTGTATTTATGTTTTTTCCTTCTAATTTGTGAGGTCAAATTATCATTTTCCATATCTAATTTTGATGTTTGTGTGGAGCAAAATTTTGATATTAACTTGTAATTTTGGTGTAGGACTTGGATATATCTCAAGAATCAATATTGCACAATGCAGATGAACAGACTGTTCGCAGTCTAAATGGTTGTAGAGTCACTGATCAAATATTGCGATTGGTGCCTAATGTGCAGGTTTCGCAAAACTTAACATCTAAGATATTTTCTGTTGATCTCAAGGAAAGATGATATGGCAGCTGTAATATAACAGAAAGATACTTCATTCATCAATCTATAATATAGTCATAGTGATAGCATGTCTGAACTTCATAGTTGATTCTTCTTGCAATACTATTATTAAGAAATTCTTTTTTTGTAGCAGAACTTTCGAACAACACTAAGATGCATGAGATATTGGGGGAAACGGCGTGGTGTGTATTCTAATGTATGTGCAATTTCTTAATTTCGACTAGATCGGATATGTGCCAGAAAGTTGTCCTTTCTTATTAAATTTTAGGAAAAAATTGACCTGCCTATTTTGTGTTCAGGTTGCAGGGTTTCTTGGTGGAATAAATTGGGCCTTGCTTGTTGCTCGTATATGTCAGCTATACCCTAATGCGTCGGCCAGCATGTTGGTTTCTCGGTTCTTTAGGGTGTACACTCAGTGGCGGTGGCCAAATCCCGTTATGCTTAGTGAAATTGAAGAGGGGTCTCTTGGCCTTCAAGTTTGGGATCCAAGAAGGAATTTGAGGGACAGGTTTCATTTGATGCCCATCATAACTCCAGCATATCCTTGCATGAACTCTAGTTACAATGTCTCGGCAAGTACTTTGAGAATAATGACTGAAGAGTTCAAGAGAGCAAGTGAAATCTGTGAGGTATAACTTTGTCGGTTAATGATTTTCTGTTAGTTATTGCCTTCCATATTACATTTATGTGGTCTGTCATGGTTCATGTAATTTTTTATAAATCTGGTTTGATTTTCAAAGATATGAATTTGTTAAGGGGAAGTTTAGGTACAAACTTACCCCTGCTGCAAGTTGGTCAGTAAATTCTCTTGTATGACCTACTTTCTTTATAATTTTTCACTTTGTATCACTCCATTCATTGCATGTCCTGTTTTTCTGTGTTTGTATTTCTTTTGGCTACCTTAATTGAGCAATTGATATCACTTTCAGGCTATGGAAGCTAACAAAGCTGATTGGGATAAACTGTTTGAGCCATATCCCTTTTTTGAGGCATACAAGAATTACTTGCAAATAGAAGTCAGCGCAGAGAATGCTGATGACTTGAGAAGATGGAAAGGTTGGGTAGAGTCTCGTCTACGTCAGCTTACATTAAGGGTATTCCGAGTTTACTATCTATTCCCTTCTCATCCATTCTTTTTATGACATGTTGTTTGCACTAAAGCTAACATCTGCTCTCTTATGCCAATCCAGATAGAGAGGAACACATTTAACATGCTTCAGTGCCATCCACATCCTTCTGAATTCCGTGATAAATCCAAGCCCTTCCATTGTTGTTACTTCATGGGTTTACAGAGAAAACAAGGGGTCACCCCACCCACAGAAGGTGAACAGCAGTTTGATATAAGATCGACTGTAGAGGAATTTAAGCAAGCAGTTTTCTCATACACTGAGTATAGATCAGGAATGCAGATATTCGTTTCCCATGTAAAACGTAGGAGCATACCTACTTTTGTGTTTCCTGGAGGTGTTAGACCTGTCCGCACAACTAAAACATCTCAAGAAAATAGGCGATCTATGGAACTGAAAGGTTCTAACCAGCTTGGTGATGGCTTATCATCTGAAAGTAATACTGGTGTAGAAGGGGTGGACAGCGGAGAGAAGAGAAAGAGGGACAATGATAATCATGGGCCTGACTTGAAAAACATGAAGATACCAGGTCTTACAACATCCTCCAGTGCTACAATTCAGAGTGGAAGCCTTGTTATGGCTGCTACTTCTGTGATGGATATCAATTATGCAAATGGACATGCCTTGGACGGGAGTACGAAAGACGAAGTTGATGATGCTAAGAATTACGAGGCTTGTGGAATTGCACAAGAAAATTCTTCTTCCGGGGAATTGCCTGCTTCTGTTGATATGTCATTCTCTAAGGAAGCTGAGAAGATTGCTATTGACAAGATCATGTCAGGTCCATACAGTGCACATCAAGTTCTGGCAGAGCCTAATGAACTCAAGGCTCAAGTTGATTATGGAAATGAATCAGAAGGTTTTTGTACTAACTTGCCAATGGAATTAGAATCTTCTTCTGCCTTGCAAATGGAATTAGAATCTTCTGTCTTGCAAGCAGAATTAGAACCTTCCTCGGTTGAACAGTTGGTGGTGCCAGAAACTTTCAGTAAAACCACTTCCTGCTCAACTTCATTTGCAAGTGCAGGCTTAGATGAGCTCGAGGTACAGACTACTCCCTTTTCTTATTGATTTCTATTCAATCTGGGTAGAACAGAAATCCCCAAAATAGCAATGAACCATGATCTAAATGAATTGGAAATGAAGCTTTTGTTTGCATATTTTACAGCATTTAAACAAACTGTGGTGTGTTCAGATTAAATGTCAAAAACATTCTGATCTTCTTTTGCCTTGTTAACATATGGCATTTTACTTTGTTGAATCTATTACCACGTAGAGCAAGAAACAGTGGAAGTCGGCTCTCATGAGATAAATTTAATCTCTTGTACGTGTTTTTTTATAAGCTCTATCTGAACCATTTCCGTGGCTCTTGCGGCGTTGAATGTTTACATTACACGATACTGACTTGCTCTGACCATAGGTTTTTTCTTGATTTATCTATAAAATTATCAAGTAGATGGTTGGTGTTCCTACATATCTTCGTTGGTAATCGCTACTTAAAACTCCTTTTCATACAAAGTTTATACCATTTGCACAATTAGTGAGGCTTATAAAAACTCTTTGTTCCTCCCCCTGCAGCCTCCTGAATTGGCAATGCCACTTCCTATCAATCCTTCTCCACCTCAGAATAGGCCGATCATCCGGTATATCTCTATACTTCACTGTACACTCTTGATTTTCGCGTCTTTGAGTTCTCATGTCTTTGTCCGCTTTGCAGGGTTAACTTCACTTCTCTGGGTAAAGCTGCAAGTAAGTAGGCATGTGAAGAGGACAATGAGCTGTCTTTGGACTTGTGCGCCCAGGCAAAATGGTAAAGGGGCGTCTGATCTTGAGTTCTTTATAGAGTAACCGACGCATTGAGCTTGCATTCCTTGTTCCCGTAACCGGGGCAAGTATAAGAAGTGCAAAAACATGTAACTAAAGAATTTCTGTAATAAATCTTGAATTTGGATTTGCGTACAATTTGCAGCCGAGGGTAAACACTTGAAACTGGTCCCCAACATTGTACTTGTACCAGTCTTTTAAGATGAGAAATATTACCCTTAAAAACTCTGCTCAGACTAATTTCTGTTGATCATGAAGAGTTCTCATTTGAAAGCATGTCTTGGGAGCACCGGAAGTTCGAAGAAATTTTTTATATAAAAAAAAATGAAATACAATTGGATTACCATACAAAGCCTTGTGTCATCTCAAGTTTTCTACTACCTTTTGGATTACCATACAAAGCTTTGTGTCATCTCAAGTTTTCTACTAGTGAACTACTTTTTGGGTATGTATTTGACTATTTGCGTCTTTTTTGTTGGTTAGAGCATCCATGACGGTGTGCTCAAGTTTCATACTTCATAATTTTCATCACCCACAAAAATCTAGGCCAATTTCATTGAGTTTTCCTACAGGGTTTCCATTATCAACCCACCAGTCCACCAACACTTCAACCCCCGTTTGGTTGTAACTCCGGAAACGGAAACGGAATGGAAACGAATCTAGTCCACATATGGTTGTAACTCTGGAAACGGAATGGAAATGAATCTATAACTCCGGAAACGGAATGGAAACGAATCTAGTCCACATGTACTTTGTTCATGAAATCATTCCAGTTGGTTTCATGCAAAATGCACTTGTTTCCCCTACTTTGTTACCTTATAGGGTATTAAAACTAATCAAATTCTACTATAATTAGTTCAAACCACAAGGAATGATTCCCAACAACTTCATGAACAAGGGTGTAAGTATGGACTAGATTCGTTTCCATTCCGTTTTCGTTTCCGGAGTTTAAACCAACCGGGCCCTAAAAGTATTGTAGACCTTCATAATTGTGGGATTTGTGTTTTCTTGTCTTAGAGGTAGGTTTACTGAGCTGATTTGCCCTAGTTGTGGTGAGTAGTGTCTGGCTTCATGTTCTTGCTCCAAAAACTCGACTGTTAATGGTAGGAAAATGTATTACAGACCTTTTATGAAGCTGAAGAAAGTGATGGTGTAATTCATTCTTGCGGCTAGGGTTTAAAGTGTTGGTGGTGGACTGGTGGGTTGATAATGGAAACCCTAAATATAAATATAATTAG
Source organism: Fagopyrum tataricum (assembly GCA_002319775.1). Classification (NCBI taxonomy): domain Eukaryota; kingdom Viridiplantae; phylum Streptophyta; class Magnoliopsida; order Caryophyllales; family Polygonaceae; genus Fagopyrum; species Fagopyrum tataricum. Next base: position 12,853,788 of record CM008286.1, read on the forward strand.
AAAAAGTTACTCCCAATATGTGTGTTTTTCGTGATGTTAATCATTTTTTTTTAATGTATTCACTTATTATTTTTGTATGGTATTATTGTATTAAGCATCATAATAATAAAGGATCAAACTACCATCCGCTAAAGTTTCATCTTCATCCTAATAATTTTCGATCTACTAAACGGACCTTAGCCAAGATAAATGAATTAGGTCTTAATCATTTGGGAAGTAGAATTCGAGGGGCTTCTAAGCCAAAAAAAAAAAAACTCAATAAGATCGAGTTACACTTTATAATGCGTTTTAAGGTCGCCAAATATCAAATAAAAACCGGTTAAAATAAGCGGGTGAACATCTTTTTTTAACAATTGATGTCGCCACATCACTTTATTTATGTGGCGAGCGGCTAAAACAGAACCGATGAACTTGTACTTACGTGTTTTTGTATTAGTATTAGGTAGTTCAAAATTTTTACAATATTGTTCATATTTTACACACATTGGTTTATATATATTTTTAATTATTTGATTAAACATCACATAACATTGCATTCACTTAGCTAAGATGAAATAATTAGTTGAAGTTCTTTATACAATATTTAGTTACATTTACATAATATTAGTTAATGTGTTTGTACTTTTAGTTCACAATATTAGTTTATATTTAGTTCAAAACTACTCAACAATTGGTTTATAATTTAAAATTTTATTTTAACAGAAATTCAGTTCATAATTTAAATGATTCATATTTTACTTAAATTTTAATCGTATCTCACAAACAAGTTCACGGTCAACATATCGTCCAGTAAATGCACATTCATATTCCAAATATTTTAAAAAAAATTTTCTCTACATTATAATTCCGTGTTTAATATTAATACCTCATAACAAATATAAATTAATAGTATGAAATTATAAATACCAATTTATACAAAATCATATAATAATAAAATAGTAAAAAACTGATAATTTGGAAAACAGAAAAAAAATGCGTAAACTAAGTAATACACAACATTAATTAGTTACAAATTTATAAACTAATAAAATAGCAAAAGATGATAATTTGAAAAATTGTATAAAATGCGTAAAGTATGTAGTACAAAAATATTTAAACTAATAAAATATAAATTATAATCTCGTTGTTGGTTGATGCATTTTGATGCATTTTGTTTGTCTGATTTTATTTTTTTTATTTTTTTTATTTTTTGGTTTGTCAGAATATGACGGTTAGTTCGTCAATCACTTTGTGGTCTCTCAATTAGCTAGTTTTTGCTAATCAATAAAATTTCTTTTCTTTTTCAATTTTTTTTAATAAACAACAACGGATGTTTTTTTTAATCTTAGAGTACCGTTATATAACATCAGAATAAATAAAGTGTACAATCTCATGAGGACAAACATAATAAACTTGTCTTGTACCATTATTAACCGAGCGGACAAAAATCGTTAACGGGACAAGGCGGATGCGCATTCCGACTGCGTCAAGGCTAAATTGGGGCACATTCGAAATGCGCATCCATCATAGGCTAATGTCATGTTAACCAATGCTAAATTGGGTTGATTCTTCAGTTTGATCTCGGGCGCATGCGGAGTCTGCATGTGCATCCGCCCCAGCCTGGACCGGATGCGGAATGCGCTTCCGCCCCAATATGAAGCGCAAACAAATTTCGCATCCTTAAGTGCAATTGGTAATTTTAACCGCGTGAATAGTAACTATGAAGTTATTTGGACAAACATGAGCAAGGTGGTGAGCTACCTTGTTAGCACACCTAAGAATATAACAAAGAGAGAAAGGCAAAGTGTACAACATAGTGGATGTTATTTACACGATATTTGATTTGTTAGTTTGTAGAGTACACTGAGGGTGGATGGATCTCGCAAATTCCGTGTATGCATTTTTTAGATATGTGACCTTAATGCGTTTTTTGGTTGTGCGTGATTTACACACGGATATAACTTTGCTTTTCATGATACGTCTTTCAAATGCATAGTTACAGTACGCGCCTTTCAGATGAACGAAATTTATATTTTTCTCTTTTTTAACATATTTGTCGGACGCATATTCATTTTTGGATACGTGATAATCAAAATTCGCACAAATAACAAACATATGATACTTAACTTTGTTTTCTCACTATATTCTTCTTATAAATACCTTTTTGGACTTCATTTATACAAAAGGTGATTTTAATAAAAACTCCGTTCAAAAAACACAAATTTGTGAACCCACGAATAATAAAGAACCCTAACTCGGCTAACCCAAAAATACCATTTATACCGTTTGAGCTTCGTCCTCTCTCCTCTCTCCTCTCTCCTCTCTCCTCCCATCTCTCTCCCTGAAGAAAGAACCCTAACTCGGCTAATCCTCGTTCTTCGTCAGTAAGTATGCTTCTCTCTCCTCTCTCTTCTCGTCATTTTTCTTTCCCCTGCACGCTGTTCGTTTGTGTTCTGCGTCTTCTTCCGTATTCTGTTCCCATGGATCTGTACTTCATCTTGAGATCTGATCCTGATCCATGTCTTATTTTCCATTGGAGGCAAAGATCTCTGATTTAAAATGTTAGATTTGGTAAAATTGATCGAATCCGAACTGAAACCTTAGAATGAAAATTTAATTTTCAAGAGATATTTCTGCCTGATGTATGTTCATGTCAATGTGGTAATTGATGCGGTAGTTGTTAAATTACCAAGATTTTGATTTCTTTTGATCAGAATTGTCGTGATGTTTGACTTTTTGTGAGCATGAAATCAGAATTGCGGTCTCTCATTGAATTGGATATGCGATGCATTCCTTCTATTCGACTAATTTTGGGGATTTTATTCTTCAGTAACTCTTTTATGTCTGGATTCAAAATTGTGAGCTGAAATCGACGAAATTTGTGAATATTATATAGAATTGACTTCTTTAGCATGTGTTTAATGGCTCTGATGTGTTGCCTGTCGTTCTAGATCTGCAATGGATGGTGACGGTGGTCTAAATATGCATAATTGGGGATATTATGAGACTCCTTTGCTCAAGGGCCATGTTGGGGTCCAGATGATCCCAAATATGCCAGATCAGAAACCACTTATTGGAGGACGAGATGCAACGCTCATGGCAAATGTGAATGGAACCTTCAATCCGAGGGATTGTGGGCTTCCAAGCTCACAGTACCAGATGAGTTTCATGAGGAGAGATGCTTGGATCCACAGCGATAATAAATTCAGCATTCTACCTGGCAATCCCGGTTATGGTGTTTTGCAGGATGCCACTCATCATCACCATCATCATCCCATGCAAATGATTCAACAACAGGAATCATCATCTGATGATAGGGTGGTTCATATGGATGAGATAGTTGCTGATAGTAATATCGGCCCTGCTAAAAAGAGATCGGTTGGTAAAGCTGATAATGCACCTAAAACAAAGAAGGCTAAGAAAGGTCCTAATGCACTAAAGGACGGGAGTAGTCCTTCAGTTCACCGTGCAAAGTCTGCAAAAAAAGTAACCGAGGTTATCATAAACGGAATCAATATGGATATTTCTAGTATCCCTATACCTGTTTGCTCATGTACTGGAGCTGCTCAGCAATGTTACAGATGGGGTTCGGGTGGATGGCAATCTGCGTGCTGTACAACCGGGATGTCAATGTACCCATTGCCAATGAGTACAAAAAGGCGCGGTGCAAGAATAGCAGGCAGGAAAATGAGTTTGGGAGCATTTAAGAAGGTATTAGAGAAATTAGCTGCAGAAGGTTATAACTTCTCTAACCCAATTGACTTGAAAACTTATTGGGCAAAACACGGTACCAACAAATTCGTCACAATCAGGTAGATGTAAGATTCAGATTCTACTATTAGCCTCACAAAGAGTTCTGCCTGATTCTCATGTACATATGCTTATGGCCAGGAACAGAGGCTTCTTCAATGTTTTTATTTGTTTTCAAATTCAATATTTGGACCTCAATTCTGTAATTTCTTGTTCTTCTAATGCTCCTAGATTAGGGATGCCACTAAGGCCGCCTTTGTTAGAGAAAAGCAGTGAATGAGCACTCATTTCTTCGTTCTTTGCATAATCATCCCAGGTTTAACCTTTCACATTGACAAGAAACATCTTTTGAAATACTTGTTTCGTTACACCGAATTGTTGTCGTTTCTTGTAGCGCATTTGATGCAGCTTGATTCATTATGCAAATTGTTACAGTGCTTGTGAATTTGCTGTTTTGGCTTGGGAGATTATGAAAGCTTATATCTATCTTTTGACCAGTTGCTGAACACTATCAATCAGCTTCCTATAATGGCACTGTAAATCTATTTTTATCTTTGTAAGTCATTTTTCTATGACTGATGAAGCTCATCAATACTATATGAAAATGCAAAAATGTAACAGCTGTCATCATTTTACTGTTACATATCGCTATATGCGGTCGAATTTTCTGGTTTTACTGTTACAAGATATTTGTAGGCAAATGTTTTTCTACGAGAAGATCGTTTTTGAGAGTTTTCGGGTACTTTACTGAAGATGCAACTTTTTTCTCACCAATTGTAGCCTACACTGAAACATCACCATATTATATAAAGCATATTAACAAACACATTTGGCTTATAATATGGGTCCCTAAAAGATGATGCCAAACATATGTTCAAAAACCAAGTTAGATAAATACAGCTTGATAAAGAATTCTAAACTAAAACTTTATATTTAGTTCTTAAATTATGTGCTAATATGGATAGTTAAAGTGAATGCATCAATACTGTGCTAATATGTTTGTCAAATACATACCTTAAATTAAACTATTTAATGTAAAGACTTCTCTGAAATGGTCAACCAAACCTGTTTTCCACCAAAATCAATTTGATTAATAAATATTTTTATTTTTATTTTTTACACCCTGACCACAGCTAATCTAACCAACTTATATATTTATACTATAATATAAATTTTTTCGATCAACATTACGATTTACATGACTTAAAATATTGATGTTTGAGAATACAAAACAATAAAAACAAAAAGAAAAATTGCTCTGGCGTTCAGATTCATCTTCCTTTATACCGTTTGGTTTGAGCTTTATTCTCTCTCCTCTCTCCTCCCATCTCTCTCTCCCTGGAGAAAGAACCCTAACTCGTCTAATCCTCGTCCTTCGTCAGTAAGTACCTTTCTCTCTCTCCTATCTCTTTCGTTTTTTTCTCATACTTTCCCTGCTCGTCGTTCCTTTTCTTTTTCATTTTTTTTTGTTTGGAGCTTGCTGTTCGTTTTATTTGTGCATCTTCTTACAATGGATCTATGGTTTATTTTGAGATCTGATCCTGATCTATGGTTTGTTTTTCGTGGGAAGCTAAGATCTCCTACTTGACATGTTAGATTAGGTGAAATCGGTTGAATCTGAACTGAAACCCTAGAACATGTATTTGACTATCACGAAATTGTTGAAAGATTTATGCTTGTTATCTGTTTATGTCAATGTCTTTGCCGATTGGTGTGTAATTTGTTAAATTGTTGAAGTATTTGACTTTTCATGAAGATGGAATCAGAATTGCGGTTTGTCATTGATTTGGATATGTTATGCATTCATTCTATTCAATAGTTTGAGGGGTTTTGTTGTGCTGCTGTATTATCTCCTGGATTTTCAAAAATATGAGCTGAAATGTTGTTTATTGTTTCTCTTTGTATGGTTTCTATTTTTCTAAATGTTGGTCTAGGTCTCCAATGGATGGCGATGGGGGTCTGAATATTCGTAATTGGGGATATTATGAATCTCCTTTGCTGAAGAGCAATGTAGGGCTGCAGACCCCACCAAATATGGAAGATCGTAAACCATTCCTTAGTGGACGAGATACAACTCTCATGGCAAATATCAATGGAGGCTTTAATCAAAGGGATTGTGGGGTTTCAAGCTCACATTTCCAAATGAATTGCATGAGGGATGCTTGGATTCATAGAGATCACAAATTCGACAACAAATTCCTTAATGTGATGCTACCCACCAATCCTTATGCTGTATTGCCCGAAACAACAACTGCTGTTCATCATCAACATCATCATTTTCCTTTGCAAATGCTCCAACCCGAATCTTCAACTGATGATAGAATTGTTAATGTGGATGAGATAATTGGTGAGAGTAATACCGCCCCTACTAAAAGAAGAGCAGTGGGCAAAGCTGAGAACGCCCCTAAAACAAAGAAGTCTAAGAAAGCTAATAATGCAACAAAGGACGGAAGTAGCGGATCAGTTCATCGTGCAAAGGCTGCAAAGAAAGTAACCGAGGTTATCATAAACGGAATCAATATGGATATTTCTAGTATCCCAATTCCAATTTGCTCATGCACAGGAGCTGCTCAGCAATGTTACAGGTGGGGCTCAGGCGGATGGCAATCCGCTTGCTGTACAACCGGGATGTCAATGTATCCGTTGCCAATGAGTTCAAAGAGACGCGGCGCAAGAATCGCTGGCAGGAAAATGAGTCTTGGTGCATTTAAGAAAGTTCTAGAGAAATTGGCAGCAGAAGGGTATAATTTCTCTAACCCTATTGATCTAAGGAGTTACTGGGCAAAACACGGTACCAACAAGTTCGTGACGATCAGGTAGAATGTATAATCGAGATTCTACGATTAGGCCTGCCTCCCTTTGGGTTTGGTCTGATCCTCATGTACATATTGTTGTGGCCAGGAAGAGGCTTTTGCTTTTGTGCTGTTTACATGTCATTTGAAATTCTATATTTTGGACCTCAGAATTTGTAATTTCTTTCTGTGCTGGTAGATTAGGTTATGCTGCCACTAAGGCCACCTTGTTAGAAAAGCAGTGAATGAGCGTTTGTTTATCTCTTTGTTCTTTGCATAATTATCGTAGGTGAAACTTCATTGACCAGTTTATGGCTAGTTTTGTTACACTCACTTCATTCATCGCACAGTTATAGTATGCTTATGAGTTTCATTTACTTGTTAATAACTTTGACATACTGGAGTGTTTAGGCATTTTCGTTATAGGTCATGCAATATTTGATTTACTTGATGAAAGTCATGCATTATTCAGGCTCAACCCAAACGTCTAAGGGGTTCTCGTTTTTTTTTTTTTTTTTTTTTTAATTATAAAAAATCCCTTATATGTGATGGATCCATATTAAAGGGAACAAATTCGATATATTGGACCAAATTAGTTAATATTAAGAATAAAGTTGTACACATATTGAACCTCTATTTGTGACGGCCTGATAAAAGCCAACTTGACAATCCTATCGACCGACGAGCTTATTAACAAGATTGAATAGTTGTGTAGTTCATTTTTTAGGTGAAGGTTATATGCATATTTGGTATGCAAAGATTATTTAGCAAAATTACCTTTTTTTTGGTAAGTGGTAAATTTATATAAAGGCTTAACTAGGACCAGAAAAATTCTAGTTAAACTCGCATAACAAAGGAGTACATATGCCAAAACATAGTGCCTAAGTACTCCATGTAAGTGTGCAAATTTCCTGAACGTACCCTCTACCTCATACTGAATATAAAAAATAAGTATCTTATGGCACTGTTCATAAGGTCCTTCCACTTTCGGCAAAACCATCAGCAGAGAGGAACAATCATAAACCAGAAGTGTGCCTAGCCATCGGATCAAGATATCATTCACATTCGGCAAAGTCATCAACAAATGAGTCCCAAGTTCGATACAAAGTGTCCACCAAGTGTAGTATAAACCATGAGCGGAATACAACTCTGGTATAAAAAACATAAGAAATCTACGCCCCAAATCTACCACCAACCCTAGAAGGGAAGGTCTCGTGTAGTAATCTGTAGACGTGGACTCTAATCATCCGGATCAGGACATCAATGAGAATCCTGTTTCGGTCAAACACCTGGACATTCCTGAAATACCATAAGTAATATACTGTCGTAGAGAAGGCATAGATGCGCGCTCTACTCGTCCAACCCCTCCTTTTTTTTGGGGAGTTTATTGGTTCTTTGTTGAAATGCGTAAGAAATATGTTTTATGTTTTATCCTTCATCAATCCTGCACTCCTTGTTGTAAAACATATAGGTGTAAATCTTATGTTAAAACTCATCAATTGACCGCTCAAAAAGCTTAATTATCAAAGTGACTTTTAGATATGGGCAAATCAAATTCGGGTTGGGTAAAATCAATTATATTGTGTATTCATCCAAATTTTGAATTCGAACCTAAAGTCTTGTCCATACCTGTCAAGTCCTGTAATAAATCATTTTTTTAAGTAAAGACTGGAAAAGTTTTATATGATAAAAATATTAAAAAATTAATTGTCGTTAAAACTTGTAGTTTCTTAACCTTACCCTTAGACTTTTTTTAACTGGTCGAGCCTAAATACATATCCATATTTATTCGTTTATCCGTCTTGCCCATGCCTATGTGTTTTAAACAGATTTTCTTGAGGTGTTGCAGATTTCATTACCCATGTAAAACATATAACTGCTGAATCATATTTACTGTCACAGTGTCACTCATACTTTTTTTTTTCCCCCTCGAATGAAATACAACTTCAACACTTGTGTCCAGTAAGATCACGTGAATTGCTGTGAATTCTATAAATACATTTGTTGATAAATCAATCATTCGTGGAAGTGTAGTGTGTATGAACATTCTGCATGATGTGGGCCCTTACATTCGCTGTCTACAGATGTGCAGCTTATCTGCAAATACACTACGCCAATTTTTTTGAAATGGCAAGCTTTGTTTGAGGATCTTCCTAAGTATAAAAAAAAAACAAAACTTTTTCCATAAATAGTTTAAATTTTAATTATTAACTTGTAATTTGATAAAATTTTATCTATTTTTTCATTATTACTTATATAAATATTTTTTTAATATATTTTTTAGTTTTAGTGGTTTAGAGTTCATCCACCTGTATATAGTTTTTTCAACTAACTTAGCTATAAATTTAATGTGACGGAGGTAACTTGTTATTTGAAGCTTAGATAATTTGGTGTTTTAACCTTACCTTAAATTAGTGTATTTTGTAATTAGACCTGTTCAAGGTTAGTGTTGTCGGTCCAAGATAATAATATAACAATGAGCTGAGCGATAACATGATATACCAGTCTCGTGATTTGATTATTCTCTTAAAATATTCTCTTTATCTGTCTTTTACCAACAATTTTATCATCCGTACTTACCGGACGAATGGTGGATTGAGTTTTTTCCCTAAATAAAGTATTACTTTCTTTATTCTTCTTAAAGCTAATATTTGACCAAAAATTAAGATAAAGTGTAAACTTACAAGTTAATTCAACCACTCAATCTGTCCTAACTTCTAACACGGTTAGAATCATAATATATATCCAAAATAATTTGTATGGTTCAAATTCATATTGAATTACGAAAGCATAAAATTATTAAACTAACTAACATTACACAGAGTTATATTCAATCTCCATAAAATTTTGAAGTCGATATACTATCATAGACTCATCATCTTCAGCAACAAAGAGGGTCGTACAAAAAGATAACAAAAACTTATTTATTTCAATTAAAAACTTACAAATGGGACTAGAATCGCAGTTCACAAAAGGTTGGAGTCTGAGTTTGCAGGAGAGAGTGGGGCTAGAATTGTTGTTTGCAAGAAGGATAAAGTTCCGAAAGTGGTGTTCACAGGAGAGGGTCGGAAGAATGAAGGTTCCAAAGAGAATATTGGTCTAACAGGGTTTTTAATTTTTATTTTATTTTATTTGCAATACAAACTAGACCCTGTTAATTTTGAATTAATTTTTAATTTTAAAAGCATATTATTGGAATAAGAGGTTTCAGACCAAGTTCCATGAGCAAAGGAGATGTACGAATTCTCAGAGAAATTAGGATGGGATGGGAGTTGCAGAAGATCGACAAACCAATGGTGGAGGAGCAACAATAAGAACACTCTGGGTAGAATCAAAGATTCAAAGGCACCAACAAGGGCAGAAACTCAGGTGGTCATACCAAATTTGTAGGTCACTTTGAACTTGTCGAGTTGGTTGCAAGCGACGACGAGGAGAGGGGGCCGGAGTCTCTCGTTTCATACTTCGCCTGCCATTGCCTTGCTGCCGTAGGGCTCCGTTGGCGCCGGAGAAAGACCGCCGCTGCTGAGCATCTTCCAATAAAACCCTAATCGGGAGAGAAGACATTTGGGTATAATTACGAAAAAACTCCCACTTTTTAATTTACGTTAGCGTTAATGGCCCAAACCTTTGGGAATTTGTAAAGTTATCCCAAACTGGATAATTACAGAAGCGACCCATGTTTATAATTTCAGTAAATGGCCCAAACTTCTGGAATTGTATATATTGCCATAAAGGGATAAATTTCAGAATTTTACTCAAGTTTATAATCACAAGAAATGACCTATATTTTTAGAGGAGCGGAAACCCCAACCAAGGAGCGGCCGAAATGCTCGTCCTTGAAATATTTATAGAGTTATCGATAAAGACTGTCTTGCTAGTGATATAATCAACATGGTGTAATTGTAAATGGGTATTACATCGTGTAACTTAAATCGGTAGGCTTTGAACCAAATTGTGTATTAACATTGTGTAATTAAAATTGGGTATTACATTAAATAATTGAAATTGTGTATTACATTTTGTATTAACATTAGGTTTTAAGTATAACTTTCAAAAAATAACAACAAAATATCTTAATTCAATTAGTTTTGTTGGTAAAAGGGTGGGAGGGCGTACACATACATCTAGGGAGGACGTACTTACATACATCCAAGGTAACATAGATACGAGGGAATGCGATAACAAGTTCTTCCGTTTACTAGAAGGACCGAATGGGAAAAGAAAAAAAAAGTTTTCAATAATTAGTTTTAAACCCCTTAAAAAATGGGGCTAGTTTCTCTATTAGAGATTTATTTTGGTTAACCTACCAAACTTTTTGATATATAAAATGTCCCCAAAAAATTAGCTATAATATTCAATCCATAATTCTAGAGGTTTGATTATAAAATTTCTTCTAATTCTCACTATTTGAATTATTTTTTACTTATTTTTACTTATTAATTATATAATATTGGTAGAGGTTTCAGCCACTTGGAAAAACATTTTACTTTTATTTATTTATTTATTTATTTATTTATTAATTATTAACATGCATATAAGAGTCCAACAAGGCATACGAATTCCAAGTTAAATAAAACATTCAATTTTCCAATTTAGAATTGTCTCCATCTCCTAATCTCATTCAAAAATAGGACAAAACATTTAATAAACTGCAAATTTCTCACTTTCATCAAGGAATTACATGGACATGACTAAATTAGCAAATCTTCTAAATTTTCTTATGTCCTCTAAATTAATTCCCCCTAAATCTCTTTTAACAAACCATCTAATATTAGCTCCCTACCAAAAAAAACCATCCCCCAATCTCCTCCTTCTCACATTCCCCTCAAAATCAATTTCCCCAATCCTCCAATTAACTTCTCAATTAAAATAAAAATTAAAAAAATGGGCGCGTGCATCTCAAACCAAGCAACCACAACGCGTCTGAGAAAAGTTCGAGAACGCCTTCCGCGCAATAGGGGTGGAACTGGAAACCACGTCCGCTACACAGAGTCACGGATAACGGTCATCGACGAACTCTCCCCCGGAATAATCCGCGAAAAATACGCGTTCGGAAAGGAGTTAGGGCGCGGGGAGTTCGGAGTGACGTACTTGGTGACGCGCGTGGAGAGCGGAGAGACATTCGCGTGCAAGACGATATCGAAGTCGAGGCTTCGGACAGAGGTTGACGTGGAAGACGTGAGAAGAGAGGTTAAGATCATGAGACAACTTCCTAAACACCCCAACATTGTTGCGTACGAGGAATCGTACGAGGATAAGGATAACGTTTACCTCGTCATGGAGCTTTGTCAAGGCGGCGAGCTCTTTGATCGGATTGTGGCTCGAGGTCGCTATACTGAACGGGCTGCGGCTCAGGTTGCCAAGACCATTCTTACCGTTGTCCAGGTTTGTTTTCAGTTCTTGAACAATATTTTTTTCTTAACTATTCAAAACTTGTCCCGGACCGAGATTTTAGACCGGTTCAGAAAAGATTGAGCTCCCTAGCACACTAGGGTCGGTCTTGATGAATATTAAATTTAGGAACGAGTTCGATTCATATGGAGTTTGGACCGATGATCTAATTTGTGCGACATTTCAAACCTAGTATATGTGGTTGGTAGATTACTTCTCTTATTATCGATGAGTTTTAGGATGAAATCTCGTTGCTTTTACTTGAGTTTAACGTGCATATGTGCTCTTATGCACACACCACCGCTCTATTGTCCATCTATATGGACATTGACATCTTATTTTAACATCTGAGGGTGAAATAAGGGAGTGAGACTTAGTTGGATGACAAAGGGTTCGTTTGGAAACCATTAACTTATTGTAACTCAAGTTAAAGTTTATTAGATCGAAGTTAAAGTTTATTGAATCGAAGTTGATAATCTTGATGAGTGTTTGGGTGAACAAAGTTTGTCGCAACTGATATAAAAGTAAAATTATCAAAGAGTACGTCACTCCATTTTTGTATTGAGTTTAATTAAATTTAAAAAATAAATATATTTATATAAAATTTTGCTTATATGTTACGTTATTAATAATATATAATCTCAATTTTTTGTTGAAAATTCATCATCCTTGAAAAAAAAATTCTTGAATTTGTGATAAATTTTATATCCGTCTCCCTTCTAAATTAATGTAATTAATTATTAAATTAATGAGACAAAAAGTATATTTGGATAAAAAAAAGGTTGAAATATAAACATAAGCAAATTGGAGCCATTGGGCCAATGAAGATTGTGACCCAATAAGCCCGTTTCATAATTATAGTAATTTGTCTTTTTTTTCATTATTGTTGAAGTTGGGATAAATACAATGAAGATTCAGGGGTTTAAACAAATCGGAATGAGGGTTGTGAAGTAATTTTGTTCTTCATCATCTTACTTCCGCTCCATAAGTAGATGGAATTTTTCTCAAATTTCATCTCCCATAAATCTCAATCATCTAAGCTCCCAAACACCCATTTTTTTGATTTTCAAAAATTCCATCAGTTTCATCATCTTCGTAAGCTCGAATAAGCTCCCAAATAAGGGTTGCTAAACACACCTTTTAATCTTTTTTAACCAAAATTCCGCTCTTGAATTTGAAGTATTAGTTTTTTTTTTTTACATTTCTGGTTGGGACATTAGATTTTGGTCAATAGATTGTAGATATAATAATCCGGGATTACGTTTCAAGTATTGACAATGAATTGTTAAAAAAATTCAGGTATAAGTTTGTAAGTATTATGATTATACATGATTTAATAATAATATAAAAAAAGAGTTTCAACTAGTCCGGTCGATAACTACGTGAGGTTGAACCTATCAACCTGAGTTAGGTTCAAGAGAGTTAAAATCGAAACTTGACTACATTTGAACCAACTACGACCCTAATTGTTAAGGTTGGTCTTAAGTCTAGTGAATCTTGATGTTCGGGTTCCAGTCATTCGGGTCTGATTCGTATATGTTTTTTTTGGTGAATTCGGATTTGTATGGATGAATAGTCCTAGAAAATAATAGATAAAAAAAGTGTTTCAAAATGTAAAACTACAAATATGGTTGCTCGAAGATAGCTCTGAATTAGTGTCAGTATTGCAATTGTCAAAGGCGGATTGTTACTATGGGTCTATGTCATTGAGCTTGTTGTGATTGGAGCTTACAATTGTTGCAGGTGTGCCATGAAAATGGAGTAATACACCGAGATTTAAAACCAGAGAACTTCTTATACTCGAACAAGGAAGAAGATGGAACCCTAAAAGCCATTGATTTTGGTCTATCAACATTTTTTGAGAAAGGTAGACATACACCGGCCATTTCAATGAAACTCAATCTTCACCATTTTTGTTTAATTAATTAATTATCCGTCTGTCTTCTTGAATGACTTAGGGCAAGTCTTTGGTGAAGTCGTCGGAAGCGCGTATTACATGGCGCCGGAAGTCCTAAAGAGGAATTATGGGCCGGAGGTTGATCTTTGGAGCGCCGGAGTTATCTTATATATCTTGCTATGCGGTGTTCCACCTTTTTGGGCAGGTACTTACATAATTAATATTATATACGAATACGATTATGCAATAACCTTCCTTATCAATATTGTGAATCTCTAAGAATTCTTGATTAAAAATAATACGCTATCGATCCGTGTCATGTGTCTTGTCCATGGGCAAGAATTGCACGATTATGCGCTTGTTTTTTCCTAGGACGTCAATCGGGTTAGTGCAGGATCATGCACTACCTTAACTGTGCTAGCCTATGATTGTTGTTACCGCACGATCGTGCGCTTGTTTGACTTTGTAACACACGTTCTTGCATTAGTGCTGAAGTTCAGAGTCTGAACTTGCATAACTTGCGCACAATCGTGCACTTCAAACCACGCGCTGGCCAAGTGTCTAAATTCAAAGCGTTGCTTGCTTATATCAAATGCTTATAAGAGATATTTATTCTCTACCGTAAAAACAGTTCTCACGGGATCATAAGATAATTGTATAAAATTATACACACATTTAATGACCATGTCAAGAGAATGCTTCTTCGGTCCCTAATTGTGTTGAGTTAATTAGTGTGTTTCCTGTTTCAAAAAAAAATAAATTATTATTGTGTTTCTTGGTTGGTTGTTCAATTGTGTAGGGACCGAAGAAGGGATTGCTCAAGCAATCGTTAAAGGTGTAATAGACTTTTGTAGGGATCCATGGCCGAAAGTGTCATCAGAAGCGAAAAACCTTGTCAAGAGAATGCTCGATCAAGATCCCGAGTGTCGAATAACTCTTCAACAAGTCCTTGGTATGTGCATATGTTTTCTCACCAAAGAGAATGTACTTTACTTAACCACTCTAACTAAGTATCTTCAACAAGTCCTAGTTAATTCTTCATCTAATACGTCATTTGTAGAACATCCATGGTTACAAAACGCGAAAAATGCTCCTGACGTTACGTTGGGATTAGACGTGATGTCAAAGATAAAACAATTTTCTTTGATGAACAAGTTCAAGAAGAAAGTACTCAGTGTAAGTGATTTGAGCTTCAAACAATTTTTAAAACTCATTCCTAAAGACTTGTGTAAATATTACGTCTCTTCGCCTATAGGTTGTAGCGGAAAACTTGCCCGAAGAGCAAGTCGAAATGATCAAGAGATTGTTTGATATGATGGATACCGATAACAATGGACACTTGTCATTTGACGAACTCAAAGCGGGACTTGTTACATTAGGTCATCCTCTTGCGGATTCTGACGTGCAAACCATCCTTGAAGCCGTGAGTTTCTCCATAATTGATATTTTATCGTCTATTTGATTTCTTGCGGTTTTTCATCATATCTAATGAGCTTATCAATGTTGTTGAATTCTTTTTCCCAATGAAGGCGGACTCTGATGGAAATGAAACCCTAGATTGTGACGAGTTTTTAACCTTGTCGATTCACATAAGAAAGTTAGGACGAGATGAATACCTTCTCAACGCGTTCAAGTACTTTGACAAGAACCAAAGTGGATACATAGAGTATGATGAGTTGGAGGAAGCACTCTTCGAGGATGATATAAACCCTACAAACGATCAATTGATTCAAGACATTGTTTTAGACGTCGACTTAGATAAGGTATATTGCTTTTATATATATATATATATATATATATATATATATATATATATATATATATATATACTCAATTTCTCGTACAAAACAAAAACATAACCTTTTCCGTTCATTGTATATATACAATAGGATGGTAGAATAAGCTACGAAGAGTTCAAGATCGCGATGAGTACCGGAATGGATTGGAAGATGTCATCTAGGCAATACTCAAAGGCAATGTTAAATGCCTTAAGCTTCAAAATGTTTAAAGACAACAATTAGGTTCCAATTAAGTTTTTGAATTGAAATTTCCTAACTTGCTTTTGTTATATAAGGAAAATGAATAGAGTTTATAAATAAGTAGGAATTTGGGTTCATTACTGTTACAGGCACGCACCTTAACTGTCAAAGTCCGATACAGACATACTGTAGAGTGGGGTCGTGTGTATATGAACACACATGCACGTTAGGCCCAAACTCAACACATAAATCCGATGAGATTCCATCCTTAAATCAATTGACAATAGGAGAAGTAACTCACCGACCTTATATACTAGGATTGGAATTTTCCCACTTTTAAACGTGGGAACTTATTATCTCCAACACGCCCGTGCAAGTGCAACTATAGTATAGATTGAGTTGACACTTGCACATAAGTTATGGTCGCGAGCCGAATAGAGGCTAACTGTTCTGATACCATGTAGGGAGAAATATGAACGTGCAGGTTGTGTTATCCCATGTATCGTATGTACATATATAGAAGAAACCTAAAAATCCTAGGAAAGAAGGTACAATTATTGTTTCCATCTAGACTAAAATACAAATGAAGAGATTATAGGGATTTGTATGTACATAGAGAATATATTCCTACGGTAACATTCTTCCTCAAGTTGGCGCATGGATGTTCCAAATGCACAACTTACATGGAAGATGATTGAACGGTTGATGGATAATGTCTTGGTGAAGATATTCGCTAGATGGTTGACGGAGCGGATGTGAGCGGTTTTGATGGTACCATTTTGTCCTTGATCCCAACTAATGTGACAACCAGCTCAATATGTTTATTGCGCTCGTAATCGGATTGGCATCGATGTGTAAAACTACTTGATTATCGCATCATATGTTGATGAGGCATGTGTGCATGGCTCCTAAGGATTTGAGTAGTGCTTGGAGCCATAGGAGTTCGCATATTGTGGAAGCCATAACACAATATTTTTCTCCGTCGATGAGCGAGAAACAATTGTTTGTTTCTTAGTCTTCCAAACCCAGTTAAAGAACGACAAATTAGTGGACAAGTGACATATTTGGAATCACAATAAGCGTTTAGTTGTAAAGTACTAGAGTTGGATAAGAATATACCATTATCGAGGTTAGATTTGAGATAACAAAGTACACGGAGGGCAGCATTACACTATCCACCAACGGGTCATGCAGAAACTGGACAAAATGTGTATAGAATAACATATGTATGGGCGGGTGATTGTTAGATATATTAAACGACCCACGAGTATTTGTTAATATTCGGGATCAGGAAAATGGATGCTTTTGACGAGTGCAAGTGTTGGAGATAATAAGTTCCCATATCGAAATTTGGGTGCATTTTGAACTTTGTATATAAGGTGTAGACTACTAATCCTATTGCCAATTGGTTTTAGGATGGAACCCTATTCGGCTTGTGTTCGGCTTGGACTTAACGCACATGTGCGCTCATATGTACACGTCTCCCACTCTACGGTCCGTCTGTATCGGACTTTACCATGGTATTAGAGTGGTTCTCTAGTTGCACTTACATGGGGGCCATGTGTTGGAGATAATAAGTTCCCACTTCGAAAGTTGGGGCATTCCGAGCCTAGTATAGTAGTATATAAGGTCGGTGAGCTACCCCTCCTATTGTTAATTAGTTTTAGGATGAAACCTTATTTTTTGTGTGTGTTGGGCTCAGGCCTAACGCATGTGCGCTCGTATGCACAATTGCACGCGACCCCTGCTCTACGGTCAGTCTGACATTGTATCAAAGAAGATAGTATGGTTGTATCTTTTCTTACAATTCAATGTCTATTCACAACTTATATTATTTTAATATTATTCTTTAAATAAATTATAATTTTATAATCTAAATATTTTAAATTAAAACGCAATTAAATCATGCATGTGCATAAAAGATAACCGGAAGAGAGTAAATTCATATTCACAGTCTAGGGAAATAACATCAAACTCTTGCACATATGAAAAAGAGCGCGCTTTTAACCCTATCCATGCACCCCTCTTTCTGGCTTATTCCTAGGGGTCTTCCCTTCTTTTGACTTCTCTGAGTCGTTGGGAATGACTTTCTTGGCCCGTTGCTGGCTTTGTGGCTTTCGGTATGCAATTTGAACCACCTACTTGTTGGCGTTTGGTGTCCAACGTGCTTAAAGCCGTTAGAACTTGGTCTCGGTGTGTCTACAACGATGGCTTGCGAATCAACTTTCTCATGTGGGAAGTTAAGTCAATTTCTTTCTACCATAGGTGGCGTCAGCGACGGCTCTCATGGCGGCCCAAGATGGTTTCATTGAGGAGCGTTCTTGTGCTCACTATCAATGAAGATGTCTCGACCTCTTAATGTTTTTGCTCCTTCAAATTTGATTCGTTTTGAATGGTGGTTCATGGATTCTTCTCGATTAATTTTTGTGGATCTGCTGAATGATCAATCAGGTAAGCCCCAACCAAATCTACAATCCTCGACCGTTTATCGAACCATTATCTCATCTTTTCGAGATGATATGAACAATCTCCTCTGGAGATCTCGAAAAACAAGGTTTTATAGCATGTCTTTTAAAAATCTTAAAAACCCTAAATCCTTAATCTTCCTCGGTAAAGTATTGAATATGAGTAATCTCTATTTTTAGCTAGGCTTTGTTTGTCAAATGCCCTAAGCCTATCCTAAAATATTGTTATTCTAATATCTTGCTTAGTGGGGTGTGCCTCCAGTGAAGTTGATTATTTAACTTCATGTGAACTTGGACAAATCTGGACCCTTTACTTATAAATTAAGGGTTAAGATTTGAGAGATTTTTCTAAAACGATTTGTTTTTAATTCTATTATATTTAATAGATTTGGTTTTAATAAACAAATCTTAAAACTTAATTTATAGATTAAGGGTGTAGATTTGTTCAAATTCACAGTAAAGTTACTGGATCTAAACACTCAGTGCAGTGCACTTTGGATGATTGAACAACCTCGAAACCAGAATACGAGAATTTAAAGAACAACGAGAATCAGACAAACATAAATCTCTCTCAGGAGTTTTCTACCCGTTCTCCTTTTAAAGGATAGCTATAAAACTATTTATCTATATGCCTCTACTGTATGGTTATATTTCTTTCTTAATGTTATTTTTTCTAGTAGTGTTGAATGCTTTAGAAAAATACTCATCATTTTCTGTTTCTTGAGTTGGAACCTTGTCTTTAATATTCGAACTAAGCTACATTCAGACTCGTAACTGACTTTTGCGTATTGTGGAGTTTGCTTTGAACTTCCAAATATATGATTCAATAATTCGGATGTTCCCTGAATTGTGTAGATTAGATATAGTTGGTAATTTTATGATGATGAAGCCTCTGCATCTTATAGAACATGTTTCTTGATGAGCGCTCTATTGAACTTGCTCGCAACCATGTTATTTTTCCTTCTTGTGTGGGAATCCTGAGTTATCAATCTTTCTACAAAGAACTTACTTGCTACCTTAATCATTTCTAGTGAAAAACCAACTCCTTTGCTTAATGAACAATTTGAAAAAGAATTGTATTGATTGTGCTTTTGGTAAAATTAGGGTTGTGCATCATGTCCGGACCGGAATTTCCGTTCCCGGTCCGAACCGGTGGACCGAGATTTTTAAAAATCTGGACCGGGGATTGGACCGGGATCGGACCAGAATAAAATAAAATAAATAAATATATTTTTAAAAAAGTAAAAAAATATATAATTTTTATTAATATTTACATAATATATATGATTTTAAAAAATATATAAATTAAAATTAATAAAATAATAAAAATAAATAATTCCGGTCCAAACCGGTCTTTTCCGGTCCGATCCGGGACCGGAATTTCCAAAATCCTTGGATCGGGGATCGGACCGGATTTGGACCGGGACCGGACCGAAAAAACCGGTCCGGTCCGATTTTCCGGTCCGGTTCAGTTTTACACGGCCCTAGGTAAAACTGTATTGATTGATATTATACGCCATCTTTCTTGTATTGTTGTAGAGAATTGGATTTGACCTGCTCAGGCTCGAATTCATCTCTAGACTTGATTCCTCTACTTGATGGAAGAAAGCAGGAAAATGTTTTGAACCAACTGCACCATATACGGATAGACTATTGTATTGCTTTATGTTCTCCTTTATGAAAATGGTAGAATTTTGAAACAAAAGATTGCCTACACACAGAAACTGGGTTTTTTTGGCCTACTGAGGTTGCTAGACTTTTCTATGCCCTAAACCTTGAATATTTTGTTGTTATATATGCTAATGTTAAACACTTGGTCTGGTATTCCTCTTACTTAGGGCATGGACCCTGTTTCTTGCTTGTGTCTAACTTTAATGAGTTCATTGAATATAAAATCTTAGAATCAAATACACCCGATCACGAATATGCGATCTTGGACATCTTCGGTTTTCCTGAGAACGAATAATTTACATAGAAATGACTGCCTTGATATTGAGTGTGTTGAAGATGTCCTCTATGCAATTCACATTGCTTATCTTCAAAAAATCCGACCTTCAAATTGTGGTAATGCATATGATAATAAACTTATGTTTACACGCATTGTATCCTGCTTAATAAAAAATTGGAAGATCTGACTTATGTTACGCCTATCCTTTGTGTCTATTATATAGCCTCAAAAATGCCTATCGTATCTTATCTTATCTTTCTCGGTTAAGAGTGATAAATGCCTTATTATCTTTAATAATTAGTTCTTCCCAAATAGTAACTTTAACTTCTAAATAATAGGACAATAATTCTACCAAAGTCTATTTTTATCTCGATCCTACTGAATTACGGCCTTCTAATTGTTTGGAGGAGTTTATCCTCTTTTCGTGTTATTTTAATTCATAATCAACCTAATAATCCCAACAACAAGAACCTACATAATAGCAAAATTAATAATCAACATATGAACATGGTAGAAAAATATGGGATGCTATCTCCCTCCCTCTTATTTTATTTTCCTATGAGAATCGCTTTTTGAAACTGTAGGGGCATGTAAAAGAAATTTTTTTTGGACTAATATTAACCTAATTACTTGTACAAATGAACACATTCAAATAATTATGTTAGCAGAAACGAAAACTAGCATAGCTCCACATGATTTTCTTTGGAAGAATGCTGGCTTTAACAATATATTTTTTTTATTCCGGCTTCTGGTTTTGCTC
The DNA here is from genome assembly GCA_002319775.1 of Fagopyrum tataricum. Taxonomy (NCBI): domain Eukaryota; kingdom Viridiplantae; phylum Streptophyta; class Magnoliopsida; order Caryophyllales; family Polygonaceae; genus Fagopyrum; species Fagopyrum tataricum. The sequence continues at coordinate 12,874,749 of CM008286.1, forward strand.
GTGGCCTTTGTTCACTTTGGAAAGAAGACCAACTTGGACAATATAAAACATGAAATTATTATTAATGATAAAAGATTTCTTATTTTGAAATATGAAGATGTTAGTTCTAATTTTACTATTAATATTGCTTTTATATATGCTCACCGAATGAACAAGATAAGAATGAATTATGGTGTCTGCTTTCCCTGACCATCTCTCATTTAACGTTTCTATGGGTGATTTTAGTGATTTACTTATCTATTCTGATAAGTGAAAACCCATAATTTAATTTATTTTCCGACTAATGGCAATGAATTCACGTGGAAGAGGAAAAAAGAGGGTATTGATAATACCTATGAAAAACTCGAGAGAGCGCTAACTTCTTTCTAAATTATCCAAGATTTTCCACAAATCTATACGAGAATTCATGCATTTACCTCATCGGATCATTGCATGATCTCTATGGAGATCCAAAATACCTTTCTATATACAAAAATAAACCTTTTAGATTTGAAAACATGTGGATGCAACGGCCGGATTGTGAAAACATAATCAAACAAACATGGAGAACACATTATCCGGACACTAACATATTTAATATAGTTACGAAAACTAGTCTTCTTAAACAAAAGTTGAAACAATTGAGCCGAGAAAATTTTGAAAACATTAATAAGCAAATTAAATCGGTTGATGACGACATTGAACACTATCAGAAACAAATATTTCAAAACTACAACCAAAATATTCATGATAAAATTAATAATCTAAATAAGAAAAGAGATTGTTTGATTGACTATCAACATAAATACTGAAAACAAAGAGTGAAAACTAACTACCTAACATTTGTTGACAAAAATACTAAATTTCATCATAGAAAAGCCACTGGGAGAAGGAACAAAAAAATCACAGCATCCATCACCAATCTAGATGGATCTATAATCTCCAAAGAGGAGAACATTAACACTGAATTCTTAGTAGATTTCCAAAACCGTTTCAAAGCCACAAGAATATACAATCATAAACTCCAAAAACAATTAGAAATCATTCAACCTTAGATTTCCGATTTTGAAAATCTTGAACTAAGCAAACCCTTTTCTTCACGTGACATTAAGAATGCAGTTTTTGACATTGGATGTGATAAATTCCCTGGCCTAGATGGTATGTCTGCCGGCTTCTATCAAAAATATTGACATATCATTGATCCCACTGTTATTAGGGTGGTGATAAGTTTTTAAAAACCGGAAAAATTATGAAACAAATCAATCCCACATTATTACACTTATACCAAAAATAGACAACCCATCAACTACGGCACACTATAGGCCTATCAGTCTATGATCTTCGGTTTACAAGATCATACCAAAAATTCTAGCTAAAAGATTGAGTTTTCTTCTTCCAAAGTTAATTCACCCTCTTCAAGGTGCTTTCATTCGGAGTAGATCTATCCATGATAATGTGCTAATTTCCCACGAGATCTTCCATGACTTTACAAAGAAGAAAGGAAAAGATGGATACATGGCAATTAAACTCGATATGAAAAAAGCCTACGACAAAGTTGAATGGCCCTTCCTCAGAGTTGTTCTTGAAAAGTTTGGTTTCTGTATAAAATTTAGAGAATGGATTGAAGAATGCATCTCCTCTGGATTGTACTCGATTCTTATTAATGATTCTCCGACTTCAATCTTCTTCTCTCAAAGAGATCTCCGTCAGGGTGACCCCCCTCTCCCCTCTTCTTTTTAATTTGGGAGCGGAGGTGCTTATGAGGAATATCCAAAAGGCTTGCATAGAAAATCCTAAATCAATTGGCTTCCCAATTTCGAGAAATGGAACTATCATTTCTTTTCTAGATTTTGCCGATGACATAATGACATTCACCAAAAATTTTATAAATGCTAGTAACAATGTTTTATCAGTCTTATCAGATTATTGCGATATTTCAGAACAAGTGATCAACTATCATAAATATGCTTTTCAAACCACCACAAATGTTGACTCGTCCGTCATTAGAAGAATCCAAGTGCATTTGGGAATCACGGCTTCAAATAACCTCGATCAATATCTAGGGTGTCCAATCGTAAATGGAAGAGTAAATAAAGATATCTTTAAATCAGTAATTCAGAAATCAAAACAACAACTTACTAAATGGAAAGTTTCGTCTCTATCTCAAGAAGGTAGAATTACATTAATTAAAACTAACCTCAATGCTAACCAAGATATATGATGCAAGCATTTATTCTTTTTGCAAATATCCACAAATAACTTGACCATATTAATAGGAATTTCTTCTGGAACAAGGGTCCTAACTTTCACCCTCTTATAAGTTAGGATAAAATTTGTAAACAAAGATCCCTTGGTGGTACGGGAATTAGGAAAGCGGAAGATATGAACAAAGCGCTACAGATGAAACTCTTATGGAAAATATTGGCGGAACCTGATAACATTTGAGTCAAAATCACTGAAGAAAAATATCTGAATGGTTCCTGCCTTTGGAACTACAAAAAAAGACCTAACTCATCTTGACAATGGGAAAAATTGCTAAACCTAAAAGACGAATTTGAAAAAGGCATCAGATGGCGGGTTGGTGATGAAAATACGATCTATTTTTTGGATGGATAAATTGATTATTGACAAACCCCTTCATAAAATAGTGAATAATAAAGCCCTAATTGTAACCTCGAACTTAGTGAGCCATTTCATCTCGAATAAGAAACGGAATCATGATCTTATTAACCAGCTGAATGATGTTCCACCTTTTGAAATTATTACAAAAATAAAACAATATAACCTTCCCAATATTGATATTAGGGATAGACTATACTGGATTGCTGATGACAAACGTTGGTTCTCGACTAAGTCGGCCATGAATCTTATCCAAAATTGGAGTTATTGGGTATCCGCTGACAATTCCTGGATCTAGGACTTGAATGTAATGCTAACAATTAAAAATTTTCTATGAAAATTTTCTTTAAATGATATTCCTACAAAAGAAAATTTGGACAAACAAAAAATTCCAGCTCTCATGCATTGTGAACTTTGTACCATCATACGGAAAGTGTCAAACACCTCTTTCTGAAATGTCCTTTCACCACTCAATTGCTAAATAATGGTAACATAATCTCCCAATTACATAATTGCTATTTAAATGATCGCAAGATGTTTGATGATTTTGTAGATCTTAGAGCTAACCTTGCTCTGGGTGATATCAAATATCTTTGTGTATCTTGGTGGTTTATTTAGAATGCAAGGAACTAACTAATTTTTAACAAACAAAAACTCCGAAAAACCTTGACCAACTGGTTGTGAAAAACATCAATGATTTGGATTTGGCTAATTTGGCCTCAATCTCTACGAACAATATCCCCTACAGTTAGAAGGAAGAAGATTAATATCAAATGGCAAAAACCGAAACCAAATTTTGTCAAGCTTAACTTTGATGCCTCTAGGAATTCTTCTAGGAAGTTTGCTTTTGGTTTTATTATACGTGATTCCTTTTGGTTTTATTATACTCAGTCCTGGAAGCTGAAGCTTTTGTGTTTCAAGAAGGTCTCCAAAAGGCCGCGCTTTTGGGCTTCAAGAATTTAGAAATTGAAAGTGATAATCTGGTGCTCATCAATTCCCTCAATCTCACTTGGAAGCCGCCATGGGATGTGGATCTGATCATATCGGAGATCTCTTCATTGCTTGTTGGATTCTTGAGTTTCTCTATTAAGAACATCTTCAGGGAAATCAATTCGGTTGTTGATAGGTTGGCGTTGCTTGGTCACTCTGTGGATTATTTTTACGGCTCCGTGTCTAACGTTGTTGACGTCCTCATCTAAAATGATGATTTAGGGTGTTTAGTACTTTCCCTTTAACTTTACCTTTGTATAAAAAAAACTAACGGAAAAAGAGTGATCATTTTGATCCCATGCATATCGCGAGTACTACTATTATAAAATAATATTTATGACATTTTCAAACATAATAATTGTCTAATAATAATATTTTTAAATAATATATGATTATTCTAATTTTTTTCTAATTAAACAGTTAGAATTAATAAATAATAATAGTAAAATAATATTATAATAACTAAAGATAAAATCACAATGTTATTATAATATTCACATATACTTAAATAATAATATCAAAAATAACAGTCTATATTTACATTATGATTTGTTAGTTAGGTAGAATCTTTTTCACGTTTATATTGGATAGAATATTTAAGGCAAGTTTTTCTTTCTTTATTAATTGTTTCCTTTTAGATTTTTTTGGTGAGAATTTGTTTTCTTTTAGTTTTAGTACAAGTATACAACGAGTTATCTTTTACTCTTTATATATAAGGCGACCTGCGTTTACTTAAACCGATATATCTCCAAATCTTGCATTCTCTCTACAATGTCGCCGACGATCTACGCTACCGGAGATAAAGTAGAGGTTAAGGGTTCAAATTCTTGGTTCCCGGCCACCGTGCTTAGGTCAAACGAAAAATCCGACGACGAGTTGATGATCAAGTACACCACGAATGACGATGGCGGCGATTATCCTGTCTTTTCCGTTTCTGTCACAATCGTACGTCCTTCACCACCAGTGAAGCGTCAGGAGTTTCGGATCGGTCAATTTGTTGAGGTATTTCAGGATTCCAAGGGTTGGCGTAGAGGTAAATTGATAGGGTTTCTCAGAGAATCGAGATGTGCGGTTGTAACTCGCGGTGAGGAGAATGCGATTAATGTTGCCTGTAAGGAATTGAGGCCTTTGTTAGACTGGATTGACGGTACGTGGATTTCGTATCATCTGAGTACGGAGAAATTGATGAAAAGAAAGCTCGATGATCCAGAAATTACAGCCAGGAAGAAAAAGCGTAGCCGAATTGTACCGTTGCAGACGAAGTTTCGAGTCGGAAGTAAGGTGGAGATTAGGAGGGACGAGATTGAGTACGAAGGTGCTAGGCTTACTGCTACTGTTGTCGCCTCTTTAGGACAAAGGAGGTTTCGAATTGAGTATCATAACGTCAAAACCGATGATTTGCAGCAGAATTTTCAAGAAGTGGTCAATGAACAAAACATAAGGCCTTATCCACCCAAGACTCATGAAAAGGGGAGATACAGGATGGGAGAAGCTGTAGATGTATGGGATGATGAAGTATGGTGGGAAGGTGTGATTTTGAAAGCTATTGATGAATTTGCTTACATTGTCTCTTTTGCTACTACGAGTGAAGAGTGGATCTGTCAACGATCTCGTTTGAGGCTTCACCTAGATTTTATAGATGGGAAGTGGGTTATTCCTAAACAAGTGAATATGCTTCATTAGTCATTTTGCAGTTGTACATTGAAGGTCATGTTGACAGACTTACAGTAGAACCTTTGTATCTTTTGCATACTCCTTTGAATATATTTAGCCATTCTCAATTGCAGTGATGTGATTAAGTATTCTTTGGTACAATCTCTTCAGATGCAGTGAACTTGTGCTCTGCTGTAGTTTCTATGTTTCTTATGTTTTTGGAATTGTGATGCAGTAAGGAATGAAATGTTATCTGTAGTGATTAAAACAAGAAAGGATTTTCGGGTTTCTGTTTCTTTTCTTGCATCTGGTTAGGATCTAGTTGTCGAGTTTTAACTCTTTCTGCAATAGATTGACTGTTTTAAGATTAACTTACATATGATTAGCAATCTGATTCCGTAAATAAGAAGTGTTTTATTTGTTGCTTATTGGTTAGTATCGGCATACGATCTTTTCGTGGTGAATTGTTTCGATAACGAATGGCTCTTTATGAACATCGTTGAAAAGAGGAAGGTGAAGCAAATCAATAATTGATGTGTGACAATCATTTTTGGACTAATAATGATCTAGTTCGTCGATTTGTGTGTTTTGGCTTTCAAATCTATTTTGTATACATACAAACTTATTAACTAAAACGTTTGAACTGCTTAAGCTAATTATGCAAGATTGATTCGAATTCTATTTTTGCTAGCTTTATGGTTTGTCGTTAGGATTGTTCACCAAAAATCGGGCCAGACCGATCCAGGTAAGAAAAGTACAGTACTCCCCGGTCTGGGTCTGGACTGGTCCTTGACAGGTTAGGGACGGTCTCGAACCAGATGGTCTAACTGTTAGTTCATTCTAAAGGGTTTTGGACTCTTTTTCATCCTAACGATCTTGCATAATTAGCTAGTGAATATCACTTTTATCATCCTACTCTGTCTACAAGCCATTCACTAGTATCTCATCTAAGTTTTAACCAAGAGGTAAAAAAAAAGTTGTATCTTATTAAATTGATCATATTTTTAGTGCCTTATGATACTTTTTTTTTTTTTTTTTTAATTGCGAGATCATTGTTCTTTTTAGAAATGAATTTGCTCTACGATGTTGTACTTTCTTACGTATCTCATCTAAGTTATAACCAAGAGGTAAAAAAAAACTTAGATGCAATTGTTAGATGCTAGAATATTGAAAAAAAATTAGATGAGATGCTAGAATATTGAACTAGAATTTGTCAAATTGTGAAAGCATGATTATACAACCTAGTGTTATTTATCAATAGTATATGATTATGTTTGTTAGGTGCTCAATGCTAGAAGAAGTTGTATCTTATTAATTTGATCATTTTTTTTTTATGTTGATTTGCATTAAACGCGAGAGTGCATATTTATGATTAATTTAAGGTTGTGTTTGGCAGGGAACTCGAAAACACTAGTGTAAGTATTCACAAGTGTTTCTTGAGAGGGTTTATGTAAACACTAGTGTATAGTATTTTAAATCGTTAACGAATGCTTTGTTGTGTTGACAATTAATACTAGTGTAATTCAACATTCAGAACAAATGTACCAAAATACTCAAATATAACCGAAATCAGATAATATATCTACAATTCAACATTAAGAACAAGCATACTATCAATTCAACATTTCGAAAATCGAAACATATATCTTTGTTGTCAAAAATACTCAGATGAAGAACCCTAATACATATATCTACCAAAATCCAATCTGAAATCCAATATTCTCTACAAAACTCAATCTAAAATCCAATATTCTCTACCAATATACAAAGCTGTCAAAAAGTGGCCCGACTCGTGAACCCGACCCGATAAACCCGAACTGGTCCCGAAAACTTTGAAAAACAAAATCCCCGGAACCGACCCGCTTGAAACCGATTTAACCCAAAGAAATCTATGACCCGATTTAACCCGACCCGATTTCCCGAATAACCTGACCCGAACAATCCGATAGCCCAAAGTAACCCGACCCGAATGACCCGATTATTTTAAAAAATTTATATAATTATTAAAATAATCTGGAAGAATATACTTTTCAAAAAGAATATAAGTTAAAACAATATTTAAAAAACATTACATAAGTCTATAATAATATAATCCACATAATAAATTTATCCTATAACTTTTAAATGACATAAATAAATAAGTCATACTATAAATATTTTAGAATGAATTTTTATACAAAAGTTTTTTTTTAATGTAATATATTGTCTATATACATATACATATTTACTAATTTACTATATTGTCGTGTATAGAATGAACTTAAGAAAATCGAATTTAAATAAAAACTTTCTAAATAACATAATCCATAAGTTCATAATATAAGTTTATACTATAGTAATTTTGATTTTAAGTCTATAATGACATAATTAATACTATAAGTCTATAATGAATCAGTCGGATATCCAAATCCAAAGTCATTCTCAATCATACAGATAGGACTAAAATAATTCCGATCAAACATATCATCCATATATCGCGCATAATTATATGATTCGACTAAAATCGTTTTTAAATTCCATATTTTAGAATTTGGATTAAACGAATCAATCAAATATCCACGGATTATTATCCGATTCCGAAAAACATGACAAATTTCATTTTTCATTTTATAACAATCAAATATACACGGGTTAATCAAATATGTGGATAATTATCCGATCCGACTAAAGTCGTTTTTTAGATATTTAGATCAAACGGATTAGTCGGATGTCTGGATCCGGTTAAAGTCATTTTCAGTCAAACAAATCGGGCAAAAATAGTTCTGATCAAACATATCGCCCAAATATTCGCGGGATGATTATCCGATCTGATTAAATTCATTTTTAGATACCATATTTTAGAATATGGATCAAACGGATCGACTGAATTCCACGGATTATCATCCGATTCGGAAAAAGATGATTGATTTTATTTTACATTTTATAACAAACAAAATAGGAAAAAGATAGATTAGAAAAACATATATGGATCAAATGGATAAGTCATATATGGATCAAATAGGAAAAACATATATGGCCCGCTTAAATTCATTTTCAATCAAACAAATCGGGCTAAACCATTCCAATCAAACATTTATGTGGATAATTATTCGATCTGACTAAAGTCGTTTATAGATACCATATTTTAAAATATGAATCAAATGGATCAACCGAATATCCATAGACTATTATCCGATTTGGCAAAAGATGATAAATTTTATTTTACATTTTATAACAACACAAAATAGGAAAAACATGTATGACTTTAGTATCTCATATACAATAATGAAGTGCACACTACCAAAATTCTAAAACAACCCAACTTTTATTTTATCCTTTATCATATTAATATCTCGTATAAATTTTATAGTAAATTACACAAACTGGAATATAAATTGACACGAATCAAGATGTTAGGCAATCCGATCTGGTTTTGACCCAACCCGAACATAAATTGACCCGAATCAAGATGTTAGACAACCCGATCCGGTTTTGAACAAACCCAAACATAAATTAACCCCACTCCAACCCGATTGACCCGTCCCGATTGACACATCTACTGAAGCCATTATAAACTGAAGTAACCCAACCCGAATGACCCAAGAACCGAACTAAATCGACCTATTATGATCTTATAATTCAAGAACCGAGGCTATACGATAACCCGTATTAACCCGAACAATTAATACCCGACCCGAAACAAACCGATAAAAAGGAGAGCTTGTTTTGACCCGACCCGTATCAACCCGAGCTTGTTATGACTGACCCGATTCCGACCGATCTCGTTATGCCCGAAAACTGAGACTACCCGATAACCCGTTTCAACCCGAGCATACGATACCCGGCCCAAACCGACCCGATCCGAAACAACCCGATTAATAACCAAGCCTTTTTTGACCCGACCCGTTTCAACCCGAGCTTGTTAGGACCCGACTCGAACCCGACCTATTGGCCCCGTTTAACACCTCTACCAATATCTTGAACCCTAACATCACAAATACTCGGAATTCTTTGTCATTGATATCTACCAAAATTCAATCTAAAGTCTAGTTTTCTTCGTCGTCGAAGTTGTTACTTGATTTTAAGAGATTTAGACGAATAGGACAAGTAGGAATGAAAAAGTACAAGTAATGAAGGGATAAACAGAACCTTAGTAAAGATATGCTCAAAATCCCAAATACATTGATGAAGGGAAATAACGAGGAATAGGAAATGAATGAATGTAGAAGTAACAATGATTAGTAGATGTTGTTCTTCGTCTTTTTCTCCTTCGTCTTTTTCCTGTCTACAGATGATGAGAGGTGAGAGAATGTTTATTATACACCAGATATTAGCGTAATTGGTTAAAGTGATAGAGGCAACATGGTCAATTCCGATATTGGAACACTAGTGTTTGATAGAAACCCTTGCTATGAGGCGAGTTTCAAAAACCGACGGAGAAACATTACTAAACACTAGTGTTTTCTTCTGAGCCATACACCCATTAACCATGTAAACACTACCAAACACGCACAAACACTAGTGAAAGCTCCATGCCAAACACAACTTAGTCATTTTATACGCTTAAAATGTGGAGGAATATGTTCTCACATCAATAATATTAGGATAACGAGTCTAATATATAAGATTGGTGTATTACTCCTCCTATTATCAATTGGTTTATGATGGAAGTAAGCTTATATATTAGACTTAGACCCAACATGCATATGTGCTCGAACGTACGATAAAACCCTGTGTCATATCCTACCATTTTTCATTACACCCTTATCTATATGATTGCTACATTTTCTAGCTACTCATTGTTTTCTCTTTTTTAGTATGTCAAATTTCTCCATTTTACTCCATCTAGCTATAACTGAATTTAAAGGAATAAACTTTTGGTTTCATTTGAACCCTTTAATTTCATATCCTACTTTTTTCTTGAAAAGTTAAGTATATATTAAGAAAGGGGATGTACATGTACACATACAAATCAATCAGCCTACTAGGCAAACGGGGAAAAGAGATAAAGTGCGAGAAGCATAGATCATTTGCTAAGGGGGAATCCTAGGGAGGAAGGAAGGAGGACATCGTCGATCCTTGTAACAGGTTCTTACTTCTCCATTTGGTTGAGAATAGGGATTTGGTACAGAGGGTAGATTAATGGGCTACTTCGATGCTAGAAGTATTGAAGTTGGAGTGAATCACCTCGTTCCTAGTAGTCCAAGAGTGATACACTAAGAAGATGATAGAGGATGTACAGATCTGATGTTGAAGGCATCACTTCTTTCTGGCAACATTGAACCATTTAAGCATGGCTTTAATATTAGGGAACTTCAGAGGCAATTTGAGTCATTGCAAAATGATGTTGTTATCATGAATTAGCGGAAGCAAATGAAACAAAAATCAAAAGAACACAAGATTTTACGAGGTTCGGATTAAATCCTACATCCTCGGGGCCTCAAGATCAAAGACCCAAATCCACTATGAATAACAAGTGTTTACAAACAGGCAAGAGTTGCTCAGGCTCAAAACAAAATGTAAAATCACAAACAATAAAATCAAGATCTAAAGTAAGAAAACCCCTTGAATATAGCAACGAACGGCTAGTCAGAGTATCTTGACTGTGCACATCTTAGACGATCTCAATCGTGTTGCTTCGACTTCATAAGAGAAGTATAGATCTTTTGTGATCTTGCTAATGAATATCATCAGCAAGAATCAATACCTTGTATCTTGACCTTGAATATAGCAACGAGCGGCCAGTCAGAGTATCTTGACTGTGCACATATGAGACAATTTCAATCGTGCTGCTTCGACTTCATAAGAGAAGTATAGATCTTTTGTGATCTTGCTAATGAATATCATCAGCAAGAATCAACACCTTGTATCTTGATGAAAGCCTTGAGGAGCTGAACTTTCAATCTCTTCCAGAAGAATTTCTTGTCGAGAGAGCGGAATCGTGACCATTCTGATGAGCATATAAGTTAGGGCTAAGAAGAAGAAGCTTCATCAAAACGCAGCACATCAGAATAATTGGTTTGCTGAATATCTCACTCTTGTGGGCTTCTCGCTTCTGATCATTCATTGGGCCTAAACCAAACGACGGTGGAAATAGGATTATTAGGCCAAATTCCTCCATGTCGGGTTTCCAGCCACAAATGACCTGAGCAGATTCATCATCTAATACATTCATTTTGAGCCCTTAAATAATATTACCCCAAGATTAACTTAGAGAAATTTACATCAACAATTGCCCTCATAAGTTCACTAGTTATTACAATCATTAAATGTTAAAAACATTTTCAAAACAGTGGAATTTGGATGATCTATGTCCGTCATCAACCCAATCTTCAGTCTACGTGATCTCTTCAATGTGAAGAAAGTTTATGTAAAACAAAACTTATCAGTAGTAACTATCTTAGTAGCAAAATCAGCAGGGTTTTTACCTCCCTCAATTTTCAGCACAATAACTTGTTTCTCAACAACTTTATTTATGATATAATGGTGACTCACATCAATATGCTTAGTCCTTTCATGACAGATTGGATCCTTGCATAGATACAAAGCACTTTGACTATCCATGTGTATTACACATTTATAGTGTATGTCCTCGATCTCCTGCAATATGTTTTGTAACCAAATGGCTTCCTTACAAGCCTCAGTTGCAGCCACATATATATTCAGCCTCGGTAGAGGACAATGCTACTATGGACTGTTGTTGTGCCTTCCAAGAAACACAATTACCATACCACGTGAACATATAAGAAGTAGTAGACTTCCTATTGTCTTTGTTACTTGTGTAGTCATAGTCAACAAAGCCAAACAAATCATTAATTAGAAGAATTGTGTCTTTTATAGACCAAACCATGAGATACAGTACCAATTAGATATTTAAGAAGAAATTTCATGGTTGTCCAGTGTTTCTCACCAGGTTCAGACATAAACCTGCTCAGAACACTTATAGCAAAAGCCAAATTTGGTCTAGTGCAAATCATACGGTACATTGACCGAGCCAACAACAGCATCATAAGGAACTTTTATTATTTCAATACAATCTAATCTTCCCTTCAATTTTTTTCCAAAAGCTTCGGCTAGTTTATTATTATATATTTTTTAATTTTTACTTCATCAACATAATGACTAATTTCTTCAAATGTTCAATATTTGTATCTATTTTTCTTCTCAAGGCAAGAGGAAGTTTTTCTAAAGAACCTTATTTTTCTAACAACGAGTGTCTAATATATTCCCCAACTTTGTTTATTAAAATTTTTCTTTATATAATACTTTCTTCCATAACCGTTTTTTGGTTATCTCGTTGGTTACATCCCCATATTGTCTAAGAAGATCCCAACAATTTAGAAATTGTTTTTTGATATGTCGAATTCCCTTAACTTTTCGACATTTTTTCTCTAACCCATTTTCTAATGCATCTTAATTTAATTCCCAAGGTATCATTTGAATTGTATTTTCAACCCATTATTGGTATTGTTCACTAATTTCTTCATTTATGAGTTTATCAAATAACATCTGAAGCTTTATCGCATTTTATCTCACCTTATAGTAATAATACTCAAATTTCGAGAGATAATTTTCAAGGTATCGCATGTTACCAATTTCAAGATCATTTAATTTTCTTTATCATTCAATTAATTTTTTTAATCTTTATCATCCTTGTCTCCGCTGAATTCAGATCATAAAGTTTTGCATAGATTCCTAAACATAACATCTAGTGGTTCTACCCCTTTAAGGTTTCTTTAGTTTCTTCGTCGACTCTTCATACCAATCTAACACAATTCATATAAACTATGTTCCATAAAATTTAAGAAATTTGCAAATCTCTATACAATGTTTATGTTTAAGACGCTCATTATACCTTTTTTTACAAAAGTTTAGGACATTTGGATCCGTTTACTAGAGACATTATTGTCCGGTTTGCTTACCAAGAAGTTGGCCATGTCAGGTAATATTTATTATGATTTTTCATTCGAATTTGCCTATGTTATGTTGGAAAATCAAATGCATGATTTTGTTAATTGGTGGTTTGTTGGTGTTTAGTTTGAAGGAAGTATCGTACTAAATCTATGTTAATTATTAGTATGATTATGCCAATTAGTTTCATCTCCTGACTCGGGTTGGGTTCAGTTGGGTTTTATACGAAATCCGAACCAGCCCGATTCGGATGTTGGGCCTGAAGTGGTGTTTGGGTTCAGGTTAGGTTATTAATCAAAAAGTTGAAATATCTTTAATAAAAATTAATTTCAGATGGATATATCGTTTGTTTTACGGTTAACTTATGATCTTGAGAGAATCTAGAATATTTTGCAAAATCTTTTAAATTGATCTCGGATAGGTTATTTTAGGCAAGTTTTGACTTAAATTAAAAGTCAAAAGATATAGGTTATAACCGATTACGTTTATCTTAGGAAGAAAATTAATTTCTTTGGCTACAAGACAACACATTATATATCTTTCGTTAATCAGGCGCCCTCTATGTATTCCAACCGAAGCAAAAATTAGTTGGATTTCTCTTTGCGAATTACAATGACTGCGATAACGTACTCTATTGGAGAGAAAGTAGAGGTAAAGGGTCTAGATTCTTGGTTGCCGGCTACGGTGTTCAGCTCTAACGATGAATCCGGCACCAATTTGATGATCCAATACAGCAACATCGACGATCCTTCTGTAGATTCTGTTTGTGTCACCACTGTTCGTCCAGCACCGCCGCAAGCAAAGCGTGCAATATTCCAGATCGGGAATTTCGTTCAAGTCTTTGAGGGATCTAATGGTTGGCGTAGCGGCAAACTGATAGGGTTTTGTGAAGATTCGAGATGTGCGGTAGTGTTTCGAGGCGAGGAGAAGGCTACTAGTGTCGCATTCCGTGATATGAGGCATTGCTTGCACTGGATCAACGCTTCTTGGATTTCGCATTCAGCCGACAAAGTTATCTTGCAGACAGAGAAAAAGATGAAGGTAGTTCCCTTACAGACAGTGATGGACAAGCCGCAGAAAAGGAAGCCTATTGATCAAGAAAACCCGCAGAAAAGGAAGCGTATTGATCAAGAAAACCCGCAGAAAAGGAAGTATATTGATCAAGAAAAACCGAAGAAAAGGAAGTATATTGATCAAGAAACGGAAATCTTGAAGAAAAAGATGAAGATAGTTCCATTGCAGACAGTGGATAAGGCTAATTCAGTTCTAACGGAGAATCACAATCGGAATCCTCTCCGTAGGATTGATTGTTCCAAGTTTAAGGTGGGGAGTGAGGTGGAGGTTAGAAGCGATGATGATGGTTATGAAGGCGCCAGGTTTACTGCTACTGTAATTGCCTCTTTAGGACAAAAGAGGTATCGAGTTAAGTATCATACCATCAAGACAGATGATTGGAAGCATTTTCTTGAAGAAGAGGTCAAGGAAGAAGACATAAGGCCTTATCCGCCCAAGAGTTGCGGAATCTCGAGATATAAGAAGGGAGAAGCAGTTGATTTATGGCATAACGAAGGATGGTGGGAAGGTGTGATTTCGAGAATAGTTGATGAATCGACTTACACCGTCTACTTCGAGACTACGGATGAAAAGATGACCTGTCGCCGCTCTCGATTGAGGCCTCACCGAGATTAGATCCAAAGTAACTTAGTTAGACTGTATTCAACCATCGTGAATTAAGTATTCTTTTAGATATGTTTGTGCAATCTCTTCAAATTCAGCTTTGTATATATTGAGCTTTGATTCGTAATAGTTAGAAATAGTAGACAACAGCAGCTTGCAGTATCTGTAGTCTGCTGAACTACTTCGTATTTGTTCTTCTCCTTCGTATTTGTTCTTCTCCTTATTGTATGAGTACGGAGTACCTGTTTCAAAAACATATAAATTACTTTGCAGAGAAGCATAAAAACAAAATATAAATATAAACATAATATGTCTACTTTTCTGAAAATTCTAAAACTGTATGAAAATATTTCAAAAGTTGTGATTTTGAAAGCAGTTGATGAATCTATATACTTTACTAACACCATGCTGACGTGACGGCTCACGATTTTTTCCCTAAATTTTTTTCCCTAAATTATTAATTTAACCGTAAAATCGCCATCAAATTTTCAAATTTTTTACGTTAACTGACAATAAAACCTAAACTTCTGTACATTATAATTCTCACCCTGTATATATCTTATTTCCTTCCTTTTATATTAATATTTCTTTTATTTTTTTAAAAAAGTTCAGCCATCAAATCTTTTAATTTAAATTACACAATTTTTTGAACGATTTCACATACTTTTTTTTAACGTTTCTATCCCACATCGACTAGATGTAAGGTTGATAGTTTGAGAACATGTATAAATAGAGGGGTTTGAAGAATAAATAAATTATCCATTTCTTGGCCTTTTGACTAAGTTGAAGTATAATTTTTATGAATTAACGGATTAATATTCGTTAAGTATAACTTTTTTATTAATAACAGATTAATATTCGTTATATGTGTCGTTGACTTCGTTATATGTGTCATTGACTTTTTTGGGGTCACTGTTTTTTGGATGTAAAAATTTTTCTTTTGTGGGGTCATTGTTTTGTGGGATGTAAAAATTTTCTTTTTCCACTCCCATTTTTATTAATAACGGATATTCTGTCATATGAATCTTTAACCAACGATTTTGCTATCCCACATGAACCAACGAGTTTGGGTTTGAAGATTCAACATATCATAAATTTCTTCACCTTTTTGGCTATGTTCAAGTATAATTTTATTTTTAACAGATTAATATCCGTTACATGGGTCTTTGCCCTCTTTGACCTACTGTTTTGTGGGCCGTTAAATATTTTCATATTTTTCTATCCTAGAGGATTTGAAGATTAAACAAATCATCCGTTTCTTGGCCTTTTGGCTAAGTTGAAATATAATTTTTTTGTGGGATGTTAAATATTTTCATTTACCACTTCCATCTTTATTCATAACTATTTTCAACGATTTTGCTATCCCATGTCGATTATCAGTAAGACTGATAACTTGAGAACTTATATAAATTGAGGGTTTGAAGATTAAACAAATCATCCATTTCTTGGCCTATAACTTGAGAACTTATATAAATTGAGGGTCCTATAACTTGAGAACTTATATAAATTGAGGATTTGAAGATTAAACAAATCATCCAATTCTTGGCCTTTTGGCTAAGTTGAAGTATAATTTTTATAATAACGGATTAGTATTCGTTACATAGGTCATTGACCTACTTTTTTTTGGGTCGTTAACTATTTTCAGATTTTGTTATCCCACATCGACTATTTATGTAAGATTAACTATTTTCATATTTTGTTATCCCACATTAACTATTTACGTAAGGTTGATAGTTTGAATATATGTATAAATAGAGATTTTGAATACTAAACAAATCATACATTTATTGACCTTTTGGTTAAGTTCAAGTATATTTTTTATTCATAACGGATTAATATCCGTCATATGGTTCATTGACCTACTGTTTTGTGGGTCCGTAAATATTTTCAGCTTGGTTAAGGTCAAATATAATTTTTATTCATATTGGATATTTCGTTATATGGGTCGTTGACCAAATATTTTCAACGATTTTACTATCCCACATCGATTATAAGTAAAAATACAGTTTGAAAACTGTTTTAAATTAAAGGTTTGAAGATTAAGGGTTTGAATATTAAATAAATCATACATTTTTTTGGGTGTTTTGACTATGTTAAAGTATAATTTTTTAATAACGCTTTATTTGTTAAAAATCTTGTCATAAATTTTATAATAAAAAAATCATATTCTTAATATAATCATATTTTTAAGATTAATATTCAATACCTAATTTATAAATATTATAATAAAAATTGTTTAAATAAAACCCGAACAAGGTGCGGTCAATGAACTAGTTTGCTTACATAATATGCCTACTTCGTATTTGTTCTTCTCCTTTGACAGACTTACAGTAGAACCTTTGTATCTTTTGCATACTCCTTTGAATATATTTAGCCATTCTCAATTGCAGTGATGTGATTAAGTATTCTTTGGTACAATCTCTTCAGATGCAGTGAACTTGTGCTCTGCTGTAGTTTCTATGTTTCTTATGTTTTTGGAATTGTGATGCAGTAAGGAATGAAATGTTATCTGTAGTGATTAAAACAAGAAAGGATTTTCGGGTTTCTGTTTCTTTTCTTGCATCTGGTTAGGATCTAGTTGTCGAGTTTTAACTCTTTCTGCAATAGATTGACTGTTTTAAGATTAACTTACATATGATTAGCAATCTGATTCCGTAAATAAGAAGTGTTTTATTTGTTGCTTATTAGTCAGTATCGGCATACGATCTTTTCGTGGTGAACTGTTATGATAAGGAATGGCTCTCTTTGAATATCGTTGAAAAGAGGAAGGTGAAGCAAATCAATAATTCATTTGTAACAATCACTTTTGGAATAATAATGATAGTTCGTCGATTTGTGTGTTTTGACTTACAAATCTATTTGTATATCCTACAAACTTACTGACTTAAACGTTTGAATTGCTTAAGCTAATAATGCAAGATCGATTCGTATTCCTATTTTTGCTAGTTTTATGGTCTGTTCTTGTATGTCACGACGGTTAGGATTGTTTACCAAAAATCGGGCCGGAATGATCCAGACAGGAAAAGTACAGTTTGAGCAGACATGCAGATTCACCCGGCTGGTCCTTGACGGGTCAGGGTTCGATCTCGAACCAGATCGTCTAATTGAAAATCAGAAGCAAGTACCTGTTGGGTAAAAGTGAACGATTAGGGAGATCAGATCATTCATCAACTTCCTGTATTCTACTGGAAAATGAAGAGGCCATAGGAACTAGAAACAGAAACCTTGCCGCTGAAAATACTGGTAACAACTGATTAAATGACGAGTGCTTAATAAGCTAAATAAAATGCCATAATTGCAACCTCATGTTGTGCTATCCTGTGATGCAAAGTACTTTTTCGAGATTATTGACTTACAATTACATAGCTCACCCCATCAAGAGAGAGGGCAAGACAGAACATTCTTAGGTAGTGCAAACTCAAACTTAATGACAAAAAAAAAATATATAGGCAACTCACCACTGCCATGAGCGGTCATAGTAATAATGCATAAGCCAACACAACCCTTTTGTGTGTTTCACTATTTTTCTTGTGTTGTTTTTTGTGTTCTTTCTCTTTGGTCCGATTAATTTTACTGACGATTTCTCCCTTTGTCGTTTATGGGCCTCTCGACGCACCACAATATGTTTTGGTGTTGTTGAGCTTCTTTTATATATATATTCAATAAGCAGTATAATTTTTTTTGGACAAAACCCGTACGATGTGCAAACAATAAACTATTTATTATATAAGTTTAAGGATTCAAAACAACGGATAATTCGAATATTCATGGATAAATAATAAATACGCAAAAAAACCCCCTTTAAAAAATTAACTAAAAAACAAACATTTCGTACGTACATAATACCATTTATTCATAAGTTAATAATCTTTATATAAAGCCGATTATCCCATCTGTGATTTTCGACTCCTAACACCAAATTTTCTGATGATACCGAACTCCGTGTTTTCATCCGCAAGGATGCTTTAGGTTGGACTACCTCTAGAAGGTAATCCAATCTAACTGCTTTTCGTTATAAAAAAAAAAATCTTTATATAAAGAGTTTGGTATCAATAAATAAACAAAAATTAAAAAAATAAAACGATGATTCTAGGAAGGAAAAAAAATGTAACTTTTGGGTAAATTTTTTGATAAATTTGTTTCAGATGGACATTTAGTTTTCTAATTTAGCTTATGATCTTGATATAATCTCTACAATATTTTATGGTTAGAGTAAAATTTTAATAATTTAATTTCAAATAGACAAAATTTGTTTTACGTTTTAACTCATGATCTTGTTTAACTTATGATCTTGAGAGGACTTAAAATATTTTACGTTTATCTTTTAGATAGGTTATTTTAGGCAATTTGTTTTACGTTTTAACTCATGATCTTGTTTAACTCATATATATATATATATATATATATATATATATATATATATATATATATATATATATATATATATATATATATATATATATATATATATATATATATATATATATATATCCTTAGGGCTTTACAACTCAAACAAAAGTTCCTCAACTGTCTCTGCAAGTCGCCGAGAATCTAACTAAAAGATTGATTCATAAGGGATTAAGTTTATCTTATAAAGAAAATAGTAAGAAAATTAATCTCTTTACGTACAAGAAAAGTTGAAATATCTTTAGCTAATTAGGGCTCTACTAGCTCTACGTATTTCAGTGAAACAAAAATTGTTCGATCTCTCCTTGCGAATTAACATGTCTGCGAGAATATATGCTATTGGGGAGAAAGTAGAGGTGAAGGGTTCCAATTCTTGGTTCCCGGCCACCGTCTTCCGTTTTAATGAAGAATCCGGCAACAACTTGATGATCCAGTATAGCGAAATCGACGATCCCGATGTAGATTCCGTTCCTGTCGCCATGGTTCGTCCTGCACCACCGCAAGCGAATCGTGCAATCTTCCAGGTCGGTAATTTCATTGAAGTATTTGAGGGATCGAAGGGTTGGCGTAGCGGCAAAATTGTAGGATTTTGTGAGGATTCGAGATGTGCGGTAGTGTTTAGAGGCGAGGAGAAGGCTACGAGTGTCTCCTTCCGGAATTTGAGGCCTTGCTTACATTGGATTAAGGCTTCTTGGATTTCACATGCTGTCCATAGAGTGATATTGCAGAGAAGAAATCAAGTTGATGAACAAGAAATCGCAACAAATAAGTTGCAGAAAAGGAAGTATGTTCATTCTGCACAAACCGGAAGAATCAAGAAAAAGATGAAGAAGTTATGTATGCTTTGAGATCTTTTGCGGAGAAGGAGAGGAAGTTTCAACCAGCTGGAAGTGTTTCTTCATAATCTTTTAGGGCTAATATTATGGAACCTTAATTTGTATTGGTTTTAGTATTTTTGTGTCCTTTAATTTGGAACTGCATATACTATATTTAACGGTAGTCAAGTAGAGTATGTTAGTGTATGTAATCTAAGGATTTGCTGTCAAGTTAGCAAGTTTTAACTCAATTGATTCAGTAAATACAACAATCTGTTGCTTCTATATATCTATATATCTTTCTGCAATAGATTGTTTTAAGATTAACTTACGTACATATGATTAGCAATCTGATTCCGTAAATAAGAAGTGTTTTATCTGTTGCTTATTAGTCAGTATCGACATACGATCTTTTCGTGGTGAATTGTTATGATAAGGAATGGCTCTCTTTGAATATCGTTGAAAAGAGGAAGGTCAAGCAAATCAATAATTCATTTGTGACAGTCACTTTTGGAGTAATAATGATCTAGTTTGTCGATTTGTGTGTTTTGACTTTCAAATCTATTTGTATTTCATACAAACTTACTGACTAAAACGTTTGAATTGTTTGAATTGCTTAAGCTAATAATGCAAAATCGATTCAGATACCTATTTTTGCTAGCTTTATGGTCTGTTCTTGCTTCTCACGACGGTTAATTAGGATTGTTTACCAAAAATCGGGCCGGAATGATCCAGACAGGAAAAGTACAGTTTGAGCAGACATGCCGATCCACCCGGCTGGTCCTTGACGGGTCAGGGTTCGGTCTCGAACCAGATGGTCTAATTGAAAATCAGAATTGCTAGTTTAAGTCAGGTCGATAAAATCAGAAACAAATAGCTGTTGACATAAGTATACAAACATGTAAAATCAGAAACAATTTTGCCTGTTGGGTAAAAGTGAATGATTAGGGAGATCAGATCATTCATTAACTCGTAACAACTGGTTAAATGGCTTGAATGGTGTGCCCATTTCAAATTTGATATTCATCGATCTGACCCAGCTCTTTAACGTCAAAAGCAAATGGAGCATATTGGTCAGGATAAAACCTACAATAAAGAAGCATGACGAGTGCTTAACAAGCTAAATAAAATGCCATTATTCAACCTCATGTTGTGCTATCGTATATGATGCAAATTACTTATTCAAGATCATTCTTGTGTTGTTTTTTGGTGTTCTTTCTCTTTTGGTTGTTTCATTTTACGACTGTTTTTTCATTTTCCGATCGTCCTCTCAACGCATACACTAATACGTTTGATATATGTTGAGTTTATTACCTTATTGAATATATATATATAAAATATTTTATTAGATTAATATTCAATACTTTATACATAAAAATAATAATAAATAAACAAATTTTTTTGGACAAAACCCGCACAATGGGCAAACAATGGACTATTTATGATATAAGTTTAAGGGTCCAAACCAACGGATAATTCGAATATCCGTGAATAAATAATAAATCTAATAAAAAAAACTCTTTAAAAAAATTAACAAAAAAAACAAACACTTCGAACGTACATATACATAATACCATCTATTCATAAGTTAGGAATCTTTATATAAAGAGTTTGGTATCAATAAATAAACAAAATTTTAAAAAATTAATTCGATGATTCTAGGAAGGAAAAAAAAAGTAACTTTCGGGTGACAGCTCAATAGTAAATTTATTGATAAATTTGTTTCAGATGGACATTTAGTTTTCTAATTTAGCTTATAATCTTGATATAATCTCTACAATATTTTATGGTTAGAGTAAAATTTTAATAATTTAATTGCAGATAGACATAAAATTTGTTTTACGTTTAACTCATGATCTTGTTTAACTTATGATCTTGAGAGGACTTAAAATCTTTTACGTTTATCTTTCAGATAGGTTATTAGGCAATTTTGACTTTATTAAAAAATATATAATTAATCTCAAAAGATTTTTTTAATAAAAAAGATAGATTGTTAACCGGTTATATTATCTTAGAAAGAATATTTTATTCAAATTAATTTCTAACAAGTTCATATGTATTTCCTTAGGGCTTTACAACTCAAACAAAATTATAAAAAAAAATAAAAATTGACGACTACTTTGTGTACGTTTACGTTTTAAGCCCAAACTCTAGTCTAACGGTTTCATTCTAAAATAATCGACGACTCAACGACCTTATAAATTATAATATGTCGAGTGTAGGTTTGTGCCATAAAAAAAATTATAAAAATTAACAAAGTAAATTGCAACGTGTAAGTCCCGATAGTCGGACCACAGTAATCCTCAACACCTGGTGCCCGATTGTCCGGTGCAGAATACACTTGTAACGCCTCTTTATCCTTTGCCGCCTTACAGTCTTTTTAATTTGACCGACCGCTTAATCCATTAATCAATCAAAAATGGAAACCCTCAAATCCTTGACAGTCACTTCCCTGTTCTTCTTATGGGCGATCATCTCCGTTAATTCTGCCACCGATCTCCAGCTGAAAGTAGGCGGCGATGTGCCTACCTCCGACGTTGATCTGCTAGAGTTTCCGTTGAATCTGGAGTACTTGGAGGCTGAGTTCTTCTTGTGGGGAGCTTTGGGTCACGGGCTTGATAGGATCGATCCCGGGCTTGCCGATGGTGGCCCGCCTCCTATTGGAGCTCGAAAAGCCCATTTGGATTCGTTTACTAGAGACATTATTGCCCAGTTTGCTTACCAAGAAGTTGGCCATGTCAGGTAATATTTATTATGATTTTCAGTCGAATTTGCCTATGTTATGTTTAAATGAAATGCATGATTTTGTTATTTGGTGGTTTGTTGGTGTTGACATAATTAGCTATATTCAGGTTTGGTCCGAACTGGACCAAATAGGCTTTAATAATTTTAGCCCCTTTTTTGCGCCATTTAAAATTTGGCAAACCGATCCTCAATATCGATTCGGGTTCGATCCAAATAGAGCTTTCTAGTCCGGGTCCTATCCGGATCGGAAAATGAAGAGTATAACAACTTGAATAGATACCAACCGTCACGAGCTGAGGTTTTGATCTATTCTCAGCTTATTTAACCCTTTCGAGGGTAGCTAAGTCAAGTCATCTAGATTTATGGCATTAGCTTAGATTGATCAACAACACATTGTAAAAATTAAGCTTATATATCCAGGTTAATCATCCTATGAGTAAAGTGTTGTGTTTTGTGAGCTTGTGCATATGGATCTGAAGCGGATTCATGTGAATACCCTGCAGGGCAATTAAGAACACGGTGAAGGGATTCAGCAGACCAAAGATGGATCTAAGCGTCGAGCATTTTGCGGATGTGATCAACAAAGCTGTCGGAAGGACACTAGATCCTCCATTCGACCCGTATGCAAGCACCCTCAATTTCTTGATTGCATCCTATTTGATTCCATACGTTGGCCTCACCGGCTACGTCGGCGCTAACCCCATGCTCCGAGCTTCTGCTTCCAAGAGAGTACGTCTCGGACGGATAAAAAAGATAAAAATTTAACTCAACGTACTAAACTAATTTCGCCTTTTTTTTTTTGTGTTTATGAACTCAACCCGGAAACAAGCAGCTAGTAGCGGGGCTTCTATCAGTTGAATCGGGTCAAGATGCAATTATCCGAGCACTCCTATACGAGCATGCAGACGAGGAAGTTAAGCCATACGGGATCAAAGTTGCCGAGTTCACCAACAAGATCTCACACCTAAGGAACAAGCTCGGCAAAAAGGGAGTAAAAGATGAAGGGCTTACGGTTCCGTCAAGTCTAGGAGCTGAGGGTAAGGTAAAGGGCAACATTCTTGCGGGCGACGAGTATTCCCTCGGGTATGGTAGGACGCCTAAGGAGATCCTGAGGGTCGTATATGGAAGCGGGAATGAGAGCATATCCGGCGGGTTTTTTCCTGAAGGAGCGTATGGGGATATAGCGACGTCGTTTCTTGGTAGATCGAGATTGAGGAAGATTTGAAGTCGAGGAATGAAGATTGTATCTAGTCTGAAGGAAGGGATCGATCGTTTTGTTTGTTGTACTAAATGCTAATGCAAAGAATAAAAGAGGCGTGTGCTAATTATATTGTGCAGCTGTTAGAAAGTAAAGAGTATATAATATATATTAACTACAAGTATCTAGCTCTATCATAAAATTTACGTAAGTCAAATGATTTCATCCTAAAATTATTTGACCAAGTATTACTGCTTGCATATTTGTTAACAATAACACGTACTACAATCCAGGTCGGATTGAAAACTTGTATAGATATATCACGATAATGAATCCCAATGGTCAAATATCGACATGTTAACTATAATTTAAAATTTGTACTGATAATAAAACAAATCACGATAGACAGATATCTATGTCTTTTATTTTTATTTTTATTGATAATGAAAAGCGATTAGATTGGACTATCTTCTCGAGGTAGTCCAACCTAAAGCATCCTTACGGATGAGAACATGGAGTTCGGGGTCTTCAGAAAAATTGGTGTTGGAGGTCGAGTTTCTCAAATGGGTCAATCGGTCAGCAACAGTTTATTTCTCTGAAAAAATGTCTAATACGGACCTATGTCTTAATCGCGTTCTTTAAGTATAAACTTAATAAAACTTTATGTTAAAACAATGGGTAAATTGCGGAAAATAACCTAACCTTTTGGGGGTGTTGCGGTCTTTGGCCTAACCTTTAAAAAATGCAACTAAAAATCCAACCTATACTATATATTGTAGATGTTAGCCTATGTTTGCCGCCGGTAATTTTTCCGATGAAAGTGATGAGGTGTTTTCTTTCTTTAATGACTAGATAAATTCGAAAAATAAAAACCTTTTGAGAGTGTAGTTTGTTTGTAGCATAACTTTTTAAAAATGAAAATAAAAATCAATCTATACTATATGTTGTAGATGTTGGCTTATGCTTACCGCCGACAATTTTTCGGTGAAAGTGATGAGTTAGCATGTTAAGGTGTCACGTATATTTAATTACATAAAAATTACTTTAAGTAAACACAAATAATTTTTTAAAATCATTTTTGAAAAATTATCTATAACAATACCCAACCAAAAACCTCTATAACAAATCATACTCGTAACAAACAAACCAAATACCCGATTAGTGTGATGATAATTTCATATGTATGACATAATACATTCTTAAACTTTCATATGAATGAGCTAGTGTTGTTGTGTTCTCTCAAATAACTCTACTCACAGGCCTTCACTTTCACCGGAAAATTGTCGGAAATAAGCATAGGCCAACATCTACAACATGTAGTATAGATTGGTTTTTAATTTCATTTTTAAAAATTTAGACTACGAACAAACAACACTCCCAAAAGATTTTTGTATTTTTCGCAATTTATCCAGTCATTAAAAAAAGAAAACACCTCATCACTTTCACCGAAAAAATTACCGGCGGCGAGCATAGGCTAACATCTACAACATATAGTATAGGTTGAGGTTTTAGTTGCATTTTTAAAAGGTTAGGCCACAGACCACAACACCCCTAAAGGTTAGGTTATTTTTCGCAATTATCCTAAAACAATCTACAACATATAGTATATGTTGAAATTTTAGTTGCATTTTTAAAAAGTTAGGCCACATACCACAACACTCCCTAAAGGTTAGACATTCTTCCGAACACACAGCGGGCAACATTTGATCGACAGAGGCATTGAAACCAATTCACAATAAACTCTGCATTTTGTTAGATGAATGATAAGTTTTTTTTTAAAAATCTGGATTCTCTTACATACCATTAATATGAACTTGGTTTGAGATTAGTTAACATTGTTATTAATTTGAAAATATAAAACGTTGTATAAAGCTCAAGTTGAACGTCATTTTGGAGAGCACTCACAACACTCCCTAATTTTTAGATTATTTTTTGCAATTTATCCTAAAACAATTGACAACCAGAGTAATAATACACTTAGGAGTTAGGACTGCTTCATGCTTTTTACAAGCGACCCCATACTAACCTTATGTACTTTTTTTTTTTTTAAATTTATTTATTTTATAGTTCATACGTCAAGAAAGAGTAATGGACCAACGGCACTTATGTGGTGAAAATAGTCTACTGACCAAGAAAACTTTCAAGAAAGGTGATGAAAAATTGAAAATTACTGAAGCCAAAGAGTACAGCTTGCACAAAAAGTCAAAAAAGTGTTTAAGGTCATTTTAGGAATCACTTATTTGACCGAACTGAAATGGAAGTTTATTAATAGTTGAAATATAAAGGTAGTTGAATGAATATTTTTTTGTAAGTTTTTTTTGGTTGTATGAAAAATTAAATTTATTAAAATTGTGGTATATTTGTGCCGTTTTTAAGCTACATTAATCTTTATGAATTTACTTATGTAGCCTTATGAAATAGGAAAATTTTAAACTAATGTATAAAAGCTTGAACTCTTAAACATACATTTCGTATCATAAACTTGAAATCTCAAACAATTATTTTGTATATTTGTTGTAGTTGACTTAAAATTAAGAAGTATCAGCAAATGAGATCATTCTTGAGCAAGTATGAGCTAAGTCTAGCTTGTGCGAGTGAAAGAAGATTTTATGTGAATGACTTAGGGCTGTTTGGTATTGTATTATTGGGAATTCATTTAGATATTTTTTTACGGAATTATCGGGATATAATTTTTGGTTGTTTGGTATTAGATTGAGATACAAGATTGTATTCTTCATTTAGATTCTTTTTGTAACATAATCTCCAAAAATCAATCTTGAAAAATGAAAATTATAGGAGATTGTTTAATTTTTATGCCTTTCATACCCTAACAATCTATCTCAATAAACATATATCAAACACCCAAAATTAACAAAATTTATCAATCCCTACTAATCTCCATCTACAAGAATAAGAATCCCAACAATCTCCATCCCCAAAAATCTTTTTTAAAAAATCCCAAAAATCTCCATCTAATACCAAACAGGGCCTTAGACGACTAGGTTGCACTGGGCTAAATCATTTGGGCTCATGGGTTGCGGGGACGAAGCCTCCCGAAGCTTCCAGATATACAATAAGACTATTTTAGCCCGTCTAGGAATTTTAGGGTTATAAATAGATTGTATAAGAGTTTAAAAACCCTGAAAATAATTATTTACTACTCTATCTGGTTCTCAATACATGTCATTAAAGCTTTAAAATTTTGGTTCTTAATATTTGAAATTACATGTGTTATTAATACTTAAATTTTATATAAATATATTTTTACGCACCGATTTCTTATATAACTATTTATATTATACCATTGTTTTCATACAAAATTTAAATCATAGTGCATCAATAAATACTATACCTTTGTAATTTTATTTATTTTTTAAATGTGTGATTTTTTCTCTAATTTTTTTTGATAAAGAAAAGCGGTTTGAAGCACTGACACGCCGTCTAGTGAATCAAAAGGCCGAAAAAAATCGACAGTCGGACTAACCATCATGATGAACAACAAGAAGGAAAAAAAATACAAAAAATACATTAAGAAAACCTGACAGCAAAAAAGTCAACAAGAAAAAGTAGTCTACCGACCATGAAAAAACTCTCAAACGGAACTTAAATAGTCTACCGACCACGAAAAATAGTCCATACGTCCTCGCGAATACAATTATATAACGCAAGATTCATATTTAACAAAAAAAAATAACGCAAGATTTATATAATTATGAATATGAACTTCATAACACAAAATATCCCACGAGAGGAAACTACAAAACCAACAAAGTAATCATCTACAAAGAAACCAAGAAAGCATATCACGTGTAAAAAGACGTCAGTCAAATTTGAATGAGAGTGAAGATAAAACCTCAACCGCCGCTTATGTGGGACCTGCCAACACATCCTCCCACCAAACGCTAGCTCGCCTCGCCCCCATTCATGTAATCATGTGGGCCCTCACCACGTGTTGTTTGCTTTTGGTGAACTGTCCTTTTTTAACATCTCATTACACCGCCCGCCACTACCCTAATCCCTATTTCTGACCCTCTACACGCTATTCACCCTTTAATCATCACATTATACACCAAATTGTCCATTATTGTATACACACATTACACAATTAAATTCTCAATTGTTTATACGCTTCGAATATTATGGGGTGGTCTCAATAGTGTATTAGGTTCCTATTAGAATTCTAATTATTTTTTTTAATGCTCTTTATAAAATATGATATAAATACTTTTTTTTCAAGTTAACCTAACTCTCCCTATATATCGAAATCTGAATAAGAAAATCATTTTTCACATGAACGGAACCCTTTCTGAACATTAAAATCTCAGTGTCATGAGCTAACAAACGTGAAGATGGACGCTTAGTTCAAAGAGTTGATCTTCAAGAACAGCACAGTTCTATGTCTCATTTTTGTAGGATTTGCACAGTATTTGTTTCACCTATTCCATTATTCTTTCAGTAATAAAAGGCCACTGATGGTGACAACCAACTGATTTAGAAATTTTCAAGATAAGGTGGATTTTGTTGAGTTATTTCAAGTCTTGTGGTGTTGAATGAATCGTTCATGTTCAGTTCATACCTACCGCAAAGATATACATATAAACCTTTGATCATAGAACTGTCTAAGTAAACCCGTTGTGATGATAGAAATCATTGCTCACTTGACTATAAAAAACAAAAGTGTAATTGAAATTTTTTGTGACTAGCTGCTGAAGACTATCATCTCAATAGAATTTACTTGCACTCATGTTTGATAGCAAATTGCTAGCAAAGGAATTTACAGGCACCGTAGTAGTCCGTAGAACCGATTTCAGTTTGCCAATATCAATCAAGCAACAAGCAATTATGCAGTGGGAGTAATTTACACAAGAAAGTTCCTAGTTCAATCAAAGACAGATGGAGTTTGAACATGAGAATCAGATCACGGTAGAAAATGGAGAAAAAGATTTGTACCCCAAATATGCACTTTAGTTCGCTGGAGATCCCTCGGAGGCAGGAGGGTCGGAGACGCTAGATCCAGCGCCGGTACCAGATCTAGCCGATCGAGAAAGCAGCTCAGTCAGAGCAGTCATGGCACGTATCTGCATCTCCAAAGCCGATATGTAATCCGTTGTCTCTTCCAGTATCTCAGGCAACTCCTCTCTCCTGCATCCGGGAACCAAGCGTCCGAGAACGCGAGCCTTTCGTTGCACAGCTGGAAGGTTCTTCCCCTTAAACTTCAAAATACCTAATCTCGGCTTGCTTGCCACCGAACGCCCTCCACCGCTAGCGGCGGATATCGCTGATGCTCTTGACCTCTTGTTCTTCATGAACTTGAGCTTGAGGCGGTTGCTGAGAATAGCGCGACTCCACCTCGTTCTCCCTCTCGCCGCAACCGCCAAAGCTCGATCCGCGGCCTCCCGCACAGCACGACCTCGGCGCGGAGCCGATGTCGACGAGGAAGAAGGGCTGAGTTGAAGCTTTTTGAGCGATTGGAGAAGTTTCGAGGAGTAGATTTGCTCCGTCTTCTCCGATTTCCATGAGAATTGATTGTGGTGGTTGTCAGTGCTGCTAGGGTTTTGGTGTTGGATCTGATTTCTGGAAATGGATGAGGATTTGATCTTCTTCCTCCTCCTGGACTCGCGTGCTCTCTCGGAGCCTGAAATGGAATTGGAGTTCGCGGTTGGAGACGTCATCTCCATATCGAAAGGAATCTTTCGATTGATTGCAACGGAGGCTTCTATAACAATTCCTGAAATCACAGATCGATTGCTAGCTGAACACGATCAGTAAGCGTTGCTCGATCTCTATATCAATGATGCAGATGATATTCGAAAGCCTGCAACAAAACAAGATGTTTTTGTTCAGATTCAGAAAGAAAAAGAACCTTTATTAGGATATTCACAACTTGATTGAGAATCTGGGGATATCAACCAACCATAACCAAATCACTGAAATTAGCTTAATCAATTATAATTGTGAGAGTGATTAGACGGCTAGCAAGCTTCAATTAGTGGATAATATTACCATAAATTCAGAACCCCATGACGAACATGACAATCAACAGCTCCCGTTATCAACCACAAGGATTACAGAAAATCGACTAAAATAGATAGATTATGAATCAATCAAGAAGCAACTAACATACCTTTGATTCTTATACACGCTAAGAGCAGATTTAAAACAG
This sequence comes from Fagopyrum tataricum, assembly GCA_002319775.1. NCBI lineage: Eukaryota > Viridiplantae > Streptophyta > Magnoliopsida > Caryophyllales > Polygonaceae > Fagopyrum > Fagopyrum tataricum. Next base: position 12,904,885 of record CM008286.1, read on the forward strand.
CGGGATGAAGAAGTAGGAGAGAGAAACGGGAATCACAGAGAAGCAATGAGAAAGGGGGACAAATAGTGGAGATAACCCACGCCTCTTTGCCTAATGACATTGCCTTTTGCTTTTTCTATTAAAAATTAATATTATCTTCTTTTAGATTAGAGGTGTACAAATTAAGATTAGACAGCTTTTTCAAAAATAATAATTACGATTAGATAATTGGAATAATGGATCCAAACGATTGGATGAGAACCGAGTTAAATTGGGATTTGTTGTCCGGTTCAGGTTTCAAACTTGATTTGATTTTTAGTGATATATTTTGTTTTTCACGGAAACTAGTAGTACTCTGATTTATTCTGCATTGTAACTTCATAGTAATATTTGATGGTTAACATTTTCAGTTTAATTTGACTTTTTGTAACAATTAAATATAAACCATTAGCTTATCTAACTGGTTAGACAACCATCGCCCACATGTTACAAAATTAAATACTTTCCCAATCAACTATTTTATGTAACACAAACATCCGAGCTAATGTTGAGTTAAATGCATGTTTGAATCACATCGTTTCCACGTAGTAAGTTTATACTAGTACTAATTTAGTACCCGAGTCTTGCTCGGATATTTTAATATATATATATATATATATATATATATATATATATATATATATATATATATATATATATATATAAACTCAACGATCAAAAAATAGTAGGTCAACTACCACAATACAGTAGATAAATTTTAATAAAAATTATATACTTGAATTTAGCCAAAAGGCTAATAAATGCATGTCACTCTCACAATGCGTCATGTAAACGTTAATGTATAGTAGTTTAGTAGAGTATATAGATTCAAACCCTCCATCTATTTATACAAAATTTCAAATTATCAGACTTACTTAATAATCGATGTTGGATAGAAAAATCCTGAAAATATTTAACGTTACAAGAAGATCTTCTAAAATCGGTGGAAAAAAAACCCAACTATAATCAACGGATTTAAAAAAAAATATTTATTGGCGTTAATGGTGAGATCAACATTTCAAAATACTGCTCCGACAACGCGTCACGTCAGCATTAATGTATACTACTTTAATGGAGTACTACTATTAATACCCGTGCCCTGCACGGGTTAGATGATAATTGTGTGTCAAATTTTATTCTTGATAATTCATTATGTTGATAATAGTCTTAATTGTTATGTGATGCTTATTGTAAGACTGTATTTTTCACATTATGAATGAAAATCAAGCAATAATTCAAATCCTGCAATAACAATCGGTAAAAAGGATTATGGGATAATATCCTTTGAGATACTCGAATGATAAAGTTAGTATCAATCATAAGAAGAATTTGGTTTTATTAAATTAAATGTTAGTACGTGATTTGGGTTAACGGATAGACGACACCATAAAATTGATAAGGTGACTGCACAAAAAGACGCTAACTATCAGTTCACGGGTTATTTTATTATATAATATAGATAAGAAGTCATGTGTAAAACATATACTAACCAAAAAAAAAAGTGTAAAATAAATCATAAAATTTAAATTAACAATATTAAATAATACGATATTAAAATGTAAATGAAAGAGATTTATATAATATAAATATCATGTCTAAGTAAAAAAAATACAATATTAAATAGTTAAATTTAAATAGTGAATTACCTAACAATTAATAAGACTAATAGCATATGTCAAGTTATTAAAATAATAAATATTACTAAAAATATTTTTTTAAAAAAAATTCATAATAATAACAAATATCAATTAAACTCAAAATAATACCAACTTTAAATATTATTAAAAGTTATACATACTATCAACGTATTTACAAAAAATAATATAATTTTTTTTTCGGAAAAATAAGTTATATTATTATGTCATTAAAAAATTTGGGATTATAAGTGTGATGTGGTGTCTTTTTTAAAAAGAATATAAAAATGATATGTTAAAATCATAAATTAAGTATAATATTTTTTAATTTCTAAAAAAAAAAAAGCGAAACTTTCTTGATTTCTTTTTTTTCCGATTTTTTTTCCTGATTCTTTAAATAATTTTGTGTAAATTTATCAAAATATATAATTTATTTTTAAAATTTCTATATTTTTTTAAGAAAAAATAAGCATTAATTTTTTTGGGAAAAAATTTTCGAATTTTTTCCACGTATTTTTAATATGAAATTTATGAGTGTATATACAAAATCATTTAAAAATATCTGAAATATTTTTCAAAAAAGATTAAAATTGATTTTTTAAAATGAAAAAACACTTATTATAAAAAAGGAATTTATTTAATTCTAACATTTTCTTTATTCTAAAAAAATGAAGAAATATTTTTGTTGATAGCTTAAAAAAAACTTATTTTAGAAAAAAAATAAAGTTTATAAGTTTCAGAAAGAAATAAAGTTCAACTAAAAATTTAAAAAAATTAAGATCTTTAAAAGTTTAAATAAAAAATAAGGTTTATAAGTTATAAAAAGAACAACGTTTGAAAAGTTATACTTATATTAAAAAAAATTTTGAAGACTCAATATATAAAATAAATTAGTTAAAATTCGTAAATCAGATTTGGTGGGAAAAAAAACTTGTGAAAAATTATACGTATATTACAAAAAATTCGAAGACTCAATATATAAAATAAATTTGTTAAAATTTGTAAATCAGATTTGGTGAAAAAGATTTTTTGAAAAATTATACGTATATTAACAAAAAATTTGAAGACTCAATATATAAAATGAATTAATTAAAATTCGTAAATCAGATTTGGTGAAAAAGATTATGTGAAAAATTTTATATATATATATATATAAATTGAAAAAAATTGAAAGACTAAATATATAAAATAAATTAGTTAAAATTCGTAAATCAAATATTAAAATAATTTAATTTTTAACATGGTGAGACCTAGATTAACAAAAAATTGACACGTGTAAATTTAACGACGTAGATTCACTAAATTGTGCCACATGTAAATTTGATGACGTAGATTCACAAGAATGTGCCACGTGTAAGTTCATATGCCGCTTTAGTATATAGATAGATATAAATTCAAACCATGCCTCTAATTCTACAAAATTTCAAGCTCTGAGACTTACTGATAATCGATGTGGGATAGCAAAATCCTAAAAATATTTGAAGTTCCAAGGAAATCTTCAAAAATCGGTGGGAGAAAAAACAAAATAATTAACTGATTTAAAAAAAAGATTTATTGACGTTAGGTGTGAGAGAGTTCTATTTCAAAATGTTGCTCTTACACCACGTCATGTAAGCATTAATGTATATTGTTTTAGTACAATATATAGATTTAAAACCTCTCCCTATTTATTCATACAAAATTTTAAAATATAAAATTTACTGAATAATTGATACGGGATAGCACAATTATGAAAAAGAAATAAATAGGGAGAGCTTATAGTTTATTTTGGGCCTTGTGGCTTTGAACATGACGTGTTTCCCGGCTCATGTAAAATGGGTTTGGAGGTGTTGTACGAAATTGTATTGAAACTTTTTACTCTTGAGCAAAACTTTTTCGTTTATGTTGTTCTCCCAACCCGATAACGCATGTTATTAGCCTACCATGTTCATGAGTTACTCGGTCTATCGACAGCTGATTTTAAGAATGGAATCATGCGGTCTTGGGTGTGGCTCACCTGACTTGCAACCTCCACGTCTTTGACCCGTTAATATAAGTTAATATAAGTAAATGGTGTTTTGAGCCCGATCGAATCTTGTGGTCCCAAAATCAACGGCTTAGGGCGTCCGTCTAAATTTAGAATGGTCCCAAAACTATATACGAACTTGGAATGTGAATATATTATGGTTCTACACTTCTATGAAAATGTGGCTTGGAAATTGGAATCAGGCATCTCAATCATGAAAATCACTTGGTAGATGCCAAATATGTGGCTTGGTATATGATGGAATTTGGTCCATCCTCCATTAACTTCACCTGCACTTTGGATTTAAGCTTTTATTGTTTGTTGATCCGCACACTAAAATGGTGAGAGGAAGAAAATGGACCGAACTTAGTGATGGAGCATGAATTTCAACAAAAATTCCCTCACAATTGCAGCATCAGACTATTTGCAATTTATTCACCATGACAGATTAATATTTGCACAAGAAGCATTTCAATACACATCTTACAAAAGTCATAGAAGTTTTATTTGCTCAAACACGTACGTATACATCGACAATGGTCAAACCTTGAGCCTGTAATCACCCGAGAGCCAAACCTCCTTATTACTTGAAAAAAGAATTCTAGGATTACGAATTACACATTCTAGCTCGTAGACAGAACAAAAAACTGCAGGTCGGTTGATCTTGGACAAAAAATAAGGGCGTGGAAACCAACAATGTTCATCTAAAATCAGTCAATTGATGATTAATCCATCACTCAGCCAAGATGAAGTCGATATTGTAAACAGAATAATTGATGAGAGAATCACACAGATTGACATTAAACTGGCTGAGTAGCTGGAAAATTGATCACGATTCATTTGTGTTTTGGTGATTGGTGATAGAGAATCAGTCAAACCTGGTGAACTACGCCAAGTCATAGCCAGTTAAGATGCTGAGGAACTCATCAAAAGAGACACCTCGAGCAGCAGGATCATCTCCGCCGGCCAATCCCATCATACTGCTCACATCCTCATCAGACGCGTCTAATCCAGAAGACATCATAAATCTCTTGAGATCTCCATGACTGAGCCTTCCATCACCATCAGTATCCATAAGCCTGAACGCCTCCTCCATCACCCCTGCACCGCCTCTGCTACTGCCGCTAATCTCGCCATTCTTCCTCTTTCCGCCTTCCATTTTCGAAATCATCCGCTCGAACTCCCTGAAATCCACGAGTCCGTCACCATTGGAGTCGGCCACCGCGATCATCGCGCCGATAAGCTCGTCATCACTATCGTGGTAGGTGAAGGAGAAGAAATATCGGAGGTCGTCGCTGCTGATGAGTCCGTCGTGGTCTGAATCGATCACGTTGAAAGCTCGCCGAAGATCCGATGATCCAGAGCCGGAGGCAGTAACGGTTGTACCGGAGGGACACATTCGAGATTATCCTACCGTTGATTGAGTCAAATGGAGATTGACTTGGTGCGGCGATTGAGCTATTGATGCTTGAAAGGTTTTAGGGTTTGTGAGAACGTTGAATTTTGTTTGGGGGGAAGGGATTTTGAAGGTTTAAAATCTTGGGATTCCGAGTTTCTTGCGGAAAGAGTTATTATATAGAAACAGCTGTATATATTTACGTCAGTGCTGGTGTCATCCAACCTGTCGTCTTCGTTTTTTTGAAAGAAAGTCGTGTAATGCACCACACGAAGTTGAACCGGTACTGACTACCTTATGTTATCTGAAACGTTTTTTTTTTACTTGCGTGTCAAGTTTTCGAAACTGTAATAAACGTTTCTAAAAATTGGAAATTGTTGGTCATTTGGTTGACTAGTGAACTAAGGTCAAGTTTATCGAAGAGAAAATTAGGGTTCTTGTTTGTTTTTTGGACCACTTTTATAATTTTATTAGGTTTATGGTTTAAGATGAATAGAACAAGTTCATTGGTTCGATTTTCACCAGTTGTCACATGGATAAAGTAATGTAACTTACATGCGTGTCATCCGTGGAAAACCAACACCCCATAAATCATCTAACAGAATATCCCTAACACAAAGCGGGGGGACAACAAAAGAATGTAAACCAACATTAAGAGAGAACGCAGAAGAAGCAACCGCATCCGCTGCTCTATTTCCTTCTCGGAAAACATGACTGAGACAAACAACCCAGCCCCTTGCAAGGTAACCTTGGCATTTCGAAACCAGGCTAAAAAGGGATGTATAACATCAACATCCTTACGAATAAGATCAACAACTAACAAGGAATCCATCTCGACCACAATCTGTCTGTACCCAGAATTCCAAGCAATATCTAACCCATGAATCACTCCCCATAGTTCAGCGATCGGAACCGTTGCACACCCTAAATTTGCCGCGAACCCCGTGATCCAGTCACCACAATGATCCCGTAACAGCCCACCTGCTGTAGCATAATTTTCCGGTCCCCTCACAGCTCCATCCGTGTCCAACTTCATCCAGCCCAAATCTGGTTTACTCCACCGGACCAACTGTTCTCTTTTAGGTGGTAGAGAGTTAACACTTTTAAAATTCTCAGCGGCTTTCATCATCTCATCATACTTACGCCAAATATAATCAACTTTATCGGTTCTCCTATCATCATCTCTAAAGATCCTTTCGTTGCGCCACCTCCAAAGCCATCATATAGCTATGGCGAAGAGTGAGCTCCAAACAAACTGCAAACCCTCCACTTTATCAATAGAAAAATTCAAAAAGATCCAATCTTTTCATGCCAAACTGAAGAAGGTTTGATGATGATTGGGCGGAACTAAGCGTAACCACACACATTTGGCCTTACTGCAATCCCTAAAAAGATGAACAAGAGTCTCTTGGAGAGCCGGACAAGCATCACAACTTGACGATGTAGACAGATGCCTCCTATTACGCTCCACATTAGTCAAAACACGACCCCAACAAACCTGCCAAATAAACAACCTCACTCTTTCGGGCACTATCAACTTCCATATTCTAGAGAATAATCCCTGACGCACCCCAAGTCCAGGTTCCTCACTAGTGCAAATGAACTCGAAAGCCGAGCGAGTAGAAAACAACCCCGATTGAGAAAGTTTCCACCGCACCCTATCCTTAAAACCCATCTCATTAGATAAAGCTTTGGAAGCCAGCATGAGGAGACACAAGTTCGAAACTCTTCCGCAGATTGCACTCCATTGCCAACCACTTCCAGCGTCCCAGTAATCTCTAACCCGAAGATGAAGGTCCCTCTCGGTAAGCTGTTCATGACAGTGGAACTTGAGCGCATCATCAAACAGCCAAGGATCCTCCAAAAACTTCGTGTCTCTACCATCAATGACATTCCAAAATCGGTTAGGTGCAATAACCGAATTATACATTGAAACAATACCTCGCCACACCCTTGAACTTCCTGGACGTAATACAAGTACAGTAGGCCACTCCGTTTGATTGGCTTTGTACTTATGGAGTACCACCTTCGACCATAGTTGCGTCCTACAGTCAAACAAGCGCCAACAAACCTTACTCAACATCACCTTGTTCACCAGCGAGGCCTTCCGAAAGCCCAATCCACCATCTTTCTTGGGCCGACAAACGTCATCCCATTTCACCAAGTGAACTCGCCGAGCTCCTTGGGTACTGCCCCACACAAAAATCACGGCAAATTCTATCCAGCCGTTCACAAACACAACTCGAAGCAACAACGTCTGCATATGATATAGAGGAATGGTAGATAGCACAGATTTAGCAAGAGTGACTCTACCAGCAATGTTGAGCGTATGGCGTTTCCACCCAGCCAGTCTACTCAAGACTTTTTCAACAATCGGGTTATACGTAGTTGAATTAGAGCCCGAATCCAGGATCGGAATTCCGAGATACTTTCCCAAGTGTCTAGTAGCTGGGATCCCACTTAATGAGCTCAAACTTTCCTCCATGGTCCCTCTGTATTTGTGTGATACAAACAACTTAGACTTCTCCATACCGACTCGTTGTCCAGAAGCGCAACAAAATCTCTCCAGCACGTCCTTGATCACCCGTACCTAATCAGTTGAAGCCTCAGCAAACAACAGGATGTCGTCTGCAAAAAAGAGATGTGACAGCGGCGGGCCTCCTCTGGACAACTATGGGTTTCCAAGAACCAGCATTGATCGCCTCATTAATTAAATGCCCCAGTCTCTCTAAGCAAAGTACAAACAAATACGGGGAAAGTGGGTCTCCCTGCCTAACTCCTCTCTTCGTAGGAAAGCCTTCTGTCATCTCCCCATTCCAAAGAACCCTCATAGTCCCCGTAGAGACACAAGCCATGATCCTTTCTACCCACACTGGTGAAATGCTAGCAGCTCTAAGAGTCTCATCAGTAAATTCCCACCGTAAGCGGTCATAAGCTTTCTCAAGGTCTAGTTTGAGAACCATCGTCCCTCTATTGCCCTTCTTTTTCTTTCATAGTATGAACCGTTTCTTGCAAAAGAATGACATTATCGGAAATCAACCTACCAAAAATGAAGCTGTTTTGCATTGGACTAACCAATGTGTTCATCAATGGCTTTAATCGGTTAACAAAGACCTTTGTAATGATTTTATAAAAAACATTACACAAGCTAATCGGTCTGAATTGAGAGATCATAACCGGCTTGTTGATCTTATCAATTAGAACAATCAAAGTATCATTAGCACCATTTGGTAACACTCCCTCCGCCATAAATTGCTTGACCAATTTCACCACCGAGGGTCCAACAACTTCCCATGACTTTTGGTAGAACCCCGGGTTGAAGCCATCAATGCCCGGAGCCTTCCACGCACCCATTGAACGAATTGCCTCGCCAATCTCAGAATCCTGCAGCGGCTCATCCAACCCCACGCGCGGATCTTCAATGAGGAGCGGAAAACCCTCGTACGGAAGCGAGGTAACTTGTGCCAGAGAAGATGGACCGTAAAGCTCTTTGTAAAAATTTAGTACATGCTCTTCGAGATCTTTGCTATCCAAGCACCAAGAACCATCTGAAAGTCTTAGAGCGTTAATACGATTCCTTTCTCTCCTGATAATCGTGGACATATGAAAAAACTTAGTGTTTCTATCCCCACAGGTAAGCCACTGTTGTCTTGAGTTTTGACTCCATAAAATTTCTTCTTGATCCAGAACCCTAACCAAATCCAAGAGTGCACTAGCCTCATCCTGTATTAGTGAATCTGATAACCCAGTAGCAAGTTCATCATGAATTCAAGCCAGTCTTTCAATGAGCTTATTCTTCCTAGTCTCAATATCTCCGAACACCTCCTTATTCCACTTCATAACGGTCCGTTTAAGCTTCATTAAAGCCTCCGGGAGGGAAGCCACACTATCCCAAGAGGCTTTGATCAAATCCCTAAAATCCGGGCGAGTGAACCACGCTTCTTGAAAGCGAAACGGTCTGTGCCACGAACGGTTATTATCCCTGCCACAAAGAGACAAAAGAAGAGGGTTGTGATCCAAAGAAAGCCTCAGAAGGTGCAAGACCGAAGCTTTGGGCCAACAGAGCCTAGCCGAGGGAGACAAGCAAATACGGTCAAGTCGTTTTTCAATTCTTGTATCAACACTTTTACCACGACACCAAGTGACGGAGACCCCTTATAACCCGCATCAATAAGGTTATTGTCATTTAGCCATTGCCCAAATAAAATCGACTCCCTTGATAGTCTACTCGACCCTCTAACTTTCTCATTTAGAGAAGAAATGACGTTGAAATTGCCACCCATAATGATGGGATCCGAAATTTGGCTCATCTTAGTAGAAAGGTCTTCCCAGATACTTTCCCTACGACGAGGATCCGGGCATCTGTAGACAAAAAAAAATGAGCATTGACGGTTTCGAACTGAGCTTTGACATGGATATATTGCCTATTACGAGACACCACATTCATCACGCATTTACTCGAATGCCATAACAACCAAATACCCCCACTCTGACCCACAACTTCCACCCTACAAACTGAATCAAAACCCATTCTTCCACAAATGGCATCAGCAGCCGTACCAGAGCAATGCGTTTCAAATAGAGAAACAAAATCTGGTTTAAATTTTCGAAGCAAGTACCTCAGAGATCTTCGGAAACTGGGTTTAATAGTTCCAAAGCAGTTCCAATAAAGACCTATCATTAAAAGCTATATACACCAAACCAACAACCCAGGGTTGCTCGAAAGATCAATAAGACGGATCAACAGGGACAAACCCTGTAACGTCTTCCATATCTGTAGGACCATTACTCTCATTGGCATCAACTTGGACTATGATGTCCCCCTTACTCTCTGCATTGACCACAAGCTCCTTGGGAAGCACCTCCAGACCATGCACAACGATTGACGTCTCAGTTTCCATGACATCCACAATATCATTTCCGACATTTGACACCATACAAGTATGTCCTTCAACCTCAGTGCCCATCTCCTTTTCACCATCACCACATTCCTTCTCAGCCAAATTTTCGATCATCGACATACCCAAATCACCTGATTTTCCAGATTTCGTCATATGAACATCACCTTCTAATGACGCCCCGTGATCACTACGTAAAACGATCCTTGTTGTATCATTATCACCCTCTTTATTACCTTGATTTTGTGGTCTTTTCCTATACTTCTGCTTAGGCACACTCGCAGCACCCAGAACAGTCTCTGCAAACAATGGTTGTTTACCTTTATCAATGGTTTTCCTTGCTTTGCCATCCTGGGGCTCATTCTCCAGCGAAGAAAAAATATTTTCTCCCTGAAACACATTTTTCAGAAAAGCTTTCGGGACATGAGGCGTTCTACTTGGCTTCTGACGTCTTGACACCGTCATCCACGGTCCATGACCATTCTCTTCTGCAAGCACCATCTGATTGTTCTGAGTAGACTGGGTATCCTTCATAGTACCCTCTGTTGTATTGTTCCTCGGATTTCCGTCATCCGATACCATAATATCTTGACGATACTGGCCTCTCTCCGGACAAAGTTCCTTCAGATGACCATAACGACCACAAAGGTGACAAATAGTATGTAAATTTTCATACTCCAACTTCAGACTTTTCCCGTTAAGTAAAATCTCACCTTTTAAAGGTTTAGTTAGATCTACTTCAATACATACTCTTGCGAAACTTCCTCTCGTCAGTCGCAATGTGTTCTCATCAACCTTAACAGGTACTCCAATAGCCGAAGCAATTGCCTGTATCATCTGCCCATTATACATGGAAAAAGGTAATCCCGAGATTCGCACCCACACTCCAGTCGTAGTTATAATTGATGAATCGGGATCGAAAGTTGGTTCCCAACGCTGCACCATCATATAGTGACCAAACATAGTCCATGACCCTCTAGTAAGAGCACCCAGAAAGTCCTTTTCCAGTTCAAACCGAACCAAGAAAAACTCATTCGGGAGATCGATAACAGACCACCCACCACTAGGTTTCCAGATAATCCGTAAGATTCTTTCAAAAGCTGCATAAGAAACCATACGGCCGAGCAGTTTGATCACAACTGAGTTTTTCCACGGTGCTTCAAGGATCTTCACCACGTCTTCTGCCACAGTAATGGCTGGGATATAATCTTGCCCTTTTGGGTACGTAATGCATACTTTACCAGACTTTAGCAAGTCATCTGGAAGAGTAGGAGAATTCTTCCAATCTTCATAAGCAAATAACCTCTTAGTCCAGGGAGACGGTGGATCTGGTGGATCCCCAGGGGGCAAAGCTGACTGTGGTGGGGGTTTATTAGTAGGGGTGGCGGCGCTGACAACCCTACCCAGTGGGGGTTCATCCGTTTGTTTTAACCTGTTTTTATTTGATATTCGGTGACCTATAAATTTTAAATGCTAGAATCTTGACATCTAAATATATGTATGAACCCTTGACCAAAAACAAAAAAAAAATGTATGAATCGGTTAATGATTAAGTTCGGCGTAATTGTTTGTCATCGACCCATCTAATAGTTAAGCACGACATCATTGATTGTCATCAACCCATCTAATGATAAGTGTAACGCCATAATAGATGTTAGTGGCTCAGGCTAATGGTTAAGTCTGACACCATTGTTTTTGCTAGCGATTTGGCTAATCATTAAACTCAACGTTATTTTATATGCCTATGGTCCAAATAAAAATCATTGTTCGCATTAACATTTTATATACTCTTGACTTTTACATATTGTCATCATATAATACCATGTCTCAACATGCTCATATCATATTGCATAATACATTAATACTGACCGAATTTACACATTTTACATGTTTCTGAACTTTAACAGTAATTTAGATTTTTTCCAAAAATCTTGTCTTGTACAAACGATTGATGAGGAAAAAAATTTTAGTCGGTAATGACACGTGTCTAAAACGCTCGTCAAAATGAGGATGTAAGTTTTTTTGGAGTTTGTATGATGTCCAACTCGTTGGAGTATGGATAATAGAACAAACTGGGGACAAGGCGAGGAGATGTGTTTTAGTAAAAAACAACATTTAAGATTATAAACAATTAGATGAAAATATGATATTTTATAATAAAGTTATATCCGGATATTTTTTTTGTAGCATATCATAAAAAGATGACATCGAGAGAATTTTAAGAATTAAGACCCCTTAGACTTTCGTAAATAATTTCTTAAATTTGTGAGCGTTTAGATGATCCTTCTTCTATCAATACGGTTTTATGCTTAGGAGTGTGTAACCGGTCCGACCTGGACTGAAGGATCTAAAAATTTTTAAAAATCTAGACCCGGTTATTCGGATCCGGTTTAGATCAGAGGACTAAAAAATTTTGGCGATCCGGACGAAATTTCGATACGGTCCGGGTCCGATAACCTCTTTTCTTAGTTTTTAATTAATTTTAGGTCAAATCCGGATCACCGGTTTTGCCAATCTTGGACCGGACTAAAAACCACCTTACACTCGGAATGAATCTGGTCCGAAATTGGACCAGACCGGTGCAGTTGGAATCTACACAACCCCACTTATACTCTTATATAGGATTACTTTTGTGACCATTGGCGGACAAATATCCTTACTAATGATCAATTGTTGCCCGACCTTCTCATTTTTCGTTGATTTGCTCTTAATCCTTATACTGCTATAGTTTTCGAATATTCGGCGCCCACCCTATATTGTCCAACTAATGATCCTTGCTCGCCTCTTGGATCCAAATTCATTGTTGACACCTAAAGAGCTGATGGCTTCTTATTACAAAATAAAATTAAAAAAATAGCTAAAAAATGTCAGAATTTTTATAATACAAATTTTTTATTAAAAGATTCTTGCAATAGAGTATATCACCTGAAAATGATAATTTGTTTTGAAAAAAAATCTGATATTTTAACTTATGTTTGTTTTTCTTTCATTTTATTTATAAATTAATAATTTGTATTGCTTTGGCCTTTTCTTATTCCCTCGTGGTTGTGAGCTTTTTTATTGTTCATACATGAAGCCAAACAACCAACAATAGTCCAAATCCTACCTAAGGACGTGAAAACAATCGAGATGAGTTTTCGACTATTCATCTCTTTTTTAAAGGAAAAGTTATTACGGAGTAATTATTAACATTTCGATCTTGCCTTTTGCAGTGATCCATCAATTTTCAACGTCAAATCGCAAATATATTTTTTTCTAAAAACAAAGTTTAATTTGTTAAATTACCAACAATAGTCCAAATCCTACCTAAGGATGTGAAAACGATCGAGATGAGTTTTTGGCTATTAACCTTTTTTCAAAGGTAAAGTTTTTTTTTAAAGTAACTGCTTGTTATAATTTTAATTAAATAAAAATAATTATTTATATCGAATTAAAAGGTATACGGAGAACAATTTACACCACTATCTTTTTAGAGTAATTATTAAAATTTCAACCCCTTTTTTGGAGTAATTATTAAAATTTCGACCCCCTTTTTGGAGTAATTATTAACATTTCCAACATCAAATCGCAAATATTTTTTAAAAAAAATAAAGTTTAATTCGTTAAATTACAAACACAATTTTTCAAATAATCAAAAAAACATAACAACTTAGGAGTGTGGACATTTTAACTGTACGATGTATGAAAAATAATATATAAAAAAAGTTGGATGTATAGAAAAATAGAATTATATTGTTAAATAAATTTTTTAAATGATTTAAGAATAAATTTAAAAATTATTCAGTGGTCGAGTCCATGTCAATTATATTTTACGAATGATGTTATCCGAGCGGCCGAAAAAAACCAACGAGACAGTAGATTCGGATTACGCAGTCTGGATGCGTGCGGCCCATTCAGGACATGTGCTTCATGAGGCGCATGCGCATTGTTGAGTCTGGTCTTGAGGCATGCGGATTCTACATGCGCCCAATATTTCTTTCCCTGGAAAAAAAATCGAAAACATGCGGAATCCGCATACGCCTGACCTTAGGACATATGCAGAGTCCGCGTTGTTGCGCAGATGTAAAAAACTGTCTGCCCAAATATTAATCTCGTATTTTTCTTACACAGCCTAATAGCTGTATTATTTGACCCAATATTTTTTTAAAACCTTTTTAAATTATGGAATTGTAAAACTAATCACTAGTTTTGATTTAGTTTCTAAAGACTATATTAATTAAAAAAAACGTTTTACCCTTCAAATTTAGAAAGGACCTAGTTGAGGGTTGAGATGCTTCTCTTTTTTCGACTGAGTTGAATAGCAGCACTCCGGACATCTTCTCTCTCTTCCTTCTTCTCAACATCTCGCAACCTAGCTTTCCATTTGTTGTTCCTTTCTTCGTATAGCATCTTGTTCGCCAACTTCTCGTGCATCCGGTGGTGGCACCAGGGGCGGGTAAACGGGGAAATGTGCCCTGCTTCCAGCGAGATTATTTCTCCTTAGACGAAGATGATACATAATGCTCTGCTAGCTCATCAGGTAGATGAAAGGAAGAAGGAACCTATAAAGTTCGAGTTATGGAGTCTTTTTTATTTTTTTATTATTACATTAACTCTTAATTAATTTAATCAACTTAATATAATTTTTAATATACTTTATCAACCATCAATTAATTTTATCCGACAATTTCTTTATAAAACACAACTTTAAAATTAATATACAAAACAAACTTTTTTAATTGGAGACTTACATCTAAGTATGTCTCTAATATAATTTTTAATATATTAATACATTAACTCTTAATTAATTTATTCAACTTAATATAATTTTATCTTGCTGTCAGTGTGATGACGAATTTTTTTTTAATTGCGTGGTTAGAAACCAAAACATCTTTTGAGGTGTCTCTATTTACAAGTCCGAAGAGTTCCGCAGAAAACGCAAAGACTCAACATCACATCTATATTGACGTACCCGAAATGATTAACTCAAGTTATCTAAATATGCAAGGGGAGATGAAGACTTTTCTTTTGATCATGCGTAGGATTTGACATTATACACTGCATATTAACTGCAATCACTATCGATCATGCTACGCTGGGTGTCAATATCAAAATGTGGTATAAACTAAAGCCTTACAAAAAGTGCAGTTAGTAAATACGTCTGCTATTCTCAGTCACAACTAATGCAATCCTGTAATCTGAAGAATTGTCTTACCAATAACAGAACTCTGGAATGAATTTCATCGGACCGGATTAGAACAGAAGATGACAAGAAAGTATACAATGAATCCAGCAACAAGGATTCCACCATAGACGAAAGTTTGGGAAGTCTGGACTGGGTATTTGAATTCAATGTTGCAGCATCTCATCTTCTCCTTCTCCCCAGCCAAAACGCTATCAACGTATCTGTATTTGAAACAACAAAAGAGTATTTAATGAACAAGACCAAATAAGATACGAGATTTAGAACCTAAAGTTTGTTGCAAAGCGAAATTTCATAGAAGAGCTGGAAAGGATCACTCACTGCTGCGTGAAAATGGTAGTCTGGAGTATTTCTGTGCTATTGAAGTTTGCTTCTTGCAACCGATGATCGTATAATAAGGAAGATAATTCTACAAGCTCCCCTTCGAGTTTCTATTTCTCGACAAAAGGATCCACCATCAGCAGAGCAAGAATTAGCGTAAGGCTTGTTCGGCATCAGATATGAGTTATGGGTGATATCAGGTATTATGAGTATGATACCGCTGATTTTTGAGGTATATCAACTCATTTAGTTTTGATATCTAGGTTTCATTGATAGCAACTTCAGGAAGAGGGTTTCCATGAGGAACTCCCATCTGAAAAGTGAGGACCATAATACTGCATAATACAGTTGCGTGTGCATTTAAAAAAATATAAAAGTGCATATTTTACTGAAGTATTCACTTCTCACATTTGTAAAATATGCATTTTCAATTTACTGTCTATGCACATTTAGATATGAATTTAAGCACTTTTGTGCTCCTCACTTTTCATGACGAGGAAGCTTCTTACCCGATCCTTACTCTATCAACTTATACCAGATAGTAGATATCACCTCTGCACTAATATCAGGATAAACCAAACACAAGGTATGGGAAATCCATACCCACACGGCCACACCTTATAGATCCTAATATCGTACCAACAGAAGGGGAGACTTACATCTAAGTATGTCTCTAATCTCTCAACAACCGCATGTGGGAAAGGTTCTGGCAAGTTGACATCGTTCTTGTAGAATTTATCCAACCATAGCTCAGTGCTAGACTTGTTTTTCTTTCCTTTCACTGGTTCACCAAGAGGAGTCCTCAGGTATTCACTTGCAAAAGCTTGGACGGTCTGTTTGACAAGTGAGATTTAAGTTGCCAGGTATGCTCGAGAAGAATATGTCTTTATAAAGAAGCATTTGCAAGTTACCTCTGATGTATCTCGGATTCTTCGGAGTGCAGAATCAACACGGGCATAAATTGTGTTCCTCTGCAAAGTGAAACAAATAACAAAGAAAGCAAAATTATAAACGTCATTAATATCCTAATGACTTGCATGGCTTCATTATATACCCCTTATGTTTTTACTACGAATGTCTTACCAGTGCAACATCTCGAAGCATCTGACTGACTTGAGAAACATTAGTAAATGGGCCGAAAGGATGGCATCCAGTTGCCCAAATCCAGTTCAAAATTGGCCTTTCATGTATATGAGAAGCTTTCTCATATGGAGCACTCAATCCACCTACAACTGATGCAAGCCCGGCTAATATATGGCGTTGTGCTTGCCACGGAAAAGCATTTATCCTTTCTGTCTCTGAAACATAGCTGTTGAATAAAAGAGAACATTAGGAAGAAACGGAGAACATGAGACGCTACCCAGAGATATTTTCATTACTTTAATTGGATAAATAAGAGCTATCGGCATACTGTACACTGACAGAACTCAGTAATTCTTTTACTTGAACAACTGTCCCACAAACAATAGAAGAAATAGACCACCGTGAATTTTTTTTCATAAGTGAATTTTGGAAAGAAAACAAAAATCGAATCAAATATGAAGGTGAAGAAAGCTTCTATTTTGGTTTGCAATCCCTTCATAAGTATGAGCAAGCAGACAGGAACTGGAAAACGATGCTAACTGCAAGCTTAGACGTGATTAGCTTAGCTATCTTAATCCCATCATTACAACACCGTCACACTCAAGTTACAGGATAACTGGAGCCACAAACTTCACAGAAGACATTATGATGAGACTCAAAGATGTCAGCTAAATGGTCATGTGATATTGTGTGATGTCGACTGGTCAAAACTCATGAAGCTTTCCTAGGCAAAGGGGCAATGAAGCAGTACATGTTTGGTTTGCTCAGGGGAAAAAAAGGGTTTACACCAATATAGCTGACAACCTGACTACAGGCTACAACCGTCAAGATAGCCACATTAATTCAACAGCTACCCTCCTCAAAGTAAATGGGTCTATTTAGCCCGAGGGAACATCCAAGTTCTAAAGCTAAATGAGTCCATCTACTTTGAGGAGACTTTTGAGTTTTCACCATTTATTGGACTTCCAAACAGCTCACCTCAAAGGTATCTTATCATTTTTATGCTCCAGTACAATAACAACATCATTACTCGTCCAGACAAGGCTTTCATCTTCCATCATAAGATTTGGGTCAACATCAGCGAGTGATAGCACAAATCTGCAAGATTAATACTATGTTTAAGAAAAGACTGAATATGAAACAAGCCCTTGAAGTTATATTATGCATGATACAATCATCAGGATTCTTATATTCCAGATGCTGATATCATCTGTATCGACTTGCAGTGGGAAAGGACAGATGATACAATTCTCACAGACCACATATAAGCCACTTAATCAAAATGTCTCCGAAACGTAGGGTTTATGTACATATGGAAAAATCTAATCAAAGAAGGTTGTATCAGGAACAAAAAGGTAAAATGCCAAGCACGACGGGGTATGTACATATGGAAAAACCTAAATAAAAAATGTCTCTGAATAACATGCTTTTTGTACAAAAATTCAGTAGAAATAAGGTTTGAATTTCTTTTCTATAACTGATTGAATTGGAAACGATGATCATCTTCTATACTATTAGCATTGAAATAGTTCATTCAGCACAGGGCAGGATACTTTCAGGACCATCAACCAACACTCAACAGTTCCAAAATGATTGATGTAGGTTAATTAGTCAAAAGAACACTCCAAATCTTAGTGAAGTAAAAATGCCTTACACAGGAACTACTCTTGTTCCATAGGTCCGGAACAACTCTCCCTGTTTGTCTATTGCTCTCTTCTTCTTTTCCTTGCTATTCTTTGGTCTATAAGTTTCCCATATAGGTTTATGCTTGAGTACAGAATCACTTGATATAGATTCATCCATCCAGCTCTACAAAGGAAGACAGAACCACCATTTGAGTTTAATAAAACAGAAAGAGAAATTTTAGTGACTGTTGTTCATTGGTGGCAGCTAGCTCAAGTACTAGTTCTGTGCTTCATGATTATTACATTTCTACTTTTCATTGTCATATAGATTTAGAGAGTGATTGAAGTTAATCAAATTAATACCTTCTCAGATGTTTCCACGATGATTTATTTAAGCTAAGAAGCATAGACTCACCTGGCGGATGAAAAATTTGTCTGAAAGAGAGGGAGCTGCTACCTCCAGTATACCAGCAGCAAGCACATCAGCTGATCTCTCCATCTCCTGTTTAATGCATTTTAGAAGTTGAACTTCGATTTGCACTTTGAACAGTAAAAGTTACACAGAACAAATCAGTCACCTCAGACAGTAATTTCATCCTGTATTCCTATGATAAATAGCACTCTTTTCCAAACCCTTCAAAGGGTACCCATGATGAATTAATGAATCATGAATGTAACATCAATTCTAGGTAGCCAAGAATTGCTTCATTCATATTTCCTCGCCAAACTCGTCCACTTAACTATCCCTGACAGGGAAAACAGCTAACTGACTACCGTCATCTCAAAACATGTATAATGCAGAATAGAACCATGATCCAGTGTATGCTACCATCTTAGCCAGCTGTCATCTGCAGCACTCTAAAAATGAAGGGAAGCCAAACACTAACAACGAACAGACATTTTTTTTTTTATCAAATTAAAGACCCAAAAGAATAATATGCCAGCATTCATCCAGAAATTTCCCATAAAAGGAAATCGAGGTAAATTTTACAGGATCATGGTTTTCAGATGGTAGATATACAAAACTAATGAAATGTTTTTACTATTTGATACAGATTATTGCTTCATTTATCACCCATAAAACCAAGCATCAGATAATTAAAAATATAACAGAACAAACCTCCTTAAGGATAGCACCATCCAGATAAGTCTTTGTATGAACGTGGAAACGGCCATCCTTCTTTGTTTCTTGTAGAGAATGGCCACGCATAGCTTTGGAAACAGCGATAGACAACTTTTCATGGCTGTGCAATGCATGAGCACCACCAATAATGACCACTTCTTGCTCAGGATGCACCATTCTCTTTACCTGGATTGACACGATCCCAGGGTTATTTATTCTGATAGATAAATATATCACAACGGGAATGAATTAAAATAAAGGCAGTTCACTCTAGAAAATTCTGCATGCCTCTATGTAATGGTAGAAGGATATGCAGATTAACAAGAACCAATGAGTAAAACAATTTCATCGAGACTCGCTCTTATGGTTTTTATCCTAAATAAATCTCCGTACAAACTGCAGAATTGGTTAATTAAGATCATACAGAGCCCACTAAATTAATGAAAACTTCCATTACATTGCAACCTACCGTTGTAATAAGCATGAGAGATTGTTGCAGAAAACAACCAAAGTTTGCAATACAACAAGTTGTGTTCACTATTTAACAGAATATCAAGTTTGAACACTAGATCACTATACTATTGAATTGCACAAAGAGGAAGCAACGTATGCTGATTAAGTATGCATATGCAAACAATAACCCCTGCCAAAACCAAAAGGAAAAAAGAAAAAGAAAATAAAAAGAAGCTTACCTCTGCCTCAATTGCTTGAACATCTATGCTGTAATTATATCCTCTTTCCATGATATTATAACGATGATGATTTTGAAGGACAATTATTGGTATGAGCAACCTCCTTGTCATGTCAACAATTTCAAACCTAGTTTCAGAAAACGTTCAAATAAAAAGTCAGTAACAAAGAAAAATGTTCACCCCATTAGTAATTAATACGTTAGCTGTCGATATTGAATAAAAAAATAGGCTAACTAGGCAGCCATATATGTACAGGTAGAAAACAAATCCTCAAAAACATTACCGGTGGTGTTTGAAATTGCAAATAAGCTCACAGAAAAATCTATAAGAATATACGAAAAATTCCTAATCGGCATAATATTCCAACATTTTTTCCCCAACTGTCTACTTACTAATTTCGGGTTGTAAAGATGAAGTTAAGGGGTCAACAACAACCCTTTTGAACAAAAAAGAGAAAATAGGGACTGTGGTTGAAATAATGTCAATAGACTATACGCACCATCGGACTCACCAATGAACATGGAACTCATAAATCATTAGGTGTCTGTCAATAAAAGGAAAAGAAGAATCAATGGTACCAGTAGCGTATTTCTCCCCAATACCCCAGAAATTAACATTATAAAACCAACAAAAATGCTTCGTATATGATATAACAATGATGTTTTGTTTCTAGAGCACAGATTATTTAGAAGACATCAATAATAATACCAAGGTCTACATGGAGAACAGTTTACAACACAAATACCCGAGCCAGTGTAAGCTACTACTAGGATACCTTATATCGGCATTCACAAGTCCAACAACATTACAAAGTATTTAATGGAGTAAATTTGTAAGAAGAAACTGGGAAGACCTGGTTCTAGCTAAAATTCCATGTCAGGATTAGAATCAATTATCATTCCCAATCATTTGAATTAGCTATAACAGACTCTTAATGTTGAGCAAACGACAGATACTAAGAAACGCACCTAACATCTGGAGCAATGACATGTTCAACTGTGGTTGCAACAAGTGCTCCGAGTTGTCCAACAAATATCTCATGGTTAGGATGATTAGCTGCTGCAGATAGGCCTCTCGGGAACATTACATTCCTTAGACGTGGAAGTGACTTAGAACTAACACTTCCTTCCTCAGTTTCAATCTTTCCATATGTGCAAGGGCCTGCTGAGAGGTCAATCACAGCAAACCTGAACAAATATATGAAAAAAATCAAAAAGGAAATGCACAAATCTCCTTCTCTTGCTTAGATAATACGCACTTATTAATCTTGACCCAAAGACATATACAAGCGAAGAGGCATTCCATAATTTGTCAAGATACTCTCAATTGACACCTTAAATATCAGTCATACCCATTCATTACAATAATCAGAAAACCTAACGCCCCAAACTTGTACAAAAAAAACCGTAATCTTAATTAAATGACATCTTTACCTGCTAGAACTCAACCAAACCTGAGATGCACCTCCACCATTGTATCGATATCGATATATGTAGTTCCCTTCTTGCACCTTCATGTCCTCTGCAGTCAGCTGTGTAATTTCCCCATACATTAAGCTATCAAGATCAATTTCCTTGTTTTGAGGATCCATTCTGACCTATAAAAGTACATGACCATTTGAAAATGATAGAAGTTAGTTGGATCTTAGGCACAGAAGTGGTACCAAAAGTTGCAAAATACATAAGTAAAGAGCAATACTGTGAGAGGGAGGGCCAACCTAAAGCATACAATATGTACTAGCAACTGAAGAGAAAAACTGCAAATAAAAAATTAACTTCTGTGAGAAAATAATAGTACCTTATCAAAATTTACAATGAATATTGCATTTGGCACAGGACGATCTATCTCTTCTGCCATACGTGCCATAGTGTCAGCGTCAAATATGTAGGTATAAAGCTGCTGAAAGACAGGCTCCACTGCTGTCGCTTCTACATCAAATGCAGGCACTTCTCTCCCAAATTCAGTCTATGGTTCATAAGAAAAACGTAAGCATGTCATAGAAGTCTGGTTCTCGTTTCAGGACTGTCTGAGACTTCCTAATAAAGATTACCTCTCTAGCTGTTCCTCTAGAAACCATAGCTTCCTTCACTGCCTTTTCAAGAGCAATTAACTCTGCTTGCCCAGCCTGCAGTATAAATTCAACTCGTAACAACCCAAATCATTTCAAAAGACACTATCACGTGTAAATTAGAAGTCTACTGAAAAGATTAAGAAACCTGGGATGATGTACCAACCAAACCTTGCAGTGATTTTAGTCCGGCTATCACATTATTAACTAATATGAAAACCGAGAACTAATCTGCCATGTAAAATTTTGAGGTCAATTTATCTAGAGAAGACCTATTAATGTGCAATGACTTTCCAAACCCACATAAATATCATCATATCTAGCCTTTCAAGAACATAAATACAGCAGGTAATAACAAAACAAAACTCAGTTTATTATGTATATGTATCTTTATGCCATTTTCCTGTGTCTTCCTGGCAGTGAAGTGGATTGACTCCTCATTTACTCCAGATCAAAACCAGGAGTTATTTGTAAGAAGAAACTCCCATACATGCAATGCTTACCTGCACCATTACAAAAGGCTGTCCTCTCGACCATTATCTTATTGCAGATATCCAAACCTCTTTTTCTCCTTATATACTAAATTTATCTATCTGAAGTCTATCCTTGTATTTCCCCAACTTCATTTTCCGAAAGGCAAACAAACAATTTCTCAACACTGATCTGGTTCTATGGTTCATGATCTAAATTACAAATATCATCGAATTTGACCAGCTACCACTCCCGGTTAGAAGCTCTTACATAATGTTGAGAAAACTTCTTTCAAGATCAAGGGGCCTAGGATACTAAATGAATACATAGGAAACAAGATAATTTACTTAATTTCAAGCCTTCTAGGTCATCTCTAGGTATTGACTACATCAATTGCATCTAGATTAAATTAAAAGATCAAACACAAGATTGTACATAAAATATCACAATAATGCAAAACCATATGGCATATTGAAACTTACAGGGAAGACATTGAAAACCATATGATGCTCAATATCAAGAGGTTCTCCAGTCTCTAAGCAAGAAGGTCTATGATATGTAAAGCTATTTCTCAAGAACTGCTCTAAATGATGTGGATCCAGGGAATATCTGTAGCCTCCATCCCCACTAAATCCAACAAGAACAATGTTTACTTCAAGTGGCACCTGAAAGGGAACCTGTGGAAGATAAAGTTTCAGAACGTGAGCATAAAGTGTACACCAGATTTAGTGACTCAACATGAAACAACTGTCTAGGGACAAGTAACCAAACATCATAAAAACTACATACAGAAAAGAGAATTGAATGTAGGGGGGGGGGGCTAGGGACAAGATAACCAAACATCATAAAAACTACATACAGAAAAGAGAATTGAATGTAGGGGGGGGGGATTTTATAACACACTATCTGAGACAAAGAGGTGTTCCAAACATCATAAAAACTACATATTGCAGAAAATCTTCTTTTGAGCTCAAAACACATATAAATGAGCTGGGAAAGAAGCTCATCACAAGCTACCCTAAACCATAATACTAACCATGATATATTTCCATGCTTAGGAAACAAGGTAAACAAAATACTAAATAGTGAAAAATAAATGGATTTAACACTGAACTAATATTGCTAGTTCGATTAAGTTTCAAAGAAGCAAATTAGAACTTCTATATCAAGCAAATGCAGTGTAGCAAGATTTAAGAAATAGAGCATTAGAGATGATAAATTTTTATCTATTACCACAGGATATGGTTCCAGCATAGATAATTGGGATTTGAACTTCTCTAACTGGGACAACCAGAAACTAGCTTGTGGTTTGAGGACCACAAGATCACTAACATATGGAAGCAGCAGGATGTTTCATTCTTTAGTAAAAAAAACTAACTGCTAGAATAGAAGCTTTCTTCTCTCTATAGGAAGTCCAACCACAAAGAGTCCCCTAACATTTAATTTCTAGAACTGGAAGGGCCATGCCAGGGGAGTAAACATGTCAAAAGCTCTAAATAGTCCACAAATGCTTGCTATATTAGCTTAAATGATCATATCTTCTTCTGTTCAATTAAAGTTGGAATATTAGCTCACAACAACTGACTTTACCAATTCAACTAAGACTATTCACTCGTGATCAGATATTGGTTGCCTACTATCTATAGTCCTGCTAACAGTAGTATTTGATAAGTAAGCTTTTTCGTAGCAGCATAGATGTGATAACAAGTCCCCTACAAAGTAAGTAAGGAAAGGTCACAATTTTTTTGGTGGGATAAGGAAAGATCACAATGGTGCAACAATCCTTAACATCAAAGCTAAGTGTTCCTAAACTAAAGGCTACCATAAGTGCCAAAAAGGTAGGTACTATACAAAACGCACTTGGATACTTCTTTAACAAGTTCACAGTTGAGCTGAAGACACTCAAGTCCTAAACTAAGCAATGCAAGGAGGATCACAATGAACATATTCTACTCTACTGACTCTTTAACTCGAAGATACGCACCAACAAGGTCCGGAAAGTTCTTCTTAGCCATAGATTTGTACAAAATCTCGAAATTGCCGAATTGATGCAGCCTAATTGAAATCAACGCAAGTGAAAATTAAGAGAATACAACAGAGATATACCTCGGCACGAGAGTGCAGCATACGGTGAACATCGGAGCGAACACTATCCCTAACATCCTGAAAAGCTCCATGGTGCCACTGCGGATGACCAGGATCTCGTCGAAACGCCTTGTGCCCCGCCGGAGCCGCCACAAACGACCGGATTTCGAGCAGACTGATGAGCGTGAAGATCAACAGACGAACTGCAACTGAAGGCTTTGGTCTCATTGCTCCACCAGAGGAATCGTTTACTCGTCGCTGAATCGCGTTGATTTTCGATGGAATATGAATCAACTCTCACACTCGCAAGATCTTACTAAAGAACCATTGAACATTTAGGGGAATAATGCGACATTAGAGAAATGCGTCAGCTAGCCCTCCATTTACAAATATTTGGCATTTTTACCTTCTTTTTTTTTAATTATTTGTTACTTAATGTATTTTTTTTGTAAGGTTGTTACTTGATGTATTATCTAATCAATTCTTTTCATTTCAATGTTAAGAACATTTTAATTAGTATTTTTATTGCAAAGGGACTATTGTTATTGTTATGGTCGAAGAGTATTCTCGAATGAAATTTTTATGGAAATTAACGGTTAATCGGATAATATTTAGGTTCAAATTATTGATAATATCTCGATTCAAATTGTTGATGAAAAGACAATATCTCCAACATATGGATAGACGAGTTACTTAAGAAGTTGATTCCCCCACTTTAAAAAAAAATGATATATCATTAAAAGTTAGTTATTTCAATATTCGTAAAGATAGATAGATGGTATACACATATAAATTAATGATAGATTAACGGTTTTCCTACCTCAAGATGTCTTATAGAAAATAATAAATCATAATCTCCCGCTTAATTGATTGAGAGACATATTGTATTGGTCCTAAAATTGTAATGGTTGGTTCTCTTTGAAATTGACAATGACATACATTTGTAAAAGTTAAGGTCGTCGTAAAGTAAATTATAATAAGATGTTGAGTCTCAACATTCCACCAAAAGTAAAAAATTTCTTACGGAAAGCAAGGAGAAGCTTGAGCAAAGAAGCATTGTCATTCCGTGCGTACGTGTACCCTTCGTGAGCACCCTACGAGAACATGGTACATTTATTGTTTATATGTCCTATTTCAAAACAAGATATTGGTAAATACAACAAGGTTATCTTGAACTACACGTATCAAACTACACTGTATTTTTTGAAAAGAAATGGGTAAGAGACTCCTATTGTAAACTTGTGTACCATTAAGACTCATTAATTTATTGCTTGACAAAATAAGTCCCTTTAACTATTTACAAAAAGATTAATTAGGAAAATTAATAAGATTCCGACAATTATAACATTTCTATTTGCTAATCTGTAGATTTTGTTTGACATACAGTTATTACGTTCAAAGAGATCCGAAAAAGATGCCGCCGACTTTCTTCTCGATATTCTTCTGGTTGTTCGCCTATTTTTTTGCTGAGTTTTTTCGACGATGTACTACGTATAGCTCGGAGGTTAACCTTGAAACAGATTGAAGCTTCATCTTGTCTGTGTATATGATAAGTAACTAAAACTTATATGAATTCAGACATTGTTGAACATATTACAAATTTGTTTATCCTTCTTCTCATACCGAATCTCGGTTTCTGTATATGTTGCAGATCGAAATTCTAATAACCTACTATTGGAAACTACTTGTGCCTTATTTCTAGGCTTAGACTAAGTACAATTAACAACCTATTCTGCAGAATCAACATCGGTATTTGTACCTGGTATTTTATTGTATATCTTACGTTTGTATCAATTTGTGTAACTAGTGATTTGTGTACTGATTTGTGTTTTTTAATATATATATATATTGATGTTAGTTTCTAGTGTACGCGCTACTTTACACACATAATTATTTTTCTAATGAGTTGTGTTTGAACTGTTTTATGTCCGTAGTTGTATTTTCTAATGATTTGTGTATTTACGACTCAGGGATGACAACTTGTCCATTGTCATGTGTGTATGTTGTTGTATATATGTAGATGTTACTGTGTTTGTGCATTGAATTGTGCATGCACTGTTATACACATATAGTTATGTTTCTGTTGGTTTATGTATGTAATGTTTTATGCTCGTAGTTATGCACATAGTTGTATATCTACTGATTTATGTATGTACTGTTTTGCACACATAATTGTGTTTCTGCTGAAACTTCTATGAATTGTGTACGTACTACTTTACGCACACAGTTGTGTTTTTTGATGAGTTGTATTTATAATGTTTTATGCGCATCATTCTATGTCTAATGATTTGTGTATTTACGCCTCAATGATGACATATTGTGCATCGTCATGTGTGTGTTGTTGTATATAAGTAGGTGTTACTGTTTTGTGTACTGAAATATGTATGTACTACTTTACAAACATATATTGTGTTTTTGTTGATTTGTGTATGTACTTTTTTTATGCTTGTAGTTATGCACATAGTTGTGCATCCAATAATTTGTGTAATTACACCTCAAGGATGACAATTGTATATGTGACAACATATTGTTGGGGGAACTAGTTACTTGAAGACGGTAAATGAAATTATATTGGAAACTTCTCAAAGTAAGTCATTACTTGTTGACGTAGCGTGCACATTTGACGACTAATAAAACCTATCACTTCAAGATTTTTGAGTTGTGTCAATCAAACATTGGAATAAAGTTATCGTATAAAAATCATTTCCATCCTACACTCAAGTCATTCCCCCCCCCCCCCTCATGAAGTTTATGCTCGTAGTTCATGAAGTTTTTTCAAAATTTTCCAAAAAAACTTCATGAACAAGGGTACGCATATGGACTAGATATGTTTTCGTTTTCGGAGTCGAAAACAAACAGGCCCTAAATGTTAACACAAAGAAGGATTTTGCCACATTTGTTGAGATAAATGAAATGGAAAAGTTTCGTTGGAGTGTTCCTTTGTGTATCGACACAATTCAGTTCAAGAATAATGACGCATGGATGATGATCAAGTTGCACAAGGATGACGGAAGGATGTTGATTGAACCACATAAGGACCATGGAGGGGTGTTTTCATCGATACAAATTGATGAACGACGTCCACAAATCGAAGTTGGTGTATCTTTGACAAATGTAGTAGACACCGATACATTTTTGGATACTTTAGCAATTGTTCCTCGTAGCAACAATTGTGTGTCGCCTGTTGAAGATTTTCAGCTTATGATTGGAAAGACATATCATTCTAAAGTTGATTTATATCATTACACAAATATATACAACCATATGTAATGAAGACAAAATAATCACCACCCAAGGAGGTTGACTGTTGTATGAAAGGAATGTAATTGTATGCACCAATTAGAAGACACAAAGCACAATCATTTATATTATTACAGAAATATATACAACCATATCACAATTCATACAAACACACAACCACCCAACACAAGAACCCTATATAATGGTACACAATTGGTGTACATAACATATTACCTACTCAAATGTCTCAGTATTTAACTTCAAATCAGACACACATATAATGGTACACAATTGTCCTCACTCTACCACTGAAAAAGAAGATTTCTCGTTGACATGTGTAACAACCCATCTTTATAAGTTAATCACAAATCCTCATTCAAATGATGTGGGATGACAATTTTACGGGATGTTACAATAACTACTTAGGATATCAAACCATAAAATTACATAAGAATTGTTGCAAATGATGCTACAAAAAATGATTTCTCTAACGTTACATTTGTGAGACGCGTGCTTCTCCTTCGTTCCTCCTTCACTCGTTATCTTCATCCAGATTAGAACAAAATATTAAGGTAGTATTCTTCCTTCGTATCATTCAAACCGAAAGTTGGAATATATCATAAAAACAAGCATGTATATCAGTATATAAACACGTTCAATATGCCATACAAGTTTGTATTGTTTTAAATCGTAAAAACTCAATCAATTTAAGAAGTATTTATATCTCGTCATTTGCCTCATCCATATCCACCACACAAGATCCTCCCACTGCAACACAAAACTATGTACAACCTCCGTGGAACCCAATATAACTAGAATCACATTTTGATGGTCAATATTATTACGCAATGTCACGTTAGCTAAAGTCACTTGATGGTCATACATCACTATATGACCCTTTTAGTTGTCTTCTAGAAGAGACCCCTCCCCTGTGTATATTAGTATGTTTGTTCCCTTGTATCAGTATTTTTGTTTGCCTACAAGTGAAACAACGATTGGGTGATGATCACGGTGCATCACTGATATACACCTACAATGGAGTCCCACAAACTTCAACTCCCCCTTGAATCTATAACACGGACTAGGCGTCACGCCTAGAGGAAGTTCTAGTAATGAGCTTGATGGGCTCGACCCATTCTTGTGAATTATTCTAATCAAGAGGAATGAATGATACTTATTAAGTGGAAAGTGAAAGGTATTGTATGGTTGAGCATTTCAAATTTAAATCATGAAAAGTTAAAAACAAACACTACTATTATGAAAAATGTTAATCGCGTTGAAATAGAAAGAATTGAGAAGAAAAACACTAATATACATATATCATTATTGTTTGATCATTTATTCAACATAATTGCATACATAAATATTAATAATCATGTGTTTGACAAAATACTTCATTCTAAACCAGAGAAGACATGCTCATCTATTTTGGTATGCATATCTTTGTGTAATTTATCTATATCTTGAGTTTGTGTGAAACCCCTATACCAACTTCAAGGTTCAAAACTCGAGGATGCATTGGTTAAACATAGACGATTATCTCAATGCTTCATGTATCTTTTTGAGCTCGTAGAGGCTTCAAGTTTAGGTGACTGATTGCAAACCCTTTTTGATTATACCACATTATGATAATAGGTTAAGCTTATGGACTCAAAGTAGATTCGTAAAAAGTAATGCACAAATTCACGACCCTTTATAAAACAAACAATTCGGACCACTGCCAAAATTTCCTTTTAAACTCAAAAAACACACTATTTATGTTTTTTTTACATCACTTGATGGTCAATTTACATTTTTCAATTCTACCAAGGGAGTCAATGGCTCCATCCTTGCAGATGAGAATACGAAGTTTGAGATTTTCAAAAAAAAAAATAATGTTGAGATCAAGATTTCCAAATTGATCGTCAGATATAATCATCTTGAGCTCTCCCGGACAACTCCACAAACCCTTCAATTTCTATCTTTTTAAGTCCTTTTGACGATTTCTAATCATATTTTTGTTTGTTTTATTTTTGCATATAAAATGAATAAACATATTTTTTAAAATGGCTCTAAATTTTGTTTTCTGCTTTAACCCGGAAGAAAGGTGGTAGTAGCCTAGTAGTAGTGTGAAAACAAATCGCCTCATACCCAAACAGGGAAACAGCATTGCTCAATTACGTACGTATGTGACACATTTGGTGGTGATCGGGTCTAGCCGATCAATTAAATTACCAAATCAAAGGCCAAAAGTATAAATATTATTTTATAAAAAATTATATATAAAAAAAAAATCACTAAGCTGGCCGACTTAAACACCCCTGAGATTGGGAACCGTGGTTACAAGCAGGGGTTTGCGGAAATGTCCCAAAGTTAAAGCGAGTGTAATAAAATCTTTTACCATAAACAGAGACTTTATCATCAACATATTCTCAAGGAATTAGATTGTGCAACTTCAACCATTTCTAATATGCAAGATGAGACAATTTCATCAACAGCTTGTTGACATGCCTATTTCCACCTGTGTTGCAGACTTTCAACACACAGCTAGGTTTTCAGTTTCAACTTACCATTCTCAATACAGGAAGCCTCCACAGCTCCAACCTGACTCTCGAAAAGCTCTACAAATCGGTACACCTCCTCTGAAGTTCCAAACTTAGGGTCCTTCAGCATAACTGTAAAACCTCCAACTCAATGAAATTTTTGCTACGTACAGCAGCATGGGTAAAGATAACCCGCACTAGGATTCATGGCAGCTGAACAACTTGGACTAGAGAGGCCAGCAGCAGGACAACTCAGGAGAGGTTGCTCATATGCATCATAGAATGCACTCAACGTACTTAGGTAATGCCAGTTTTGGTTTTCAAAGTATTAGCCAAAATTTGAGGAACGATGAATATGTTAAAAAGTCGGGGGGGAAGTAGTTAGTGATCTAGAGCACTTCTGACTGAGAGAGGTGAATGCAGAGTTGACCCTCTGGATATAAGGTCGTGATTCAGGAATAGCACGATAACCGAGATGTCATCATGGAAATGGCGTCTCACTTTCTTGTCAATCTTCCGCAGATCTGAATATCGCATCTCCCTTTTCCTGGCAGCCTCTTGAAGTGCAGCCTTGACTAACCGTTTTGCACTTCCCTGCATTTACTAATGTTGGTGAGATACTAATGAAACCGCAAAACCTAGAGTAGAACTTTTATAGAAACATGGCTTCTACATATCATACATATATGGTGGTGCCAAAGCCTAAAAACAGTTTAGGCAGTATAATCACATAGATAAGCTAAAGGCATCTGAAAGAAGCAGGGGAGTTATTGTGGAACATACACAACTAATACTTGTGCTAAACTATAGTAGAAAGATGATATTGCAGAAATGGCCAATGAATTTTCATATTGCAGCTCCATTCATTTAGCATATTGAAGTCAAACGAGATTTACATTTTCTTATTCATCCTCCTCAAGGGGATTTGTACACTAGCAAAAGGAGCGTGGTGTTACTCTTGTAATTATTATCCATCTTCATACTCTAGAAACTAGATTAAGAGAGAAATATAAATCTATGTTCTTTTACACAGAAATCAAGAAACATTATTTCTTATCAAACCCCCTCATCTAATTGACAATCTTAGTCCAACTTGAGAGAAAGAGTAATCATTTGAAAAATAAATTCCTTGGCTGATTCTCCTTCCACCCTCTATTTAGTGTATTACTAGCTGCTCCAGGCATAAAAACAAGAGAATGGGACACTAGAACCCTAAGATCAAATTTATCCTTGCTTCTAAAAAGAAAAATATGACTTTTGCAGAATTGAAGGTCACATAAAGCACCAATATATACAAGAATCGCAATGTAGAAAAAACAGACCGCCCTTTGGAGTAATGAAAAAGTATATTCACGTCAAGGGTTCACATTAGACTTGCATATATGTATGAGTTCACATGCAGAGAAATTTCATACATAGTAAGCACCCAGAAACAATGGCTAGGAAACTACTATGCAAGTAGAGATGCGTTATAAGCAGTAAAAAGAGGATTGTCATACCTGTAACTAAAAATTCAAAAGGGTATGAAATGGCTCAAATATATCAGGTGCAAATCATTTTTACATATACACAATTTCTGCAATTAAGACCGAAGGTGGGTGCCTACCACAGACAGAAATGGTCATCTAGACAAGAGCATACCCACTGTAAGAGCCTAAGAGGATGTTACCAGTAAGTCAAACAATCACAGGTGATAAGAGTGCATCCTAAAACAATGGAGAAGCACAAAGCATTCAAAAACCATGGCGTCTAACACTAGTAAATGCTTACCGCATGGGGATTATTGTGGACAATCTCAACAGCCTTCTCATTAGACAAGTGTTCCCACAGACCATCGGAAGCAAAAATAACAAAAGAATCATCTGGTTCCAGATTATGAGAAATGATGGATGGATTTGCAGACATAATTGGCATATTCATTGGCTCAGGAAGTCTGAATTTTGCAGGTATAGGTTCCCTGTTATACTGTGCATGTTTCATATATACGTCACCTATAGATCTAGAAACCTGCACGAAACATGAGCCAAGCCAAAAACGGCACCCCATTCACGATCTTTTGATCAAAAAATGATCTTGAAAGGGCAAAATCATAATCATAAAATCAAGAAGATCTCAAAAGGTAATATGAACCACATATAAGAATACTTGTCCTAACACCATAAGTGCTGATAAAAAAATATAATCAAATCCCAATCACACATTCACACAAGCTACGCCACGGATATCAAATCTGCTACCCCTTGCTTTGATAACTGCTTCACAAAACAATAGAATACAACATAAATTAAGTGAAATGAAAGGAAAGGGAAAAGGTTGTTTTCATATAAGTAAAAGGCGTTTCCTCTCTTTTTTAACTTTAGCTTAGGCACCTCACAATTCATAAACAAACATAAATAAATTACCCAAGTGCAAGTGTTTAAAACAGGGTCAGTTTTTTTTAACTTTAGCTTGGGGGATGTTGCAGCTATTTAGCTTATGCATGGATGAAGCACCTACATGCATTGACAAGGTCAGTTTTTTTTCATTAGGTGACTTGGCTGTAATTACTGAAATGGCAAATCCTATCCATGCATTATTAAAGTGAATAAATTACCCAAGTGCAAGTGTTTAAAACAGACAACAAATGATGAATCACACTTCAACTAACATTAAGAATCCAAAGGTACAAGTCAAATAGGAGATAAATCTCCATGCGAAACAAACCCGTGAAAATTTTAAACAGTTCTCTGAAACTTCCACTCACCTGGATAATTCCTTTAACTCTCCAAACTCCATGCTTTAAAACAACAATATCAGAATCATTGGGATGTGAGTCTTTAAGTTCGTCTCTAACAGCTACAAGGTTGGCATTATGCTCAACTGACAGCTGAATAGCTGCAACATCCCCCAAGTAGCGTATCTTTCTTCCCAGCACCGCCCGAGAATCTCCTGCATTTGCTATGTAGAGGGTTTGTTGATATATCACGCCAACCAGACAGCATGATCCTACTGTTGCAATACTAGGTCGTGTTCCCCATAGCTCTGCTACACGAGCAGTGAAACCTTCCTCCGTTTCTAGGAAAGCTCGTCTTATAGTTTCCTCAGTGACAACCCCCTGAGCCTCGGCTACTATTGCTGCATTAACAGTAATACAAAAGGTTTTACATTGCTAGCACAAGACAGTGTATCTAGATAAACCCTTCAATCAGGAAAGATACAAAGGGTAGGTAAACCAAGATTAAAAAAAGAAAGAAAAAAAAAAACCCCACTCCACACCAGATCATGGATTTATTGGGGAACACTATGAGCTCCTCTGATCAGAGGCGGGGAGTGTTAGCCATGTACTCCTCTGTTCAAAGTGACTAAGAAAATTAACAACAGCGAACCGCCCACTCACGTGAGAGGAAGCAAGAAGATTCCCTCTCCCCTTTATCCCCATCAGAAGTCAAAATAAACCAAGAGAAAGAAAATTTGAATTCGCCTTCCTATTCATAAGATATGATATCAATCAATTTCATCGAACAGCAATCGAAAGCTTAGAAAAATGCCACAAGTTAGCAAGCAATCATCATCACGATGAAGAACAAGAACAGTCACCAATGCTACAAATCAAAAGGCAAAACTGTCTGATTCATTAAACAATCGCTATCACAAATCACAATACATGCAAAAAGTCAAAGGCGCAACAAAAATTGACCTCAGAAAAAATAAGCCCAAACCCTAAAAAGTCCAAAAATCGAAAATGAAAACAGCAAAAAGGTTACCTTGGAAACGGTGGAAGAGGTTATCGCAGACATAACGAGCGGCGTCGGGGCCGCCATGGCCATCATAGATCCCAACAAAAGTACCAAAGGGGCCCGATTCAATCTGACTCTGATCCTCAAGAACCAAGTTCCCCTGAACGACGGCCATGGAGAAGTCCCCGGTAGCGCAACGCCCAAAGTCTCGGTACCAGAGGATGCCATCACGACCTTCAGCGGCGCCGCCATTGTCGCCGACGGAGTTAACGCCAAAAGGCTTCCAACATAGAGAGAGGAAGTTCATCAAAGGTTCAACCATCCCACATCTCTTAGAAGTCCCACCCCTAGAAACATAGAAAAAGGCCCGAACGCAATCGAGAATCCGAATTGATCCACTTTCGGGTCCTAAATTTGTGGTGTGCGGATCGAAGGCGAGGAATCGAGATTCAAGAGTGGAGCCGAGGAGAGTGAGAGAAGGAATTGGCTTGATTTGGGGATAAGGGGGAAATGGGGAAGTTGGGTGTGAAGAGAGAAGGAAGAATGGGTCGTGAAGTGTGACCTGATGATGGAGGAAGAAGAGGGCCAAACACTCATTACACCGTGCCACCGTGGTTGTGTGACGTCACCTCTAATCTGTAAGGTAAACTTTCATTAACTACCCATAAATAAGGGTTTCTTCAAAATATCACCCATAAATTTTGAAATTACACGCCATTAAATCGATCGGTGATTTTATGGATATGCGTGTGAATAATATCGTAATTTCGACGTAAGTTTGTATAATCCGAAGATGTGAGTGGCTTCTGGCTGCGGGCCATTTCTTCACTATTTTAGAAAGGTTGATTGCATAATTTAATATTTCTATTCTACTTTTAGACATTCCTTATTAGTCATTAGAGTTTCTAAAAAAAAGTCACATTTTAATATTTTATACTACATTTTAAAAGAAATTATAAGTTACAATTTTAAATAAAAAAATTATAAAAAAATATATCTTGTCCAATTAGACCTTATATATAAAGATGAGTTTTTAACCAACCTAGTTCGAATTATGAAATTAAAAATCTAACCACTATTTTTTCATCTTACGTTTCTAACTAGAAAAAATTGAAGAAAAAAAAATCGAAATTTTTTTCCCGGACACGCAACTTTTTAACTTCGCAATTGTGAGTTGTCACTTGTCAACACTTTTTGTCACTGTAACCATGGGTATCCACAATGCAAATATAAAATGAATTGTCAATAAATGTAAAATGTATTTATTATTTAACAAGTGTGATTTGGATTGGCAACAAGTAGAATCTATATCAAGCCCTAAACCGGGAAACTATAGTTGGACCGAACCTAGACCGAATATTCAGGTCTGATCTAGATCTAGATCTAGATCGGTCCGAACCGGTTGGACTAGATTTTTTTAAAAATAAATGGACTCTTTAATAAATTGATTAACCGGTCTGGACGAATTTTTTGTCCAGGTCTTGTTCAACAATTGGTTCCGGTTCAAGTCTAGTTCGGACCGGAACTTGAACAATCCTATCAACAAGTATATTTTTTCATAACTTTTTTTTTATTGTCAACAAGTATAAAATATATTGTCAATAATATGTATTATCAATAAGTGTAAAATGGATTATCAATAAGTGTATTTTTCATATTTTTTCTGGATTGCCAACAAGTGTAAAATTTACAGTCAACAAGTGCAAAATGAATTGTCAACAAATATATTTTTTTATAATTTTTTTTTTGTATTGTCGACATAAGTAAATGTATTGTCAACAAGAAGAAATTTGATTTTCGACAAATGTGAACTGGACTTTCAACAAATATATTTTCATATTTTTTTCTAACCAAAAATAATTAAAATTATCATCATAGTTATATTTTCATTGAATCATTTTATCAAACACCCAATGTGCATTACAAATCAACTCAAACTCAAAATTGATGCATACAACTAAATGTATAGAAGTTTAAGCATTAATCACAACACTAATCGCATCTACCGTTACAAATCTCATCTCTAAAAGACTAAAACACCAAACAATAACGTTGAGAGAGTATTGTTTTTCCAACTACCAAATACAGTAATATACACGGTAAAAGAAGATGAAGCGATTATTCTCTACTTTTCTACTCCTCGTACTCGTCATCGTTTCCGATATCTTCCCTGAAACCACTTTTTAAGTCTCAAGAAGAACGGGTCAGTTTTTATAAATCTAAAATGTATGTCCCTCCGAACGTTTCTAGGGATTTGTGTAATGAACTTAAAGTGTTAGTGGTGTTAGTATTACTCGCAATTTGGGTGATTATCTGGGCATCTATATTCTTCAATCTATAGTTACCAAATAAACTTTTAAGAGTGTGTTGATAGAATCAATGGCTAGTTAAATGGGTGAAGATGTCGATTTTTTAGGTTTGTTGACCGGGTTACTCTTACTAAAACCGTTTTATAGTCTCTTCATGTTTATAATATGACGTTCCTTATTCTCCCTAAAGGTGTATGCTCTGTGATTGATAAGATTTGCAAGAATTTTGTTTAGGGATACTCTATGAATACACACAAAATTCATATAGTTCCGTCACGGGAATTTTGTATTGGTTTAGGTGATATGAAAGCTCTTAATCTTGCCCTAAAGGGGAAGTTGGGCTAGTGTCTTTTGTGGGATGAACATGGTCTATGGGATAAAATGCTTCAACATAAATGTATACGTTTTGATGGCTATATTCATTCGGATCCGTCTTATGTTTGACGTGGTATTCTTCAAGGCATCTCTTCTGTCTTTAGCAAGGGTTTATAGTGTGTTATTGGTGATGGGAAGGATATCAAATTTTGGACTAATTGTTGGTTGCATAAGTCCTTACAACTTGCTATTTCTTCGATGGATACAGAAAATCGGACAAGCATGGTTCGCCGGTATTGGAATGATTCATCAAGTTGGAACTAGAGTGTTCTTCGACGTCTTCTCCATCATGAAGTTATTTTGCAGTTGGCAGCGGTCCAACCAATGGTGGTTAATATTGATATCGGCTTAAGCAATTTGGTTTCTTTGGTGCGAGATGAGCTGACTTGGATTCACTCCTTTAATGGTTGCTTCACTATGTCCCGGTGTACGCCTATCTCTCTATGCATCTTTCTTGTAGTCATGGTGAGGGTATGTTGTTCTCGGTGATTTGGTCTCTTCAATTTCAAGAACGGGCTCGATACTTTTCATGGAAGATTGCTAAATGGGAGATTTTGACTAATCATGAGCGTGAACGAAGACATCTTGCTTCATATTTTGTTGTCAAACAGACTCGGCTGACACTTTCTCTCATTTGTTATGTGATTGTGAACCGGTTCAAAAGATGTGGATTGGCTTCTTTCTCATACCTCTTTGAGGGAAGTTGCATTAACTCGCGACTTCTTTACATTTCCTTTCGCGTCACAGTTCCTAGGTAATGTAATTTCTCTTGTTAATTTTAGTAATGGTGTATTGTGGTAACAATGTTTTGTTGTAGGTTTGTGGTGGACTTGAAAATGGCGTAGTGAGTGCATTTTCAACAATCGTATGGAGTTGGGCTTCCGGGATAAGCATGTGATATCACAGGTTATGGCGTATAATGCTAGTTGATCGCGTCACAATTCCAAGTTGCCGAGGTCCCAAATATATGGTTAGACATATTGCTTGAGAATCTCCACCACGAGGAACGGTCAAGATTAATACGGATGGTGCTCGACATGCGGATGGGCATGACCTATTGCATGTACTGTTGTTCGGAATAATTTTGGAGAGTGGAAGTGGGGTTTTTGTGTTAATATAGGGCTATGTACGGTCCATATCTATGGGAGTGTTATATGGCCTTATAATTGCTTGGGATAGTGGTCACCCTCTTGATTGCCATGATTCTAAAACGTCCTCTTTCTCGTTGTCACCCTCTTGCTAGTTTGGCTTCTAGATGACATGACTATTTTAAAAGAGACTAGTCTATTTAGTTTCGGCATGCCTACCACGAGGTGAATACTACAGTTGATTATCTTACGAGAGTAGCTTAAGAACTACGTACCTTTGGGCTACCATGTATTGATTGACCCGTCGGAGGGTATTTTACATTTTGTTTCTTCTGATGTAAGGGGCTGAGCTATCCCCTATTTGTTGAATATTTATCTCTTTTTATTTATCGAAGGCGCGTTAGATATGCGGGAGATCATTGACTCTCCTTCTCACCAAAAAATGATTCTCATGGAGAATGTAAGGCCTATATTTGAAGCTCTCAATGATAAAGAAGATGATGGAAAAAAACCAAGTTTATAGAGGGTGAAGTAATCGAATTCGAGGTAGAGAGATTCGAGAAGGAAAATATATGTCTATGTCTGGAATATATCGAATTCGTATTCGTATAAGCGACACTTTTCATATCTCAAATATACGAAAAAGATGGATAAGAAGAAAGAAGATAACAGATCGAGGAGAGAAAACACGTAAGGAGTAAGAAAGGGATAAAAAAAATGAAATAAGATTAGATAGTGGTTACATTCCAAAACTCTAAAAATGAGTAGTTAGTTTTTCAACTAGAGAATTTATTTCGGTTAACCTACCAACTTTTTTAGTATATAAATTTCATTCGTTTTCAATTGAAACATATATTGCACTATCTTGACTGAAATACCCTTCTTATAGTTAATTATTTTATAATTTTATAAATATTATTCTTTTAATAAAATATCTAAAGAATACTTTGAGTAGTTGGATGAATATTGTTGAGAAAAATAAACATTTTAAATTTATTAAACTAAATAATTAACTATAATAACAATTTTCGGTAGAAAAAAAAAATATATGCGACCGTAAAGTGATCTCAAACAATTAGGTGTTATAGTTTGATGAATTTATTTTATAAGATAATTTCATTTGTATTCTTGTAAAAGTATTATAAACATTTGAAAAAAAAACTTTTTATTAAGGAATTGCGGATGGTGTCCTTGTACTTTAGATTTTATTTAGTATATTAGATATGTGGTTGTTGTTATGGGTGTGGTTGTTGAAGTTGAGGTTGTGGTTTTGAATGAAACAACAATCCCCTATTTTGTGAGAAAAGATTCTGCAAAATCACAACATCTTATCTAATTACTTCTTTTTTGGTTAAAATCTTATCTAATTACTAAACACACCATATGCCCAACAAATTTTCACTTTTGGGATGGTTGAGCTTTGTAATTTTCGGATTATCATCCATAAGTTAACATTTATTAATACGTACTTTGAGGGGACAAAAAAGACCCGTTATCCATCCATGAAGTAAACTATACATTTAAAATGACTAATAGTAATAATTATCAGTAAATAATAATCACCGTTTTTCTCTAAATGTTCACTTATGGATGGTAGAAGAGTATATTTCTCTAAAACTCAAGAGGCATCATCCGAAAATTGAAATTTTTTTGGGTATAATCCAAAAAAGTCTAAATTATAGGGTCATCATCCAAAATTTTTCTTTTTTCTTTTTATTTTTTATGATCATATATTTAATTGCACTATTCAACACAATCCGACTTAGTTGAAGTTGATTTTGTATTTTTACGCTATACCCCATTTGTTGTATAAATAGAAGAGTGGAAGGTTGGACAAATCATACATTTGATAGCATTTTTATCAATTTAATATCTGGTACGTGGAATCATTGACCTACTAATATGTGAGTCATTACTTATTGAACTACTAAACTTCGACGTTATTGAAATAATGATATGCGCGATCATTATGGTATTGATATACAGGGTCATTGACATACTGATATGTAAGTCATTAATGTATTGATTATGTAGGGTCATTGACCTACTACTAAAGTAGATTATAATATACTGACGTGACAATATCATAATTATTATTTTAAATGCCTAATTAATCCATAAAGTTCTTTTTACTAAAATTACCAAAATTAAAATAAACCATTACTTTAATACCGTTAGACTAACATAACAAAAATGTGATACCTAATCATCTCACATTGTGAGATGATTACAATGTGTTCAACGTACATGAAGGCTTGGAGAGAGAGTTTGGACGTGAATGAGTACAGAAGCTCGATCAAAAAGTTTGTTTCGTGGACTAAGCCCCAATAAAGCTGGTCAAAGATTAATACAGACGGAGCTGTGAAGAGAAGTGGCTTGGCCTCCGCAGGTGAAATTATTAGGAATGATGTTGGGGAGTGTCAAAGGGGATTCATGATCAAGATTGGAATTTGCTCCGTTTCGAAAGCGGAACTTTGGGGCATCATCCACGGTCTTGAGATCGCATAGGATTTAGGAGTGAGAAATGCGATTCTTGAAACAAATTCACAACTCGCTAATATTCTCATGTATATATAAAAATGTTCCCCGTTGTCACCCTCTAGCCAGCCTGGTCCATAGATGCCAAGGCTTATTGCGTAGAGATTTGGTTATCCAAACTCGTCATATCTTGACTTCCTAGTTAATTATGTTTTTTTTCTTTTGACATTGGTTTGCATGTATTGTTTGACCCTCCCGAGAGTATAAAGAATAATATTATTGATGCTGATGTAAGGGGTCTGACTATTCTCCGACTGCTGAATACTTGGCCCTTTTTTGATGAAATAAAAGCGCGGCTAGATGCGCCGGAGACCACTGCCTCCCCTTCACACCAAAAAAAAATCTTCTCACATTGTTTATCGAGTAAGTTGACGGTTTGAGAGTTACTATAAATAGAAGGGTCAAATGCTAGACAAATCATACATTTTTCGCATTTTGGTGTTTTGGCTAAGATCGTGTACAAAGTTTATTTTTATCAATTTAATATCTGATATGCGGGGTCGTTGACCTATTGCTAAGCGGATCATTGACTTATAAATACGTGGGTCATTGACCCACGTACTCATATTTGGGGTCATCGACGTACATACTCATATGTGTGAGTACGTACATCGATGACCCAATCGTATTTAAAAAAAATACTTAATTAGGCTATAAAATCAATTTTATTGATATGTGGAACACGATTACTATTTGGGCGGACAAATAATACTAACGACACTACGAAAACGCAGTCTGCATCCGCCTCAACCTGGGACGGAAACGGATTCTAAATCCGCCCCAATATGTGGCGGATTCTGAATCTGCATCCGCCCCAGGTTGGGGCGGATGCAGACTGCGTTTTCGCCACATTTTGGGGTGGATTTAGAATCCGTTTCCGTCCCAAACTGGAGCGGAAACGTTTATAAACCCTAACGTAGCTAGGAGTCGGAATTAAGCTGTTTTACCGAACGTGAAAAAATTCGATCAAAACGAATCCCATTCACAACCACAACACGTTTAAGAAATCCGCAAAAAATGTCGACATATTCTGAAGAAGATGTAGAATCTGAATGTGAAAGTACAACCATGCCGTTTGATATCAACAAGTACAGTGATCCGGAAGAACTTGTCACCCATCTTGAGGTAAGTGTACAATTATCACTTTAAAGTAATTAATTTTAGGGAAATTCCTCACGGTGTCCATGACCATGAGATTTTGAACTTTTTATTTGGTAACCAATATTTTATGTAATTCCTTGTGGTGCCCACAAGGTTTTGTATAATTAATCTCCATAACCATTCATTCACTTTCCATCCAATTTTTCATTGAATTTGTATATTTGTGAACTATTTAATAAAATTTAAATTATTTTTAATAAATTGAATCTTAAATAAATTTAAATTTAAAACAAATAAAAGTCATATTTAATGTGGATTTTAGTGAAGATTTTAAATTGAAATTGTTATGCAAAATTCTTTACAACATTAAGTAGATAATTAGGTAACTTAATTTAAATAGTTATAATGATCAAAAAGTAAAATAAAAAATAAAAAGCTTATATTACCTTAATAAACATATTTTAGTCATAAGTTGTTTTCCCTTAATTTTACACATGTTTTAGAGTAGAGATCCGAAACTGTCGAACTTAAACATACATTATTTTAATTTGAATAGGATGCTTTGGAATATTCACCTGCAATTGGTACCGATTTTTCGTCCAAGTTTGAGCTCCGTGGATATTTTCCAGATAGAGAAAGGCACGCAGCCTCCGCCCTCATCTGATCCAACTGTAATCGTAAGGCACGGAGCCTCTCGATACTAAATGGCGGTGTCTTCGGGACAGAAATTCTCGAACACCAACGTGGATGCCCATGCAACTGAGGATCCTCAACAGCTCCACATCCCAATGATGGAAAATGGGCGTAAATCCAAAACTAAATAAAGAAAAATAAATTAAACTCCACTCATATAACAGTGTTTTACCTTTAAAATTATCGTTATGAAACCATACCTGTAATAGTAATGTACAACCTCCCATCGTCTTCACATTCTTCCTACTAGCATCGCCCAAACATCTATACAAGTATGCAAGAGTCCCGGTGCCCCAAGCATATGTGCTGGTCCTCGTATGATCCCGTACTAGGTCGATAAGCCATGGCTGGATCCTGTTGGTAGTCTTGTCGACTACCAAGGTCGACGAGATCAATAACAACAGGTATGTAGATGCAATCGCGGCGTGAGGAGGATCTGTACGGCCTAACATGGCTGTGGGTGTAGACCTAACAGTCTCGCAAAAAAGCTTCTTGCAGCTGGTGCCAGCTGCAGAAGCAGATAATCCAAAAGAATGTACAAGCCACTCCTGCCTAGCAGTATCATCTAGATTGGTCAATAAAGCATCTCCGTCAATAGCAAGACCCATAATAACATGCACATCGTGCAATGCTATGCCCATCCCCCCCCACGGCATATGAAAAGTGTTCGTCTCGGGGTGCCACCTCTCAACGAACGCAGTAATCAAGCAGTGGTCGACCCCACCAAAGTGAAGGTCCTCCAAGTCAGTAAGTCTGCTGAGTCTCGCCAAGCCAAACCATGTGTCCGGGTCATAAATATCCCTATGCCACCTCCGTACTCTGGCTATCCCATCAAACCTCCTAATAACTTTGACCATCCTAGGCTCCTCCTATAATAATTTATTAAAATTCAAATTAACATTATCTTAGATTGATTACAAAAATAAATTATATATTTGATGGATAATAAATTTATACCCTCTGAGTCCATATCACGCTCGCTCTGTGGCTAGTATACCATCTCAATAAAATCTCCTCGTGAGGATGCTTCTCCTCCTGTGGATGCTCCTCCTCATGTGGATGCTCCTCCTCCTGAGTAGGCATCTGTGGTGCCTGCTCCTGATACTGCTCCTCAACATAATCGTAATAATACTCAGTATCCGGCTGCTGCTCCTGCGGGACATCTGTCTGCTCATGCTCACCACCTACA
This sequence comes from Fagopyrum tataricum, assembly GCA_002319775.1. Classification (NCBI taxonomy): domain Eukaryota; kingdom Viridiplantae; phylum Streptophyta; class Magnoliopsida; order Caryophyllales; family Polygonaceae; genus Fagopyrum; species Fagopyrum tataricum. Next base: position 12,948,257 of record CM008286.1, read on the forward strand.
ATGTCGTCTAGGTGTGGCTCGTCATCAGCGGAGCCCTCCGAAGTATAACCTGGGCGCAGTGGTGATGGTGCCCCAACATCCCCCCTAGTAGGCTCCTCCTCTGCAACTCCATCAATGGGCACCTCGACCGATGTGGAGGCAAGTCTATCCCGTTGAGCTTTAGCAGCTCGACGGGCAGATGCAGTGACAACTCTACTATCGTGCTTCTTCTTGTCTCTAATATTTTGCATTGCCATCTGATTTTTTTTTCAGATAAAATTTTTCATTTTTAAATTTACATATTATATAATTTTAGATATATTTTGTAAAAAACAATCTTGCCGGAATACACAATTACAACTTGACATTCATTCATATAAGATCCAATTTCAGTTCTTCCTAAACTAACCGAATCTTCATAAACTAATGTTCAAATAAGTTTCAATTCCAATTCTTCCTAAACTAACCAAATTTTCCTAAACTAATGTTTATATAATATCCAATTATTCCTAAACTAACCCAATCATCCTAAACTAACGTTCATATAAGATCAAATTCCAATTATTCCTAAACTAACCAGATTTTCCTAAACTAATAATTTTTAAGCCTAAAATTTAAAAAAATAAAAATAAACAACAAGAAATAGATAAAAACATACCTTAAACCGTTCTTTGAGTGTTCTTCCAAGCCTAGGGGGAGAATCCGAACCCTCCATGTGTATGCGATTAAGAAGAAGGAAAAAAAAATTCACCGGAAACAACGACGGTGGCTGGGGCGATGGCGGCGGCGACGGGGGCGGCGGCAGCAGGGAGGAAACCGGAGAGAGAAGAGAGGGTTTTCGCGTTTGCGGAATGAGGAGTTGTTTCCGCCCGAGCCCTTAAATAGTGGGCTCGGACGTAAACGCATTCCGTTTCCGCCCTAATATGGAGCGGAAGCGGATTCAAAATCTGCCCCATGATGGGGCGGATTCTGTTTCCGCATCCGCTCCATATTGGGGCGGAAACGGAATGCGTTTCGTTGTCGCCTTGTTAGTAAATTTTTCGAATGTCAATAACATTACTCTACGTGGAATCCATTGTATTTTTTCTTATTTAAGTTGTGAAGTTAACCTATTACTTATTTTTACCTTTTTGAATATTATATTGATTTTTAGATTTTAAACTGGTTAAAATTTGAAGTTTTCATAAAAATTTTAATAATTTTAGGCGATACTTGATCAAATTTTCACTATTAAATTTTCAAATATTTTAAATTCTAAAATAATATTAGTAATTATAACAAATATCCGTACAGGGTTATCAAAAATATAGTTAAGTTTTGATAAACCCAATCATATTTTTATTTGTGTGATGAACAATGTTATGAATTATATTTTTTTATACAATGTATGTGTTATTACAAATAAATTATGACTCAATTATAAAGTTACATTCAATCGATTGTATTCATAAGTCAAAATTTATCTATATAATAAATATACAAAAAAAAAAATCAACTTTTATTAACACATACCCGCACCTGCAGGGATATGAACAAGTTAACATACAAAATAGTGTGCCTAGTAAAAATTGTTACTTAAATTGAAATAAGTATATGATATATTACCAATTTATACCTATATATATACACAAAATCGTGTTGGTTCAATATTTGACCACTTTCCCACATAGGGTCTTGCGTCGATATTTAGGATCCGTTTGAAATTGCGAAGAATCATTTTTAGAAATGAAACATGATTGAATCATAAAAAATCGCGTTTGTTTAGCTACTAAAATGAATTGTTATAGTACTTTTAACATGTGAAAGTAATATAACAATTTCTATTTCATTTTCCTTCCCTTAACCGTTTTCATTTCACGCTCTAACCATATGGACACTAAATGTTCATCTTTTGTGTATTTTTGAATTATTTCAGACATAATTTTTTTTTTTTGAAACCGAAAAGGTTACGTGTTAAGATGGGGATAAAGAATACAATGAGATAAGATGCTTAAGAGAAGAGATCTACGGGAAGAGATACAATGGAGTAGTGAACAGAGAGATAGGAGATCTAAGAGATGCCAAGGTGGTTCATCCATTGTCGACTAGAGGGGGAGTGCTTAGTCCAGATTGTTGAGGCAAGAAGCTTGACGTGAGACATTATCCTGTGGACATTAATGACCGGATTGATAGTGATGTTGTTGAAGACCAGGTCATTACGTAGTCCTCCAAGTAAAATAGAAGTATGTGGTGAAGGTGGCGGCAATGATTTGGATTTTGAAGTTGTTCTTGCTCTTGGATGAGCCGAGCTAGTCAAGCCAATCCACTGTGGTGCTCTGTCTAGGAGACATAATTTTGAATCATATGATCTTTGTTATTTCCTGGTTTAGGGTCGCTTTCGCAAACTATTTGATTGGGTCGATACATGAGAAGTGAGGTAAATGGGTTTGTTAGCTCGTTGGTGGGTCGCAAGTTTAATGGGCCAATAAGCCCATATGTCCTAGTGTCCCTTTGTAAAAAGAAAGCAACTAACCGAGAGGCTGTGATCTAGTTGGAGACAAATCTAGACGGAGAACGAGGGCAAGGTGATCGACAAATATATAAATTTTGGTGGAAGATCGACGCCTCGACGCTACTGTGTCCGTCGCAAATCTAAGTTATCGTGAGATTTTTTCAGTCCTTTGTTTCTTTCGAATGTTTTAAAGTAGGGACTGTTTATCATGTACATTTATATTTAATAATCCAATTTTCATCAAGTGCTTGCCATGTTCAGTCTTGATTGTTTATGCTTTTTGTAGCCATATATTTCTTGCTGGTTTTCTTTCTCTACCTTTTGATTGGTGTCAATCTCACTGTTTTAGAATATCATTGTAATTAGTAGGATACTTGGTTCACTATCGATGGCCTTGGCAATCTTACTGTTGTTCTCGCTTATAAACTCGGCAGCTTTTGCTTCCTCAGCTTGTTTCAAAGTTACCCTCACAAGCTTTTAAACGCTTGTTTGGTATTGACTCTATGAAATAAGAAATGGGAATGACAATGATCCATATTTGAAACTTGATGCTTATATTATATTAAAGACTGAGGGCCCGTTTGGTATAAACTCCGGAAACGGAATAGAAACGAATCTAGTCTATACGTACACCCTTGTTCATTAAGTTTTCGGGAATCATTCCTTGTGGTTTGAACTAATTGTAATACAATTTGATTAGTTATAATACACTATAGGGTAACAAAATAGGGGGAAGCGAGTGCACTTTGCATGAAACTACCCGGAATGATTTCATGAACAAGGTGCACATGTGAACTAGATTCGTTTCCATTCCGTTTCCGTTTTCGGGTTACAACCAAACGGGAGTGAGTGTGATGGCCTGAGAGTTAAAGATTGAACTTCATTTTGTGTTAACAGTTGAGATTAGAGTCTTGATACTCTTCAATTTCGTTGTATTTTGTGCTGTTGCTGCAGTTGATATTTACTATGGTTGTCTATTACATATACCTCCTTCTCTTATTGCTTGTTGTTCAATTTCCGTTTCTACTCCTTGTTTGAGTTAATCACCCTTCTCGGCCGACTCGACTACTTGCTTATATTTGTAAGACCCTATGTATTAGGGGATATTGACCTTGTATCAACCATGCTCACACATAAACTTTTTAAAAGGTCACCTAGGTGTTTCCGGCAAAAAAAAAGTTTAACCTAAAGTTATTTCTGTACCCAACCACTGAAAAATAATAATTATTGTTAATAACAACCTAATTCCTTATAAGTTAATTATAAAATTTTCTTTCAAATGATGCATGACCTTAATTTTTGTGCGGTGTTACTATATTTTCGTGTCTCTTCTTCCTCCCGACTTTGTAAATAATTCTACAAATCATTACTTCACTTTCCTTGTGTTCGATCTTGACCCTCTAGTATAATTAAAATTTTTTAATTTTTGTGCGAGATCTGTTACACGTGTTATCCCTCGTTAGACAATAACTATAGTAGTGCATTCGGATATTGAAAACGCGCTTGATAATATAGAACTATTAAACAATGTTTTTGGGCATTGAATTATGCATTCATCTCGTATAGGAGAAGTTAGTTACATCTAGAACATGCATAGTGCATATGCAATTGGTTACATTTAGATAGAGATAAATAAGTTAGTTCGGGTATTGTCTAATACATCTTGTATGATTCAAGTTAAGGTTTTTTGTATGACTTGAATATGTATTTTGTACGTGTGAGAGGATTTAAGGTACGTATGGTGAAGATTAATTTGTAGAAGTTTGTCTTAAATAAATTATTTTATTTTAAAAATAGAATTGTAACTTTTTATGGTTATAAATATATTTTAGGATTTTATACTTTTATACTTTTATATTATAATTATATATTATGTTTATAATTATTTTCTAATAAATTTTTCTAGTTTATTTAGGATTATAACATTTTAAAAATAAACTCTTATAAGCAACTCTAATAATAATATATGCTACTGTCTAATTCTAATAAACTATTTGCGATATTAAATTTAATATGATCATCTGTATAATCTAAAACTCCTCAATAAAATAATTCTAAGTAGACATGCATATCAATATTAGGTGAACTATTATCGTTGAATTTCTATTTTTTTTCGTATTATCCACAATATATATGTTTATATATAGTAGACTGAAGTACCGCTAATTTCTCCACAGGTCAAGAACGATAACTTTGTAATCGATACAATTGAAAGAGAAGATTGTGTGGACGTGAGTGAGGTATCCATATTCACACTTTCAAAAGACACATAACATGCACGAGTTTTGTATGGTATATGTAGATAGATGAGGATGAACTCACGTAAATATGAGCTAATGAAATGTATTGGACATATTTGTGAATAAATGTGTGGTCCTTATTTCCTTAAGATAGCCTTCTATATATCTTGTACGCTAAAACATGGATACACCTAGAACCACGGGTCGTTTGGACAGTTTGGTTGTATTAAAAAGGAAATGATATATATATATATATATATATATATATATATATATATATATATATATATATATATATATATATATATATATATATATATATATATATATATATATATATATATATAAGTGCACATGTATTTAGTCAATCATGAACTATATATATTTTAAGGACAAGTGTTTTCTTTAAAAGAAAAAAAAAAGTTTTAGTTTTTCTTTTCACAAAAAGCCTTTCTCAACGTGATTAAAATTTATATGAGAGAGAAGATAAATCATCTGCTAAAATAGAGTTAAAAGAATCAAAATCGGTCATTAGAGTTAAGTAGATGGTTTACACATATAAGGACCAACAAGGATTTTATGGAACAAATAAATGAATTACTTAAGAAAAATCTGACTAGAGAAAGTAAGAGTCCTCGTTATAGTCTTGCATTTATAGTTAGAAATCGTGCTGAAGAAAAAAGAGATAAAGCTAGAATGATAATAACTATAAAAAGCTTAACGAACATACTGTCTTTAACGGTTATTATATCCGTAATATATAAAACAATCTTATTAATAGAATCCAAGGAGCCACTTGGTTCTCTAAAATAGACTGCAAAAGTGGATATTGACAAGTTAAGATGGATAAAGATAGCATTCCGTTAACAACATTTGGTGCACCTTAGGGACATTATGAATGGTTAGTTATGTCATTTGGACTATAAAATGCACCTTAAATATTTCAAAGGAGAATGGATATGATATTTAAAAACCTAAAATATTGTTGTCTGATTTATATAGATGATATCTTATATTTCTCTAAAACACTAGAACAACACATGCATGACCTTAAGGTTGTAACACAATAATGCATAAATCATGTCATCATCTTTGGACAAAAGAAGTGCATATACGCATAACAAGAAATATAGTTTCTTGAGTGAAAAATAAAAGGTGAAGATCGAAATAGTATTGCAAGAACATGTTCTAGAAGAGATAACAAAATTTCCAGATAAAATAGTTGATAGAAAGCAACTAGAGAGGTTTCTAGGATGTCTCACATATGCTTCAGACTTTATCAAAGATTTAGCTAAGCTCAGAAAACCTCAAAACGTTAAGCTAAAAAAGGAACAAACTTGGACTTGGACCAATATGGACACTCAGATAGTTCAAGATCTTAAAAAACGTTGTAAGAAGTTACAAGTATTAACCTTACCTAATGCGGATGATGATCTAGTACTTGAAACAGATGCAAGTAACTATCATTGGGGAGCTATCTTAAAAATAAAAAAAGATAATAACCTCTGCAGGTATAGTAGTAGAAGTTTCAATAAAGCGGAATGCAATTATACCACTATCGAGAAAGAAATACTTGCTATCCTGAAAGAGATAGATAAATTTATAATTTTTCTTGCTCCAAAACATTTCACTATCAGAACTGATTGCAAAGGAATATTAGGTTTTGTTCGTAACAATCCGAGTAACATGAAAGCGTAAGGGAGGCTCATGCGTTGACAACTCACACTTAATTAATATTCCTTTGACATCGAACATGTACAAGGATCAAAGAACTCTCTAGCACATAGCCTAACTCAAGAGCTTGCGTAAGAATCTTCCCAAGCAATCAATGGCATCTTCCAGCAGGCCGAAAAGAAAAACTATACCAGTCCCCATGGACAACAGTCAAAAAAGACGAGTTGGACGAAATGGTATAGTTTGCCCTCTTGATGCCAGTAGAGGAGGCTGACAAGCAAAATTATAAAGAAGAGACTGATTATCATCTAAGATGAGTTTCTCCTCTTAGCTATTACTATGTTAATCTTACGCAAAAAATTTCAGAAAAAAGATCACAAAATGGTTTGATCCTATCCTGCGACAGAATGACTCGGAGAATTCTGGAGCTGGAGATAGTTAAATATATGCTTTGCCTTCCTTTTGATGTCAAGAAAAGATGAGAGGCTACTAGAGGTACAAAGAGTTTTCTAGCTGGTATACTTATGTGATGAGCGAAATGAAATGTTCATACTATGATATCTACCATGAATGGATCACCCTGACAAACAGATTCAATATATCCGGGATGAAGGCATTAAGTTTACCATCAAACCCAAATAGAGAAGAAAACATTCTATATGCTTGGGATTATGGGATGTGTCACGGTCTATTCGGAGGCCTTCCAACACCGTGGAGTCCACTTAGAAAATATTTTACAAAATTTCAAAAATATGTGTTCAATAGGATCAAGAAGTGGGAAGGATCTGAGAACCTATTGTATTATACTCACCCATCAGCTATGGAGGCTGAAGGAGGAAGATCTAGAGCACCACAATACTTAATCATATTCCAAACAATTACAGATCAGTTCTCTCAAGATCCAATCTTTGTAACTCAACCTACAATTAAAGACCATATTCAAGCTAGAGGAACCGGATTTTTCTACATCTATGAATATATCAAGCAATACAGAAGAAAGATAAGAGCAATATTATATTCATGATTAGGTTTACTACGGTGGTAATCCTTGAAGTTCTACGACCATATTTCTCAGAAGCCATCGAGTCCTCAGATTCAATCTCAAACTACATAAAGGACTTAGAGTTGGGAAAATTTATGTCTTCAGAATGTCAAGATGCTTTCTACGACACCCTCTTAAGTTGGGATGAAGAATATGAAAAGAATATTTTATGATGCCTATAACAACCCGAATTTTGGGACCCGGAATGCTACTGGTTAGGACCTCACAATGGGTCCCGACCTTAGTTGAACAACAACTTAACTAGAATCTTACAACAAGGCACAGAAAGAAACCGGTAAAACTGAAAATATTTTTATTAATACATGAATGTCAAGAAGAAGTATATCAGCCGACAAGGACTAGTATCCAACACAAATAAAAGGAAAACAAACTCCATATAACCCGAAAGGAAACAAAAGACGAAATGACCAGATATGAAAACCCCGGCTAACCACACCCTCCGGCTCCCTCAAGGCGGCTAACTTGCAAGGTCTACAACATCGGTTTTCACTGTTAGCTAAAAATTACTATATAAGAATATCTACATAGCACACACACATAACAACACACATAATAACACACATCAGAAAACACACACAAACCAATTCTTATCTTTTCATTAGGTAATTCTCCATTATTAGTTCAACTTCAGTTGTGGCACGAGGATTCCATCGACCCTCGCCTCTGTCCCCGTATACCTAGCAGAATGGTTCCAATGCATATCTACCGTATACCGTACGGTCTGGTCGCAAAGAGCCTTCCCAGTCATCTTACAGTGCTGGGCAGTGATGCCACGACCCGTTATCATACACTTGGGTCACATTATCATTTAACGTCGTTATACTCATTACTCATTAAAGCGATAAACACACACGCCACATAGCATATACTCATATAATATTATCAGCTAAGCAAGTCCATAAGACTTACCTGAGTAGTACGTCTACCAGCCATCACCAACTAATGTCCGCTCGTACAAACACTATCCACTACCTGATCAAGAAAGATCGACTTAGAATTATCATTCTAAGTCCTACATACATTTTAGAAGGCTTCTATACTACTGATAAAACTCTCAGATTCGAAAGAACGAGAAAACCTAACTTTAGCGAAAATTACCAAAACGCCCCTCACTTTTCGGAAAATTCCAAAAAGTGCCCAAACTGGTTTCAAGTCTTCTCTATAGTCCGCAAACACTTTATAAACCTCAAAACTCCATAACAAGTTTGAGGGTTTGCTCAAACTTACATTTTACGTCCAAATTCACTTTTCGAAACTAAACCAAGTACTCTACTTTAGCCTACCGAAAGTACCTCTTACTAAATTCCGAAAATTCCAAAGAAAATATTTATACACACTATGTTATACGTATTCCAGGCTAGAACGATCGAAATCCATAAACAACATTCCACAAGTTCTACACAAACTCCCAAAGGTGTCTTCAACACACTTAAATTCCAAAACTAGGTTTTGGGTAAACTTTGGAAGCTTATAACTCTCAATCCTACTGTTGGATCTTACCCAAAATTTATTACCATAAACCATGTATATTCACATACAACATACTAAAATTTCAACAGTAGATCATAACTCTAAGTCCTCGAACTTTAGTCCCAAAGTTAGTTATTCAACACAGTTTCTGGTCACTCTTAACTAGCTTATCACTAGGTCCCGAGTTCGAAACTCACAAGCAACACTTCATTGGCTAGTTTCCAACTCACAAATCACAGGATCAAATCTTGGAAGGGTATTAAAAAGTTAATTCTATTATTTCATGTACCCCTAGTGACAGAACGAGTGAGGAAAGTTATACCATGGCTCGACGCTTGTTTCCTCCCATGTGCTGACTCGATCCACACCTTCCTGCTGTCACTACCCTACTGGAATAAGAGAACACATTGAGCGGTTAAACAACTGAGATATCAAAGGAAGCCGTGAAGAATCGGGCAGGAGGAGCGAGGCAGAGAACAAAGCAAAAAGAGAAGGAACAAGACGTACTAACCCGACTATGTCGACTCGAAGAGGGAAATGTCCGTCCTTGGATCGTTATTGACATTCCCGTTGGTTCGACTAAGTACTCGAACAGACATTCAGACTGAGTATACTCAGACATGGAAACCGAAGGAAACAAGAGCATGGCTCAACGTTTCATTTGACGGGAGGAGGCACGACGATGGCTCGAGGAGGAGAGGAACCGCGCCTGCTCACCGGTCTCTATCGATAGAGGAAGGAAGGTCGCATCTCTCTGCAACATGAAAGGAAGATGAAGTCGCTGCAGGTCCGGCAGGCTGCCTCATGCGATGGCGACTGCTCCACATCACCGCCGTTGTTGCTGCACTTCGCTTTCTGCACTGGTGTGGCCCCCGTCGCATGAAAGTAGGGAGAAGAAGTATAGAGAAGAGGAAGAAAGATCGAAGATCTTGCCCAGTGGTGTGGGAAGAAACTCAGGCGGCGTTAGAGAAACAGATTCAACACTGGCTCCACTGCTGTCGGCTATGGCTCGCGATCGACGCAAGGATGGTGCTGGGATGTGCAAGGAACCAGAAGAGGTGTCGGGGAGAAGAAACGGAAGGAAGGTTGTTCGCGAATCACGGGAACGGTTGTGAATATTTGATACTAATGCGAACGTGAGGTTGATCGAGTCAAAAGATTCGGCAGAGGAAGGAAACAAAGATCGGCATGAAGAAGGTCTGTAGCTGAGGAGAAGTAATTGGGCCCAGTATCAATCCTGCCTAATTACGAAGGCAAAGGATGTAGGCCGGTCTAATGGCCCAAAGCAAATAAAATCCAAGCAGATTGGCTGTCTATTGTCCATCCGTTCCAAAGCCCATTAACCCGGTTTTATTCAATTAAAATATCTGATACGCTACCGGTATCGGAAGTGAAAATTTTCCGGTTATTACAATGCCATTAATGAGAATAATGATATGGATTACGAAAACATTATCGGAGAAGAAGGAATGTACAATATCAATCATTGCATGAATTAGTCAGAAACATCATCATCACAAGCATGAAGGAATCTCGTGAGTGTTGTGTCAGAATTTGTTACTTTCTTTCACCTTTTTCTTTTCTTTTGAATTATTGAACGTTAGCACTGTTGGCCATGTGATGAGTCAGAGTCACTAGTGTATGTCGGGGGTAAAATGGTAATAGAACAAATGCATCCAATGCCTCTCCGGCTCTATAAAAAGACCCCTTGTGAGTTATTGTAAGGCATCGAAAACCATAAAGTCTAAGAGTGAGAAACACCAAAAAGTAGAAAGAGAAAGAGAAACGATTTTGAGCTTACAGAGATGTGGTTCCTCCTCTCTCTAAGATCAAATCACTTCGATGGATCTTTCTAGCTTGAAGTGTTTGAAGTGAGTCGAGTCTTTAATTTCCAGTGTGGTTGTAATCCCCTTTCAAATTCAATAAAATTTTGTTTTTAAGTAAGGGAAAACTACTTAATTGAAAGCTATGTTCTGAATAATCTATTTTCTTGATTACATTTCCTCCATCCTCATAAAAGAGATATTTGAGTGAGAGACTACGGTATGAGGTAGAAAATGAAACAGATATGTGTTGCGTTTGGGCTAAGGTAGTCTTGGAACCCCTAGAAATCCGGAAGCTACAAGAACACTGGAGTTCTAGTGATATTACTTCAGGTAACAGTCAAAACTCTCTCATTTAAGTTTCTTAATTACGGAGCATTGTGGACATGTGATCATAGAACATTTATTATTCATAATATAGTTAGTAGATTATGGTAGCAAGTACCACGTAAAGTCCATAAAGTAAATCAAGTGTGTCACTTTGGATAACTTTGTGCAATATATAAAATTGTGGCCGAAATCTGTAATTTGGCTAAAAGTAGGGATAAAAAGCAAAAAAGAAAAAAACTGATACTATTCACTGATGGTGACTATTTTGGGGCATAAATAGTAAAATTGAATAATTTCTATGTCAGTCATGTCAAATTTTCGATTCACAAGTATGTAAAAAATCATTTGAACTTAAAACTCAAATAGTACACAAACCGTGCTAGTAAATATCTCGTAGAAAGCATCATTCACAAACTGATTTCCTTTGTTTTTACCTAACATTGTGCATTCTCGTGCGTTAACTAAAATTGTGTGTGAATCCCGGTTTGTGTTGCATCACATTTTTTTTTTCTCAAGTTGCGTATTAGCATTGTAGTAATAAAACACTAATACATTTGTCTACCGCTTGAAGGAAGCTCAAAGTTATAGATGAGAAGTTTGAGAACTCATTTACTTGAATCATATAATTATTTACATTGAGATAGAGGGGAGACGGGCAACAAGCTACGCCGCAAGTCTTTCTAAATTGAAAAACTGATCCTCATAAAAACAACATTTGACGACCTATGAGACATAAGGTTACCGTGCAAGACCTGTTGCACCCTCTTGAGAATCTCAACAACATCGGGCGCAAGAAAACCAAAAGTGTCAAAAGCGAACGAAGGAAACACATGTTGGTTTTCAATACAAGCCCTCTCATTTTAAGCCACCTTAGCCGAAGCTGCATTAAGTGTCGCCTTACCCACCACAAAAGACCCGTTGTCCAGGCAAACTAGTAGTGATAACCCTGTCAAATCAATACACGCATGTTTTCCACCCACTCATCCAAACTCTAAGACATCCACCGGCCTCAACGTAGACCTTCTCTCACGTGGATCGGTCAAGAAGGTCACACTCTTTCTTAACCAAAAATCCTGCTATCCTAAACACGTCACACAAAACATCACGCACCAAATCATGCCTATATTTAAAGCCAGGAAGATCTTTACAATGATCAACATGCTCCCTAAAAGCATCTAAAATCCTTCGACAATTGGGCACATGACAAATCTCATCAACCGGATAAAGTGGAATCAATAGGCGATACTTAAGGACCGGACGATACTCAACCGGGGACATACACCGACCAAGCCAATCAATGGGTATGACAAGAAGGAAATCTTGGCTATGCGCTGATTGTAGACACTTAAAACCGCTTTATGTCTATCTGTCAAATCGAAAATAACTTTCATCTCTTGTACAATCTTACCGAAAAGAGTACTCGTCAAAGCGTGTTGGGCTTTGGGGGACGGTGTTCTTGATAGTAAAAACTGAAAGATCGAAATCAAGAATAGAAGTTTGAAGATTTCCCAAAGCTCCATAAAACTCAAAGCCTATATCCACAACTCTACTGTCCCGCAAAATGTGGTCTTGAAGGGCCCACGACTAGGCCTTGGAAGCCACAAAAGCAAATAAAGAAGCCTTCATAGTAGAGTAAATCCCAAGACCCCCAAACCGAATAGGCAAAGAAGCAAGCCACCATTGAAGATTCAAAAAATTTGCCACACACACCACAATATCCTTGACCGGTCCACGAAGCCCATCATCAAAATAAGCTAATGCACTCTCCCAATGCTCCAGATGACAAGTCCTCAAGATAAAATACACCCATCTTTAATGTACAACAGAGTATCCATCCATACAAGAAATCAATCCATATAGAATAGCCTCTGCACCACTTGATACACCAACTCCAAACTGGAACCATTGTCATAACGTTCGCTCAAAATCCTATTAGCATTGTGTAGAATAGCCTCTGCACCACTTGAGACACCAACTCCAAACTGGAACTCCAATATATTCTCTCATATCTTTACACACTCCCTTCATGCTACTTTAGACACCAATCATCTTCATACAATACCCATTGCAATGGATCGAACCCCATTGACAGGCTTCAACAACAGTGTAAGAGGAGCAAAAGCCATAAACTCAACAAGCTCAACAGACACCTGCCTCCAAATTAACCACAAATTAACCACTGAAGTTATCGCTCTCAAAAGACCCGTGACAACCGCAAAACCTTCACCACACGTGGCATCTAAGTTGTGTTGTGCCCTCAAGCCGTCTCTACCACAAGAAGTACCTTTGGGAAAGGACTTAATACAAATATCATATCGGCATCAATAACGAGGAGTGACTCGTGAAAGGTAGGGCAAGGCTTAGAAGAAGGAGGATTGTAGGGATGCTTAGCCTCTAACACCCTCAAAGTTTCTTCGCTATAAGGAGCTACTCCAAAAGAACACAAAACCTTAACATCAGTTGTAAAATATCCATCTGAAATCTTACGGGGACATTGCGGGGACACAAAACCTTAATACATTCAAATGAACCTATTCAATGGGACATTTTAATAAACACTTGGTGGACACCTTTTTTTGCATCCCAAAACTAAAAACCTTAAACTCCTCTTCTCAATCAAACTTCATAGCGGCAAAAACTGAAGCGAAATGAGATAACTAGAAATCTTCGTAGCAAGGATTTCAATTGACTCGAAACTCTTCATCTAGAATTAGACCTCCGAAAAGTTGAATTTCAAAAGCTAACTAGCATGTTATGGAAGAGAATACAAAGAGCCTTGAGAGATAGTGCACTTCTAGCTGATTCTTTGTTGAATCGCCGGATCATTTGATATTAAAACCATGCATAGTGCATATGTGTGCAAGTTGGATAGAAATAAAGAAGTTAGTCTCAACATTGTCTAATTCATCTCATAGGATTCAAGTTAATATTTCTTTGAAGACTCGAATATGCAATTCAAGGCAGGTGAAGATTATTCAAATTAAATATGCCTTGAATAAATTCTTTCTTGTATAAGCAGAATTATATCCTTACAATTAGAATAATTTTTTGTTAGGGTTATCACTTTATATTATATGGTTCTAATTATATATTTAGGAATTTTAGTTAATTTAGGGTTACAAGATATCTATAAATAAACTCTTTTATGTAACCTTAATCATAATATACGGTTTCATATGATTCTGATCAACTGTTTTTTTTTTTTTGGACAGATGATCAACTGTTTGTTTTGACATCTGAGATCAAGTTGATGGATTTGATAATTGAGAATTTGAAACTCTTCATTAAAATATTTTTAAGTAAAAAATAATTATTATAAAGTGAACCACTATATATTGGTATATCGTTTTTCTTTTCTTGTTCCTAAAATTTCTATTTTTATGTTTATAATACTTATAACGTGTTTTTTTTTTAAATAGACGGAACTACAACTTTAATTTGTAATCTATATAATTGATTACACTTTGAAAGAGACATAAGATGCACGATTTTTGTATGGTAGATGTAGGTATATTAAGTGAATGAATTGTATTTGAGCTGTTTGTGAAGTAATGTGGTCCTTACGATAACCTTAATACATTTTGTACGCTAAAACATGGACCACAATGACACCTGTAACTACAAGACGTTTGGCCGGTTTGGATTTATTAAAAAGGGAAAGCTTTTTTTTTTTGGTTAAAGGGGAGGATCGGTGTCTCCGCGCATCTAGACACGATTTTATTAAAAAAAAAAAGGCTAAGTAGTCATCACTCGGGGATAGCCAGACCCCTTACATCGCAAAGTAAAAGATCCACTATACCCTCGGGAGGGTCAAGCAATACACTTAGTCCAACAGGAAAATTAAAAGCAATATCAACGAGGTAATCAACAACGCTATTAGCCTCACGATGGATGTGACGGATCTGGATATTCTAGTCCCTTTTAATAAAGTCTTGGCATTTACATACCAGACTAGCAAGAGGATGGAAAAGCGGTAACTTTTTGCTTAATAGAGAGGTCGCCAACAAAGAATCCGATTCAAGAATTACCGAGTGAAAACCACTCTCCTAAGCAATATGAAGACCGTGATATATGCCCCAAAGTTCAGAGATTGGAACCGTGCATATACCAATGTTATTCACAAAACCACGTTGCCACACCCCCTCACTGTTTCTAAAAACACCTGCCGCGGAAGCACGACCATCGCTTCTAACCGAGCCATCCGTGTTAATCTTCATGGCATCACCGGGGGGTGGGACCCAGCGGACTAACATGGTACTTCTCGGGTTACTGTTTTATGAGATTTTACTCTTCTTCCAGCTTTGAATGTATTCCGTAGTCTTGTTCTTTACAAACGTAGCCCACTCTCTATGGAAAATCTTGTTCTCAAAAGTCTTCTCGTTTCTCCACTTCCAAACCCACCATAAACCTACAACAAAAATCTCGGTCCAATCGCAAACATTATTAAAACGAGAGTGGGATAGTATATTACCTCTTAACCAAGCTGTAACACCCCAAATCCGTAGGACTCGGAGTGCTACTGGGCTAGGATCTCACAATGAATCCTGACCCTAGCCTGACAACAATTTCACTGATCTTACAACAAGGCATCGATAGATTAAAACAAAACATGAAACTGATATATATATATATATATATATATATATATATATATATATATATATATATATATATATATATATCAAAAAGGTAACACAATATACCGCTGAGTACAAACCAAAACCATACTGTATAACAAAAGAACCCATATCCCCGATAACGCCCCAGTGTACGGAGCCCTCAGCGGATCACCCACTCTGAATCACTCTGCAGCTCTCCTATCCTGCAAAGTGTCTACAACACGGTATGAAACCGTTAGCTAACCATACACAAATATAGGAATATGCTAGAGCACAAACACACATCAAAAATCTTAACACATCATCATGCTTTCACACATTTACTCTGTTCATTATCTTTATAAAGTCTAACAATCAACTCATATATAAATATCCATATAAACATAAGTGACACGAGGAATATAACCCTCGCCTTTGGGTACTATAACCAGCTGGAATGGTGCCTGGAACACCTCCCCGTGTACCCTAAGGGAATGGAGAGTGCCCGAACCGTTTACCAAGTCTGGCCTGACCACAGAGAACCCCCAACTCCCAGCGGGATGAATGGAAAAGTTGTCACAACCCTACAATGGCAATCAATACATCATAGGTCGGTGACCATCATAACACATGCTATAAACATATAACACACACTACTCATGCACAACATCCTATAAAGGAATGGCAACTAAGTAAGTCCCACGGACTTACCTCAACCTCGTAGTCGTCTCATTGGATCAACCTCAACTCAGTCCACTCCAAACTGGAGGATAACACGGCTTATACAAGACATACATAAATATTAAACTCCTATCACACAAAGGTCACACCTAGACCCAAGGGATCCATAGGGGATCATATCCAACTCGTAACCTCAAAGCCCTAACCGGAATTTTCATATCATACTCGTCAACATCCGAATCCTAGCATGGTACTAAGTTCCTTATACTAGAAAGGAAAGGAACTACCTAACTATAGGTAGTCCCGGAACAAGACGCATCTGCGTGAACTAGGGACGTAGGGGCGGAGGAGATCACCCGCAGGCGCGACAAGTACAATCCGCAGGGGCGGTGACAAGGAACGCTGGCAAACGCAGGCACGCCGCTGACACGACGCAAGTGCTGTGACACGGTAACCGCGGGGGCGGTGACTCTCAGCCGCGGGGGCGGCGACTGTGCAGACTGAAACCTCGCGGCTTCTCTTTAGCTCTTCACGTGATCAATCACGTCTACTCTCTTCCAGATTCATACCCATGCCACAACATACACATACAAACATCAATCCTACATTCAAACATCTAACCCTAAGCTAAGGAAGAAGAAGAACAAGAAAGGAAGAAGAGAAAGCAAGAAGATCCTTACCACACTTGTGGTCTAAGGCTGCAGGGGAAGATCACACACTAGTTGGCCTCAAGCCCAAAACCAACAACCATCAGCATCCAAAACATCAAAGCCATCTCAAACTCTCTTGTAAACTTCAAGAGAACTCAAACACAAGATCAAACTCAAGGGAAGAAGAAGGAGAAGCAAGAAGGACGTGAAACTGGATTGGAAAAGTGAAAAAACCCTTGCTCAGCAAGGTGAAACGAGAGAAGTAAGGTAAGGTAAAGCACGGTCAAAGGGTCAATAAAACCGGCTGCAGCCGCCGGAAACCGCAGGGGCGGGTTTCCTGGCCGCAGGGGCGGAACGACAGGGGAGCCGCAGGGGCGGCCTCACAGACCCGCGGGGGCGGCTAAGACCAAAACTCACTCCCAAAACTAAGGCTCTTACACCAGCGTTGAAAGGTTCGTTGAAAAAGTCTCTCTTTTGCCGCTGCGAGGTTAACGTGTGCCACATGGTCTTGGTGGAGAAACAATCTCGAAACAGGTGGGAGAGAGATTCCAAGCTGGCGTTGCAGACAGCGCAAACATCTTCCACAACCAGATGGCGTCTTCTTCTCTCCTCATTGCCTAAAGTTCCTCCTCTGAGAAGCTTCCAGCAAAAAAGCTTAACTCTTTCTTGGGTTCTCATGTTCCAAACTCGACGGTACACTGCAGAATCTACATCATGTTGACCAACGTCATTCCGGAGAAGATGTTATGCAGAAGAAACCGAGAAGTTGCCATCGGGGGAATGTGCCCAGCTGAGCTCATCGTCGTTTCTGTCAAGCATAGCATTATCGTTCTAGGTTATAAATTCCATGGGAGCGACAGTTAGACTAATTCAAATGATTAGTTCTTACAAAAAAAAAATGTTTGAAATGGGCCGGAGGGCCCCTCGTTTATTATTGAACATTATTATTGGATTCAATAATTTCGAATTCTGGATAACAAACCCTCAGTCTCCTATTCTTATAACAGTTAGACTAATTTAAATGATTTATACACAAATTAATGTCATACAAATATAATGTTTTATGTTAATAATACTCGTGACTCGTGAGGTGTTTTTAATAATAGACGGAACTACAACTTTAATTTGTAATCTATATAATTGATTACACTTTGAAAGAGACATAACATGCACGATTTTTGTACGGTAGATGTAGGTATATGAGCTCAAGAAATACAAGTGAATGAATTCTATTATTGGAGAGCTTGTGAAGAAATGTGGTCCTTATACATTTTGTACGCTAAAACATGGACCACAATGACACCTGTGACGACAGGACATTGTGGTCCGACCAAAAAAAGTGTTTCGTGGCTGATGTGGCATAAAGAGTGTCCAATTTCATATTAGAATCGTAAATAAAACTAGTTACAAAATATACAAATTCTTGTTAAAATCTGCTAAAATTTTTCCTAAAAGCATAATCTATATATGATAAAGCATTCTATTAGTGAAACTGGGGGATAACAATTTCTTGTCGAGATCGTGTGCAAGAAACTTATTCATTTTATTTGTATTATTATTGTTATTTTTTAGTTACCTAGTGTGTATAGTCCGTATAAGGCATGAGTATTTTTTTAAAAAAAACTTCTTCTCGTAATTTTTTTATACATTGATAACTAACATCTAATTTTACTTTTTATCCAATAAAAATTTGGTCGAAAGAGAGTCGGTTTTCTCCTGCGCTGCTGCGCATCTGAAGCGAAATATTTATTAAAAAAAACGATTAAGAAATGAAATGTTTGGATGCAAAAACACATAAACTGAAATGATATTTTTGCGTCAATTAAGAGACAAAGATTATGAACGCACCTTCGAAAAATATGTGCAACATTTGGAAAAGACAATCAATATACGTACAAAAAACTGAAGAATCACGTTTTTGTAATTGCTTGAAAAAGGACGACGAAACACGGTCAATATACATCAAAGATTAAAAATAACGTCGTATTTCAGAAAAAACATACAAAACCTGAAAAATACGATCAAATAAGTTCACAATGTTTATCCGACTTTTTTCTTTTGAGAAGGTGTGAGATTAACCTGAAAAAGACGAAACAATCAAAATGAATTAGAACCAGAACTGAAACCCTAAAAAAGACGACGAAACATAATTTATATACAGCAGAATGGAACCGGAAGATATAGAAATACATAGATTTACTTAGAAAAGAAGAAAATGTTTTTTGGCTTATGAAAAAGTGTGAGATTGATGAATATTAGGGGTTTATAATGTGGACATTATTTGAGAATTTTACATTATGACATTTTCATAAAACCATTTTTTTAATAAATTTACACCGGTTGAAGATATCGATCAGTAGCTAACCCGTAAAAAAAAAGTTATAATGCATTTCGTTAAGAGATATGATTGAGTAGCTTAACCGTAAAAAAATGAAATACAAATTACTTCGTCCAAAGATTTTAGGTTAGTGAAATACAAATTAAACCATCAACACAACCAAAGCCCAAGACCCAACAACCTTCCCAAAACCTAAGGCACACACATGAGTCCGGTTGTACATCATCTCCCGAAATGGTAGTATCCAAGGCAAGTGTAGTACCTAAATAAATCCCTAAACAACAATAGTAAAACCATTAGCTAACGTTCCAAGAATGGAGTCTAACCTCCGGAATCAGATTAAACTTGTGCGTATCATGTAAGGGACACAAAAATCAAGCTATCCAAAATAACATAAAATATAAATATATTATTCGGAACTATAAACCAAAGTGTCAAACACCCAACGAAAGGAAAGACAATTAGGCATGAACGTAACTTAAGAATATTAAAACATATAAAAACTCCAAACTATATCAAATGAAAAGAAAACAAGGTATACTATTTCTTAGCATAACCCTATCTTTATCCCTATCCATCAACAACTCTCATCACCCCTGACTTTACTTATATCTGCTCATAGACAACAACCAACATTTCTCTACACTCATCAGTGTCCTACTTTTGTCCACAACAATATAATATATCTCATCACTATCAATCAATCCATCAACCTTCGGTTTCTTGAGGCGTAACTGTCAGTGCGTAACATAACCAATTAGCCTAATCCAATATATCATATAACCATCTGTCGCAAACCGGCATCATGAGGTGTAACTGTCAGTGCGTAACATAACCAATTACCCTCTAGGCGTAACTATCAGTGCGTAACATAACCAATTACCCTATACTCAACACATCTCACAATAGCAGTCATTACTCGGTCTGTCACAATCTCAATCATAACTTGATCTGTCAAAAATCTCAATCCACACTTTACCCGCCATAATCTCAGCTCCCATTGCAGTCTCAACCATAATTCTATCTATCACGACCTCACTCTTGTCAACACAGCACAAACACAATTCTCGACTACTCACACTAACAACAAGTACTATATAAATCCCTAAAGGTAATAATTCAACACACAAATTATAATAAATATTTACAATATATAACTAGATAGATTATAGAAATAAAATAGTTCCTACTCACAATTAACGACAAACTTAACCTGAAACAGAACGGCAGCTAAGTAAGTCAAATGACTTACCTCAAAAAGATGAACGCAATAATCACCCCTATAAATCCAAGCAAGTACGGATCGGTGTAAACAAATGGAGAATCTCGCTTATCGAAGTCGAAACGGACTAACTTCTCATCCAAACGTACCTCCAAGAACCTAAACAAGTCATTTATACAAGTTTAACACCATTTGTATAAACTTGGCCCATAATTTATAATTATAAATGTTTGAAACATTTTCTATAATTATAAATTTAGGTCATATTTTGTAATTAATCAAAATAGCATCAAAACTCCGACTCAGTCTGTCTACTATAACCCAAATAGCATCAAAACTCCGACTCAGTCTTAGCCCAGTCACAAAATCCATGGTGACGTCCTCCCACTTCCTCTGTGGAACAGGAAGTGGATGGAGCTCACCTCCAGGTCTACAATGCTCTATCTTGACATGCTGACAGGTCGCACACTATGCCACAAATCTGGCTACATCGGGCTTCATCCCTCCCCACCAATATAAACGTCTCAAGTCCCGGGTACATCTTACTCGTACCTGGGTGTACTGAATAAGGCGTACAATGAGCCTCCTGTAAAATCCTCTGGCGTAGATCCGCATCAGCGGTACACAGATGCGACCGCGGTGTCTCAATACTCCATCTGCTCCTAGCAGGAACTGTGGTGCTTCATCTCTAGACATCCTCTCTCGGATCCTCATTAGTATCGGGCAGGTCTCCTGCTTCCGCTGGATCTCACCCAACAGATCAGGAAGAACCTCTAAAGTACGCAGTTGGGCATCCTCATCAAGAAACTGGATGTCCAACTCTAACCAGATCAGGTCTCTCTGCAACTGATGCTGAA
Source organism: Fagopyrum tataricum (assembly GCA_002319775.1). NCBI lineage: Eukaryota > Viridiplantae > Streptophyta > Magnoliopsida > Caryophyllales > Polygonaceae > Fagopyrum > Fagopyrum tataricum. The sequence continues at coordinate 12,969,673 of CM008286.1, forward strand.
CTGTCAGCCTCGCAATCGCCTGCTCTCGAGGCGTCTTCCTGCTCAGGGCGTCGGCGACAACGTTCGCCTTCCCTGGATGGTACAAAATCTCTAGATCAAAATCCTTGATCAGCTCGAGCCATCTACGCTGGCGGTTATTTAATTTCCGCTGCGTGAAAATGTACTTCAGACTCTTATGGTCTGTGAAGATCTGACATGTAGCACCATACAAGTAATGTCTCCAGATCTTCAATGCATGAACTACCGCTGCCAACTCCAAATCATGAGTCGGGTAGTTCTCCTCATACGTCTTCAGCTGTCTAGACGCATATGCAATCACTCGGCCTCTCTGCATCAATACACATCCCAAGCCTAGCATGGATGCATCACTGTAAACCACAAAATCCTTTGTACCCTCCGGTTGTGCCAAAATATATAGGAGCAGAAGTCAGACGTCTCTTCAGCTCCTCAAAACTCTACATACACTGATCAGACCATACAAATCTGGTAGTCTTCCTCAGTAGACTCGTCAATGGACGGGCAATCACAGAAAATCCCTCCACAAAGCGTGTGTAATAACCGGTTAGGCCAAGGAAGCTACGTACTTCTTTGACGTTCGTCGGTGTAGTCCAAGCTGCTGCTGCTTCAATCTTGGCCGGATCCACCTTGATCCCTTCAGCTGATACCACATGACCCAGGAATGCTACCTCTGGCATCCAGAACTCACACTTAGAGAACTTAACATAAAGTTCTCTATCTCGTAGAACCTGTAGCACAGTCCTTAGCTGCCCCGCATACTCCTCTCTTCTACGAGAGTATACCAAAATATCATCTATGAATATCACCACAAACTGTGAAACTGATTTAGGAAGTCGGTGAATATACTATTCATTAACTCCATAAAGACGGCTGGGGCATTCGTAAGCCAAAATGACATCACTACAAACTCGTAGTGGCCATATCTGGTCCGGAATGCTGTCATGTGCACATCCTGCTCTCTCACCCTCAGTTGGTGATACCCTGAACGCAGGTCAATCTTGGAAAACACAGTCACTCCATGAAGCTTATCTAACAAATCATCAATACGAGGCAGTGGATACTTGTTCTTGATGGTCACCTTGTTCAGCTCTTTGTAATCTATGCACAATCTCAGCGATCCGTCCTTCTTCCGTACGAAGAGGACAGGTGCTCCCCATGGGGACACGGTAGGGCGAATGAAGCCCTTCTCAGTCAGCTCCTCAAGTTGCTTCTTCAGCTCCAACATCTCGACAGGCGCCATCCTGTATGGGGCCTTCGAGATAGGTCTCGTACCAGGCTCTAAATCAATGCCAAAATCTACACTCCTCTGAGGCGGCAAACTAGATGGCTCAACAAATACATCTGCAAAGTCACAGACAACTAGGATATCCTCTAATGTTGGACTCTCCCCCTCCTTCATGGGATAACACCAGAAGGCATCACAACCCTGTGCAATCAGCCTCGCTGCCCGTATCGCCCTGATAACCATGCCTGATTTTCCAAGGTCCCAGCCTCGGAAAACCTCTATATGTCCTAACTCGGTAGAGAGGGTAACAGTCCTCCTACCTACATCTAAAACTGCAGAATGTCTATCATCCAATCCATACCTAAAATGACTTCTTCATGCACCAATGGCATGACAAAGAAGTCAACAAGCAAAACACGGGTCCCTACAAAAACGGGACAGTCACTAATCTCACGGGTACCTCTGACCCTACTACCATCGGGTAACCGTATACTAAAGGGTATCACCTCAGTCGTATGTAGACCTAGACGCTCAACACAGGCATCATAAATAAAAGAATGCGTAGCACTAGTATCAAATAAGACTCTAACAGGTAAACCATGAATCAGAATGGTACCTGTAGCAGTCGGTGCAGCTGGCTCCTCTGCACTCCTCAGCTCAAATACTCGACCCTGTGGTCCTCTGGTATCAGTGGTGCTCCCACCACGACCTCTGCCTCTACTCGGCCCAGGAGTAGATCCCTGAGTCGTAGGGCGATCTGGACTCTCTGTTGTCCCTGTGTCTACTGCTGCTGAGGTGGCCTCTGCCCACCTACCGCTACACTGGCAGGGGAAGAACCCTTGCTGAGATGAAACTCCGCCTTGTCGGCAGTAAGCAGCTCTGTGACCCTGTCTACCACAGGTGTAACAAGTCACTAGTGGCCTCGTGCACTCTGGCCTCATATGTCCTAGATCACCACATTTATAACACTGACGTCCCTTATCTGTAACTGGTGCAGATGAGGGATGACTCTGGCGTCTCTGACCCCGCCAAACACTAGCAGTACCACCATCACCAATAGTCTGCCCAGTACGCTGTCTCTTCTCAGACCCTCCGGTCTGAGAAGCTCTCTCTTTCTCTCATTATCAGAAGCTCTGTTCTGGTAGTCCATCAAGGACTCACAATGAAATCCCGCCATGTAGGTCCGGGTAGTATCCCTCAATCGTCGGGAGAACATATATACATGCTGATCTGCAAGAGGTGCAGCTGGACCCAACAATGCCAGCTCCTCCTGAAACCTCCTGATAGCCTCTGAGACTGGTACATCCTCAAATCTAGCCTCAGCAAAATCTCGCAGTTTCTCCCTCCTCAGTGAGGCAGGGCAGAAACGCTCTCTAATCAGGGTCCTCATCTGATCATAACTACTAACCTGACCCCCTACAGATCTCCACCAGTTTTGTGCTAAGTCTCTGAACAGAGTCTGCACCAACTCAATCTGCCTGTCTGCTGGACATCGAATAGACTCCAGAGTTGAGCCTACATGCCCAAACCACAACTCGACCTCCAGCCCCACCTTCCCAGTGAAAGGGGGTACGCCCATCTGGTGGAATGCCTTCAACCAGGTATCTAGTCTAGGTCCTTTGTACTCCTCTGTAACTCTAGCAATCTCAGCAGCAGGTGCCGGTACAACTGGCACCTGAGTAACTGTGTGGGATCTCTCAGATGGTCCCTCCTGTGCTGGCAGATCAAGAGCACGTCTACCTGCCATGGCAGCCTCTTCCACACGTCTGATATACTCACGGAAGGCTGGTCCCTCCATGGAGACACAATTAGAGTCATCTGACTGGACTCTCTGGGATCCCTGTCTCTCAGCTGCACCGTTCCCTGTCTCAGGAACGGCACTCTCAGCAACGTCCTCATGAACCTCCTCCGCTGCACGTGGATCAATAGCGGGAGTCCTACCCTGTCCTTTACCTAGAGAGGGTCTACCTCTACCTCGTTCAGCTGCAGATTGCAAGTGCCATTGTTGTCAACCTAAGGCTCTGATACCAACTTTGTAACACCCCAAATCCGTAGGACTCGAGGTGCTACTGGGCTAGGATCTCACAATGGATCCTAACCCTAGCCTGACAACAAGTTCGTTGAATCTTACAACAAGACACAAATAGATTAAATACAAAACATCAAATATATATATATATATATATATATATATATATATATATATAAAGGTAATACATAAGTACCGTTGAGTACAATAAAATATAACTGTACAACAAAAGATCCCATAAACCCCGATAACGACCCATTATACGGAACCCTCAGCGGATCACCCACTCTGGATCACTCTGCAGCTCTCCTAACCTGCAAAGGATCTACAACACGGTATAAAACCGTTAGCTAACCATACGCATATATAAGAAGATACATAAGCACAATCACACACCAATGAATAGTAAACACATCACCGTGCTATCACACATTTACCCGGTTTATTATCTTAACAACGTCCAGTCACTCAAGCGTATATATATATATATCAATATGAATATATGTGACACGAGAAATATAACCCTCACCTCTCGGTGGTACCGGCCAGCTAGAGTGGTCATCTGGGATCACTTCCCCGTGTACCCTAAGGGAGTGGAGACAGTGCCCGTCCCGTGTACCAGATCTGGACTCTCCGCAGAGAACCTCCATGTCTCCTCGCGGGATGACAGGGCAAAGCTGTCACAACCCTACAGTGGGCAGTCACTAAACCATAGGTAGGTACTCATCATAACGCATGCTATAAAGCATATAACACACACAACTCATGCATACATCCAATATAGGGATGGTAGCTAAGTAAGTCCTATGGACTTACCTCAAACTCAGAAGTAGTCTCAACTACGATCAACTCTCAACCTAGTCCACTCCAAACTGGAGGACAACACTGCCTAGTAACAAGGCATAACAATATATCAAACTCATATCCATCACAAGGGTCACACCTAGACCCAAGGGATCCATAAGGATCGTATCCTAACTCATAAACCTCAAAGCCATAACCGGCATAAACGATATCATACTCATCATCATTCTAACCTCATACACGTACCTAGCATGATGCTATTAACCCGCTCATACTAGGAAAGGAAAGGATCTACCCAACTCTAGGTAGACCCGGGATAAGACACACCTGCATGACAAGAGAGACGCAGGGGCGGAGCAAGGCAACCCGCAGGCGCGGTGACAGTGGCCGCAGGCAACGCAGGCACGGCGCAGGCGCTGTGACACAGCTTCCGCAGGGGCCGCGGATTCCAAGCGCGGGGGCGGCGACAGTGCAGATCGAGTGTGTTCCCGCGATTCCTCTTCGGCTCTTCACATGATCAAATCACGTCTTCTCTCATCCAAAACCAAGCACATACATATCCATACACATTCCAACATCAATCTACATTCAACATGCATCTAATCCTAAGCTAGAGAGGAAGAACAAGAAAGAAAGAAAGGAAGGAGAAACAAAGAGCTCACCTCTACTGCTGGTCTAAGCAAGGAAGAGTTCCACAACCACTAGCTCAGCTGGCTTTCAAGCTCACCAACAACATCTATCATCATCATCAACCACAACAACACAACTCTCTTCAAATTCTAAGGAAACTCACACAAGATCAAGAGGAGAAGAAGAAGAAGAAGCAAGAAGGACGTAAGGGCTGGGAAAGGAATGAAGAACACTTGATCAACAAGCCAAAGCAAAGGAAATAGGTTAAGGAAGTGAATGAGTAAAGCACGGGTTAAAGGTCAACAAAGCCGGCTGCAGCCGCAGGAAACCGCAGGGGCGGTTCCCTGAGCCGCAGGGGCGGAACAACAGACGAGCCGCAGGGGCGGCCTCACGGACCCGTGGGGGCGGCTAAGGCCAAAATTGGCTCCCAAAGACTAAGGCTCTTACACACATGTTCATGAGTGTTAAAGAACTTAGATGAGGCGTAGTATGGTCATGATCACCACTATCAAGAATCCAATTCAAATTTAGAGTATATGAAACGAAGCAATTTAAGTAGGTCTATCAGCCAAAAATACATTAGAGTTTGTTTTGCTACTATCTATATTGTTGGTTTTTGATGAATGGAAACAATGATATTAGTTGATTATTTGTAATTGTGGATGATGTAGGAAAACTTGAATCGGTGATTGACGACGCAACAAGTTTATGACCAAGTGAAAATCCATGTCACCCAACCAATGGAAATACGTTGAATAAAATAGCAACCCGTAAGTATTTAGTTTCTTTTTATGAAACGATGTTCGGTTAACTTTGACCTTGTGTAAATCGATGGACATTGGGCTTGTATAAATCGTTTGGGCTTGACCTTGTATGTATCGATTGTGCGGACTACGTGTAAATCGTTTGAGTTTGGCTTGTGTGAGTTGGGTTAATCGAAATTACTAAATAACTCCTTGAAGTCATATTTTTAATTAATTCAATGTGCCTACTTCGTTTCATGTAAAAAAAAAGGGTTTACATGATGCTACATTAAATTAGAAAAAAAAGCCTAATTACCCAACTCATCCCATTATATTTTGTAAATATAAGAGGATCCAAGGCAAGATAAATATTTGTTAAAATATGCCTTGAATAATGAAATATGCCTTCAATAAATATTTTCTTTGATAGATAGAATTATATCCTTTATAATATGTTCTTCATCAGCTCTATGCAGCCCCATTGTGTCATAATCATGCTCATTCAAAATATCACTCAAAACTCTTTCTGCTCGGCATGCTCCACCATTGCCTTTTGTAGATTCATCCTCCCAATATCCTTGGCTATTTGTATCCATATCTTTTGGTTTAGGTTCTTGTCTTCCGGTTAACTTATCTCTCTGAACTCGAATTAGTGGTGCATGTAACTCGTCCTTGTATTCATGATTATATTCTTTTGCATCATCATCATCATCATCATCATCATCATCATCATCATCATCATCATCACCACATTCCACCTCCACATGGCCAATGCGACCACATGTATAACAAAAATTCAGTAAGTGTTCATATTGTATCGTTGTCCACAAATTTCCTCCCCCAACAACAAGTAGGAAACCTCGTTGAAGTGGTTTGGCGATGTCCAATGACACCTTGATCCACAAAACACTACTAGTCAGGCCTACACTATCTTCATCCACTTCGATAAGGCCTCCCATAGTAGAACCGATGTCCTTCGCCATCCCCAAGCTCTCACTTCCAATGGGCATATCTTGCACTTGAATTCAAAAAGGAGCATGGAAAACACAATCTAGGAGGGTTGAATAGTACCTGGTTCTTTTAGTAGTAGTAAGGCCTTTTCAAAGGACCATGACCCGTCTTTTAAAAAATTGTTCCTTATCCTCTATCGAGGCAAAGTGAAAGACGAACCTATTTTTCTTGACTTCTCTGAAATTGAACCCTTCCTTGAGTCGACACGCCCTCTTCATCGTAGCACACAAAGCATATGCATTAAAGGGTCTGGATGTCAACACCTTTCCCATCAGAATCGTTGAATCAGTTTTCTTCTCGGGATTGCCGCTATCTCCATGTTTCAGCACTAGGCACTCCATAAGATGGATACGTTGTTTCCCTTTTTCCATATTGACTTGCACCACGAAAACCTCCGACAAAACACACCACACCACACCGTGGGTAGACAACCTAACTCTCACAACGGCGCTGGAGAGAGAGCAAAGATTAGCTGGTGAGAAACAAGTATCGAAAATGTTAGAATCTTTATGATTTCATTCCGAAATCAAAAACTTTGATGGATCTAGACTTGAAACATGATTCAATCGAAATATGCCTATATCAATAGAAGACTAACCTTTATCCGTAGAAGTCTTCATTTTGAAACGAACGCGTGTGAATTGAACGAGTATAAATTGATTTTTTCCTCTTGCCTTTTGCTTTTAGTTGGACTTTAATGGAGAAGTCCCTGTAAATCTTTTATTCCTTTTCAGAGAGAGTACGTTGGAGAAGAAGAGTCATTTACTCTTTTCTCTCTTCTTATCTTTTAAAGGTAAAAGTTAATTCTTTTAATTTTCTTTATCTAATAATATATTTATTTATATTAATAGATAAAAGAATGATTTATAGGCAGAAGGAGAGGGAATAATTAATCCCGTAATTCTAATATCCTTAACCGATACCGATCCATTACAGTTTCGTCTTTATATTAGAACCACATAATATACTAGACTTAATCTTTATTATTAAACCTAGACACATTGACCACATTAAATGAATATATAATACGAATATATTCTAACATTCTCCCACTGGTCTATGTGTCAACTCAATGGTTCAATACCTATAAATGCGGAAGCTTACATAAGTCCATAAAACATTGATAATCCATAATTGAATCTGAACCGATTGGATCATGGCTGTCACATGTCATTGAGCGACATGATTCTTTCCATGTATCACAAATCAATCCAAACCTCCAATATTACTTTAACTTTGAGATGTACTTTAAGTCTCAAAATAACATGTCATCCAAAAAATATAATTGTATACAAATACGGTAATGATGACAAGCAATGTAAAGCAGAAACATATCAATAAATGAATTCAAAGTGTTATAATTTAATGAGCGAAATGTAATTATAATAGCAAGGTCTTATCTATGACACCCATACGTTCTAGATGGCCATTGAACGCCTTAGGTGGTAAACCCTTAGTTAACGGATCTGCAACCATCATGTCCGTTCTAATATGCTCAAAAAACACCCTATGTTTCTTCACTTCATCTTTAACTGACAAGTACTTCAATTCCATGTGCTTAGCACCCTTAGAGTACTTATCGTTCTTCGAAAAGAACACGGCTGTGGAGTTATCACAATAAATTCTCAGCGGCCTAGTTATACTATCAACAATTCCAAGCCCCAAGATAAAATTCCGCATCCACAATCCATGGTTAGTGGCCTCAAAGCATGCCACAAACTCAGCCTCCATAGTAGAAGTAGCAATGATAGATTGCTTCCCACACCTCCAGGAAACAACTCCTCCCACTAATAAGAACACATATCCAAACGTAGATTTCCTACTATCCACGCATCCGGCAAAATCTGAATCTGAATATCCAATGACCTCTGGATGATCGGATCTCCTATATGTAAGCATATGCTCTTTGGTGCCTTGCAAGTACCTGAGAACCTTTTTAGCAGCCTTCCAATGGTACATACCGGGATTACTTTGATACCTACCCAACATGCCTACAGCGAAGCTTATGTCAGGTCGAGTACATGTTTGAAGATAATTCAAACTCCCAACCACTGATGCATAAGGAATATTTTCCATTTTCTTTCGTTCCAATTCATTTTTAGGACATTGTAGTTTACTAAACTTATCTCCCTTCTGAATTGGAACTATCCCTACAGAGCATTTATCCATTCTATATTTCTCTAAGACTTTATTGATATATCCTTTTTGAGACAAACCTAATAATCCTTGTGATCTGTCCCGAAATATTTCTATTCCAATCACATAGGATGCCTCACCCATATCCTTCATTTCAAAGTTCTTAGAGAGATATTTCTTTATATCATGTAACATGCTTATATTATTTGCAACAAGCAAAATATCATCAACATATAAGACTAATATAACAAACTTGCTCCCACTGACTTTTATGTAGATACACCGATCAACAGTGATCTCTACAAAACCATAAGATGTGATGATATCATTAAACTTAAGATACCATTGTCGAGAAGCTTGTTTCAGTCCATATATTGATTTCCTCAACTTACACACCATTTGTTCTTTTCTTGTGGTCAAGAACCCTTCAGGTTGGTCCATATATACTTCCTCCTCTAAATCTCCATTTAGAAAAGCGGTCTTTACATCCATTTGGTGAAGCTCAAGGTCATACTGAGCCACCAAAGCCAAAACAATTCTTAGAGAGTCTTTCTTTGACACTGGAGCGAAAGTCTCTGTATAGTCAATGCCATCTTTTTGAGTGTACCATTTAGCAACCAATCTAGCTTTATATCTTTCAATGTTGCCCTTAGAGTCTCGTTTGGTCTTAAAGACCCACTTAGACCCAACGGTCTTGGAACCCTCAGGCAACTGAACTAGATCCCATACTTGGTTGTCACTCATAGATTGCATTTCTTCTTTCATGGAAATAAACCAATTGTCAGAATTGTCACTTTGCATGGCTTTCTTAAATGAGATTGGATCTTCATCAATGCTTAAGTCACATTCATTTTCAAGAGTATAAACCACATAATCATCTGGAATGGCGGATCTTCTTTCTCTTACAAATCGCCTTAAAGATTCATGTGGCTCATTTATCTCTTCATGTACCATGACTGGTTCATCTATTTCATTTTCAACTAATGGATTTTGAATATCATTTTGTTGTTCCAATGTGTCATGTAACTGTGATACAACAATTGGTACAACAACCTTAGAAGAAATCATAGGTGAAGGATCTTCAACCCGAATTCTTGAATGTCCACCTTTCGTGGATTACCACTCCCACTAGTTTGACCATTCTCGATGAATCTAGCATTGCCAGTTTCTATGATTCTTGTACTATGGTTAGGGCAATAAAATTTATACCCCTTTGACTTATCAGGATAACCAATGAAGAATCCACTAACTGTTCTTGGATCAAGCTTCTTTTCATATGGATTATACACCCTCACTTCTGTAGGACAACCCCAAACATGGAGGTGTCTCAAACTAGGTTTCCTTCCCGTCCACAGTTCATAAGGCGTCTTAGGAACTGCTTTACTAGGAACCCGGTTCAATAAATATGTTGCAGTCTTTAATGCGTGTATCCACAATGATAAGGGCAAAGAGCAATTACTTAACATGCTCCTAACCATGTTAATTAATGTACGGTTCCGCCTCTCAGCTATACCATTTTGCTGAGGTGTACCGGGCATTGTATATTGTGCACAAATGCCTATACTTTCAAGGAACTTTGCAAATGGACCTGGACATTGTCCACTTTCATTATATTTTCCATAAAATTCACCACCTCTGTCGGATCTCACAACTTTTATTTTCTATCTAATTGCCTTTCTACCTCAGTAACAAATACCTCTAAGGCATTTATAGAATGAGATTTTTCATGCAATAGATAAATATAGCCATAACATGAGAAATCATCAATAAAAGTGATGAAATACTTTTCACCGCTCCAAGAAGGAACGTCAAAAGGACCACAAATGTCGGTTTGAACTAACTCAAGAAGTTGAGTGCTTCTTGTGGCGGCCTTCTTTGTATTGTGTTTAGTTTGCTTTCCTTTAATGCATTCTATACACACATCTAAGTCACTAAAATCCAAGAGAGGTAGGATATCATTTTTCACCAACCTCATTAATCTTTCCTTAGATATGTGACCTAATCTTTGATGCCACAAGAAAGCTGAATTTTCATTAGATGCACTACGTTTAATTCCCACATTAGATTCAACATAAAGCAAAGATTCAGAAAATTTAATATCAAGATTAAACTTGTAAAGTGAATCAATCAATGTACCATTACCATAAAGGTTATTATGTTTGTACAATGAAAATTCACCATGTACAAACTTAATAATAAAACCTAAATTGTCCAATCTACTAATGGAAACAAGATTTCTAGAACATTCAGGTACATAGAGACATCCTTCAAGATCTAAATGACAACCAGTGTCCAAGATCAATCTGTAAGTCCCAATGCCCTCTATTTTCGCCTTCATCCTGTTTCCCATGAACAAATACTATTCAGCTCCTCTTATGGGCCGGATCGAACTAAATCCCTGTTTAATATGAGACACATGAGTAGTAGCACCAAAATCTATCCACCAAGTATTATTAGGCACTTCTATAAGATTTGATTCAAAAGAAACATAACTATAATGTTTACCTTTCTTCTCAAACCATGTCTTCCTTTTAGGACAATCTTTCTTGAAGTGTCCCATTTTCTTGCAAAAGAAACACTTCACTTCCTTCTTAACATGACCCTCATTGACTTTCAAAGGGTTCTTGTTCCTCTTGTCCTTTTTACTCGATTTACCTTTACTGCTGCTGGCACCATCATGACTTGTAAAGTGGACAACTTGATCCTTTATCTTTTTTAATCTCCCTTCCTCTTGTACAAGCATGGCCTTCAATTCCTGAAAGTTCCATTTGTCTTTAATGGTGTTATAGTTCACCTGGAACTAACCAAACTCATACGGCAAAGAGTTAATGATAAACTGGACCAAGAATGATTCATTAACATCCATTCCCAAGGTCTTTAACTTTGATGCCAAATTTGACATGTAAGTCACATGATCATGGATTGGCTGAGACCAGTCAAACTTTTTCGTAGTAAGCTCACTCATGAGACCTCCTACAATTGACTTGTTCGTCAAATCCGATTGTGAATACTCCTTAATCTTCAGAAAAAATTCTCTTGCGTTCTCTGTCTTAGGCATTGATGGTTTTATACTTTCAGCCATACTCATCCTCATGAGATTCAAACTCAACCGGTTAGAACGCTCCCAACTCTCATAAAGAGACTTTTCAGCTTCAGAGCTATTCTCTGTAATGGCTGCTGGTAGGTTATCCATGAGTATAGCAAGATCCAACGACATAATGCCCAAAGTAAATCGGACTTGTTCAAACCAATCATCATAGTTCAACCCATTGAATTTAACAACAAAGTTTGCAGATGCAGAGAAATTTGATGAAGCTGCAATAATTAATACATGCTTACCTATTAGTGCTTTGACTATAATACAGATTCAAATCATATATGTACAATTTAAAGCATGCATTCAAGTAACCTTTGGGCAATACTTAAACACACACACAATCATTGATGCCAATACACTTAATAGATTATCATGACATACATAAATCAAATAAGCATGCTATCTTTGGATATACATACTATCTAACCTAAGTACCATGATAAATCTCTTTTATATTATTGACTATTTTCAGTGATCCACCTTTGGGTGATCTCCTAGAATCATAACCAATAAAATCAATTGTTCAACCAAATCACTTAGTAGCATCTATTTAATCATGAACAATTGATCCTATACTAAAATTCAAATATTTCAATTTAATATAACTAGGTCACTTTGGTGACTAACAAGTTATATATAATTTTAACATTTAAATTTATAAAAACTTTACTTTGAAGAATAATCTACAGTTTAAATTATCACATAACATCTCATAATGTGAAATTAATACCACTGACATACATATACATAATTTCATATATGAAAAAACACATATCTGTTGCATTAATGTATATGACGTGTACCATATAACACCTAAAATGCCTCTTAATACTTAAAATTAATCAAGTCACTGCACGTATATATGATACATTCATCCATGAAAAACAAAATATGATCCGTAAAAGAAGCATTAATCATCATGCTGTCATTATATCTAAAAAGGTGTATATTGAGTACTGTTTTCATATAGAACAATAGAAAGAAAGACAATAATGTTAATAGTGAAAGGAATTTCTATAAGCATCTTAACTACTGAAAGTACATGTATTGTACGCAATGAAAAACATGCGTAATAACCACCATAAAAACGTACAGGCAATTGATTCATGGTTTACTGACATACTATTCTAAATCATGAAACATCCGTATTCGAATTCAAGCAATTATGGGAATGAAATACACCATACATATATGTTCTCTTTAATCGAATAGACAGATGAATCGTACAAGTCTATAACCCGCTCTGATACCAATTGTTAGAATCTTTACAATTTCATTCCGAAATCAAAAACTTTGATGGATTTAGAATTGAATGCGTGTGAATTGAACACGTTGTAGAAGAAGAGTCAGTTACTCTTTTCTCTCTCCTTATCTTTTAAAGGTAAAAGTTAATTTTTTTAATTTTCTTTATCTAATAATATATTTATTTATATTAATTGATAAAAGAATGATTTATAGGCAGAAGAGGAGGAAATAATTAATCCCGTAATTCTAATATCCTTAACCGATACCGATCCATTACGGTTTCATCTTTATATTAGAACCACATAATATACTAGACTTAATCTTTATTATTAAACCTAGACACATTGACCACATTAAATGAATATATAATACGAATATATTCTAACAGAAAATCGCCGCCGCACTCGCCCATGCTCCTAGGGTTTTCTTTAGGGCGACAACATTGATGAACGAAAACAATGATAGTAGTTGATCATTAGTAATTGTATGCTTTAGGAAAACATGATCTGATTGACGACGTAACAAGTTTTTGACCAAGTGGACATGCATAGGCTCTCAATCATTAGCATTGGTATGTCCAACTAGGTTGCATTAGAGGTTTTTTTGTATGACTTAAATATGCCATTGAGAAGATTGACCTGACTGGGTCTTTTTTGTGTTTGAGATACAAATCAGGTCCATTAATAAAAAGGGAATATAAGAGATTCGAATCTCCAACCTTCGGTACCATCTGCTCCTCTACGCCACTTGAGCTAAGGAAATACATCGAATAAAATAGCAACCCGTTAGTATTTAGTTTTTTTTTGAAAAACGATGTTCGGTTGACCTTGTGTAAATCGATTTGTATTTTTAAACTAGACCTTGTGTAAATTGAATGACCTTGACCTTATGTAAATCAATGAACATTGGGCTTGTGTAAATCGTTTGGGTTGACCTTGTATAAATTGATTGGACTTAACCATGTGTAAATCGTTTAAGTTGGAATTGTGTGAGTTGGGTAAATCGAAACTATCAAATAGCCCCTTGAATTAATGTTATTAATTAATTTATTTGATGTTAAGAGCCTAATTATCCAACCATTGTATTTTGTACATATAGAGGATTCAAGGCAATGTAAATATTTGTTGAAATATATACATGCCTTGAATAATGAAATATGCCTTCAATAAAAAACTTTCTTTTATAGATAGAATTATATCTTTTATGGTCAGAATACTTTTTTTTTTTTTGTTATGAATTTATCCTTTTATTATGGTTAAAATAATATATTTAGGTTCTTTGAGAGGATTGTGTGGACGTGAGGATTGCGTGTTTGTGTGGACGTGAGTGAGGTATCCAAATTTACACCAATTTGTAAGGCACATGAAATGCGAGTTTTGTGCGGTAGATGTAGATAGATGAGCTCACGTAAATACAGCCAAATAAATTTACTCCAATTTTTGCTAAGGAGATTGGTGGTAGAATATTTGCTGTCGGAGATTGTGTGAAAAAAGTGATTCATTTTATTTGTACCAATTTTTAATGTTTATTTATTTATAATCATAAACAAAATATATTAGGTATAAAGATAAGTGTTTTCTTTAATGGAAAAAATTTAAAATTTAGTTTATTAAAATTGAACTCGTAATATATTAAAAAAAAATTCTCCACAATAACCCTACATAATCAACTTTTTTTTTTTTTAATTTTTTTTATTTCACCCCTGTTCCGCATGTGGTTCTTAGGTGCACTATCGTACCTTGTACATGGATCGTGCACCATGATATTACCCATTGTAATTTTATCATAAAATAAGATCTTACACGAATTAAGAAAATTATTTTTCAAAAAAATAAATAAATTTCTTTAATTTAGGTTTGTTAACATATTAAATGATGATTTGATTTTTAAAACTAAAATCTACATCATACACTTAATTCTACTTTTGTATGACATTTAAGAAATCGGATGAAACGTTATCACCGAAGTTAGTTTTATTTATTTATTTTTTTCGAAAAATATAATTAGTATTATTTTGGTAAGTACATTAAGAATTTGTATTGTTGTGATATTATTTTGAGTTTAATGTTAATATTTGGTTTTGTTTTATTTTCCCAGAACAAAATATTAGCTATGTTTGACAGTAGTTATATGAAGTCTCTCATCAGCCACCTGATTGCCTTCAATCCATCTCTGAGGTTGAAGATTTTGAATAAAATTCACTCTTATAAATCCTTTAATTCCCTTAAGTTACCCTCAACCGTAGACCCCATATATCGTACGCTTTTTCTCACTTCCAAACCATTGAAAACGTGCTAGGATTGTAGCATATATATTTGTGACAAAAAGTAACAATGGTGGACCAACGTTGTAGCTAGTTTCATCCTTATAAATACCCCCAAGAGCCAAGTAAATGAGTCACAACTCACAAACTCACAACTCATACAACCTACAAACTTTCTTGTCAAACGAGCTATGGAGTCGTGTTTAGTTGGCTCACCCACTGCTTTGCCATCACGTAGCACTGCGAATTATCAACCAAGCTTATGGGACGAAAGCTTCTTGTCAAACGCCACTAAAGATGTATGATTTTTCATTTTTGTAATCAATTATTCGTGTAGAGTTATATCATATACTTGGGGCTAATATTTGAGTCGGTCAGGCCGTTCGATTCGTTTATAATCGACTTGAATTTAAAACTCAATCAAGATTAAAAATGTGTTTATATACAACTTATTTAGTCAACCTATATTTTAATCGGGATAAAAAAAATTGTCATAACAAATTATACAATAACTACAGTATTATTTCACAAACGTATATACTGGTAGCCATTTAATCATTATTAAATAGAATAATTGGTCAGAGAGTATATATTTTATATTAAAATAGATAATGAACTTTAATTTGTGTTTGTAATCGAACCAACTTATAGGTTAATCAGGTTTATAATATAAAAAAAAAAGTGTTAGTTAAACGAAGTAACTCAAATTATACAAGAACTATATTATTACTTCACAAACGTATATACTGGTAGTAGCCTTTTAATCATTATTAAATAGAATAAATTGGTCAGACAGTATATACTTAATATTAAAATAGATATTGAATTTTTGTGTTTGTATGTGTGGACTAGGTTAGCTGTGAAGGGAGGGAAAAGGCAGATGCTTTGAAAAGAGAAGTTCTGAAGATGCTAAGTGAAGACGAAGAAGGAGACTTACCCAACAACACAAAGTTACACTTGATTGACGCTATCCAAAGGTTTGGTATTGCGTACCATTTTGAAGAAGAAATTGACAACGAATTACAACGCATTTTCAGTGATGTCCGTGACAACGAAAATGATCTCAATACAACGGCCCTCAGGTTCAGATTGCTTAGAGAGCACGGCTATAACGTCCCATCTGGTAAGCTCTCATTGTTATGTATGCCTTCTGGTATTCAAGAACAAAATCACATAACTAACATATTCTAGGATCTTAGGGTTTTTGTTCGAACCTAAGAACCCTAACCTTAATATGTTCATGTTCAACTTGTTAGATCGACTGAGTTTGAATTATAATCAAGTTTTAAATTGTTTCGTATTCATCTTGTTTAGTTAAGTGAATTAGTTCGGTCTTTTTACGATTCAAGTTCGAACAACTCTGACTCATACAATAAAAATGACTCATCGTGTAAAATTTTGGATTGTTATTTGATAGGACCACTAATAGAGGTTGAAAATCGGTAGACTCTATGCCATAATAGTGTGAATATAACTTACTTTATTACGATCCTATATAATGGTTATAAGAAAATAACTTGTCTCATAATAATTTTATATATGTGCATATAAATTGATGCAGATGTATTCAAGAAATTCATCGATACCGAAAGTAACTTCAACAAAGCACTGAGTGATGACGTAGAGGGACTTCTCAGCTTATATGAAGCAACACATCTTAGGGTGAAAGGAGAAACAATTATAGACGATGCTCTCAAATTTACAACAAGTAGCCTTGAATCTCTATTGCCTCAATTAAGTCCTTTTGTTTCTAAACAAGTGAACGACGCTTTATATAGACCTCTTCGTAAGAGATTGCCGCGACTAGAGGCAAGGAATTACTTCTCCATCTACGAGCAAAAAGAGCAACATAGTGAAGTTCTCCTTAAATTTGCAAAATTAGACTTCAACATACTTCAGCAACTGCATCAAAATGAACTTCGTAGTATCTTAGAGTAAGTTTAATGTACATGTTTTCCTTACATTGCTGATTAAGGATTCGGTAGTTGCTTATATTTGGTTCATTTTTAATATCAGATGGTGGAAGGAGGTAGACTGTGCAACCAAGTATCCATTTGCACGAAATAGAATAGTTGAACTTTATTTTTGGATACTAGGTGCGTATTTTGAGCCACAATATGCTGCGAGTAGAAAATTTCTAACTCGAGTCATTGCTACGACATCCATCATTGATGATATTTATGATGTTTATGGTACAAAAGAAGAACTAGAGCTCTTCACAGATGCAATTGACAAGTATGATCCATATCTTCTTCTTTTTTTTATTTTTATATATACTAGATGTGAAATATTTTCATAATTACACTACATGTATATATAGGTGGGAGGTAAGTGCAATGATTAATCTACCAAAGTACATGAAAGCCTGTCATGAACAACTCTTGGAAATTTTTGGCAAAGCGGAGGAGGAGATGATAAAGCAAGGAAGGCCAATATGTGGTTTAGAATCTGCAAAAGAAGCTGTAAGTAAGCATTTGAATAATTACAAGCAACTAGCTACTCAATACTTATCTTTGAATATGATACATAATACTCACGTCACATCATGAGCTTGTTCATTCTCTTCATCAATGAGGGGAGGACGAAGCAAAAACCACAATTTTTATTCACATAAACTTTAACTTTATTTTCATATTTAGTGCTCGTTTGGTTGGAGTGATGAAATGAAAACGGAATGAAATAAGTTAAGGGGAAGGAATGAAAATGGAAATGATTAGGTTAGTTTCATTTGTAAAAAGACCTCTAAACAAACATAATTTTTGATTGATTCGGAATCATTTCGTTATCGGGAATGATTCCTAGTGATACCAAACGAGCAATATTTGTTTAGAAACTTATCGTATATAGCTAAAAATAAACGTATTGTTTGTGGTTTAAGCACATAAATTGACATCGTTGTTTCATAATATATTGAGGTTGTTCAGATGAAAAGACTAGTGAAAGCGTATCTGGAGGAAAGAAAATGGTTGGACAGAGAAGAAAAGGTTCCTACAATGGAAGAGTATTTGAAAGTAGCATTAGTAACAACTGGTTACCCAATGTTATCAATTGTATCTCTCGTTTGGATGGGAGGCGTTGCGGAAAATAAGCTCGTATTTGATTGGATGCTTAATCAACCTAAAGTTCTTACAGCCGCATCCATCGTCTGTAGACTCATGGACGACATTGTGTCAAATAAGGTACGTAAATTTTACATTTAATATAGTTCGAACTGAATGTCACATTTAGCAGAGTTGAGTGAAGGGGTCGAGGAAAATATATGAAGATCCCTTGACTATTTGGGTCTAATATGCCATTATATCCTTATATATCAAGTATTACCGGGTTTTAATTTCAAGTGTGTATTATATCGTTCTATCTTACTTTAGGTTATCTATATTACGAACTCTTCAATAAATTCTCTTTGAAATAGACGTGGCTAGTTTGGATAAACTACTGTAAATCTAGTGTTTTTCTTTTTTAATTTTTACATATTATAAGATGGTTAAAATAATAATGTATTGATCCCACAACGAATGTTGATGTGTGCTCGAATGAAACTATAGTTTGAGCAAGAGAGAGAGCACCCACCATCGGCTATCGAGTGTTACACAACATAAGATATATGTTAAATGAAGTGTTTCTTAGGCCTATTCCCGTGGCGAACTCTGTTCTAATGAGGGTGTTGAACCTTGTACGTGTGATAGAGACATTATATAAAGAGGGTGACGGATATACTCATGTTACTTCAACAGTCAAGGATACTATCACTTCAATACTTTTTACTGCGGTTCAAATCTAGGATTTTATTAGATGCATTGTTATAAAGGTTTATTCCATCTTGTTGTACTTTGGTACATTTTTTCGTTTTCTTTTGTTATGGTTCGTCACGATGGTTTGTTTATGAGCCGATTTTTTTGGGCTTTTCATCCATTAGACGGTATGTTGTCTAGTACATCGAATTTCTTTCATCTACCATCTAGTTTCAATTTAGTGTATGTCATCTTTGATTTTCTTTTGTTATATATGGTTCTTCATGATGGTTTGTTAATCTGCCAAAATTTTCATCGTTTCGATCCATTAGACTAGAGCTGTCAAAAGTTAACCCGAACAGTGAAACCTACCCGACAAACCTGAGCCCGAACTCGACCTGGACCCGAAATTTTTTTAAAAAAATTTGTTTGGAACTGACCCGCTTAAAACCGATGGAACCCAAAGTAATAAATGACTCGAAGTAACCCGACCCGAATGACCCGATTGCCCAAAGTAACCCAAATCGAAGTAACCGACCCGAATTGACTCGATAGCCCAAAGTAACACTACCCAAATGACTCAATAGCCCAAAGTAACCTAACACGATATATGTAATGTAACGATGATTTTAACTCATTAAAATAACTTTTGATTTTAATTATGGTTTATTAATTACTTATTGAAAATATTTTTCAACTTTAATTTCCGATTTCCTATACAAGTATTGAAGTATACATATTACATAATACATAGTGTATATATATATAAGTATATATGGTGACGTTTTTTAAGTATTAAATTGTTACTGTGTTCGAGATAAGATATATGTTAAAGTCTTAAAAATAAGTTTCTTTAAAAAACTTGTATCATTACATTTTTCACTTTCATTTGGATTAAGTTATGTGACTATTTGACTATGATATATTTTAAGTTACAAATATTAATCGCTAGTTATAACATTTTTACCTAAGGTTATTCCAACATTATAAGGTCTTCTTTTACGAGCGTTCCGTTTCATATATCTATAGCTAGTTTCAAAATTTTCACTTAGAGATTTTCCATTATTCATATAATTTTCTAGTTACAAACGCCTAGTTGTATGAATATTTATCACTAATTATAACAATTTCACGAACAATTTTTTTATTGTTCACAGGGTTTTCATAGAGCCCGGTTTAATAAATATTTATAGTTAATTATTGTAAGAGCCGTAGTCTTTTGGGTCGAGACCGGACCTTGGCTGAAATTAGCTTTGACCGAGGTTGGTCTTGCCGCCCCCGCGGTAAGTGGCGCCGCCCCTGCGGCTGCTTGGACCGCCCCCGCGGTTTCCGGCGGCTGCAGCCGTCTTCTTTGACCTTGTTTACCTGTGCTTTACCCTTTACTTTGCTCCTTCTTACCTTTGGCTGATCAAGGGTATTTCTTCATCTTCTTCTCCAGCTTCTCTCCACGTTCTTTGCTTCCCTTGCTCCCTTGGATCTTGTTCTTGAGTTGTGGAAGAGTTTTGTGAGAGTTTTGTGTGTGTGGTACCTTGTGTGAGTGTTGGCTGAGGTTATGCTGGGCTTGAAAGCCAGCGTTGGTAGCAGTTGAGCTCTCCTGCAGCCTTAGATCACAAGTGTGGTAAGGTTTCTTCTCCTCTCTTCTTTCTTTCTTGCCTTCGTTCATAGCTTAGGATTAGATGATTGCCTAGGCACGTTTTGATGCTGGTATGTGTATGTATGTGTTTGGCTTTGGCTTTGGATGAGAGAAGACGGGAATTGATCACGTGAAGGACCGAGGAGAAACGCAGAATCACGCTCTGCGCAGTCGCCGCCCCGCGGCCGTGAGTCACCGCCCCCGCGGCGACATTGTCCAAGCACCAGCGGCCTCCCACGTTCCGTGTCACCGCCCCCGCGGCCACATCCCGCCACGCCCGCGGCCACCTGTTTTCGCCCCTGCATCCCTTGTGACCCGCAGGTGTGTTTTGTCCCGGATCTACCTAAGGATAGGTAGATCATTTTCCTTCCTAGTATGAGTGTTAGTAGCATGCTAGGTGCGAGTTGAGGTTAGAATGAGTTGAGTACGGAACTGTTATGCCGGTTACGGCCTTGAGGATTACGAGTTGGAATATGATCCGTATGGATCCCTTGGGTCTAGGTGTGACCCCTTGTATGGATATGTATATGATGTATGCGTTATACCTTGTTTAGGTTGAGTTGATCTCCAGAGCGGAGCCGAGTATTCTGAGTCTGTGACTCCCGAGGTTGAGGTAAGTCCATAGGACTTACTTAGCTGCCCTCCATATATTGGATGTGTGCCTGAGTGGTGGATGTTATGCTTTATAGCCCGTATGATATAGTGTATTACCGACCTCTGGTCTATTGACTATCCATTGTCGGGCCGTAACAACTTGTCCATTCATCCCGTTGGGAGTCTGGAGGTTCTCTTCGGGCAGGCCCGTATGGCTCAGTGGGCCGGCCACCTGCACCACTCTCATAGGGTACACGGGAGGTGGGACCGGATCCCATTCCAGCTGGCACCATTCCCGAGAGGTGAGGGTTATATTCCTCGTGTCACATACGTTCATATTGAGTTATTATTTATACGTTGTACGCGCCGGACTATTATTATAAGATAATAAAATGGGTAAATGTGTGACAGCATGTTTATATGTTTAAGTTCTGACGTGTGCATGTGCTCTAGCATCTTCCTTTGTATGTGTTTGGTTAGCTAACGGTGTAATGCCGTGTTGTAGACTTTGCAGGTTAGGACACTGTAGAGTGACCCAGACGGGGCGATCTGCTGAGGGCTCCGTACACTGGGGTTATACTCGTGGATGGGTATTTTGGATATGTATATATATATATATATATATATATATATATATATATATATATATATATATATATATATATATATATATATATATATATATATATATGATATGTTTTGTTGTACTCAGCAGTTGTATAAACCTTTTGACATGTTTATATATCAGTTTTATGTTTTGGTTTTAATCTGTTTGTGTCTTGTTGTAAGATCGGTGAAATTGTTGTCAGGATCCATTGTGAGATCTTAGCCGGTAGCACCTCGAGTCCCGCTGATTCGGGGTGTTACAATTATAACACCTTCGCCTAGGATTTCTCATAGCAAATACGTTTTTATTTTCCTATTGTTAATAAGGTTTTTTTTTCTACAATGTTCCTTTTTATACATAAACTCTATAAACGACGTGGGTATAACACTTCAAATTCTAGGAACTCGAGATGTTATGGGCTAGAATCTCACAACTGGCTCCGACCCTAAACTGACAACAATTTCATTGAATCTTTCAACATGACACAAATAAAGAAACTGAATAAAAGTTTTCATATGTAAAATGATTATGACAAAGAGAAAAAAAAGAAAGAAATGATTGTGACAAACAACCATTCTAAATACATGACAAAATCCAAAAAAAAAAAAGGAAATGAGTCTCGTCATTAAAGAAAAACAAAAGCCAAAATAACCCGTAGGAAACCCGGCTGACCACCTCACTCCGGATCCCTCAATAGCTACCAATCCTGCAAAACATCTAACAACGACGGAATAAACCGTTAGCTAACAATTCTATGTATCAATGAATATACCATAGCAAAACCACACACAATGCTGAAAATTAAACAAATAACAAAACAATATTATTATCTTTTTTTAGGCAATTATTGTTCAATTTAAAATCAAATGGTTATCCAATGCTATCGATTGCATCCTCTTTTGAATGGGTGGGGTCACGGAAAATAAGCTCGCATTTGATTGGACGTTTAATCAGCCTAAACTTCTTACAGCTGCAAACCAGATATTCATTTTCATCAATATAATATTTTTTTAAAGGTTGGCTAAAAAATACCTTTTTATTGGCTAAACAATACGTTTTTATTTTTCAAAATAAAATAGATATTCTTTTCTATAAAGCGATTATATATTTAAAAACCATTCATTGAAGAGTCTAGTTTAAAAATTAAAAATTGAACTGCATGGTTTATCTCCCTATACTAACTACAACCCCTGCTTACCTATTTTATCTATATTTTCACAAGTAAATACTTCGTTTGTGTACTTCTGAAACTCACATTGTTAGACCAAAACTAAAAAATTATATTATACATTAGGCTTGGAAACTTATACAACTTAAATGGTGCAACATTTTTCCACGATTCGTAAGTCTAAAAATTTGTCAGTATTGCCATATTGGTTTCCAAGATGATAATGTTGCGTTTACTTTCTTTATTCTATTTTATTTTAACGTTTTTTTTTTAAAAAAATATACCAATATATAAATAAATGGCAATAGCATACAAAAAAAAGGGGGAAATTCAATTGAGACGAAGATGAGTAAATGCAATTCAGGGCCACGTCGTCATGGCCGTACTCCTCTTTGCCATCAGATTCTGTCCATTTTTTGTTACTCTTTACCGCATAAAGTCATAAGTGAAAGTGGCTGTAAATTAAACTCCGGTAAATAGACTATTCAAAAGTTTGTCTACATGCAGGTAACATTACTCACTTTGACGTACCTCTTTTCTTTTTTTGTAATTATTATTTTCGCACATGATTAAGTTGGTTACAACAATTATGTATTGATCCTCAAACTAACGTTGATGTGTGTTCGATTGACACTACAGTTTGAGCAAGAGAGAGAGCACCCACCATCTGCTATCGAGTGCTACACAAGGCAACACAATGTGGGAGAGAAAACCGCATGTGATGCATTCAAACTTATAATAGAAGAAGCATGGAAGGACATAAATGAAGTGTTTCTAAGGCCTATGCCCGTGCCAAACTCCGTTCTAATGAGGGTGTTGAACCTTGTACGTGTGATGGATATATTGTATAAAGAGAGTGATGGATACACTAATGTTACTCCAGAAATCAAGGATTATATCACTTCACTACTTTTTACCACGGTTTAAATCCAAGATTTTGTTTTATATATATATACTGTTAAAAGGTTTATTTTATATCAACTAAATCAAATACATTGTATGACTTAAGGAGTTATTTCATATCATCGATAGGTTTTAGAATTTAATGTATATATGTGTGTGCAATCGGATCGATCTGATCCGAAAACCCGGATATCTAATCGATAATTTTATTAAAGATCGGTACGAATTCAATACAGGAGTATAAGGATATTCAATAATTTATATCAAGTGGGATCGGATACCCGAAATATCCAAGTTCCTATTTTAACCTTAGTTGTAGGGTAATTTTACTACATAGATTGGGTATCCGAATGATCCAAATAATTATTACACGGATCACGGATATTTAAAACTATTGAATTGTATCTAATATGCTTTTTCGAAAAAAACTCCCGGATCAGATTTAGATAATATATCAATTAACGGATAATTTTGATTTTTCGGATCCCTTTTTTAAATAAGCAACTTAAAAATAAACAAAAATACGAGTACATAAAAATAAAAATAAATTATTATTGTGCATGCCTGTTCTTTTTGTCGTGATTAGTCACTTTGTAGTGTTTTTTGTAATTAGTTCAAACGTCCATTGTGTTTCTATATAAATCCCTTCACTCTCAGTCTCTCACTAGCATTATCATCAAGAATCCACTTAGAATAACTTAGAGTACATGAAGAAAAAAAACATCAAGATCTGCTTCGCTACTATTTGTATTGTTGGTTTTGATCTATGACAGAAGTTGTAGGCGTTGATCATTTGTAATTGTCGATGCATTGGGAGAACTTGAATTGTTGATTGAATGGATATCCATTGATTTTTCAGCATAAATTTAGCATTTCTATATCCGCTAATTTATAATGATCACATAAAACCATTCCTAGACTTGAAGTAGTTTGATACTCATGTAACTTTAACATTTGTCAATGATGTAATTCTTGCCTTTGCGAAGATCACAAAAATTAAAGTTCTATTAGCAACTTCTACTCTCATGTTCACTCCTCTACCATCATGTTGTTTGTAGTTAAATTTGCGACCAAGTTGACTCCCTCTATTTTGTGAACATGGTTGTGGCATCAACTTCAGTAGGAATGTTACACTTCAAGCTTCATTGTCTTTCGTCTCGCGACACCGATTGATAAATTTTGGTACCAAAGTAGGTTATGAAATGATTATAAGAATATATATTATATCTTATCTCGTGATACCAATTGATAAACCTTAACCAAATTAGATCATGAAATCATTATAAGAATATTATATCTTCATTGTGAAAAAAAAATTAAAGTCAACAAGAAACTGAAAAATTTGCTAATCTTTTAAAATCACAAGTGTAACTTTATTCGAGCCACAATTGTATGCTTGATCTTCCATTGTGGTTCGAATAAAATCGAGCTTAACTCATTCCAGATATGTGGAGTGACTTGTAGTAATATTAATTGGTGAAAGAAGGTGTTTAAATTGCATAACTCGGTTAAACCATGCATAGTCCATACGTGTGTAAGCAATTTGTTACATTTGGATAGAGATAAAGAGGTTTTTTTTCTATTTTTTTGATAAAAGCAAACTGTATTCAGCTAGTTCATCCTCAACAATAGCGTTGTTCAAACCAAGCAGGACATGAAATCAACAGTAAACTAGCCGAATCAGTCCCATCCATGATCATATGCAATTTGAAGGCCCAAAACAATGCCTCTCCTTCGGCTCCCTCCACCGTCCAACATTCAGACAAGATCTGGACGACGCTGACAACACCGCCCCCAGATTGTTTTGGCGATAACACTCAACCCACTGCGTTCATCTTCCTATAAAGTGGTATCACAATTGAGCTTCACAAAGCCCAGCTGGTGGTGGAGTCCACTTCCGAGCGTTCGATGCACATAAAGAGACTCACTAGAAGCCTTATTATCTGAAGCTTCATTGTACTCACCAGAAGCCTTATTATCTCGCTTTTAATATACGAGTCACCAAAGAATCAAGATCAGTCATTAATCTGTAGCTTTGTTTAGCAAGTAAAGAAGTTAGTATCGACATTGTCTAATGGATCTCATAGGATTCAAGGCAAGGCGAATACTGTTCAAATTAAAAAAAAAATTTAAGTAGAATTATATCCTTACGGTTAGATTATTTTGTTGTCGTTAGGGTTATCCCTTCATATTATATGGTTCTAATTATATATTTAGGATTTTTAGTTTATTTAGGGTTAAAATATATCTACAATAAACTCTTATATGCAACCTCAATCATAATATATCATACCATATATATGATTCTAATCGTCTATTTATTTTGACATCTTTGAGATCAAGTTGATAATTGGTGAAACTCGTAATTAAAATATTTTTAATTAAATATAGTTATTATTGAGTGAATTATTATTATTTTTTTCTTGTTCCTAAAATTTCTATGCACGATTTTTGTATGGTAGATGTAGGTATATTAAGTGAATGAATTGTATTTGAGCTGTTTGTGAAGTAATGTGGTCCTTACGATAACCTTAATACATTTTGTACGCTAAAACATGGACCACAATGACACCTGTAACTACAAGACGTTTGGCCGGTTTGGATTTATTAAAAAGGGAAAGCTGATTACTGTATACAGAGTGAGAGACTAGTAATTCCGACAAAATAAAACAATGTTTGAAATGGGCCGGAGGGCCCTCGTTTATCGTTGAACATTATTATTGGATTCAAGAAATTTCGAATTCTGAATGAAAAATCCTCTTTCTCCTATTGTTATAGTAGGTAGACTAATTTAAACGATTAATACATAAACTAGTGTCATACAGACGTAACGTTTGATTTTACAAAACGAGTTCAAGGTTTGTCGTTTATACAATATTAATTCAAATGGTTAATATACAATTTCGGTATGTTGTTTACATAAAGTCCAAGTTACACAAGCCCATGGTCCGTCATTTATACAAGGTCGATTTACATATATAAGTCCATGTCCAATCAAGTTACACAAGCGCAGAGGTTAAATTATATGGTTACAAACGTTACGCCGTTTTTTTTTAAATAATTTTACACTAGGTCGAGTTGCACAAGCCCAAGAGTTAAATTATGTAGTAATCAATGTTACGACATTTTTTTAAATAATTTTACATAAGGTCGAGTTACACTTGCCTTACACAAGGTCAAGATACAAGCCTTACACAAGGTCAACCCCTGATGATTGCAGGTGGTTCCGTTAGGGGCGTGTTTCTCCTCTATCCATCCCCGACAGTTGTAGGCTGTTACACGGCCGGTCGGATTCAAAAACCCTACAAGTCTGCTCGCTTATTCGTCGTCGGTTCCACGGCCTTCTATCTTCTCCCTTCTAACTTCTCTCCATCCCTGACAGTTGAAGGCGGTTCCACGGCCGGTCGGATTCAAAAACCCTAGAAGGCTTCGGGCGTAGATCTTCTCTCTTCTTTGACATCGATCGGCCTTCTCTTTTTTTCGACCTTCTCTCTTCTGCGTCATTCTCTGTGGCTGAAGTCTCAATTTCAAGGGTTGTGAGTCTCCATGGGTGGGTAGGTTTTCAAAGGGTTGCGGTGGAAGACGGTTATGAATCGTTGGTGCGAGCATTTATAGGCGGCTAGGGTTTCGCTGGTGCGAGCAGTTGTAGGCGGATAGGGTTTCGCTAGTGTGAATCATTGGTTAGGGTTTACGAGATCTGAATGTGAAGGCATATTATATAGGGTTTAATTTTTTTTTAAGTATTCTTATTATGTCCTCTAATTAGTTATTTCAAATTTAAAAATTTTACAGAAAAATGAACAACGTATTTTACATTCACTATATGAAAAAAGCTTATGTGGCATACCTGCCCCTTCTTTTCATTTACTAACATATCAAAAACGACAACCGTGTAATCGATATATATATAATTGAAAGAGA
The DNA here is from genome assembly GCA_002319775.1 of Fagopyrum tataricum. Taxonomy (NCBI): domain Eukaryota; kingdom Viridiplantae; phylum Streptophyta; class Magnoliopsida; order Caryophyllales; family Polygonaceae; genus Fagopyrum; species Fagopyrum tataricum. The sequence goes on from CM008286.1 coordinate 12,997,431, forward strand.
GGATTGTGTATTTGTGTGGACGTGAGTGAGCTATCCAAATTAACACCTTTGTAAGGCACATGAAATGCACGACTTTTGTGCGGTAGATGTAGATAGATGAGCTGACGTAAATACAACCGAATGAAATGTATCTGATTATATTTATAATCATAAACAAAATATATTATTTATAATGACAAGTGTTTTCTTTAATGGAAAAAATTGGAATTTTAGTTTATTAAAATTGAACTCGTAATATATTAAAAAAAATTCCTCCACAATAACCCTAACCTAAATCTATATGTATATAATGTGTATACATATTGGACCAAAATTAAGACACATTTGATTTAAAATAATCAACGTTTATTATTATATCACATGTTCTGCATGTAGTTCTTAGGTTTTTTCTTTCCTTTAGCCATTAAAACTTCTGATTTTAATTCATGTTTCTTCTTAGTTTTGTTTTTGAACACATTTAAGACTTTATTTTTCTCTGTTATAGCCTCTATGATTTTATCTTGTGTTAAAGTCTCAGAGCTATATTGAATAACAATAAAAGTTAGTATTATAGTAACCTTAAGTTGCCTAAATTTAATAAAAATACATAACCTTATAAATAAGAGATGATCATACGCTTATCCTATGACTAAAATCTATATTGTACTCTAGCATGCCATACATAACTTGTTACAACTTAAAGTTTACAGGTACAAAAACCAAAAACACAACATTAAATATGTCTTAAATAAATTCTTTTCTTTTATAAGTAGAATTTTATCCTTACAATTAGAATATTTTTTTGTTAGGTTATCATGCACTTTATATTATATGGTTTTAATTATATATTTAGGAATTTTAGTTAATTTAGGGTTACAATTAAGATATCTACAAATAAACTCTTATACGCAACCTTAATCTTAATATATGGTACCATATCACTCTGGTCTACCATTTATTTTGACATATGAGATCAATTTGATAATTGGAAACTTGAAACTCGTCATTAAAATATTTTTAAGTAAATATAGTTATTATTAAGTGAACTATTATAAATTTTTTTTATTGTTCCTAAAAATTTCTATTTTTATGTTAATAATACTCGTGAGGTGTTTTTATAATAGACGGAACTACAACTTTAATTTGTAATCTATATAATTTATTACACTTTGAAACAGACATAACATGCACGGTTTTTTTTTTTTTTGAAAATGTACGTCTGTATTGATAAGAGGGGAAGATTACAAGGCATTTTTGCCTGAGAAGGGAATACAGAGAAAAGGAGGAAGCTTCTACTAAGAGATATAGGGGACTAGAAATAGACGGTTCATGAGGGGGCTGGACTAAGGGGAATTAGTCCGGGCAAGGTTGATACCGAGAGTTTTAGCCCAGTGGAGAGAGAGTCTGCATCGGGGAGACCATTGCATCGAAGCGAAGTTCTTGACGGCAAGAATGATATCTCTGGCAAAGAGCATGGGGTCGGTCTTGGTGTTATTGAAGATGAATTCGTTGCGAGATTTCCAAGTGAAGTAGATGTAAGAGGTGATAGAAGATCTTCTGATGTTATAGATGAAGTCGTTCTTGTTGTTGTTCGTGCTAGTCCAAGAGAGCCAATAAAGAAGATTACCAATACTTTGGGGGAGTCTGATCCATCTTAGGACGGTTTTGAAGACAAGTTGGGTGTAGCTGCACATGTTCCAGAGATGATCCTCGGTCTCAACATGGAGGCCACAGAGAATACAAGTATTAGACGGGACCAGATTTTTGTACGGCAGATGTAGCCATGTAGGTATATGAGCTCTCGAAATACAAGTGCATGAATTCTATTGCTGCTTGTGAAGAAATGTGGTCCTTACGATAAAACCATATACATCTTGTACGCTAAAACATGTACCCCAATGACACCTGTAACTACAAGACGTTTGGCTGGTTTGGATGTATCAAAAAGGGAAAGGTGAATACTTATATAGAGTGAGAGAGACTAGCTCTTACCAAAAAAAAAAAGGGTATGTTATATACATGGACTTCAAATTACTTGTTGTCAAAAACAGTCGCATGATGCCTATCTTGAGCGCTGTCTAATGGCGCCGGCGTCCATGTATATATTTTTTTTAACTTTTTTTTTCAGATTCGGGCGCCGGCTTTTCCTGGAAAAAAAAACAAATAAAAAAAAACTTGGTGTTGGTTGATGATGTCCGATGTTTATAAGTAAATGTTTTGGCAATAAAAAAAATTACATAACTAACTTTTTCAATTTATAAATTTCTCTTTTTCCATATAGAACGGCTTAAACCGTGATAGAGGGAGTTTATGGGGTTGAAAACGATCATTTTGGATGAACATTGAGCTTTACACAAAAGATAAAATCGAATTGAAATAGATTATGACGCGGAGCCAAACATTTTTTCCATCCGGGTGCCGGCGCCCAATCATTTTATTTTTTTCTAAAAATTTTTTAAATAAAAAAAAGAGGGTGTCGGACTATACAAAATAATATAAGTAACTTTGGATTCATTCGGTAGAAGAAATTTATAGGGTTGAAGAGTATTATTGGATGAGATTGAAAAAAAAAAATGGAGATAAATTTTGGTTACTAAGTTTACTACAAGACTTTAATTAAAAAATAAATATTCAAAAAAAACTCACTATGGGCGCCATCAGCCGGCGCCTTTTTTTTTTAGAAAAAAATAAAAAAGTTGAGCGGGGCGCTCGCTAAGCGCTATCGCATTGCGCTCGAACTTTACATTAGTAAAACGAACTTCGTGTATATAGCTTTTTCGAAGAAAAAAAAAGAAAGTTTGAAAAGGACCGGAGGGCCCTAGTTTTGAATTGAGCATCATTATTGGATTTCAAACTCTGAGCATCATTATTGAGTTTCGAACTCTGAATGACAGCACTCTCTCCTAACCTTATAGGAGGTAAACTAATTCAAATGATTAATACACAAACTAGTTTTACACAAACATAATGTACGATTTTACAAAACGAGCCCAAGGTTTGTCGTTTGCCCAAGATTAATTCAAATGGTTAATACACAATTTCGGTATGTTGTTTACACAAGGTCCAAGTTACACAAGCTCATGGTTCATCATTTACAAAAGGTCGATTTACACAAGTCCAATTCCAATCAAGTTACACAAGCCTAGAGGTTAAATTATGTAGTTATAAATGTTATGACGTTTTTTTTAATAATTTTACACAAGGTGGAGTTATACAAACCCAAGGATTAAATTATGTAGTCATAAATGTTACGACATTTTTTTAATAATTTTACATAAGGTTGAATTACACAAGCCTTACACAAAGTCAAGATACAAGCCTTACACAAGGCCAATTCCCGACGGTCGCAGGCGGTTCCACGGTCGGTCGGATTCAAAAACCCTAGAAGGCTTCGGGCGCAGATCTTCTCTCTTCTGCGACATTCTCTGTGGCGAAAGTCTCAATTGTGAGTGTTGCGAGTCTCCATGGGCGGATAGGTTTTCAAAGGGTTGCGGTGGAAGATGGTTGCGAATCGCTGGTGCCGTGGTGCGAGCAGTTATAGGAGGCTAGGGTTTCGCTGGTGCGAATCGTTGGTTCGGATACGTTTGAATTTTAGTGTTTACGAGATATGAACGTAAAGGCACATTATATAGGGTTTTAAATTTTTAAGTTTTCCTATGTCCTTAAATTAATTATTTTAAGATTTCAAATTTTCTTTTTAAAAAAAACCCGTCTATTTTACATTCAGTATATAAAAGAAGCTTGTCTATCCATTTTTTTTCATTTGCAACGGGTCAAAAGCAACAACTGTATAATCGATATAATTGAAAGAGAGGATTGTGTATTTGTGTGGACGTGAGTGAGGTTTCAAATTTACACTGTGTAAGGCACATGAAATGCACGACTTTTGTGCGGTAGATGTAGATAGATGAGCTGACGTAAATATAACCGAATAAAATGTATCTGGAGATATTGAGAAAACTAAACAAAATCACCTCTAATAATCTATTTTTTCAAGAAACCATCCTCTAAAAAACTTTTAACATAAAATTATCCATAATACTCATCTATTTACAATAAATCACCCACTATAAATTTGTTAGCATAAAATCACCCTTAATTTATAAATATTTTTAATTAACTACCCTATACAAATTAAAATTACATCAAATAATTTAAAATTAAAGCATCGACAAGGTAAATTTATTATCAATATTAATATCATAATTAGTTTCAATTATTTGATTAAGTATCATAATTTATAATGGAATTTTTTTTTTTAAAATAATATAAACTATTACCCATATACCAAAATTAAATTTAAAATGTAAACATTACTATCTCGTAAATAACATATAGCTTATAAAACCAATTCTAATACGGCCTCGACCATTAACTCCGGCTAAACTGATGATATGATTTTCGGAATTTAATTTTAAATTAAAAAAAAATTCAGTTGATTTAATTGACCAATAAGCACGTCATTATAACCATTTTTATTTTGAAAAATCCTTAAAAAAGTTTAACAAAAAAGATATGGAAAAACTTATAGGTTAAAAAATTCCCAAAATAGTTATGGAAAAATTTCAATAAAAAGAATAAAATTTTGAAAATAATTAACACAAAGCAATCCGGATAAAAGAAAAATATATATAGGTTTAGGTATTTTTCATAGTTTTATGTTGTTAGTTTATTAGGCGATAGTTTGTGTACGAGTTAGTAATTTCAAATTTTGGATTATTTTTGTTCATGGAAAATATTTTATATTATTATTTGGATTAATTATCTATTATAAATTCTAATATATAATATTGATAATAGAAATTTATCTTATTTATGCTTCAATTTTAAATTATTTGATATAATTTTTATTAGTATGGGTGGTTACTTGCAAATATTTAAAAATTAAGGGTGGTTTTGTGCCAAAAAATTTATAAGAGGTGATTTATTGCAAATAGATAAACATTAAGGGTGGTTTTATGCTAAAAAAATTATAAAGGGTGATTTATTGTTAAAGAGTAATTATTAAGGGTGATTTCATGTAATTTCCTCGAAAATATTTGTGAAGAATGTGGTCCCCTATGATAACCTTATATAGCGAGGCAGACTAGTTGGTGGTAGAATATTTGCTGCGGAGATTAGTGTTGGGCCCGGTTTATTTCAAACCGCCGAACCGGCGGTTTTCAAACCGGCCCAAACCGCCGGTTTGACAAACTGGCGGTTTAGGTTTGGCCGGTTTAGGTTTCCGCCGGTTCAAGGTTTAGGTTTCGATTTGGCGTTTTCGAAAATCTAAACCGGCGGTTTGGGCCCAAACAGTCTTTTTTTTTTTTTTTTTAAACCCAACGGCTACTAGCCGTTGGTTTAAGCCCTCAACGGCTCATTTTTGAGCCGTTGGGGGTATAATATTAAAAAAAAAAAAAATCCCCCCACATTTAATCCTAATTTCTATAAATACCCATACTCTCTTCCTCCACAAATCACACCATCTACAACTCATCTTCTCTACTCTCCTAATCTCTTATTCTCGAATTCTCGATTTCTCGTATTCTCGATATCTCGATTTCTCGTAGTGGCAAACCCAAGTGATCAAATTCCCTCTTCCCAATACTTTCCTAGCACCCAAGAGAGCGAAACACAAATGCCCGACAATCCCGAAGTTCCACGAAGAAGTCTCCCCCCTCCGAAAATGCTTACATCCGAAATATTTACGAAGCATTACACTAGGGGGGAGCCGGTGAACGAGTATTGTCAAGTGGCATGCAACTATTGCCCGAAAGTGTACAAGTGGAAGGTGAAGGGCGGCTACGGGACATTGCAAACTCACATGGAAAACGTCCATCCGGAGAAGCTCGGGATTTCACGGGGACAAACACAATTGTCCCACGGGTTTGCATCTTCTACCTCTCATTCTCCTTTATTTACATATAATCATAGTGAAGAAAGTCTAGGATTAACCGATGTTATTTGTTCACATTCATTACCGTTTTCTTATGCCGAATATGAAGAAGTTAGGGAATATAACACTAGATATCTTCAGCCTTCTTTTAAACCAACTTCTAGGAAAACCGTTTCAAAATTAGTTAATAAATCTTACTTAAAAAAGAAAGAAAAAATTTTCTCGAATTTGGCTAGTTTTGAACATCAAGTTTCAATTTGTAGTGATATTTGGAGTACACAATCACAACAACATTTTTACATGGGCATTACTTTACATTTTATTGATAACGCTATGTTTTTGCATAAATATGTTATTGGTTTTCGGCATTTTAATCAAAGACATAATGCACTAGGCATTGCAAGCATGATTAAAACGATTTTACAATAATATAATTTACAACATCGAATTTTTTCATATTCTTTTGATAATGCATCCGCAAATACCACCGCCGTAAACCATTTGGTTGAGGATGCGGGACAATATATAAAAACTCCTTATACTCATCAAAGATGTGCATGTCATATTTTAAACTTATGTGTTCAAGATGGACTTAAGGTTTTAGGAGATATGCTAACCCCAATCAAACTTGTTATTGATCATATTTGGCATGACTCCGATTTAAGAAGAAAATGGAGAAATTTATGTTTAAACAAAAATGTTCATCCTATTGCTTTTTCAAAAGATGTTGGAACTCGTTGGAACTCGACTTACAAACTAATATGTAAAGCCGTACGTTATAAAGTTTTGTTACAAGAATTTGCTTCAATTCATGTTCCTTGGTCAATTTTAGATGATGAAAATGTTTGGAAAACTTGTGCCCATATTTGTAATGTTTTAAAAACTTTTAATGATGCAACTAATACCATGAGTTGTGTTTACACTCTAACATCTCATAGATTTGTAGAAATTGCCGTTAATGTTTCCGAAGCTTTTGTAAAATGTTTTAACATACCTTGCCTTGTACAATGTGTGCTTGATATGAAAGAAAAATGGCTTAAATATTATAAAAACATTCCCATGATTTATCTTGTAACCGCCGTTTTTGATCCTAGACTTAAACTAGATGGTCTTTCCGATTTATTGACTATTTATTATGATTGTTTGTGTGTAAACTTAACACAAGAAGACTATAATGTTCCTAACATTGTGCAAGAAGTTAATACCGAAATTTTAAAATTACTTAGTACATTTCAATCTAGTGCTAGCTCTTCTTCTACCGCACCTAGTCCATCTCCCTCTTCTACTACTTCATCTTCTTCTCTTTCACTTGCACAACAAGTTTTTGCTAGAAGAACAAAAACACCTAGACATTCATCTTCAAATGCGGAATATCAAGATTATCTTAACACTTGTTTTAGTTTTGATGATAATGTTGAATTTGATATTTTGGATTGGTGGAAGAGATTAGCTCCCAAATATCCAACCTTAGTTAAAATTGTACAACAAATCATGGTCGTGCCCGCATCAACGGTTGCGGTGGAGCAAGCATTTAGCCGAGGCGGGAACATTCTCGGTCACAACCGAACTCAATTGAAGCCCGAGAAGTTGGAGATGCAAGTTTGTATTCAAGATTGGATAAGGGCGGCTAAGCGGAAAAAAAAGGAATGCACCGGTGTACGACTCCAAATCGGATTCCAACTCCGAAGACGCCGGCACTACTTCCGAGTCCGACATCGAAAGGTAAGCGGGATTAAAAAAAACTCGGAAGTCCGAAAAAAGGTAAGTCAAGGTAAGAGAACTACGTGGGTTTTGATTCCTCTTAATCCCGAGAGGATATGTAGGCAACCGGAAAACCGGTTCAAGCCCTTTAATTTTTCCGAGTTTTTTTTAAAAATTGGTATAAATTTTTATTACTAGTTTTTATATACTAATTTTTTTTATAATAATTTTTTTTTATGTAATATTAATTTTTTTTTAACATAATACTTTCTCTTCTTTTTTTTTCTTTTTTTTATAAACCGTGTTAAACCGGCGGTTTAGGTTAAACCTAAACCGCCGGTTTCAAGGGCCCCGGTTTCGGTTTAGGTTTGGCATTCGGCCAAACCTAAACCGCCGGTTTGCAAACCTAAACCGTCGAACCTAAACCGACGGTTTAGGTTTGCAGCCCAACCCTAGCGGAGATTGTGTGAAAAAAGTGATTCATTTTATTTGTACCAATTTTTTTTTTTTTGTTTTTATGCAAATACTTATTTATTTATAATCATAAACAAAATATATTATTTATAAGAACGAGTGTTTTCCTCGAAAGTTAAGACACACTTGATTTAAAATAATCAACGTTTGTTATTTCACCACCGGTTCTGCATGTGGTTTTTAGGTGCACTATCGTACCTCGTACATGGATCGTGAACCATGATATTACACATCGTAATTCTGTCATAAAACAAGATCTTACATGTTTAAGAAAATCGATTTTTAAGAAAATAAATAGATTTTCTTAATTTAGGTTTGTTAACATTTTTAATGATGTTGATTTGATTTTTAAAACTAAAATCTACATCATACACTTAATTATTACCAGAGTTAATTTTATTTATACTTTTCGGAAAATATAATTCGTATTATTTTGGTAAGTACATTAAGAGTTTGTATCGTTGTCATTAATTTTATATACTAATATTATTTTGAGTTTAATGTTAATATTTAGTTTAATTTTATTTTTCCACAACAAAATATAAGCTATGTTTGACAGTAGTCATAATTTATATCAAGTCTCTCTTCAGCCACCTGAATGCCTTCAATCCATCTTTGAGGTTGAAGATTTTGAATAAAATTCAATCTTATAAATCCTTTAATTCCCTTAAGCTATATACCCTCAACCGTAGACCCCCTATAGGACTATATCGTATGCTTTTTCTCACTTCCAAACCATTGAAAACGTGCTAGGATTGTAGCATATGTTTGTGACAAAAAATAATAATAATGGTGGACCAACGTTGTAGCTAGTTTGAACTTTATAAATACCCCCAGAGAGCCAAGTAAATGAATCACAACTCATACAAAGTCAAGACTTTTCTTGTATACACACACCACAATCTTAATCAATAGATAAGCATACCAACCCAAATTGGTTTGAATTACACAAAACCTTCAATCCTAAGTTGAGGAGATCGAGAGCTATGGAGTCGTGTTTAGTTGGGTCACCCACTGTTTTGCCATCCCGTTGCACGGTGAATTATCAACCAAGCTTATGCGACGAAAGCTTCTTGTCCAACGCCACTAAAGATGTATGATTTTTCATTATTTTTTATAAATTTATAATTAATCTTGTAGAGTTATATCATACTTGGGGCCGGTTATTAATATTAATCCAGCCGGTCAGATTTGTATGGTTATGTTGAATTGGTTTATAATCGAGTCTAATCTAAATCTCAACAAATTAAAAATAAGTTTCTGTTCGACTTGTTTAGTCAAGTGAGCGAGTGTAACATGAACTTTTTCGAGTCGAAAGTTACTCAACTCACATAGGGTAGTGTAAAGGTCCACACCTGTTAAACCGGATCCAATTTTATTTTTTTAAACACACTGTATATATCTTCAATACGGTCTAATCCAAATACGGATTGGACCGCAACTAGTATTGTTTTTTAAAAAAAATTATGAATAGGGCAAAAAACAGTCCGCCTTGGACTAGGCAGTAATATTACAAGAATTTTGACTCATACAACATTTTCAGAACAACCAATCGGCTGAATTTTAATTAGCTCATATTTAACTCGTTTATAATTGAACCAAACTATATTTTAATGAGGTTAAAAAAATATGTCAACTTGATTTGTAGTTAAATGAAATAACTCAAATTATACAAGAACAATAGTATTACATCACAAACGTATATACTGGTAGCCTTTTAATCATTATTAAATAGAATAAATTTGTCAGACAGTATATATTTAATATTAAAATAGATATTAAAATTTTGTTTTTGTATGTGTGGACTAGGTTAGCTGTGAAGGGAGGGAAAAGGCAGATGCTTTGAAAAGAGAAGTTCTGAAGATGCTAAGTGAAGACGAAGAAGGAGACTTACCCAACAACACAAAGTTACACTTGATTGACGCTATCCAAAGGTTTGGTATTGCGTACCATTTTGAAGAAGAAATTGACAACGAATTACAACGCATTTTCAGTGATGTCCGTGACAACGAAAATGATCTCAATACAACGGCCCTCAGGTTCAGATTGCTTAGAGAGCACGGCTATAACGTCCCATCTGGTAAGCTCATTTTATATCTTTTGACATTCAACAATGAAATCAAATTACCAAAAAGAAATAAATTTTAGGATCTTAGGGATTTTATTGGAACAGAAGAAACCCAACTTCTGTACGTTCATGTTCAACTCGTTAGATATATTGACCGAGCTAGAATTATAATCGCGTTTTTAAAATGTTTCATACTCCTCTGATTTAGTTAAGTGAATTATTTCGGTCTTTTTACGAGTCGAGTCCGAACTCCGAACAACTCAGACTCATATAACAAGAATGACTCATCTAATAATCTATAGGTTTGTTTTGTTATTTGATAGGACCACTAGTATATTGGTTACAGTGGTAAACTCTATATCACGATAGATTTTAGTGAAAAGGATCACAATTATGACTACTTTCATTTATCATCCTATATATAAGATATATAGGTTACAAGGTTGTTGAAATAAAATAATAAAGATTATGTGTATATAATGAAACATAACCTAACTTAAACTAACGACATAATATTTGCATCATCTGACAACGATATATCTTAATATTTTCACATATCTCCCAATAATTGTTGGTGCTAGTCCCTATTTGAGAATTTATCCCACATTGATTTGGGAGAATGGAAAAGTTTTCTTTACACATGAGATCATCTACTGTTATCAAAAGTTTTATGGTTCTTTCGGGAATTGAGTTTAACGATTTCAATATGTAAAAGTAAAACGGAGGAAATAGCACTTACAAAATAATAATTTGATGCCTTAAAGTCTCATATACCACTTAGCTACCGAGGAAGAGCTCCCTTAAAGAAGCCGACTATCGTTCTTTGAACCGCTTCGTCACTTTTTTTTCACATATACCGGGAGAAAATAGTAAAGATTAAACAAAATACTCTAATAATTATTAACTAGTCTCATAATCTTATGTATATGTGCATATACATTGATGCAGATGTATTCAAGAAGTTCCTCGACACAGAAAGTAACTTCAACAAAGCACTAAGTGATGGCGTAGAGGGACTTCTCAGCTTGTATGAAGCAGCACATCTTAGGGTGAAAGGAGAAACAATTCTAGATGATGCTCTTAAATTCACCACAAGTAGCCTTCGATCTCTATTGCCTCAGTTAAGCCCTTTTGTTTCCAAACAAGTGAGCGACGCTTTATATAGACCTCTTCGTAAGAGATTGCCTCGACTAGAGGCAAGGGGTTACTTCTCCATCTACGAGCAAAAGGAGCAACATAGTGAAATTCTCCTTAAATTTGCAAAATTAGACTTCAACATAGTTCAGAAACTGCATCAAAATGAACTACATAGTATCTTAGAGTAAGTTTAATATTTATGTTTTCCTTACATTGTTAATTAAGGATTCAGTTTTGTTTATATTGGTTCATTTTTAATATCAGATGGTGGAAGGAGGTAGACTGTGCAACCAAGTATCCATTTGCAAGAAATAGAATAGTTGAACTTTATTTTTGGATACTAGGTGTGTATTTCGAGCCGAAATATGCTATGAGTAGAAAACTTCTAACTCAAGTCATTGCTATGGCATCCATCATAGATGATATCTATGATATTTATGGTACAAAAGAGGAACTAGAGCTCCTCACAGATGCAGTGGACAGGTATGAACCATATATTTTTATTATAGTCGATGTGAGATATTTTCATATTCACACTGTATGTCTATATAGGTGGGATGTAGGTGCAATGGTTAATCTACCAAAGTGCATGAAAGACTGTCATGAACAACTCTTGGATATTTTCGGCAAAGCCGAGGAGGAGATGATAAAGCAAGGAAGGCCAATATATGGTGTAGAATCTGCAAAAGAATCTGTAAGTAAGAATTTATATAATTACAAGCAACACTTATAGTATTGTTTGTGGTTTAAGTACGTAGGTTGACATTGGTGTTATATATGTATCATGGGTCCGGTCGGTATCTTATGGGTTGATGATGAAATTTATCTCCATCCCCGTAACACTTATAGTATTGTTTGTGGTTTAAGTACATAGCTTGACATTGGTGTTATGTACTGTATTGAGGTTGTTTAGATGAAAAGATTAGTGAAAGCGTATCATGCGGAAAGAAAATGGTTGAGCAGAGAAGATGGGGTTCCAACAATTGAAGAGTATTTGGAAGTAGCATCGGTATCAAGTGGTTACCAAATGCTATCAGTTGCATCCTTAGTTTGGATGGGCGGTGTTGCAGAAACTAAACTTGTATTTGATTGGATGCTTAATCGCCCTAAACTTGTCATATCTGCATCCACCTTATGTAGACTCATGGATGACATTGTGTCATATAAGGTACGCAATTTTTAATTTTAATACAATTTAAATTACCGAAATTAATGTTCTTGTGTGTTCGATTGACACTACAGTTTGAGCAAGAGAGAGAGCACCCACCATCTGCTATCGAGTGCTACACAAGGCAACACAATGTGGGAGAGAAAACCGCATGTGATGCATTCAAACTTATAATAGAAGAAGCATGGAAGGACATAAATGAAGTGTTTCTAAGGCCTATGCCCGTGCCAAACTCCGTTCTAATGAGGGTGTTGAACCTTGTACGTGTGATGGATATATTGTATAAAGAGAGTGATGGATACACTAATGTTACTCCAGAAATCAAGGATTATATTACTTCACTACTTTTTGTTGCGGTTCAAGTTTAAGATTTTATTATATGTATTGTTAGAAGGTTTATTCCATGAATGCAAGTTTCTCATTTGTATTCTTCATAGTTCATTACGAATTACTCAGCTCGTATCGTTTTTTATTTTTAATATGGTACTCGTGCACTCTATATAATAGTATGTGTACGATTGTGTTCAATGAATCGCATGTCTGTTATTATTTAGTACTCCTGTCCTATATATGTTGCATAGAATGCACTTGTTTTTTTATTTTTTATATATAGTTATGTGCACTTGTATGTTCAATGCAAGAAATCATTGAGTATCCTTAACAAGATTTCCTCTTTCTGCAAACAACAATAATTAAATCCATAACATAAAACCTCAAAATCGCCGATAAATCATCTTCAACTCATCGATAACTTAAACAACTTGATTAAATTCGATTAAAATTCCAAAAAAGCGACTATTACAATGGCATAAACAAGATTAAAGATTAAAGAGTGATATCTCAAGATTAAAGAGTGACATGGATATAAGAATCTCATCGAGTCATGACATGAAAAATAATCATTGTTCATGGTTCATAAAACTCAATGGCATAAACAAGATTAAAGATTGATATCTCAAGATAGTCGATAAATATAAATACATAGAGTAATATCAAAATTTTCAAGGAAATACAATAACATCCAAAAAGAATATGCATGTTAACAAAATATAGTTTATCGGACCGATCTAAAGGAGGAGTCAAGCCCATTGGTGCTAACAAAAAGAGGGAGATTATAGAAACAAAAAATAAACTTAAATGCAAGAATGTGTGTTCAATCGAACCAATTTGGAGAAGGAGTTGGGCCGACCAAAGCTGAAACAAAGGGAACTTTTTTCCGCAAAGGACGAGAGGAAAAGAGAACAAAAATATAAATTTGTAATGAATCATAACCCAGGAGCTCCAAATACTATTAGCATTAAAGTGGATCTAGAGATACTAGCTTTAGTCGGCCCCAACACCTCTTTAGTTCTTGATATTATCCTCGGATGGATTCGTGTTCCAAAGAGGTACTTGAACTTGAATGATCTAGCTATTGAGTTTTGTAGTTATTGCCCTAATAAGAAGGACTTCATCCGCGAAGTCAGAGGTGCTACTATCACGACCTATACCTACTACACTTGGAAAGCTCGTAATAATACAATCTATGATAACACACTACGGGCCATTGATTGCGCAAATTTCATCATCCAAGCGGTGAGGAACTACACCTTTATCAACTGGAAGCCTAGGGACGAGATACAAGGCTTGGGCAAATCTCCTTGGAATCACCTTTATGCATTGATCCAGACTCACTTTCTGTGTGCTTATGCGTCTGATCTTGTTGTGTACTCCCTGATCTTGGATATGTCTTTGTAATTGGTCTGGTAGATCATCATGTAATCCCACTTTATTCTCAAGTACATTTTAATATATATATATATATATATATATATATATATAGATAAGATTATGTAGGAACCCGTAAGTACTTATTATAATATTTAAGTAGAAATTCAAACCAAACTAAAACAAAATGCAGTATACTAAAACAACCTACTACTTTAACAGAACAGAAACAGTATAACAAACACGCTTATTAGCTTATTCAAGAGTAAACAACTTAAAATACAACAACTGAGTCTAAAAATACGATAAATAAGCAAACAACTTAAAATTAAAATACAATAAATAAGCAACGGAGTCTAAACATAAACAAATATTTTAAGAAAATTGAATTTAATAACCGAAATATATCTTGTATATCTTGTATATATTGATGAAGAATGACCATGTCTAAAGTTGATGAGTTGACATCACGAAAAAACTCTTTAAACATGCAACAAAATTGTGATCGAAATATATCTTGTATAAATTGTCCAAATTGAATCAATAAAGAAGCTTTAAATAGATTTCATGTAAGAAACCATATAATCTCAACAAATCGCCAATCAAAACTAATAAAAATAACATGCAACAAAATTGTGATCGAAATATATCTCCAATAAATTCTTTTCTAATAGGAATAAAATAGAATTGATTTCTTTATGCTTAGGATATTTTTTCAGAATATTATATAATTATACTTTTAGTTTTTTTTTCTTATTTATATAATATTATAAGAGTTGTATAAATAAACTTGATAACATGATTTATCGACCTGTTACAGTCATGCATTTAGTTAGATTTTCCCTTCCGCATTCATGTTTTAGCCTTAGTTTGTGTCATTTATGCTTGTTTAGTGTTACTTTGCAAGAATAGATGTCTACAAACACTATTTGTGGCTTTGTAGGTGATTTGACACATTTTGGAGCTAAAACGACGTATTTGAGGATCAAGCCTCGAAGTGGATGCATTGGAGCGAGCATACATGCACGGGAAAGGGCAAGGAATCGAGCTAAAGGCACGAAGGAACGAAGGAGAGCAATCTCGGCCTTGATCTCGGTCGACCATGACCGAGATTAGATCCCTTGATCTCGGACTGAGATCCATGATCTTGGTTGAGTTGGAATACTACTGTTATAAAATCTCGGTCTTGATCTCGGTCACTGACCGAGATGCCCCGATATGTGAAGCATCTCGGCCGAGATTTTGACCGAGATGTCCCTGAGTGTCTTATTTTATTTTGCGGGTTGTTTCCTTTTGGGCCCAATGTCTTTTAGCTAGGTTTTAGTTATAAAAGGAAGTCTTGGATTTATTCCAAGGTGTGTTGGGTTGTTCCTAGAGTTTACCCTAGAAGGGAGGAGCCGTCTCCTACCCTATCCTTCTTCTTCACCATTGTTCTTCATTAGTTTAGATTCAAGATTCAGACTTTTGCATTGAGATTTGTTTGGAAGAGATTGTGGATTTGAGAATTGAGAAGATTGCAGGTTTTCATCCATTGAAGTTGAGTTCTTTCTTTCCCTTTTTGTTATTTCTTTATTTGCCTTTTGATATGATTGTTATTGGCTAGAACTTTATGGTTCCAAGGTTGACAGAGATTTGTTTGTGCCTTGGAATATGATGGAATAGTTTGAGTTTATGTTTGGTTTGTTTACAATTGAAATCCTAGTGGTTAGTTTGGACTTGAATCTAGTTAGAATCCTTCTAGCTAGTAACCTAAGTTGGAATTGTGACTTACCCGGTGATATCCCTTCTTAGATACCTTAGAAAACTGATCATAGGTCATAAAGGTTTATCCTTTATTGGTTGAATGTGCCTCGATCTTACCCGGTAAAGGTTTACCTGATCCTTAGTTTGTAATCTAGTTTGTTTAGAATTTCCTACCTCTCTCCCTTGAGACTTAACCGGTAATAGGTAGTTGGGTTTGGAACTAGATGGTCTTGAGACTTACCCGGTAATAGACCATCAACTTAGAAATGTTCATCCCTGTGCTTGCCAATCATAGATGCCTTATGAGTTTTCCTGAGTCCATATGTATAAACAATCATCTTGAACCCTTGGAATCCATCTTCTTTCCATTAATTTGATTATCTTTTCTTTTATTTCCTTTTATAAAATTATTTTCAATTGAAGGTGACAATCAATTGCGAACGCCAAAAACCCTTTTCAAAACCTTTTTGACTTCAATTATTTCCCTTATCTTTTCCAACCCCTAGTCTTTATTCGAGATCTATTCTATCCTTAATCATCGCTGCAGATTAATCCTCTCAGTCCTTGTGTTCGACCCTGGAATACTTGTCCTACTTTGTACGATCAATACAATGTGGGTTCGTTGCTAATTAGGGGAATTATTTACAAGTTATAAATTTAAAACTACCCCTTCCTTGTTTTGCTATCATGTGAGTTTATATCATTACTGATAAAGGTTTATAGGGGTGTAAAAATAGCGAATAAGTTTTTGGCGCCGTTGCCGGGGATTGGTTTATTTTAATCTGCGTGCTTTGATTTTTTATAGTGTAGGTCCTTCTGGTTACTTTTGATCTTGTTTTCTTTATGTCTTTGTATTCTTCAGGTACAAGATGGCCAGGAATGATGAGTTTTTCTCTTTGGGGTATTGTGAGGGTTACGTTTATAATCCTTTTGGAGAAACACTCAAGCCCCCACAACCTCAAATACAACCTCTGCAACAACCTCTCGAAGAACAATTCATGTTGAAATATGAAGCATATATTTATGAGAATAATGGACATGTTAGAGAGCACCTTGTCATGCAGAGAAGAGCTCGACCGAAGGACATATGCAAAAAGAAAATCGAAGAATTGAGTGTCCTTCCTGTCAACACCAAGGTCGAGGATGAAGAGGTGACGAAGGAGGACGAAGACTCGGAAATTCCCGTCCCAATCTCGCCCGAGATCCCATCTATCTCGGCCGAGATTTCACAACAGCAAGTCGAATCTCGGCCCGAGATCACACCCATCTCGGGCGAGATTTCTGTGCAGAAGAAAAATCTCGGCCTCATCCATACCCATCTCGGCCGAGATTTCATACATGGTTGCCCGAGATTTGCAGAAAGTCGTCCCAAAGTCTTCCATCCTACCCGAGGTGCACCTAAAAGCTGGAGGGCAGTACCAAAGGAACCTCCCAAGGTTAGATTAAAGTTTCTCCCTCATCGAAAAAGGCTATCATTCAAGTATGGGGTAACCCACAAGGTTACTATCCCATACCATCTTTTATTGCTGGGAAGAGTGAAGATCTTTCATCAGGACATGAAGAGAGTTCTCAAGAAGAAATTTTGTGGGCCCTGTGAAGAGTGGTTGTAAGGACTGGATGAGCAGTCCAAGGTTTTTAATGTGAGCTGAGGCAACCACGGATTTGGGTCTGGCTAGAGACCTTAAACCAAGCGCTTCTCGGGAGGCAGCCCGAGGTAAGAGTCTTTAGTGCTCTTGTTTTTGTTTTTTTCTTTTTGCTTTTGCGTTTCTGCGCGTTTTGGTGTCTTTTGTCTTTTCAGGTTTTAGGTAATAAAATGAAGAAGAGATGCTTGAAGGAGGTTGCACGGCCGCTTGTTTTCACTACCATTTCCATTTGGATGATGTCATATCACTAATTTTTACATTGTGAGTATTATTTTTCACTTCTATTTATTCTTCACATTGAGGACAATGTGAGTTTTAAGTATGGGGTGCAATACCTGCAATCCATTGAAGTTGAGTTCTTTCTTTTCCTTTTTGTTATTTCTTTATTTGTCTTTTGATATGATTGTTATTGGCTAGAACTTTGTGGTTCCAAGGTTGACAGGGATGTTTATGCCTTGGATTATGATTGAATAGTTGGAGTTTATGTTTGGTTTGTTTAGCCTTGAAATCCCGGTGGTTAGTTTGGACTTGAATCTAGTTAGAATCCTCTTAGCTAGTAACCTAAGTTGGAATTGAGACTTACCCGGTGATATCCCTTCTTAGATACATTAGAGAACTGGTCATAGGTAATAAAGGTTTATCCTTTATTGGTTGAATGTGCCTCGATTCCCTGCTAAGTTAGGTAATTCCTGAGACTTACCCGGTAAAGGTTTACCTGATCCTTAGTTTGTAATCTGGTTTGTTTATGATTTCCTGCCTCTCTTCCATGAGACTTACCCGGTAATAGGTAGTTAGGTTTGGAACTAGATGGTCTTAAGACTTACCCGGTAATAGACCATCAGCTTAGAAATGTTCATCCCTGTGCTTGCCAATCATAGATGCCTTATGAGTTTTCGTGAGTCCATATGTATAAACAATGATCTTGAACCCTTATAATCCATCTTCTTTTCTTTAATTTGATTATCTTTTCTTTTATTTGCTTTTATAAAATTATTTTCAATTGAAGGTGACATTCAATTGCGAACGTCAAAAACCATTTTTGACTTCTTTCCCTTATCTTTTCCAACCCCTTGTCTTTATTCGAGATCTATTATATCCTTAATCATCGCTACAAATTAATTCTCTCAGTATTTGTGTTCGACCCTGAAATACTTGTTCTACTTCGTACGATCCATACATTGTGGGTTTGTTGCTATTTAGGGGCATTATCTACAGGTTATAAATTTAAAACTATCCATTCTTAGTTTTGTTATTCTGTGAGTTTCTATCATTATTGATAAAGGTTTATAGGAGTGTAAAAATAACGAACAAAACTCTTTTAAACACCCTAACTATAATTTGGATCTAGTCAACCAATCGATTTGACATCTGAGATCAATGTTATCATCTAGCTAACAATAATACGGGTTCAACAAAGAATTTAACATTTGTTACTTTCTTTGCGTTTGAAAAAGTTGTGTATGACAATCTTCTTTGTTTTTCTTCGTCCTCTAATTTGCAGTTGAATTTTCTTACTCTTGCATAGTATTGGGGTGGTGACAAGGTGGTGTATTATTTGGGTTCATTTGTTTTCTTTGAACTCAATTTTTCTTATAATAAGACTTTCATTGAGGTCATTGTCACGTATTTTTTTCCCCCGAATTTGCTCCTCTTTTTTTTTCCTTCTTATCACCAAACTTGGAATAAATTAGGATCACATACAATAATCCACTTTTTTTCCCCTTATTAAGATCTGCTACTTATAGATATAAACCCGAGAAATTGTTTTTACCCTTTCTCTTAACCGATTTCATTCCGTTTTCATTCCACCACTCCAACCAAACGAACACCCAATCTGAATCAAATAATTTATGAGTATGTTGTAGAGAGGGAGCACATGAAGAAGATGACGTAAGGATTACTTAGTAATGGGTCGGAAAATGTGAAAATTGGATTGAGGAAAAAAAGCCCCAAATTCAGAAATAAAAAAAACAAAAGAAAAAAGATGCCAGATAGGAATTCAGTGGACAGTGTGATTTTTCAAGTTCTTAGATTTGCTATTTGCAACCTACTTTGCTCGGCAATTTTGGACTTGCAGACTTAAACAACATATACGAGCTTTGACATAAAGCTCGGCAATTTGCTTATTTTGTTCATCGCATTTTTAAATGGGTTTTAGCTCAATTTCCAACCCTATATTTATAAAAAAATTTAAAAAGATTTCCTATATGATATACTCACGTGCTTCTCATTCGACCAGGAAACGCAGCTATAGCCACAGTAATAACCACGAAAATGCCCTCAAAACATATTCCCTCGAACTTAGAATTTACCCTCGAATGTTATTTCGATGCTATGTACAGAGGGTGTAGCTAAAATTCCCACGGTATTTACCCTCAAATTTTTTCCGTAGCTAAATTACCCATAAATGTTTGTGGTTACTTTTGTGGGTAAATTTGAGGGTAACTCTGAGGGTAAATTCAAAGATAACTCTCAGGGTACATTTTAGGGTAACGGTCGAGGGTCATTTCATGGGTAACTTTCAGGGCAAAATGAGGGTATTCTCGTAGGTAAGTTTGAAGATAAAAGCAAAGTGAAATTTGAGGTACATTCGAGGGTAACGGGCATCACACAAAGTAGTGATTTCGAGGGTAATATCGTTGTAAGTTTGAAGCTAAGAGCAAGGTCAAATTCGAGCACACCGGTAGTGATATATTTTTCAAGGGTAATAATGTAAAGATAAATCTGAGAGTGATTTTGAACTTTGAAGTGTATGAAATACACAATTAACTAATATCATACAAATTTTATCCAACACATCAAGTCAAAAACTTATAAAACCGCAAAAGATAAACTTGAGTCATATTCAAATATTTTTGAAAAATGAATAATACTAAGGTGTCGAGTTCACAAAAACAATCTTATGTAATCCCGGTAGTTCATGTAAGAGCTTTTATTTTTCCGGCTAATTCCTTCACCTAATTCGTTGATACTTTCGAACCGTTCCATCTCTTGGGATGAAGAAACTGCAGCATACAAAACTTAAACATATAAGTGCAGGAGAAACTCAAAGCAAACTATTATTCTTAAACATATAAGTCAAGAAGAAACTCAAATCAACATGTAAGTGCATACTATTTTTTTTTCTTTTTTAAAATAAAAAGCGGTTAGATTAGTCTACCTCCTCGAAATAGTCCAACCTAAAACATCCTTACGGATGGAAACACGAAGTTCGAGATCTTCAAAAAAATTAGTGTTGGAAGTCGAGTTTATCAGATGGGTTAAACATATAAGCAAAAAAAGAAACTCAAAAGCAAACTCTGAAGACTATTTAAGTAGATCTCACCAAAAAAAAAAAAAAGACTATTTAAGTAGAAATTCAAACCAAACTAGAACAAAATGCAGTATACTAAAACAACCTACTACTTTTTTTTTTTTGGTGGAAAAACCAAACAACTTAAAATACAACAACTGAGTCTAAAAATACGATAAATAAGCAAACAACTTAAAATTAAAATACAATAAATAAGCAACGGAGTCTAAACATAAACAAATATTTTAAGAAAATTGAATTTAATAACCGAAATATATCTTGTATATCTTGTATATATTGATGAAGAATGACCATGTCTAAAGTTGATGAGTTGACATCACGAAAAAACTCTTTAAACATGCAACAAAATTGTGATCGAAATATATCTTGTATAAATTGTCCAAATTGAATCAATAAAGAAGCTTTAAATAGATTTCATGTAAGAAACCATATAATCTCAACAAATCGCCAATCAAAACTAATAAAAATAACATGCAACAAAATTGTGATCGAAATATATCTCCAATAAATTCTTTTCTAATAGGAATAAAATAGAATTGATTTCTTTATGCTTAGGATATTTTTTCAGAATATTATATAATTATACTTTTAGTTTTTTTTTCTTATTTATATAATATTATAAGAGTTGTATAAATAAACTCTTTGAAGCAACCCTAACTATACTGGGTGAAAATGGTAAGTGTGTAGTTTTTTTATTAAGGAAACAAAGTGTGTAGGCAAAATTTATAGAAATATTAACTATGCACTTTCTATTTGTGAAGGGACTTTCTATTTGTGAAGGGACCCAACGTTATACTCTGTTACCCAACCATGTTACCCAACTTTGTTACCCAACGTTATACTCTGTTACCCAACTTTGTTACCCATATTCACTTATGTTACCCAACTTCGTTGTTACCCGATTTTAATACCCAACGTTCTACATCCAAATTCACTTATGTTACCCAACTTCGTTGTTACCCGATTTTAATACCCAACGTTCTACATCCAAATTCACTTATGTTACCCAACTTCGTTGTTACCCGATTTTAATACCCAACGTTCTACATCCATTTTCACTTATGTTACCCAACTTCGTTGTTACCCGATTTTAATACCCAACGTTCTACATCCAAATTCACTTATGTTACCCAACTTCGTTGTTACCCGATTTTAATACCCAACGTTCTATATCCAAATTCACTTTGGTTACCCAACTTCGTTGTTACCCGATTTTAATACCCAACGTTACATATTCAACTTCACTTTGGCTACCTAACTTCGTAGTTACCCGATTTCAATACCTAACGCTAAATACCCAACTTCACTTCGATTACTCTAGTTATCCGATTTCAATATCCAGTTTGTTTAAAATAATAACAAAAAAAGATTGAGGGAGGAATAACAAATCATATGAACTAAAAAAAAGAAATAAAAGAAACCACTATGTAAACTTTGCAAGGAGTTCATTTGTGCAGGTCTTCGGCGTAATGATAATGTCGGTTTGATAGTTCATTTGCAGGCCTTTTTGGATGCAAGAGAAGAAGAATTGTCCCAAAAGAAAAATGAGAAAAGTTGTCATTACATATTTACTAATTTAGATATAGCAGTGGTTAATGACCTAAGCCAGAATTTGATGGGTACTCGAACTTCGATGTGGCTCTTACTTTCAGAAATAAAAAAGATGAACCTCTAAATTCATGCTTTACTGTTGTTCGAGGTACCCTTGAAGCAATGCACAGGTGTGCAGTGAAAAACTTTAGTATATCATAATAGTATACAAAATCTGGATCCCTTTTACAAAATTCTTGATCAGACGTGTTCTTGGTACATCAATCTGTTCTCATGGCAACCTATTCTCAATCTTATATGGTCCATATTCATGTCCAAAAGTGAAGTTCTTTATTCATGTACAAAGATGTAATAAATTAACACTCTTAAGCACTAATTTTAGGCTACAATATAGCAAATGTGGAGAATATAACCAATCTAAAGCACGGAGTTGAAATGACTATGACTTCCTAGACCTAGAGCAAGGCAAATGCCTTTCCTTTAGCCAAACTAACAAATTTTATTAAGATCTTCTATATCACACACTTCATGTATCCTTGTATCCCTATTGCATGATTGGTGGAATTGCTATTTTTTATTATTTTTTTCGTAAAGCACTATTACTTTTTTACTTCTTTATTTAGCTTCAACCAATCACATGAGAGGGATACATGTATCAGTGATATATGAGATCTTAATTGCAAATTTTACTGTGGTGAGAAAGGCATACACATATGAACTCAAAAAAGCCTTGAGCATATTCATTTTAATACCCGATTTTAATCCTCCTCCTGACTTCTCTTTTCAATTAGTTGAGGTATGATTTATAGTCTCTCAACTTTGCAAGGAGCATAGCCTTCATATTATATCAAATGAAACCATGAGAATAAATCAATTGGGCGAAGAGGAACAAACCCATCACAAAATCATAATGACAAGCAAATCTTCAAATTAAACCCCATAAGCTATGGTGTTTACTCAACACTCCCTTGCAACACATGGCTATTGTATAAAATGTATAGGCATTCTCAAAAATCAATGGAATTGGATTCATGGAAGGATCAACTACAAACAAGAAGAAAGGCATAAAACGGACATTCACATCATCAAAAACCATGTATACAAACTGAAAGGTTGAAGAATATATGAGACTCTGCCATGAAGTTCTTCACCATTAGATGTGCGCGCAAATGCAGCATACGGAGTTGAAGTTCTTCTTCATTATCATTAGAAGCGTAAATGTAGCATGGTGTTGTTTCACACAATTTTGATGAACACAAAAATGATCATATCAATGATTCCAAGCTCAAAAATCTTGATAGGCAATTCTAACCTTAATCTTAGCAGAGCTATTGTTATTGCCTAGTGAAAATAGCCTAAAACTTGACCACCCACATTGTGCTTGATAGCGTCTTCGTGATCCAGAACTCCATTTGGTGTTGTGACTACCACGTAGCCCCACTACATTCAAACAGAACCAAGTTTAATAGCTATTTTAACAAATGTAAATAGATTTAACTTCACCAAATCAATCAATGGTGTAATGTGGATACCTGCGTGTTGGAAACCTGCCAAAAGCTTGCATTCAAGAACTGCCAAAAGCTTATAATACTCATTAAGCACTGTGCATACACGTAACAACAACAAATTAATGAAATATATGACATGATAAAACAATGTGTCTTTTATGCTAAAAATGTTATAAACCATGGTTGTAATTATAACCCACTAGAATTTATATGTTTTAAAATTAGTATTTTTCTTCAGTTAGAAAACACGGGTATCGTCAGGAGAAGATGCCAGAACAGTTTCATGATTGGGATCCCATTCAACCTGAAATACACCCTCCCTGCAAAGAAATAAGACCAAGAAAAGCCATGTGATGAGATGAACTCGAATTTTATCAGATGCAAATATGAATGAAAAAAACACATCCAAGTTCCAGTTTAAGGGAAGAGGCATAAGTGTGACTAGACAGAGCATGAATAGGCGAGTTCAGCTTCCGCATATCAAAAATCCCAATTAATAGTAGTGTCGGATAAAGCTGTGGCAAGAATCCATTCATTGTATGAATTGAATGACCGATAATTCACCTAAAAACAACAGTTTCTCTATATAAGAGAGTAGATATTACCATATGTCAGCATGTCCACATAAGCCGTTTGTAAGAGCCTTAGTTCTTGGACCGAATTTGATCTTTAGCCGAGACTAGTTTTGACCGAGTTGTGGCTTAGCCGCACCCGCGGATGGGGGTGCCGCCCCTGTGGGTTTCCGCTCTCGCGGCCCTGGCTGCCGCCCCTGCGGTTTCCGGCGGCTGCAGCCGTCTTCTTTGACTCTTTGACCCGTGCTTTACTCTTTAACTTTCTTAATCTTTGCCTTGGCTGATCAAGGGCTTGTTCTTCACTTTCCTTCCAGCTTCCCACGTCCCTAGCTTCCCTTGCTTCCCTTTGACCTTGTTCTTGGTTAAGAAGAGTTGGTTTGAGTTTTGGTTGTGTTGTGGCTTTTGTGGTTGATGATTGTGAGTATGCTGAGCTTGGAAGCCAACCTTGGTGTGTTGATCTTCCCTGTAGCTTAGGACCACAAGAGTGGTAAGTGTTTGCTTCTTCTTTCTTTCTTTCTTTCCTTCCTTCCCTTGGATTCAATCTCTTAGCTTAGGTTTAGATGCATGTATAGGTGTGTATTGATGTTTGTACGTGTATGTATATGTATGTGTTTTAACATGGATGAGAGAAGACGTGTGTGATCACGTGAAGAGCTGAGGAGAAATCGCAGAATTGTTTCCTGCGTTGTCGCCGCCCCCGCGGCCGAGAGTCACCGCCCCGCGGCTACCGTGTCGCAGCGTCTGCGTCATGCCAGCGGCGTGCCTGCGTTTTCCAACGTTCCTTGTCACCGCTCCCGCGGCTACGTCCCGCCGCGCCCGCGGTACCTGCCTTGCGCCCCTGCGTCCCTTGTGTCACGCAGGTGCGTTTTGTTCCGGTTCTACCTAAAGTTAGGTAGATCCTTTCCTTTCCTAGTATGAGCGTTAGTAGCATGCTAGGTACGAGTATAAGGTTAGAGTGAGGTTGAGTACGGTATCGTTTATGCTGGTTACGGCTTTGAGGTTTACGAGTTGGAATATGATCCTTATGGATCCTTTGGGTCTAGGTGTGACCCCTGTTATGGATATGAGTGTGATATATGTGTTATACCTTGTTTAGGCTGTGTTGATCTCCAAAGCGGAGCAGTTTGAGTTTGAGTCTGAGACTCCCGAGGTTGAGGTAAGTCCGTGGGACTTACTTAGTTACCATTCCTTTATAGGTTATTGTGCATGAGTGGTGTGTGTTATATTTTTATAGCATGTGTTATGATGGTCACCGACCTATGATGTATTGATTGCCCATTGTAGGGTTGTAACAACTTTTCCATTCATCCCGCTGGGAGTTGGGGGTTCTCTGTGCTCAGGCCAGACCTGGTAAACGGTTCGGGCACTCTCCATTCCCTTAGGGTACACGGGGAGGTGTTCCAGGCACCATTCCAGCTGGTTATAGTACCCAGAGGCGAGGGTTATATTCCTCGTGTCACTTATGTTTATTTGGATATTTATATATGAGTTGATTGCTAGACTTTATAAAGATAATGAACCTGGTAAATGTGTGAAAGCATGATGATGTGTTAAGATTTCTGATGTGTGTTTGTGCTCTAGCATATTCCTATATTTGTGTATGGTTAGCTAACGGTTTTATACCGTGTTGTAGATCTTTTGCAGGTTAGGAGAACTGTAGAGTGATCCAGAGTGGGTGATCTGCTGAGGGCTCCGTATATTGGGGTTATACTCGTGGGTTACGAGGTATTTTGATCATGTATATACATTATGTTTTGTTTGTACTCAGCAGCGTTGTATAAACCTTTTGATACTTTTATAACAGTTTGATGTTTTGTATTTAATTTATCGGTTCCTTGTTGTAAGATTCAGTGAACTTGTTGTCAGGCTAGGGTCAGGATCCATTGTGAGATCCTAGCCCAGTAGCACTCCGAGTCCTACGGATTTGGGGTGTTTCAAAAGTTGGTATCAGAGCCCAGGTTGACAACAATGGCACTTCTGCAATAAAGTTCGAATAGACAAATAAACAGAAACCGAAAGGGGTTTGACTTTTCAAAAGGTTTTGCTTTTGAAATGAGTACAAAATGTGTTGGGATATCGTGTACGTGAGCCATCGCCCCTCTGAAGATCTCGACAGTATAGGTATATATATATAGACAAATATTATTTGATGTGATGTGTGATCTATATATCTATACATACGGCATATATATAGCCTCCTGAGTAGGTTACGTCCTCTACAGATGTTTCAAACTAGAGCACCTACAGCTGGACGGGGTAGAGGTAGAGGTAGACCCCCTCTAGGTAGAGGATGGGGTAGGATTCCTGCTGATGATGTACGGGTAACAGTAGAGCTTCAAGAGAATGTGGCTGAGAGTGCCGCCTCGGGGATTGGGAATGGTATAGCTGAGAGACATACACCACAGCGAGTCCAGTCAGATGACTCAGGTTATGTCATTATGAGGGGACCAGATTTCCGTGCGTATATTAGACAAGTGGAAGATGCTTCTAGAGCAGGTGAACGTATTCCTGATCTGCCAGTACAGGGGGAATCATTTGAAGGATTGCATAGAATTACTCAGGTGCCAGTTGTACCGGCACGTGCTGCTGAGATTACCCGAGTTTCAGGGGAGCATAGAAGGTCTGGGAAGAGACAGCGGATAGGACAGATTAGTGATACTGGTGGGGTTGCTGGCTCGGGACAAGGCCATAATCGCCAGAGTCAACCCCCACCTGTACCAGTTACAGATCAAGGACGGCGATGTTTTAATTGTGGTAAGTATGGACATACGCAACGAAGGTGCACGAGGCAGCCAGTGACTTGTTACATCTGTGGAAGACGAGGTCACAAACATATTTTCTGTAGACATGGTGGAGATTTGTCTCAGCCGGGTTCTTTTCCTGTTAGGGTAGCTAGGGGTGGACAGAGGTCACCTCAGCAACAACAGCGACAACAACCTGGGCCGACCAGAGGTGCTGAAGGAATGGTAGGTTCTGAACGATACCAGAGACGCTCAAGTTACCCCGCAGTCGCATTGGTTGCTGCTACGGGTCCACGGTGTTTTAACTGTAATGATCCTGGATATTTACGACCAACATGCACGTATCCGTTAGTGACTTGCTTCACTTGTGGTGGGCAAGGTCACCTAGAGATTTTTTGTAGATGGGGCGGAGTTCTATCACAACAAAGTTCTTTTCCTACCCTTGCAGTGAGAGGTGGACAGAGATTACCTCAGTAGATACATGGACCGTGGAGAATCCCAGATTGCCTTACTACTCCGGGAGCTGCTCCGGGGCCGAGTAAAGGCTTAGGTCGGGATGATGATGTTGTGGACGCTAGAGGACTACAGGGTCTAGTTTTGCACTGAGGAGTGCTGAGGAGCCAACTGCACCGCCTGTTACAGGTACCATTCTGATATATGGTTTACCTGTTAGAGTTTGTTTGATACTGGAGCTATGTCTTCTTTTATATCTGATGCTTGTATTAAGTGTTTGAGTTAAGATATGATTGAGGGGATATCCTTTAGTATAGGGTTACCCGATGGTAGTAGGGTCAGAGGTACCCATGAGATTCGTGACTGTCCCATTTCTGTAGGGACCCGTGTTTTACTGGTTGACTTCTTTGTCATGCCATTAGAGCATGAAGAAGTCATACTAGGTATGGATTGGATGGATGGACTTTCTACAGTCTTAGATATAGGTAGGAGGACCGTTACTTTTCTACCGAGTTAGGACAGATAGAGGTTTTCCGAGGTTGGAACCTTGGAAAATCTGGCATGGTTATCAGTGCGATATGAACAGCTAGATTATTTGCACATAGATGTGAGGTCTTTTGGTGTTATGCCATGAAGGAGGGGGAGAGTCCAGCATTAGAGGATATCCCAGTGGTCTGTGAGTTGCAGATGTGTTCGCTGAGTCGTCCGGTTTGCCGCCTCAGAGGAGTGTGGACTTTGGTATCAAGTTAGAGCCTAGTATGAGGTAGATCTCGAAAGCCCATATCGGATGGCGTCTATTGAGATGTTGGAGCTGAAGAAGCAACTTGAGGAGTTGGCCGAGAAGAGTTTTTAGTCACCCTAGTATATCTCCATGGGGAGCACCTGTGCTCTTCGTACGGAAGAAGGACGGATCGTTGAGACAGTGTAGTGATTACAGAGAGCTGAACAAGGTGACCATTAAGAATAAGTATCCATTGCCGTGTATGGATGACTTGTTGGATTAGCTTCAGGGAGTGACAGTATTTTCTAAGATGGACCGGCGCTCAGGATATCACCAGCTGAGGGTGAGAGAGCAGGATGTGCACAGGACAACTGAGGATTGGGTTGCAGGCTTTGCGGGATAGAGAACTTTATGCTGAGTTCTCTAAGAGTGAGTTTTGGATGCCAGAGGTAGCATTCCTGGGTCATGTGGTATCAGCTGAAGGAATTAAGATGGACTCAGCCAAGACTGAGGCAGTAGCAGCATGGACTACACCGACGAACGTCAAGGAAGTACGTAGTTTCCTTGGCCTAGCCGGTTATTACAAACGCTTTGTGGAGGGCTTTTCTGTAATTGCCCGTCCACTGACGAGTTTGCTGAGGAAGACTACCAGATTAATGGGGACTGATCAGTGTATGTAGAGTTTTAAGGAGCTGAAGAGACGTTTGACTACTGCTCCTGTTTGGGCACAACCAGAGGAGATAGAGGGATTTGGTCTGATTAAAGTTGGACTTTTGGTTTCTGGATGAGGATGCCCGGCTGAGTACTTTAGAGGTTCTACCTGATCTGTTGAGTGAGATCCAACAGAAGTAGGAGACCTGCCAGATCTTGATGAGGGTACGAGATAGGATGTCTCGGGATAAGACACCACAGTTCCTGCTGGGAGCAGATGGAGTTTGGAGACGCCGTGGTCGCGTCTGTGTACCTGCTGATACAGAGCTGAGACAAAGATTTTTTATAGAAGGCTTACTGTACACCTTACTTTGTACATTCAGGTACGGGTAAGATATATCAAGACTTGAGACGTTTATATTGGTAGAAAGGGCTGAAGCCGATGTAGCCGATTTGTGGCACAGTGTGCGACCTGCCAGCAGGTCAAGATAGAGCATTGCAGACCTGGAGGTGAGCTCCATCCACTTCCTGTTCCACAGAGGAAGTG
The DNA here is from genome assembly GCA_002319775.1 of Fagopyrum tataricum. Taxonomy (NCBI): domain Eukaryota; kingdom Viridiplantae; phylum Streptophyta; class Magnoliopsida; order Caryophyllales; family Polygonaceae; genus Fagopyrum; species Fagopyrum tataricum. The sequence continues at coordinate 13,026,983 of CM008286.1, forward strand.
GAAGGACGTCACCATGGATTTTGTGACTGGACTGAGGCTGAGCCAGGGTTTTGATGTCATCTGGGTCATAGTGGACCTATTGATGAAAACGACACATTTCATTCTTATTAGGGAAACTTGGCCGGTGAGCAGATGGTTGAGGAGTACACTAGGCATATAGTGAGACTCCATGGTGTACCGAGGACGATCGTCTCAAACCGAGATGGACGATTTACCTCGAGGTTTTGGCAGCAGATTCAGACTGCTTTGGGAACGAGTTTGCACTTTACTATTGCGTTCCATCCTCAACCAGATGGTCAGTCAGAGAGGACCATTCAAACGCTGAAGAATTTGCTGCGAGTTTGTGTTTTAGTATGCATCTGTTGGGATGGCCCTTATGAGGCATTGTATGGGCAAAGATATCGTATACCGTTATGTTGGGATGAGACTGGTACAGCCAGGGGTGTGACACCTGATCAGATTCAGGATGATATGGCTCGAGTAGCACTGATTCGAGAATGTATGCTGACTGCGCAGAGCCGTCAGAGGTCGTATACAGATAGGAGGCGTAGACCTGTAGAGTTAGAATTGGAGCCTAGTATGGCTGAGAGTGTCTCCGACACGAGGTGTTAGATGCTTTGACATTAAGAAGAAGTTGAGAGTGCGGCTTACAGATAGTCCTGTCTCCGAGATTCGAGGATTTACCCTAGGTTTCATGTGTCTCAGCTGAGGGACTACATACCAGCTCCGAGACACACTTGTGAGTTATGATGATTTGGGTGGTTGAGCCGGACCACATCGGTATTGAGCATTCTATTACAGTCCTATGGCAGAGACAATGAAGATGTCTGCGGTGTATAGAACAAACCTATGTTTAAGGATACAGTGGTTTGAGACGAGAACCTGATGAGACT